>BSBM01001238.1:5725000-6325000 GCA_027924585.1 Larix kaempferi
CCCTTTGACCCCCTTTTTTGTTTTTCTCCTCATATGTCGTTGTAAGAGAATTATGTGATTGTCAACATAATGTTTTCCCACATGCATGATGTAATTTGTGAATTATGAGAATGTAATGCAGCTAACAATTGTGTTGATGAACACATTTCAGAGAGTCACAGTTACAGCAAGGTAACACTCTAGATAATACAGTCGGAGAGTTTTGGATCTTGGTTGGGCCAAGAAAATCAACATTATGGATGATGCACAGGATCCCTATGAACCTGAGACAGATGCCATGGGGAAAAACATACAGGTTGAGAATGCTGAAACAGAATCTAATGGGAGAAGAAATCAAGAGACCCCTCCAGATGTTGCAGCCACCATGAGAAGCCTAAGGGTGGAATTGCAAAGCTGTAGGGAAGATAATGAAAGGATGATTAAAGCTCAAGAAGAACAAAATCAGCTGAATGCAGCCATGATGCAGAGTTTAACAGACATCCAAAGGAAAATAAACTCTGGGCATCAGATATCAAATCCAGAAAGGGGTGGAAGTAGCTCTAGAAGAAATTCCCGTAAGAGGGCCAGTAGCCCGAGAAGAGTTTCTATAGACATGACATATACTCCAAAAATATCTTCTAATGAATCATCTGACTCTAAAGAATCCATTGAGGGTTCAAGCTCTTCATCTCACATGAGTAAGAGGAAGAAGCACTACAAGAACAATTCACATGGGGAATTTAAGAAGGCAAAACCACCTACATTTGATGGAGAGATAAAGTCCGGTCAAGAAGTTGAGGCTTGGCTTCTTGGGATGAGAAAGTATTTCCAAGTCCAAGACTACTCGGGAAATATGAAGGCAAGGGTAGCCATCTTCAACTTGAATGGAAGAGAATCTATATGGTGGGAACACACCAGGCAAGTGAAGAAGATCAATGAAAGAAAGATTGTGTAGAAGCAGTTCAAGAAATACTTCAAGCAGAAGTACCTCTCTGATAGGTACTATGATGATAAGATCAAAGAGTTCCATGAGCTGAGATTGGGACAATCGACCATGGAAGAATATGCAAACAAGTTCTTGGAGCTGCTGAGGTATGTCAAGTATATTCAAGAGGATAAGGTCAAAATTCAGCGTTTCCTAAGCGGACTGGCCCAGTCGTATAAAGATAGAATTGAGTTTGATGAACCTCGAACTCTGGAGGAGGCCATAAGAAAGGCCAAGTATTGCTTTGATCAGAACAGAAGAAAACCAGAATTCCATAAGGCATGGAAAGATAGGAAAAATGAAAAGTTTGATCAAAGGAAGAAGGGGTTCAAGCCTCCTCAATTCAGGAATCAGCAAAGGCAGCCATCACAGGTTGTGACTAAGCCAACTAGGATGATGGGAGACAAGCCAAGAGATCCAAAGGAGCCAAGAGAACCAATTCAATGTTGGGGTTGTGGAGGAGACCACATCCTTAGGAACTGTCCACATAGAAATGGGAATGCAAATCAAGTTCACAACATCCAAGGAGCTGGAACTGTGGGTCAAGTGGTGAGGACAATCCCTAGAATCTATGCAGCTCTAGTTGACCGCCAAGAAGATCATCAGTCAACTGTGGTTGAAATTGAAGGTAAGATTGCTAAGCAATCTGTTTCTATTTTGATTGATCCTGGATCTACTCACAGTTATGTCACTCCTAGGATTGTTGAGATTTGTGCCTTCAAGAAATTAAAGCATAGTAAATCCTAGTTAGTTCAACTAGCCACTGGAACCAAGAGAAAAGTTAGTGAAATAGTAGAGAAATGTCCGTTAGAGATGGATGGGCTATTCACTTATGCAGATCTGAATATTTTTCCACTGGGTTCCTATGATATTCTCATTGGAATGGATTGGTTAGAAGCACATAGGGTTAAACTTGACTGCTACAACAAGACGTTTGAATGCATGGACGAAGAAGGAAACCCGAGGTTTGTAAAAGGCATTCCAAAGATGACTTCTATTAGAAAGGTTTCAGCCATGCAGCTGAAGAATTTCTGTAGGAAGGGATGTCAACTGTATGCAGCTCACATTTTAGAGGAAGCAGAGAGTGAAACCCTTAGATTGGAGGACTATCAAGTATTGCAAGAATTCAGGGATGTGTTTCCCGATGAGATTCCAGGACTCCCTCCAAAGAGAGACATTGACTTTACAATTGAACTTGTGCCAGGAGCAGCACCAGTGTCTAAGACACCCTACAGGATGAGTACACCAGAATTGCTCGAATTGAAAATGCAATTACAAGAGTTGCTGGAAAAGAAATATATTAGGCCAAGTGTGTCCCCGTGGGGAGCACCTGTTCTATTTGTGAAAAAGAAAGATGGAACACTCAGGTTATGTATTGACTACAGGCAGTTGAACAAAGTCACTGTGAAGAACAAATACCCATTGCCCCGAATTGATGACCTTTTTTACCAAATGAGAGGAGCAAAGGTATTTTCAAAGATTGACTTGAGGTCTGGTTACCATCAGGTAAGAATCAAAGAAGAAGATATTCATAAGACAGCCTTTAGAACAAGATATGGACACTATGAGTTTGTAGTGGTACCATTCGGTCTCACAAATGCACCAGCTACATTCATATGTCTCATGAATAATGTTTTTAGCAAATATTTGGACAAGTTTGTTCTTGTATTCCTAGACGACATTCTCATCTATTATAAGAATGAAGAAGAGCATGAAGAACATTTGAGAATGAGAATGCAATTACTAAGGGAGCATAAGCTATATGCAAAGTTGAGCAAATGTGACTTTTATAAAGATAGAATTCATTATTTGGGTCACATCATATCCGACGAAGGAATATCTGTAGACCCTGAGAAGATTGAAGCCATTATGAATTGGCCAACTCCAAGGAATGTGACTGATGTGAGATCTTTTATGGGCCTTGCCGGTTACTACAGGAGGTTTATCGAAGGATTCTCCAAGGTTGCAAACCCGATCACTTCTTTGCAAAAGAAGGGGGTAAAGTTTGAATGGTCACCAAGATGTGAAGAAAGTTTTCAACGGTTGAAGAATCTTCTTACAAGTGCACCAATTTTGAAAATTGCAGATCCAGAAAAAGACTTTGTGGTGTGTACAGACGCATGCAATCAAGGACTTGGAGGAGTTCTTATGCAAGATAACCACGTGATATGCTATGAGTCAAGAAAGTTGAAGGAGCATGAGAAGAACTATGCTACTCATGATATAGAACTTGCAACCATAGTACATGCCTTGAAGATGTGGAGGCATTACTTAATGGGAAGAAAATTCGAGTTAAGGACAGACCATTGTGGTCTGAAGTACTTGTTTGATCAGCCAACTTTAAATGCTAGGCAAGCTAGATGGTTGGAATTTTTGTGTGAATCTGATTTCGAAATCAAACACATAAAAGGGAAAACAAGGTGGCTGATGCACTCAGCAGGAAGGTACGTGAAATGCATGTGGCAGCGCTTAGTACTTGCCAACCAGATTTGAGGGAGCAGATTGTTAACCATATGGTTGAGGATGAAGTGTATGAGCAGATAAAGGGAAAATTGCAGCAGCAAAACCTTGAAAAGAAGTATGAGGGCTATCATTTGGAAGAAGGCAGACTTCTTACTTATAAGAATAGAGTCTATATTCCAAATGCGGCAGATTTAAGGAGAATGGTTATGGATGAGATCCATAAAGCTCCATACTCTGGTCACCCAGGATATCAGAAAACAATTGCTACAGCAAGAAAATATTATTTCTGGCCAGGCATGAAGAAGGATGTCGCTAAATACATTTCTAAGTGCATGGAATGTCAACAGGTGAAGAGTGAACACCAACATCCAACAGGTTTATTGCTTCCAGTGCCAATTCCAGAATGGAAATGGGAAGTAATCTCCATGGATTTTATTACAGGATTGCCAATGACTAAGAGACAACATGATTCCATCATGGTTGTGGTGGACAAGTTAACAAAGGCAAAACATTTTATACCGGTTAAGTCCACACATAAATCCGATGCCATTGTGAATATTTTCATGAGGGAAATTTTCAAATTACATGGGTTGCCCAAGGCAATAATTTCTGACAGGGATACCAAGTTCACTTCCAATTTTTGGAAAGGGCTCTTTGCAGATTTGGGTACACAACTAAGCTTTAGTACCGCCTACCATCCTCAAACAGATGGTCAAATCGAAAGAGTAAATCGGGTGCTTGAAGACATGCTCCGTATGTATGTAATGGACAAACCATCCAAGTGGGAGGATTATCTACACTTGGTAGAATTTGCATATAACAATGGGCAACAAGCATCATTGGGAATGAGTCCTTATGAGGCTTTGTATGGAAGAAGGTATAGGACACCAGTGACTTGGGACAATCCAGTGAACAGAATTGTACTTGGGCCAGAATTGCTTAAGGAAATGGAACAAGAGGTTGCAAAGATCCGGCAAAATTTAAAAGCAACCCAGGATAGACAGAAAAACTATGCAGATAAGCATAGAGTGCATAGGGAATTCAATGTTGGGGATCATGTATATATTAGAGTGAGATCAAGGAAGAGTTCCTTGAAGCTTGGGAGTTGTGCCAAGTTATCGCCTAGATATTGTGGGCCATTTGAAGTGCTTGAAAGAATAGGACCAGTTTCATATAGACTTGCATTGCCTGCTAGCACTAAAGCTCATAATGTTTTTCACGTCTCTTTGCTTAAGAAATATGTACATGATCCTAACCATGTGATTAATTGGGATGTGATCCAGGTGGAACCCGAGGGAGAATTCCAAACCGATCCATTATGCATCCTAGACAAGAAGGTAACATTGCTCCGGAATCAAGCCATCGGACAGGTAAAGGTGCAATGGAAGCACTACGGTCCCAATGAGGCTACATGGGAGCTGGAGGATGCCATGAGTGTGGCATATCCATTTTTGTTCAATTTTGATGAGCACTGAGGACAGTGCTAATGTAAGGGGAGGGGAATGTAATGTCCCCATTTTGAACCCCTTTGTATTAAATCGTAAATGATGTAAATATTGTAATTTAATCATGGTGAGGAGCTCAAGGCCAAGGCCCCACCATTGATTTAGCATTTCATGTATCGGCAACTAAAAATAGATGCCTATGGTTCTTGTGCGAGATGGGCACAATGTAAATAAGACATCATGTAAATACAAATTTTAATGGAAAAACCCCAACTAGCTATGCAATGCAACAAAAGAGATGGGGCATGATTCTATAAGGAAAAGGGGGGGGAATTATCCAAACCCTTGAGCCAATGGTATTAATCCATGTGTCAATGGGGAAACCCATAAACCACCAACTACCCATTTTGTCTCATGCACCCAATCATTTAATTCTTCCAAGAAATTGGTTAAGGCAGTTAATGCCTTGGAAATGAAGAAGTATGGTAGCCAATTTCGTGCATGGGCAAGCCATCAACCTGAAAGAAATCACCCACGAAATGGTGCCCAAAGCCATCCTGAATGGGTAGTCTTCACTCATTTTCATGCAGTGGGAGCTAGCTGGGTCTTTCCCTACATGTTTTTCATCCAAATCCTGCATTTTTCAATGCCTGGGAGTTCGTTTTTGCACATACAGTAGCTTGGGAGAGAAGGGCCACGATTTGGGGACTGTATGGAGGTCGTTTTTGCCCCCGAATGTCCAAGGACGTTTTTCTAAAACGGATTTGGCTTCCCTGGGTTGTTCCCCAACTTCCCATTTCATTTTTGTGGGTTCCCACGTTGTTCTGAGTTAGCTGAAACCCCATCTCATGCATCTCACTGTAAAAATGTTTATCCTGCCCCATAATTGTGTTCTGCTGTTGTGTGCATCCTCGTTTTTGGTTTGAACCTGTGAACTGAATTTTTGGAGTGGTAGTGGACAAAAGTGGCTTGATAAACCTAGTGGGGGAGACAACCTCTCAAGAAGATCAAGAGGGCTTTGGTTACTCTTCTATGCATACCCTGAGAGCACTAGATAGGGAAGGTATGGCTTGAGGGACTGTACAACAGTGAAAAGAATACTTCCTTGTGCTGGGTGTGTAGGTATTGTGGGTGCCAAGCTAGATAGATCTTGCAAGGTTATCCCTGGCCCTGTGCTGGAGCTCACTAGCTTAGCAACTCTTCCTTTCCATCTCCTAGCAGCCTGATAAACCCAATTGTAGATTGTCTTGGCTCATTTTGGTGTATGCTTGGCTATGTGTGAGTCTGTTGTTCCCTGGTTCCTTGTAGAGATCATGCCCAGCTCGGGGGTGGCAGTGGTGCTGAGAGATTGAGGAGCACACTGGCCTACGGTTGGGTGGAACGTTGCAGTTGGATAGCCAGTTGCATGGGACTACCTTATTGAGATAAGTATTTCTCTTGTGTTGAATTTGCAATTATCATTTGATGAATATTTTGAATGTATCATGGATATGGGGCTAATTGCCCGGATTGAGCACCACGTCATAAGAAAATGTAACCCAATGTATAATAAACAAGATTCACACCATGAATGGACGAGAATATGGGTATTTCTATTAATGAACAAGAAGAAGTACAAAGTGATATGACCTCTTGCCGGCAACCAATCTAAACTAAGATCTAGATCAATTCACTTTTTCCTCCACCACATCAATCCTCCATGAATGGCAAACTCAAACTAGGAAGGAGTTTGGAAGGTGAACATAAATGGTTCACAACTACAAGGATCAATGAGTGTAGACTCAAGATAGGGAAAAAATCCACTAGAGTGCCTTTAATATTCTCTTCTTCCTCCCTTCCATAAGCCATATGTGCGCAATATAAAGTCCTCTCAAAGGTAGGTGAAAGGACTCATCGAGACGTTACTTGGGAAGATGGAGAGTCAAAGGTCACCCAATGACCGCTTTTTGGGAGTAAAAAGTAATTAATAGTGGTTTTTACCATTTTACTTGATACCCACGGGCTATAGTGCTGCAACTCGCGGGTACGCATGTTATAGTGATGCAACATGCGGGTAGGAACAAAAATAGGGCAAACTGGTATCACTGAAGGATAAAAATGGATCTGAGTCACTGAAATGGATCGTACAGGCCAAAGAATGCTGATGCTCATAGGGTGGAAGATTTCTGTGTAACAGATGCCCCTAATGTGTGAGGTCAGAGACTGAACTGTGCTACGATGGCCGAAATACTTTATAAAACTCAGAAGTGGAGTGATGGAGATACAAGTGGAAAGAACGGTTCACTCATCATAATACAATGATATCTCTGAATACATGTCGGTATAGTACAACAATCTGATACAATGGCTATGAATAGGCAATACATAAGTAAATACATGTTATAAGTCATCATAGCAATGATCCCTCTATAGTAAGATATGGTCTTCTGTTGAAAAGAAGACAACTGGTGCAAAACTGGAGGTACAAACTGCTAAAATATAAGAGGTGATATCTTAGATGTAAAGTCAAAGTCATATGTAGCATACAGAATGCAACAATCGCCTGGGGTCTTCTACACAAGTCTTCGACGGTGCAAGTCCCATTAAGTGAATAAATGGCTTGGGGTTGAACCTGATGAGACATCGTCTGATTACCGGTCAATGATGTATACCGTTAACAGACGCGAGATGACCCACCAATAATGAAAATGGGCATCAAGGCACAGAGCACAATCATCAGAGTGTGAATAAATGGGTTGAAGTCAAACACTATGATGAATCCATCGATCAAGGGACATTGATGTATTCCCAAAACTGTCGATGGCGAGAGAACCTACCACTAATGACTGCAAGCCTCAAGGTAGTCAACTGAACTCTAAGCCTCAAGTCCCGGAATAAATGAGTTGAAGTCAACGGAATGAGACTCGCTAGAAGGAGGGCATTAAGGCATCCCCCATCAACCAGCACGAGGTACCAGCAATGCTGAAATATTTGGAATATCTTAGGTGAAATATACTGACTCAATAAGGATGGCCGACATGCAATAGTCAAGAGATCAGCAGAGTTGCCATTTCTGTATTGGAGAAAACTCACTATGGATTGAGAATACCACAACAGACAGATGACTACCAGAAATCTACTCAATTCTCAAAGCAATGCTATTATAAATGACAATGTTAAAATAATGTTATTGTTCATTAATAGAAATACTCATATTCTTGTCCATTCATGGTGTGAATGTTGTTTATTATACATTGGGTTACATTTGCTTATGATATTATGGACCATTGTTATTGATAATGTTAATGTCATTTATATATCACATGTACTTGTTAGATATTGGTTTTCAAGACTAATTTGCAGATTACAAGTGCTTGGATGTGCGCGGATTGAAAGCTCCAATGGGGATCTACATCAAACGTTGGATCGAGGTTGGTTAAATTTCTCCATTATTTTAACATTGTCATTTATAATAGCATTGCTTTGAGAATTGAGTAGATTTCTGGTAGTCATCTGTCTGTTGTGGTATTCCCAAGCCATAGTGAGTTTTCTCCAATACAGAAATGGTGACTCCGTTGGGGATACCACAACAGACACATGACTACTAGAAATCTACTCAATTCTCAAAGCAATGCTATTATAAATGACAATGTTAATATAATGGAGAAATGTAACCAACCTCGATCCAACGTTTGATGTAGATCGTCGTTGGAGCTTTCAATCCGCGCACATCCAAGCACTTGTAATCTGCAAATTAGTCTTGACAACCAATATCTAACAAGTACATGTGATATATAAATGACATTAACATTATCAATAACAATGGTCCATAATATCATAAGCAAATGTAACCCAGTGTATAATAAACAACATTCACACCATGAATGGACGAGAATATGAGTATTTCTATTAATGAACAAGAAGAAGTACAAAGTGATACGACCTCTTGCCGGCAACCAATCTGAGCCAAGATCTAGATCAATTCACTTGTGCCTCCACCACTTCAATCCTCCATGAATGGCAAACTCAAACTAGGAAGGAGTTTGGAAGGTGAACACAAATGGTTCACAACTACAAGGATTAATGAGTGCAGACTCAAGATAAGGAAAAAAATCTACTAGAGTGCCTTTACTATTCTCTTCTTCCTCCCGTCCATAAGCCATATGTGCTCAATATATAGTCGTATCAAAGGTAGGTGAAAGGAATCATCGAGACGTTACTTGGGCAGATGGAGAGCCAAAGGTCACCCAATGACCGCTTTTTAGGAGTAAAAAGTAATTAATAGTGTTTTTTACCATTTTACTTGATACCCGCAGGCTATAGTGCTGCAACTCGTGGGTGCACATGCTATAGTGATGCAACATGCGGGTAGAAACAAAAATAGGGAAAACGGGTATCACTGAAGGATAAAAATGGATCTGAGTCACTGAAATGGATCCTACAGGCCAAAGAATGCTGATGCTCACAAGGTGGAATATTTCTGTGTAACACCCATTCCTGTGGATAAGAAGCAGGGAACGATCCGAGTATGCATTGATTTTAGAGATTTGAACCGTGCATGTCTGAAAGACAACTTCCCCATGCCATTCATCGATCAAATCTTGGATGAATGTGCGGGAAGTGAGATTTTTTCATTGATGGACATCTTTTCAAGGTATAATTAGATTCAAATCAAATCCGAGGACCAACATAAGACATCTTTCGTTTGTCCTTTGGGAACATTTGCATATCGGAAAATGCCCTTTGGCCTTAAAAACATCGGAGCTACGTTTTAGCGTGCCATGACCTACGCCTTTCACGATCTTAAAAAGATTATGGAGGTTTTCTTGGATGATCTTGCCGGCCATTCTCGCAAGAGAATGGACACCCCAAGCACCTCCGCATGATTCTCGAACGATGTATACGATACAAGATTCGATTGAATCCTAACAAATGCATCTTTGTTGTAAGGATGGGTCACCTTATGGGATTCATAGTTTCGAAAGAGGGTATTAGAGTCGATCCTCTTAAACTTGAGGCAATACTTCGGTTTCCTCCTCCACGCAACTTGTTACAACTTCAGAGCCTCCAAGGGAGAGCCATTTTTCTACGCCGTGTTGTAGTCAATTATGATAATCTTACTAAAGGTTTCATGTGCTTATTTAAGAAAGACACACCCTTTATCTGGGACGAGCAAACCCAGTAGTCTTTCGATGCTCTTAAGAAAACTTTGGTATCAGCCCTTGTGCTTAGTCCACCAGACTTCGCACAATATTTTATCCTTTATGTGGCCGCGTCTCAAGGGACGATTGGCATGTTCTTGTTTCAGGTTGATGACGCGCTTGTCGAGCATGTCATCTAATACCTCAGTCAAAATCTAGTAGACGCTAAGCTAATATATACTCATGTGGAAAAGTTGGCACTTATGATTGTTCATTCAGTCCAGTGGTTACGACATTACATTTTGCTTAGAACAACCATAGTTGTCGTGCATATCACTCCGTTTCAATTCGTGCTATCACGACGCCTTATAGGGGGGAAGTACAATAAATGGATTGTGATCCTTCAAGAGTTTGATCTCGATTTTGCTTCGGCCAAATCAGTGAAGTCGTTGGTGTTTGCTGAGCTTATGTCGAACCTTCTGAGACTTGATGAGGATGTCATTCATGAAGATTCCTTTGTGGATGAGCACTTATTTCTTATCTCATCCGAGGACCCTTGGTATGGGGATGTCATTGTGTATCTCCAAACTTTGAAGTTTCCTCTGCACTATTCATGAGACGAGTGATGATGTGTGAAACATCACGCTAAAGATTATACTATCGTCGGTGACACTTTGTATCGCCGAGGAAAGGATTCTATTCTCCGTCGTTGCTTAACTCACGAAGAAGCAGAGAGGGTGCTTAATGATTGCCATGCAGGGGCGTGTGGCGGTCACTTATCCGGGCTTGCTACAGCCCAACGTATCATGTGAGCTGGTTATTTTTGGCCTTAAATCTTTAAATGTTATATTAACACTGTGAATATATGCCACCCTTGCCAGGTTTTTCTCGGAATATATGTTCGCATCCAACGCCCCTTCATCCAGTCATCACCGTCGGTCCCTTCACCAAGTGGGGGGTGGATTTCATGGATTGCAAACTAGCTTTGGCTAGGGGGCATCACCATATTATAGTGTCTGTGGACTACTTTTCCAAATGGGCTGAGGCTATGTCTACCGTAAAAACCGATGGTGCTACAGTAACCCATTTCATGTTCAATCAAATTATCACTCAGTTCGGTATTTCGAAAGAGATTGTCATTGACCATGGTAGTCACTTTCAGAACAAGATGATGGAGGATTTGTCTCTCAAGCTTGGGTTTCGTCAAGAACACTCCTCTTCTTATTATCCCCAAGCGAATGGTCAAGTTGAAGTAGTTAATAAGTCTTTGAAGACCATCCTCCAGCGTACCATCCAACAAAGCAAGAACAATTGGCACATCATGTTATATCCTGCTTTGTGGGCGTATTGAACCATAGTCAAGACTACCATTGGGTTCTCACCATTTCAGCTAGTTCATGGTGTGGAGTCACCTTTACCGATTGAATGCAGAATCCCTTCGCTTAAACTGGCCATAGAGCTCCTCCCTGATATGATGGGTCTTGAGCAACGTTTAATCCACCTTGAGCAGCTTGACGAGCAGCGTCGAGATGCCGCCGTGGCTATAGATGCCAACAAATGTCGTGTTAAGGTTCAGTACGATAGGTCTGTCCATCCCTGATGCTATGAATATTATATGTATGTTAATTAAAGTTATTAATTATTAAGTGAAAGGGTGTAACCCTTCACTATACACGCTCAAGCTTATAAAAGAAAGCCTCATTGTAATTAGTAATCATCCATTATCGATTATATATTATTATTTTATCAAATGGAGTTATTTTCCATTGGAGGATTATTCGCTTGAATAATCACTGAGTATATCCAGACACGGATATAGCATTGGTATCAGAGCCATCCTTTCCTCAGGCTTCTACTGATTTCGGGTTTTTTAGCCAAACACTCAAGGATTCCTTGAACCCGGATCTGTGATCTGACACCGGCTTTCAGCCATCGATACTCAGATTTTCTGAAGAAATCCTCTGCTACAAATTTCCTTCTGCTCGCCCTCACACACTCTATCTCCCCGCTGCACTTCTCGGCCTCCTGCTACCTCCTCCTTCCATCTGCTACACGTTTTCCCCTCCACCCATCACTACTCTCGTGCACCCCCATCTAACCTCCTCGTTGCATGCAACCCTCCTCACCTCCGCCCATCCCTTCTCCATATGTCCTCCCAATCCGTAGGCTCCACGCTCGATCTCCACGCCCATACCTCTACACCTCACCCATCAAACTTCCACGCTCCACCACAGCACCGCCCCCGACCAGTCATCCAAGCCCTCGCCACCAACCCTTTCCTCTCTGCGCGTCCCGCCACCTCCCTTACTCCTACGCCCTCGTCCCATATTCCTCCCGCCATCACCACACCACAACCATCCACTCCTCACACCCTCCCCTGCGCCTGTATCAGACACCAGACCCTGTGTCCTCCTTCTACGATTGTCTTCACATCCTCACTCCATTGTCTCTCCTGGTTGCACTGTGCATCCAACCACGCATACTGCCAGCATCTCTCCTGCTGTGCCCTCCACACACTTCTCCTTACAGCGCCTCCATTCACCATCTCTTCAACCACCTCCTTCTCCACGCCAGGCCAGCCTCCTCCATTCCGTCGCTCCACCCCTACACCATGTCCATCACTCCACCATGAATCTATACACACAAACCCTAATTCAAATTAGGTCAAAACAAAATAATTACAATATAATAATAAATTATTATTATTATTATAGTTGTGACCTTATGATAATTCAATTATTATTATTATTATATTTTATTTTTTGGCCATTAATTCTTAGAATTAACAATAGTTATTACTATTGAAAAACAAAAAATTATTGTTATTATACTATATAACATTTAAAAAACAAACAAAAAATATTAATAATAATATTATTATTAGCTTTTAATAATAATAATTATTATCAAAGGAGAAAAAAAAAATCAATTCTTTTGAAATAAGAATTGTTTGAAGACCCTTATCATCAAGAAGTCAAGTCAAAGAAATACTCCCACGTCAAAAAAGTCGAAGACTATCTATTGCTGAAGAAATCAAAGAAAGATAATCTATCACCGAAGAAGTCGAGACCATGGAAGCCGGTTTGCGACTAGAAATAGAGAAATTAGAAGCCAAGTTAAAGCGCTATCGAAAAGACAATGAAGAATTACAAGACATTAATACAAAATCAGAAATAAAGATTGAACTACATAAGATACAAGAACGGTTCAAAGAACAAACAATGTCCAACCAGAAAAATCACATAGAAAAATTATGTGCGCAAATCAAGGAATTAAAAGATGAAAGTGATTTCGATCAGAGATTGAAAAATCAAGATATAAAGAAGGAAATAAATAATTACGAAGCAGAAATAATACGTTTGAACAAAATCGTTAGCGACAAAGATGAAGAACTAATGCAGTTACGACATAAATTAGAAAGTCAAGAATCAGAGGTCGGCCAGTGTCGACAACAGATAAAAGTTCTTCAACAACAAAATGACGACTCTAAAAAGACACATAAGTTAGAGATCGCGAAGAGTAATAAAGCATTATCTAACAATGTTGAAGAAATTTTTAGACTAAGAAATCATAACAAGATACTAGTCACAAAAATTAAGAAGTTGAAAAATAGTCGAAAGATAGAGCAATCTATGGACGACATTGAAGGGAAACTTCTAGACAAACAGGAAGAAAATAGTTGTATCAGAAGTCATAATGAAGATCTTAAGGAACAACTTAAGACATCTGAAGATGACAGAAAATTGCAAGTCGAATTGATTAAGAAGTTTCAAAATGATAATAGGAAGTTAGAAAACAAGTTGGAAAAGATACACAACAAAAACTTAAATCCTCAAGAGACGAAAATACAACTTCCAACTCAGATCAATGCTCTAAAGGCGATATTCATAAATGAAAATGACATCGTGAAAGTTCCTTATCGACACCCCAACCATAAAAACCGATATTTGAAAAAGTGGGAAATGTCAAAAGATAATGGTACTAATGTGATCAAATCTCCTGACGACACATCAGTAGGGAATCCCATCAGTACACAACAAATCAATTTGGGATGGATTGATCCGTCGACGTATCGGAAGTTATGCTCTACACTTAGCAGTTCGTATCGACATGTTTCATCAGCCATGACATCGCAAAGAACAATGCGACAAAATTATAAGGCTTTGAGGACAAAGCCTTTGTAAGAGAGTGGCAATGCTATGAATATTATATGTATGTTAATTAAAGTTATTAATTATTAAGTGAAAGGGTGTAACCCTTCACTATACACGCTCAAGCTTATAAAAGCGAGCCTCATTGTAATTATTAATCATCCATTATCGATTATATATTATTATTTTATCAAATGCAATTATTTTCCATTGGAGGATTATTCGCTTGAATAATCACTGAGTATATCCGGACACGGATATAGCACCTGACAATATGCTGAAGGTGACTTGGTCCTCTTATATGACCAAGCTAAAGAACCCCTGGGGGCAAGCAAGTTCAACTCCATGTGGCACGGTCCTTACATCATGAGGCATGTACTAAAAAAAGGATCCTACAAATTAGAAGATTATAAGGGGACTATCTTGAAGGAGCCTAGAAATGGGATCTACCTCAAGCGGTATTATGCTTGAACCTCTGGTTCAGGCTAATACTTTTGTATACTACTGTAGAGTTACTTCTGTACATAATTTAGCTTTCTCTTGGTTTTTTGGGTCTGCTGATTAGATTTTGTTTGATTGACATATGTCAGTAGAGTTTCCTACGTTATTAGGATTCGCGGATGGTGCTAGCCATCATACGCAGCAACTTGCTTCTATTGCCTGGGTTATTTTATCACTTGACCACCTAGTTGTGTCCTCAGAAGGTGCTTGTCTTGGTCCTACATCTAACAATGTGGCTGAGTATAGTGTCGTCATTGAGCTACTTCAGGATGCTCTTTCACATGGTATCCAGTATTTAGAAGTTCGCCTGGATTCACAACTAGTTGTGTCTCAGCTGAATAGGCAGTACCGTGTGCGAGATCCTACACTACTACGAAAATTCCTAAGGGTAAGACTCTTGGAACAAGATTTTGTTTCAGTTACGTACATTCATGTTCCAAGAAGTGTTAATCATATATCTGATGCATATGCTAAATATGTATTAGATTGGAATTTGTCACATTCACAATAAAGCACACAAATGAAAGAAGGCATTCACACATTTGTACATATACACATATAGTAGAACCGGAGAACCAAAGTTTTTTATAAATAATATGCCCAAAAATGGTAGTGTCATGATACAAAACTGGAGCTTGTAGACCTCAAAAATATACATATCGATACAAAATGAGATCCTGAGATATCTACTCCTTACGAGGAGGCCTAGCTGCCACCTCGACAGGATGTGTTTGACAAAAGTAATGCACTGCATTCACGACACGCTGCAGTAGTCGCACCCAGTTGCTTGGCACCCCCACTACCTGGTGCTGCATATCCTCTTGAAGTTGCACCACCTATGCCTGTGGTACACTGGAATTCATCCATGATATGTTGGACCAAAGAGTCTGTAGTGTCCTCTCTACTGCAGCACCTACCATCTCATCACTCCTGCCCCTGCGACGATGTCTCGGGAAGCCATCGGGTCTCACTGGGCCCTTGTCTGCGAGAAAACAGTCAAACATTAATACATTATACTACCCCCAAAACAATTTTTGCATTTACATCTATAATAAAAAATCCATAAAAATTTAATATGCCAAAAACCTAAAAAGAGTACTCACCAATGTCTCTGAACGCTGCATCTAGTGGGAGTGGCATGTCTCAATCCTGCCGGAAGTCTATCCCTGCATAGGGGTAGTAATCTATCTCTATGATCTGTCGGTCCCACCAGTAAAATAAATCCTCTGTATATGGTGATTCCTGATGACCACCACCCTGTCGCGTCAATACCTCGACCCACCGGGTCATGGCTGGGTCGCGGAGACTATGAGGAGGGACCTCAACCCTCAGACTGAGCCCCAGAACCTGCTCGAAGAAGCTGCACAAAATACTACCATACCCAAAGTTTTTTGCACCCCCCTACTTGCACTCTGTCAGATGGGTCTTCATGGACCCCAGTAGTGTAGTACACCAGTCAAATATCATAGGCTACATGCACTGTGATGCATAAAACATAATTGGCTTGGATGCCTGGTGAAGAGCTTTGGATATAGTGATCCACACTAAAGTTGCCATGACAACCTTCATGCTCAGATTGACTATGGCTCGGATGGGCACCTGACTTCCCACTGCTCGAGTATTTGGAACATAATACCTTTCTATGTAGTCAGGGATGGTGATCCCACCACCCACATTTTGAGACCGAAGGCTTGCCACCTCACCTCGGTGGGACAAACCTGTGATGAAATAGATATCTTCCACCTCCAGTGAAAGTGTTTGCCCGTCTAGGTTGAAGTTCTATGCATCAACATCCCAATATTCTATCAAACACCAGAACAATAGTTTTTGGGCCCTCAATCCCCCTATGCTCCAAAATTTGTATAAACCACATGCTTGCAGTGCTTGCTGTGCACGCACATCGTTACGAACAACCTCATCTACTAGGTCATGTTCTCTCTCTCTCCACTCTAGAACCATCCTGGAAAGGGAAAAACCCAAATATTTGGTCAGTTTTACTTCACTTCACGACTGTACCCGCAGGAAGTTGTGCTCACAGAGGAAGGTACCCACGGTCAACGTGTGCGTTGATTGTGCGTACCCAGCCCTACCCGCGACCCGCATAGTTATAGCCTGCGGGTAGCGCCATGACCATGTAGGGCATGGCCAAACAAAAATTTTAACCAATGAAATTTGAAATAAAAACATTGAAATGGAAGGTGGGGAGGAGATTACCAACCTGATCCTGACGGTTCGATGATCAGACGCTTGTAGCTCCCAGAATCAACAGCTGGACTTTGAGGTGAAAACTAACCACAAAACGCCAAATGGGTGAATAGTAAAAATGAATTGTAAATTGTAAATTCTTGTTACTATTTATAATTTTCAAAACCCACTTGTGTATAGTTTTTTCTATTTAATGTTGTTGTTGTATTGAAGAAAACTCACTATGGATTGGGAATATCACAACAGACAGATGATTACCAAAAATCTACTCAATTCTCAAAACAATGCTATTATAAATGACAATGTTAAAATAATGGAGAAATGTAACCAACCTCGATCCAACGTTTGATGTAGATCCCCGTTGGAGCTTTCAATCCGCGCACATCCAAGCACTTGTAATTTGCAAATTAGTCTTGACAACCAATATCTAACAAGTACATGTGATATATAAATGACATTAACATTATCAATAACAATGGTCCATAATATCATAAGCAAATGTAACCCAATGTATAATAAATGACATTCACACCATGAGTGGACGAGAATATGAGTATTTCTATTAATGAACAAGAAGAAGTACAAAGTGATACAACCTCTTACCGGCAACCAATATGAACCAATATCTAGATCAATCCACTTGTGCCTCCACCACTTCAATCCTCCATGAATGGTAAACTCAAACTAGAGAGTAGTTTGGAAGGTGAACATAAATGGTTCACAACTACAAGGATCAATGAGTGCAGACTCAAGATAGGGAAAAAATTCACTAGAGTGCCTTGACTATTCTCTTCTTCCTCTCGTCCATAAGCCATATGTGCTCAATATATAGTCCTCTCAAAGGTAGGTGAAAGGACTCATCGAGACGTTACTTGGGCAGATGGAGAGCCAAAGGTCACCCAATGACTGCTTTTTAGGAGTAAAAAGTAATAAAATATTGGTTTTTACCATTTTACTTGATACCCGTGGGATATAGTGCTGCAACTCGCGGGTACGCATGCTATAGTGATGCAACATGTGGGTAGGAACAAAAATAGGGAAAAATTGTATCACCGAAGGATAAAAATGGATATAAGTCACTAAAATGGATCCTACAGGCCAAAGAATGTTGATGCTCACAAGGTGGAAGATTTTTGTGTAACAGATGCCCCCTAATGTGTGAGGTCAGAGACTGAAATGTGCTACAATGGCCGAAATACATTATAAAACTTAGAAGTGGAGTGATGGAGACACAAGTGGAAAGAACGGCTCACTCGTCATAGTACAATAGTATCTCTAAATACATGTCGGTATAGTACAACAATCTGATACAATGGCCATGAATATGCAGTACATAAGTAAATATATGTCACAAGTGATCATAGCCATGATACCTCTACAGTAAGATATGGTCTTCTGCTAAAAAGAAGACAACTAGTGCAAAACTGGAGGTACAAACTATTGAAATCTGAGAGGTGATATCTCAGATGTAAAGTCAAAGTCATATGTAGCATACTGAATGCCACAATCACTTGGGGTCTTCTACACAAGTCTTCGACGGTGCAAGTCCCATCAAGTGAATAAAGGAGTTGCGGTTGAACCTAATGAGACATCGTCTGATTACCATCATTGATGTATACCATTAACAGATGTGAGATGACCCACCAATAATGAAAATGGGCATCAAGGCACAGAGCACAATCATCAGAGTGTGAATAAATGGGTTGAATTAGAACACTAGGATGAATCCATCGATCAGGGGACATTGATGTATTCCCAAAACTGTCAATGGCAAGAGAACCTAGCACTAATGACTGCAAGCCTCAAGGTACTCAACCGAACTCTAAGCCTCAAGTCCCGGAATAAATGAGTTGAAGTCAACGGAACGAGACTCACTGGAAGGAGGGCATTAAGGCATCCCCCATCAACTAGCACGAGGTACCAGCAATACTGAAAGTTTTGTAAGATCTCAGGTGAAACACACTGACTCAATAAGGATGGCTGACATGCAATAGTCAAGATATCTGAGGAGTGGCCGACATTGGTTTCAAGACTTCCTTTGAACAAGAGCATGAGCAGATGGATAGAATCAGGAAGCATAGACATGACATAAACTGTGCAATGCAGGAGGCATTACAAAAAAGGGCTCCATAATGACTGGAAGCTTAACCAATCGGTGGAGAAAACTGAGAAACAAGTACAACTCCTAAGGCCCAACTATAGTCCCGAATCATAATGTACGAAGTGGAATGAATGCTCTGTTCAAAGGTGACACAACAGCTTCCAACAAGAAATAGTGACCATAATCCCATCCGGCTTTTTGGAATATTTGATTTTTTTGTCTTTTTTCATATTTGGGAAAAGCTTGAAAAAGAATAAAATTGCTTATAGTACAACAAGTGAGGGAACGAGTGTCAAATAGCTAGTAGACTAGTCCCAAGCAGTGGAACATACCTATGCTCAATGCAAGGAAATGTGTGTAGGATGTGGACACTTGGGGGTGTGTTCCTTCAGGGTCAAAGGCTCATTAAATTGTGAAGGGTAAATATATAAGCTCTGCAGGGCTCGACAGGGAAAGTGCTCAGGCACCAGGCTAACAATTGAGTAGGTGGGAGCCGACACAAGGCTCAAGCGGCAAGCAGGATGATGCAATGCAATCACAACATGATATAACTGAGGGGAGTCCTTAAGGGAGATGTCCAACATAAGACAAAGTAGAGTATGAGTCTTCATCGCAACGTTATGGCGTGACTACAAAGGACTCCCAATGCTGAGGACAAACAACGTCATGGGCACCAAAAGCATAATGGGGTTTTAACTAGGGTACCCATGTTCGAGAAAGCCATACCGCCACATGACGACACTTCTATAACAGTTTGAAGGTTCTGTGTCAGTCACGAAGCGGGGTCACACCCAGGGTTTATGAAAAATGGTCAAAGGTCAAATGTATAATGTATGTGAAAATGGCATCTAACCTATATGCCAGGTGTGAAACGTACCTTCCGTAGGTGTGAAATGGATCAGAACAACTCTCGCCGAGGAAATCTGTTGAAAAAACACTACTCCATGACACGATATTAGTTCATAACGGCCCAAAATGGAAAAAACTATAGAAAAGTGGGTCTAGAAAATTATAAATAGTAATAAAATTTAATAATTTTCAATTCATTTGCATTATTCACCATTTTGGGGTTAAGTGGTAAGTTTGCACTTGAAACTTCAAGCGCCGATCGAGGGAGCTACGAACAACCGTTCAGTGAACCGTCCAGAGCAGGTTAGTGGTTACTTCCATACCTTTCATTTAAGTGCTTTTATTTCAATTTTGGTCGGTGGGATTTTTTGTTTGTCCAAGCTCTAAATGGCTTTGGCGCTACCCGCAGGCTGTAAGTGTGTGGGTCGCGGGTAGGGCATCAAATGCGTAGTCAAAAAACTTACTGCCCGCGTCTACCCACAACTATCTACAATCTAGCCCGTGGGTACGGCCGTGAAGAAGTTTTTAAACATGGTATTGACTAAAAATTTCTTGCTTTGCACTCCAGGATGGTTCTAGAGTGGAGGGAGAGAGAGCATAACCGGGTAGATGAGGCCGTGCGCAATGATTTGCAAGCACAACAAGCATGTGGCTTATATAAATACTGGAGTCTCGGGGGCTTAAGGGCCCAAAACCTACTACTCCGTCATTTGATCAACTACTGGGATGTAGATGCTCAACACTTCATCCTCGATGGGAAAACACTGACACTAGAAGTGGAGGATATCTACTTCATTACCGGTTTGTCCCGTAGAGGGGAAGTGGCTAGTCTTCGGTCATGGACCGTGGGTGGTGGGATCACTGTGCAAGACTACATAGTGCGGTACTGTCCCGCCAACACATGACCAGGGGGAAGTCAAGTGCCAGTCAACCTCATAACGGATCTGAGTACAAAGATCATTGTGGCAACTCTGGTGCGGATCACGAGATCCAAATCACTACATCAGGCATCCCGCTGGGTGATGTTCTACGCATCACAATGCTTGCAGCCTACTATATTTGACTGGTGTACTACTCTTTTGGTGTCTATGAAGACACAAATGACGGAAAGCAAAGAGGGGAAGGCCAAAAAATTTGGGTATGGTATCATCCTCTGCAGTTTCTTCTTTGAGAGAGTTCCGAGACTTAGCCCGAGGGTAGATGTCTCTCCTCATAGTCTCCGAGATCCAGCCTTGACACGGTGGGCTGAGATACTGACACGACAGGGTGGTGGTCGTCTGGCGTTACCATATACTAAGGAGTTCTTCTGTTGGTGGAACCAGCAGGTGATCACTATAGAGGACTATCCTTATGCGGGGATAGAATTTAGATAGGACCGTGACATGCCGCTCCCACCAGGTGCAGCTTTCAGAGACATTGGTGAGTACTCTTTTGGTTTTGTGTTTTTAAAATTTTTATGGATTTTTTTACTATAGTTGAAATGCAACAAAAATTTTGGTGGTAGTATCATGTGCTAATGGGTGACTGTTTGCTTGCAGACAAAGGCCCAGTGAGACCCGAGGGCTTCCCAAGACATGGTTGTCGGGGTAGAGATGAGGTGGCAGTAGATGCTACAGTAGGGTGCACACTCCAGACGTTACGGTGCAACATATCACAGATGGTTGCTCGAGTACCACTGATAGAGGTAGCCTGACTACCTGAGGCTATGCAGCACCAGGTAGTGGGTGTTCCTGGTGAGTGGGTGCGGCTACTGCAGCGGATGGCCAACACAGTACAATACTACTATGAGACACATCCTTTCGAGGGGGCAGCTAGACCTCCTCAGAGGGAGTAGATATCCCAGTTTCTCATCATTTTTTGTATCGATATGTATATTTTTGAGGGCTACGGGCTCCAGTCTTGTATGACACTACCATTTTTGGACATATTTATATATATATACAACTTTGGTTCTTGGTTCTACTATATGTGTGTATGGTACAAATGTATAAATGTCTTTGTATTTATGTGCTTCATGATGAATGTGACAAATGCCAATATAATACATAGTTAGTGTATGCATCAGATATATAATTATGAATTCTCGGAATGTGAATATATGTAATGGAAACAAAATGTCTCTCCAAGAGTCGTACCTTAAGGAATATCCGTAGTAATGTAGGGTCTCGCACACGGTACTGCCCATTCAGCTGAGACACAACTAGTTGTGAATCCAGGCGGAATTCTAAAGACTGGATACCATGTGAAATGGCATCCTGAAGTAGCTCAACAATGACACTATACTCAGCCACATTGTTAGATGTAGGACCGAGACAAGCACCTCCTGAGGACAAAACTAGATGGTCAGGTGAAAATATAATATCCAGGCAACAGAAGCAAGCTGCTGCGTATGTCGGCTAGCACCATCCACGAAACCTAAGAATGTACGACAGCCCGCTGACATCTGTCAATCAAATAGAGGCTAATCAACAGACCCGAAAACCAAAAAAACAACCTAGACTATGTACAGAAAAACCATACAATAGTGTACAAAAGTATCATCCCGAACCAAAGGTTCAAGCGTAATACTGCTTGAGGTAGAGCCCATTTATAGGCTCCTTCAAGACAACTCCCTTGTAATCTTCTAACTCATAAGCTCCTTTTTCAAGGACGCGCCTCACAATGTAAGGACTGTGCCACATGGGATTGAACTTGCCTACCCCCAGGGGTTCTTTAGCTTGGTCATACAGGAGTACCAAGTCACCTTCAGCATATTTTTGGGGACGGACAGACCTATCATATTGAACCTTGACACAACACTTGTTAATGGTAGGCATGGCGTCATCCCATTTGGAAAAATAATCCATGGCCACAATAATATGATGATGCCCCCCAGCCGAAGCTGGTTTGCAATCCATGAAATCTACCCCCCACTTAGTGAAGGGATCGACAGTGACGACCGGATGGAGGGGCCCTGGATGCGAGTGTATGTTCTGAGAAAACACCTGGCAAGGGTGACATCTCTTCACAGCGTTAATACAATATTTAAAGATAGTAGGCCAAAAATAACCCGCTCGCATAATACGCTGGGCTGTAGCAAGCCCGGATAAGTGACCGCCACACGCCCCCGCATGAAAATCATTAAGTACCCATTCCGCTTCTTCATGAGTCAAGCAACGACGGAGAATGGAATCCTTTCCTTGGCGATACAAAGTGTCACCGATGATAGTATAATCTTTAGTGTGATGTCTCACACATCATCGCTCGTCTCGTGAATAATACGAAGGAAACTTCAAAGTTTGGAGATATCTAATGACATCTGCATACCAAGGGTCCTTGGTCGAGATAAGAAATAGGTGTTGATCCACAAAGGAATCTTCATGAACGATATCCTCATCAAGCCGTGGAAGGTCTGACATAAGCTCAGCGAACACCAATGATTTCATCGATTTTGCATAAGTAAACTCGAGATCAAATTCCTGAAGGATCACAATCCATTTATTATACTTACCCTCAATAAGGAGTCATGATAGCACGAACTGAAACAAATTGATATGAGCTACAACAGTGGTTGTTCGAAGCAAAATGTAATGCCGTAACCACTGGACTACATGAACAGTTGCAAGTGCCAACTTTTCTACATGGGTGTACCTTAGTTCAGCATCTACTAAATTTCGACTAAGATAATAGATAACATGCTCGACAAGCACATCATCTATCTGAACCAAGACCATGCCAATAGTCTCTTGAGACGCGGCCACATAAAGAATGAAATCTCGTGTAAAGTCCGGCAGACTAAGCACAGGGGCCAATACCAAAGCTTTCTTAATGGCATCGAAATACTGCTGGGCTCGCTCATCCCAGATAAAAGGTGTGTCTTTCTTCAATAGGCGTGCGAAACCGTTAGTAATACTAGCATAGTTAGCTATAAACCAATGCAGAAAAGTAGCTCTCCCTTGGAGGCTCTGAAGTTGAAACAGATTACGTGGAGGAGGCAACTAAATTATTGCCTCAACTTTGAGAGGATCGACTCTAATACCCTCTTTCGAAATTATGAACCCTAGAAGGCGACCAGTCCTAACAGCGAAGATGCATTTGTTCGGATTCAGTCGAATTTTGCAGTGAATACATCATTCGAGAATCATACGGAGGTGCTTGGGGTGGTCCACTCTCTTGCAAGAATAGCCAGCAAGATCATCCAAGAAAACTTCCATAATCATCTTAAGATCGTGAAAGGCATAGGTCATGGCTTGCTGAAAAGTAGCTCCTGCGTTCTTGAGGCTGAAGGTCATTTTCCGGTATGCAAAAGTTCCCCATGGACAAATAAATGCCATTTTATGTTGGTCCGCGGGTTTGATTTGAATCTAATTATAACCCAAGAATCCGTCCATGAATAAAAAATCTCACTTCCCGCACAAGCATCCAATATTTGATCAATGAATGGCGTCGGGAAGTTGTCTTTTGGACATGCACGGTTCAAATCTATGAAATCAATGCATACACAGATCGTTCCCTGCTTCGTATCCACAGGAAAAGGGTTTGACACCCATTCGGTAAGGGGAACGGAGTAGATGAAACCAGCTTTGAGCAGTTTCTCCAACTCTGCCTTAGTAGCAGCTACCTTCCTACGATTCACAGCACGTAAGCATTGTTGAACCAGTTTAGCATCAGGATACATTTTAATCTCGTGTTCAACAATGCGGGGGTCTATTCCTGCAATCTCCTCATATGACTAGGCGAAAGCTTCCCGGAGTTCGGTAAACACATCAGTGTAAATAGCAATCTCCTCAGGAGTGCAATCGGCATCGACGTAAACATTCTCAATCTTTTTGGGAGTGCGGGAGATGTTGATCGAAGTGGTTGGGGAAATATTGGCCATATTCCCCTCCAAGAAAACATCATGCGACTGTAAAAGTGCCACAGGGTGACCAACCATCTCGGCTAGAGTCATCCTAAACACCTCCTGCTCAATGAGCTCAAGGTCGGGAAGGAAATAAGACCGATGGTGCATATCTTCCCAAGGCCTCTCACTACCACACATGGCGTTGAGGATAGCTTCCTCCAATGGAAAAGTATCATCGAGGCAATCGTGAGAGCAAGATGAGTTGGCTGCCCAAACTAGCAGCGTAACGGGATCTTCTTCAACTGTCTGGGGAGAAGAGAGATTCGGATCTAAAGTTGTTTGTTGGATGTGATCATAAGTGAGCTCCACTACAGATAAAGGCATAAACATCCGGACGTGCGCAATGTCTCCAGACATAGAATCTGCGGATGGAAAAATCCATGGATCACGACAATAGGAAGTCCGGAATGGCATACTATTCGAAGGAGGAGGCACACTGTCGAAAATGGTTCCAATAAAATTCACAGGTGCAGAATGGTTAAAAGTTCCCATCAACGAGGGGTACATTCCAACACCTATGTTCCCAGTTGTCGACTGAGAATCAGAAACTTGCGGGACTACTGATCCCATGGATGCTGTGGAAGGAGTGCCAACATAATCTAGCTGATCGATTGTCACAATCTTGCCTTCATGGGGAAAGCAAATAACTCAAAATATAGTAGACACGACAGCCTTCATAGCGTACATCCAGTTCCGACCTAGTAAAAGGTTGTAGTCGATGGGTGCATCAACCACTTTGACTTCAATAGGCACGGACTTACCTCCCAAGGAGACAACAAGGGAAGGGATAATTCCATGCGGCGTAAAAGATCTACCGTCAAATGCAGTGAGTGTAGTTCTAGACGCAAGTAGAGGAGGAGAACCAAGAGCTTTCCAACAAGTTAATGACATTATTGACGCGGAAGCACCTTCATCAACCATAGTACGTTTGATTAAGCTCTTCAGGAAAACCACCTAGATTTGAAAAGCCACGTGGTAAGGCAAGCGAGGTTGGACATCAGTAGTATCGAACTTGATAACACTAGGACTTCCCCCATCCTGAACTCCTAACACACTCAAAAGGGCATGCTTCTGAGAAGGACAAGCTTGCAAAACTTCAAGAGCCAACTTGGCACACGGAGTTTGGCCCAAATATTCTATGATGGAGTAGTTCTAGGCGGCTCGAGCATTAGGATTATGCGTGGAGTGCTTGAGAACACCTTTCGGTATCCGTCGCATAATAGAAGGCTTCTCGATATGCAAGGAATTATCAGGAGGGGGGGGAGGCTCATTCCCCAAATTCGGTTGTGGTGCACCATAATCACGTTGACGAGTAGCAACACAAACCTTTGACTGAACCATATTCACACATCCATAACCACTAGTATTGGAAGAAGATGTTTTCGTTTCATTAGTACCATAACCAGTGGTGGGAGCATGCGAAGCCATGTTCTGGTGATGAGGTAGGGGATCCTTCAGCACAGTTGGGCTCTGTGCCAAATGCTTTGATGCTTCTTCAATACGAGGACATAGGTGAGTAAGATGATCCTCCCCATAAAGCTTGCAAGAGAATTTCACCTTACAACTAGGTTTACGATCCTTGCCAGCATGACCGCCTTCCCGAGGAGGTTTGGCATTCTCTTTACGAGGAGTATTACGATTTCTATTGTTGTTACTTTCATTGTTTCCACCCCTACGATTATTTATCCCTTTTTTCTTACCACTAGGCTATTGGTTACCTGATGCTTTCGTTGATTGCACATTGTGTACATCAGACGACGGAGTGGAAGTGGACAAGGTGTGAACCTGTCCGGGAGCAGACTGGTTTAGCGACAAATTTTGTATTTGATTAGCTACCAAGTCTACAGGGCGAGTGCATGCAGACCCCACGATGCCATCGGTATGTGGTCTAGGAATTGACGTGGGCTCATGTCTTGTTCTCAGTGCGTCAGGAATAATGTCATACAAGATGCCAGACTGAGAATAAAGTAGATCTAACTGCTAGACTTTCAAGATAGCTTGTTACTCAGTCACAATGCCGTACATCGAAACATCCTTAGCAATGTATGGGAGAAAGGACCTAAGGAACCATTCCAACAGGAACTCTGGAGGAATGTTGGCTTTCACTAATCTCTTTCGCCGACGCCACTCTTGAACGTGGTCAAAAATATGTGTGGCCTTATTTTGATGGAAGGTGGACAACAACTCAGTACCAGTATCATAACGAACCGGTAATTGGAAATGGTCTAAGAGAACCAAAGCAATCTCATTGAATCCCCTATAGGTGTTTCCGGGAAACTCCACATGCCATTTCGCGGCTGCCCCCATGAGGGTGCGTTGAAATAGGCGTAATCGAATGGAATCATGATTCAAAGAGTTGGAGGAGCACCAAAGGTGAAACATCGTGACATGATCTCCCGGGTCCTCACCACCTTTCCCTTCAAAATTTGGAATGTCCAAAGGGAGCTTGGTAGGGACCGGGGGCTAAGTAGGGTCGTGACACACCGGATCATTTGTGAGCTTTGAAAGATCTAGGAGATTCAAGCATGCAAGGAATGGGAGCTACGGCTGGAAAGCTTGATTATAAGCTCCCATAAAAGGTTGGTGAAACGGAATTGTGTTGTAAGATAAACCAAAAGATTGACCATGAGGGTTAAACTACTGATAATGAGGACCTGACGGCCCGTAAGCTTTCCCATGGCCATAAGATGGATAACCTTCCCCCGCCTGACCCATTTGAGGGTAAGCAGGTATATGTGCGTTTTGAGCACCATATTGGGGTGGTGGGTGATACTAGTGGCCAACAACGACTGTGTTGTAGTAAGGGTTGCCACCATGGGTATGGGGCATGTATGTACTATTCATAGTGGGAACCGTGTTGTATTGACCGTAATGGTATGGTATGTTCCCACCCCCAATATTAGGATTAGCTTGAGTAGTCGTGTGATGACCATAAGCATGAGAAGTATTCCCAAGTCCAATATGGGTGTGAGCAGTATCAGGGTTGGTTGTGTGATGTCCATGTGGATAGGAAATATTCCCACCCCCTACATTACTATTACTAGCAGCGGCAGTGGATGCAAAATTATGCGGTATGTGTCCACTCCCGTGATTGGGAGGAATGGTATCATGTGCAAAATTATTCCTGGGTTGACGAGTAGCGACATGTGTATTAGGTGGTGGATGGCGAGTCATGTTTCGAGCAACATTCCGACTAGGTTGGGTATTCCTAGGAGGTGGTCATGTTACAACATTAGCATGGTTAGGAATCTGACCAATCACCATACTATGTGAGTGGATGGACAACGTAGTGCCCCCAGCTAGGGTAGTGCCCCCAGTTGGTATAGTATGGCTAACACTTTGACTAGTGCCAGCGTGAGTACCAACCATAGTGGAAGGTTCAACAGTATTGTGACTAGGCATACCAAAAGAGAGTGTAGTGGGGTTGACCATAGGGCCGGAATCATCATGAGTCTCAGGCCTCCTATATCTAAAATCGTGTGGAAACGAAGGAACGAAAGGCTCATCCTGTTCTTCCTCCTTGGGTAAGTTGGGCATCCCGTAAAGATAATTATCCAGATTTGAAGGATCAAATGAATCCCGGTCAAGTGGATTAGGACAAATAGAACTAGGTTGAGTCGCAGGTGGATCACATCCCCAATCCTCACGAGGAGTCTCGGGATTAGAAGTATGTTCAACTCTACCTGAAGGAGTAGAAAGGTCTTGCCCGATATCGGGATGTGTATCCATGTAGTCCTCAACGTAAGTCTCGTAAGAATCTGAAGACTCAGAGGGAGCCCTCTGGCATCCTCTAGCAATACGACGTGTAACCTTGAGTGGCTTTAAAACAGCCAATCGACGGGACTGACGAAGAGTAGGGCTCCGCGCCACACTCTCTCCGGAGAGAGACACAGTGTCTCCTAAAGGCCAACTATCGATCAAAAACAGTAAATCAAAAGTACACACCTAGAGAATCTACAGCCAAAAGAAGACAGACAGAGTGGCTAAATGAGCTCCTGACACTAGAGCTGGTATGTCTCGCCTAGGAGAGGCTTGAGACTCCCAAACTATAGCCGGAGGTAACAGAATCAGTTATAGAGACACCCAGGCTTCACTGTGTCGACAGGGTCAAGTCCACTGCACGAACACAACTGTGTTGTCCAATCCCTATCTGACTCAGGACACAAACAACATAATCACTGCAAGTACCCTGTGCGGTACCTAGGTAAGCAAACTATGTCTACCGTAATATAACCAATGCTCAGGGGGACAATCGCAGGTGGTACCGTCGTATGGGTAGGGTAGCTAATCTCGAAGCATAAGAGGATGAACCTCCGGTACCCCTAGATACGAACAACTCTTGGAGATATCTCCCACTTTCAGCTGGTATTAGAGGGATATGTTTTCAACCAACCTCCCGTGACCTCGTGCTTAACTCTGATTTGAGTAGAGATTTCTTGAGAACACCGATCTATACCATGGATTCCTCCACTCCCTGGTCAGACACCTAATGTTTCGTTCAGTAGTCTTGGATTGTTAACTCACAATGATCTATTCCAAGACTCTAAACCTATGCTAGTTGGTGTACCCTATAAATAAAATAAGTCTAATCAATTTTATGATTAAGCGTTAATTTTAGTGGCTGTGATTAGTCAAGGGATATGGTCGTGAAACTAGTGATGTGTAGACTCAATAGTATGCAACATTGTCCAATCCTAGACTCATCTATCCAATAAAACAATGTCACTAATATGCAAAATCAACCAACAATTCCAAAATAAATATGCAAACTTTTATCTTTTCAATGCACAAGCAGAACCTAAAATGAAGGCAACAAGCACTCAATGCAAAATGCAGTACATAGAAATAAAATATTTTTGTATTTTCTCTTATAAACAGAAAGGAAAATGCAAAAAAAACTAAATGAATATTTTTGTATTTTTTCAATATATATGGAATGAAAAAATGCAAGCAAAATCCTACTATTCAGTCACTGAAGTGCCGAGAAGATCACTAAGACAACCCAGCAGATCCTAAACAGCAAGACTCAGCCAAAAGAAAGAGCTCAAAAGGAAGAAACCAAGAGGCTAAAACCAAAGATTGGTAAAAAACCAAGAAGGCTCAACCAAGAGAAACGAAGAGATCTGGTCACAACCAAGGCATGAAACAGTCAAGAAACAGGCCAACAAAGACTCAGGAACCAACCAAACTCACCTAGAAACAACCAATAGCCATAAACCAACAAAATCCGGAGTTACACGCTACTGTTGAAGGAATACCTGCGGGTACCCACGAGCAGTAGTGTAAACAAAGGCGGGTATACGCGGGCAGAACTAAGCTAGCCCGTGGGTGAGGAAAAGAAAATGATCAAATAAAGAGTCCAGAGGCTCAGAAAAAGCAAGTTTTCTACAGTGTATCTTAACGGCCAATCAGTGACATAGAGCTTCGATAAACAACAACTCTAATTATGGACTAATGCTCAAAAAATTTCCCAAACATGGATGTTTTCCCCAGCGGAGTCGGCATTTCTGTATTGGAGAAAACTCACTATGGCTTGGGAATACCACAATAGACAGATGACTACCAGAAATCTACTCAATTCTCAAAACAATGCTATTATAAATGATAGTGTTAAAATAATGGAGAAATGTAACCAACCTCAATCCAACGTTTGATGTAGATCCCCGTTGGAGCTTTCAATCCACGCACATCCAAGCACTTGTAATCTGCAAATTAGTCTTGACAACCAATATCTACCAAGTACATGTGATATATAAATGACATTAACATTATCAATAACAATGGTCCATAATATCATAAGCAAATGCAACCCAATGTATAATAAATGACATTCACACCATGAGTGGACGCGAATATGAGTATTTGTATTAATGAACAAGAAGAAGTACAAAGTGATACAACCTCTTGCCAACAACCAATCTGAACCAAGATCTAGATCAATCCACTTGTGCCTCCACCACTTCAATCCTCCATGAATGGAAAACTCAAACTAGAGAGGAGTTTGGAAGGTGAACATAAATGGTTCACAACTATAAGGATCAATGAGTGAAGACTCAAGATAGGGCAAAAATCCACTAGAGTGCCTTTACTATTCTCTTCTTCCTCCCGTCCATAAGCCATATGTGCTCAATATATAGTCCTCTCAAAGGTAGGTGAAAGGATTCATCGAGACGTTACTTGGGCAGATGGAGAGCCAAAGGTCACCGAATGACCACTTTTTGGGAGTAAAAAGTAATAAAATAGTGGTTTTTACCATTTTACTTGATACCCGCGGGCTATAGTGTTGCAACTCGCGGGTACACATGCTATAGTGATGCAACATGCGGGTAGGAACAAAAATAGGGAAAACCGGTATCATTGAAGGATTAAAATGGATCTGAGTCATTGAAATGGATCCTACAGGCCAAAGAATGCTGATGCTCACAGGGTGGAAGATTTTTGTGTAACAGTTGTGGACTAATACAATGTCATGGAGTAGCGTTTATAACTAGATCTCTTCGGCAGACGTTGTTTCCGAGAATTTCACACCTATGGTAGGTACGTTTCACACTTGGCATATAGGTTAGATGTCATTTTCACATGCATTATGCATTTGACCTTTTGACCACTTTCATAAACCCTAGGTGCGACCCTACTTCTTAACTGACACGGAACCTTTAGACTATTATAGAAGTGTTGTTATGTGGCGGTAGGGCCTTTCCGAACATGGGTACCCTAGATAGAACCCCTTTTTGCATTTTGGTGCCCATGCCGTTGTTTGTCCTTAGGATTGGGAGTCCTTTGTAGTTACGCCACGACGTTGCGATAAAGAGTCATACTCTACTTTGTCTTATGCCGGCCAGCTCCCATAAGGACTCCCCTGTTTATGTCAAGTTGTGATTGCATTGCATCATCCTGCTTGCTACTTGAGCCTTGTGCTGGCTCCCGCTTACTCTGTATTTCTGAGAGCCCTATAGAGCTTACATTTTCCCTCCACAATTTGATGACCTTTTGACCCTAAGGGAAAACACCCCTCGAGTGTCCACATCCTGCATGAACTTCCTTGCATTGATCATAGGTATGTTCCACTTCTTGGAACTAGTCTTCTCGCTATTTGACACTCGTTCCCTCACTTGTTGTACTATAAGCAATTTTATTCTTTTTCAAGCTTTCCCAAATATGAAAAAGACCAAAAAAATCAAATATTCCAAAAAGCCGGACGGGATTACGGTTACTACTTCTTGTTGGCAGCTGTTGTGTCACCTTTGAATAGAGCATTCATTCCACTCCATACATTATGAGTCAGGACTCTAGTTGGACCTTAGGAGATGTACTTGTTTCTCAGTTTACTCCACTGATTGGTTAAGCGTCCAGTCATTATGGAGCCCTTTGTGATGCCTCCTACACCACACAGTCTATATCGAGTCTATGCTGCCTGAGTCTATCCATCTGCTCATGCTCTTGTTCAAAGGAAGTCCTGAAACCAGAGTCGGCCACTCCTCAGATCTCTTGACTATTGCATGTCGTCCATCCTTATCGAGTCAGTCCGTTTCACTTGAGATCTTCCAAATCTTTCAGCGTAGCTGGTACCTCGTGCTGGTTGATGGGGGGTGCCTTAATGCCCTCCTTCCAGCTAGTCTCATTCCATCGACTTAAACCCATTTATTCCAGAACTTGAGGCTTAAAGTTCGGTTGAGTACCTTGAGGCTTGCAGTCATTAGTGGCAGGTTCTCTCGCCATCGACAGTTTTGGGAATACGTCAATGTCCCCTGATCGATGGATTCATCCTAGTCTTCGACTTCAACTCATCTATTCACACTCCGATGATTGTGCTCTTTTCCTTGATGCCCATTTTGATTATTGGTGGGTTATCTCACTTCTGTTAATGGTATACATCATTGACCGGTAATCAGACGATGTCACATCAAGTTCAACCTCAACTCCTTTATTCACTTGGTGGGACTTGCACCATCGAAGACTTGTGTAGAAGAGCCCAGGAGATAGTGGCATTCAGTATGCTACTTATGACGATAACTTTACATCTGAGATATCACCTCTCAGATATCAGCAGTTTGTACCTCCAGTTTGCACCAGTTATTTCCTTTTAAGCAGGAGACCATATCTTACTGCAGAGGGATCATGGATATGATCACTTATGACATGTATTCACTATGTACTTCCTATTAATCGACATTGTATCATATTGTTGTACTATCGACATGTATTTAGGGATACTATTGTATTATGACGAGTGAGCTGCTCCTTCCAATTGTGTCTTCATCACTCCATTTCTGAGATTTATAATGTATTTCGGCCATCGTACCATCAGTCTATGACCTCACACATTAGGGGGAATTTGTTACAACATAATTTTCCACCTTGTGAGAATCAACGCTCTTTGGCCTAGAGGATCCATTTCATTGACTCAGAACCACTTTATATCTTTCAGACACTTTTTTTCCTATTTTTTCCATTGTACAATAGTTGCATCATTACAGACGATGTCACATCAAGTTCGACCTCAACTCCTTTATTCACTTGGTGGGACTTGCACCATCGAAGACTTGTGTAGAAGACCCCAGGAGATAGTGGCATTCAGTATGCTACTTATGACGATAACTTTACATCTGAGATATCACCTCTCAGATATCAGCAATTTGTACCTCCAGTTTGCACCAGTTATTTCCTTTTAAGCAGGAGACCATATCTTACTGCAGAGGGATCATGGATATGATCACTTATGACCTGTATTCACTATGTACTTCCTATTAATCGACATTGTATCATATTGTTGTACTATCGACATGTATTTAGGGATACTATTGTATTATGACAAGTGAGCTGCTCCTTCCAATTGTGTCTTCATCACTCCATTTTTGAGATTTATAATGTATTTCGGCCATCGTAGCATCAGTCTCTGACCTCACACATTAGGGGGAATCTGTTACAACATAATTTTCCACCTTGTGAGAATCAACGCTCTTTGGCCTAGAGGATCCATTTCATTGACTCAGAACCACTTTATATCTTTCAGACACTTTTTTTCCTATTTTTTCCATTGTACACTAGTTGCATCATTACAGTGGGCGTACTCGCGAGTTGCATCACTATAGCCCGCAGGTAGCATGTAAAATGGTAAAAATCACTAGTTTATTACTTTTCACTCCCACAAAGCGGTGATTGGGTGACCTTTGACCCTCCATCTGCCCAAGAAATGCCTCGATGTGTCCTTTCACTTACCTTTGAAAGGACTATATATTGAGCACATATGGCTTATGGATGGGGAAGAAAAAGAAGAGCAAGAGAACTTTAGTGGATTTTTTCCCTATCTTGAGTCTACACTCATTGATCCTTGTAGTTGTGAACCCTTTATATTCACCTTCCAAACTCCTATCATAGTTTGAGTTTTCCATTCCATGAAGGATTGAAGTGGTGGAGGCACAAGTGGATTGCCCCAGATCTTGGTTCAGATTGGTTGCCGGCAAGAGGTCATATAACATTGTACTACTTCTTGTTTATTAATAGAAATACTCATATTCCCGTCCATTAATGTTGTAAATGTTGTTTATACTACATTGGGTTGCATTTACTTGTCATATCATGGGCCATTTCTATTGATGATGTTAATGCCGTTTATATATTATATGTACTTGTTGTATATTGGTTGTCAAGACTAATTTGTAGATTCAAGTGCATGGACTGAAAAGCTCCAACGGGGATCTACATCAAACGTTTGGATCGAGGTTGGTTATATTCTTCATTATCTTAGCATTGTCATTTATATAGCATAGCATTGAGAATTGAGTTGATTTCTGGTAGTCAGCTGTCTATTGTGGTCTACCCCAAGCCATAGTGAGTTTTCTCCAATACACCTCTCGATGTGGAGAGGAGCAGATGATTTAGGAACTTCCTTATCTTTCTGCTGCAAGTCTGGGTTATAGTTCCTGGCTTTGTTTTGTAGTATCATGTGTGGTTTAACCATGTTGATGAATGATTGATCAACTGACGTGGCACGAGTGCCCCCAGCATTAGAGCTTCCAGAAGTTGGGCCTTGTCCATGAAGAAATAGATCCTTCAAGATATCTGGTTTATTTTCTCATAGAAGCTTCTGGGATTCGTCCATATGTGTGAAATTTAGTTCACAACAAGATCTGATCAAGAAATTACAACTCTCACAAGTAATTCTCATACAAATAGTCAAGAACACTGAAAAGCAGTCACATATGATGCAAACAGAATTACTCTCATGAATAATAATACATCATCCAACCTTGGGAAAGTAATAGGATTTCAATATATAGAATTACATCAGATATTTGAATGCATAAGTATTCCATTTGAATCCTCACAAAAGCAGACTTACTAAAATTATGCAAAACCCCCCGAGGTGGCAAGTGTGCTTTCCATGTTACCTCAAAGGAACACAAATTTCTTATTTAGTGATTAGATAGTAATGTGTGATGGAAAATAATGCTAAATATATAATTTGGAAGGAAGAAACATCATGGAGGATGAGTTGGCCAAAACAAAGTTATGACTAGTCAACTAGATTCACCTTTCACCAAAAAGTGGTAAAAAGCAGTAAAAGAAGCTAAGGCACCTTTCTATTCCAGGATAGGATAAGATCATCCAGAATCCTAGGAAATATTATCCAGAATCTTTAGGAATGTGCCAAAGTGATTCTAGGAAGCTTGTGGTCCACATAATGTCTAATTTAGCCAACTACATAGTCTAACACCTAGGAATTAATAAAAAATGATCAATAATGCTATCCTAAGGTATTAAATGACATGAATGGGTTTAAGTATTCCAACACCCCCCCATAAGTCTGCCTTTATGTGCTAAAAATAAGAAATAAAAATAGGGCCCAGTAATAAGACATGGTCACGTCGTACATACTGTCTTGTCCATGAAACAAGAAAAGAAGGAAAACCTCATGGGAAAAACCTCCCCTAAAAAATGGACATAATCAAAATTGAAAGATTGATGATCAATCCTTCACTCCACCACATGTTTAACCATCCCAAGCAGTGATTTCAGATCGCTGAAAGTCTTCTCAGTAAAAGATTTGGTGAAGATGTCTGCAGTTTGCTCACCTATTGGGAAATACTACAAGTCAATGATCTGGTCATGCACTAAATTATTGATGTAGTGCATATTCGGATCTCAATATGAATGGTGCTCTGTCTCTGTACTGGATCACTTGAGACCCTTATAGAAATTTGATTGTCACAAAAGATGATAGTAGGAGTACTAAAGGAAATCTCAAACTCTGATGAATACCCTGCAACCACACACACTAAGTAGCAGCATTCACTGCTCCTCTGTACTCAACCTCTGTTGAAGATAATGCAATCCCAATCTGTTTCTTTCTATACTAGCGAACACGACCACCTCCAAGCATTAATACAAATCCAGATGTGGATTTTCTATCAAGGCTATCACTAGCCCAATTTGAGTTAGTAAAGCCAAGAAGATCGAGGCTAAAATCTGTAATATAGTGAATCCCATCAGACTTGGTGCCTTGCACATAATGCAAGATTCTTTTTACAACCCTCCAATGAAGCTCTTGTGGCTGATCCATGTATCTTGAAGCCACACTCACTGCATATGCAATATCAGGTCAAGTATGAGTCAAGTATAACAAGCTGCCAATAAGCTGCCTATACAAGGTGTCATCCACCAATGGTGTAGAATTTGCTTCTTCAAGTCTAACTCCTGAAAGGAAGGGAGTATTTGAAGGTTTGAAATCATCCATATTGAAATTATTCAGCAGGGAAGATGCATATTTGGATTGAGATACCTTAGTTCCATTCTCATTTTTAGAAATCTCAAGCCCCAAAAATTGCTTAAGAATTCCAGAGTCAGTCATGGAAAAATCTTGATGCAAAGAAGTATTTAGTGAAGCAATTTGATCAGTAGAGCTACCTGTGATTAGTAGGTCATCAACATATAACACAATAATCAGAATTGAGCCATCAATCATCTTCATGTAAACATTAGGATCAGATTTTCATCTAGCAAAATATTATGACAAGAGAGAGTTGTCCATTTTGGCATACCAAGCCCTGGGGGTTTGCTTAAGACCATATAAGGACTTCCTCAACCTTCACACATAGTTAGGATCAGATGTATAGCCTTTTGGTTGCTGCATCTAAATGTCTTCCTCAAGATCTCCATGGAGGAAGGCACTTTTGACATCCATGTGATGTACTTCCCAGCACTTGGCTATAGGAGTTGCCAGAGCTAGTCTTATCGAATTTTTCTGTCCAACTGGTGCAAACGTATCATTTTAGTCAAGGCCATGGAATTGGGATAAGCCCTTTTCCACCATCCTAGACTTATATTTCACTACTGAACCATCAAATTCACACTTGGTCTTGAAGACCCAGTTACACCTTACCAATTTTCTGCCTGGGGGGAGTTTGACTAGCTCCCATGTCTCATTCTTTTGTAGTGAATGAAACTCCTCATCCATAGCATCCTTCCATCTTGGGTCATGTGAGGCTTCCTCATATTTTTGAGGATCTGAATCCACCATCAAATAACATCATATAATTATCCACCATCAAATAATTAAGGATCATTCATATTGAGAGCATTCTCAAATTGTGATCTAGTCCTCCTAGTATCTTGAGGATTTCCCACTAGTTCACCAACTACTTGAAGGGTCTTAGTAGCCCACCTTGGCCTTGTTGGTGAATTAGGATCTGTAATAAAATGGTATTCATCATCATAAATATCATAATCAAAAGATTCAAGAGGAACGTCACTTACATCTTCAGATGGTAGTGCGGAGGGTTCTCCAATTTTAACATTCTGTGAGGGATCTTCTTCGAATTGAACACTTCTTTCAATGAAGGATTTTTGAGAAGTCACGTTCAACATATTGTAGCCTTTGGAGTCTTCTAAATATCACACAAAAATACATGGTTGGATTTGGGGATGCATATCCCTCCTCTTCTCAAGTGGAATTCTAGCCCAAGCCTTGGAGCCAAAAATCTTGAAATGAGAAATATCAGGTTTGTCCCATTCCAAGCCTGAAAAGGAGTGATTCCTTTTAGTGCTTTGTGAGAACCTTTGTTCTATATGTAAGTGGCACAATTTATTGCCTCAGCCCAAATCCTTGGAGATAAATACTTTGCCTCAAGCATGCATGTGGCCATCTCCTTTAATGATCTGTTCTTCCTCTCAGCAACGCCATTCTACTGAGGTGTGTAGGGATTAGTGTGTTGCATCTGTATGCCTGAAGAGGAAAAAAATTGATGAAACTTAGATTTGATGTACTCCCCACCATTATCATATCTAAGGATCTTGATATTTCTACCAGACTGGTTTTCAACTGAGACCTTGAAAAGCTTGAATAGACCGAACACTTCAGAATTTAACTTGATGAAATAGATCCAACAGTACCTAGTAAAGTCATCTATGAAGGTAAGGATGTATTTGGAATGGTTCAAATACTAATGGGGTAATGGATTTGATGTTTCACTGTGAATAAGCTCCAAGGGTGCTGAGGTTCGCTCAATTTTGGCTCTTTCAAACTTATGATATGGGTGCTTTCCTAGGATGTGGCTTTGACAGACACCTTTAGAAAACTTATATTGGGCAGCCCTATGATCATCTCTTTCTCATGGAGACGGGAGAGATATTTGTAGTTAAGGTGGACAAATATTTCATGCCATAATTTGCTTGACTCATTGGCATGGGTAAGAAGTAGAAGGTGAGGGGAATGGCACAAAATGAGATATCCTATATATTTTTGAGCTATGGTCAGTAGAACCTATGTTAGGAACCCATGTCAACCCTTCTCTTTACTTTGTTAGTATATTGTTGTTGGATGCATATGCATTGTAAGTCGTCCCGTAGTATTATATGTTGATCCATAGTTTGTATTAGCCCATAGTATTTATCCATAGTATTGGATGCATATGCTTTGTAAGTCATCCCATAGTATTATATGTTCCATGGTATTAATCCATAGTATCGACACCTAGACTTAGTATATAAGTTTGTGTTGAGGCCAATGAAGGCACCGTGAAGTTATTTGTATTGAGCTTGCTCGAATAAGGTTTCCCCCTCGAAGTGGCCCACGATCAATAAATCTATTCCGAGTTCTATTATTTCTGCTATCTCGTGCATTTTCATTAATTAATTGTTGTAGTTTCCTCACATCTGGTATCAGATCACTTTCTTGGGCTCGTTGGGTGGAATTTCTTCCAATTTTTTTTTCGCATCTGTTGCAGGTTTGGATATGGCAATAATACCTATTTGCTTAACTGTGGGAAGTACTTGGGAATAAGCCCTAATAATCATTGTGAGGAGTACCACAGAAATCCCAAAGTAGCTGGCCCATTGATAGGACCTGCTTGCGAAAAGGGAAACGACCCCTACCTGATTGACTAGTTCCAACCCATGAGGTAAACCAAGAGCTATCGTTTGTGGCAAAGCGGTTATCAGTTTTACCTGAGCCATGGAATGAGGGGTACTTCCCCAATACGCAAGCCATCAAACAACATTGATGGTCAAGTGAATCCCCTGAACCTTTAGGAAACCACACATATCGGGGGTCCATATCTATTTCCAACTGATAAATCGCAGATTACATCTGTCCAGAACTATGACCGATCACTTCCACACTGTTGCAACTCCATTATGTTTTTTTCGCAGTATCTCCTTTGTTTTAACCCCATTTCGATTCAAACTTAACTGACAATCCTACAATCACATTCTGCATATTTCATACCTGAGGACCCTATCCCAAATTCCACTTCCCAAAGCCATAAATCCCACATTTGTCTATTTTTAGGGTTTGCCATAACTTTTTCGATTTTCACCCAATTTCCTTCACCTTTTGCCACAATGTTCATTTCCTATTTCTGCTTCTTTGTCCCTCTCTGAAATTTTTTCCCATTCCTTCATCATGCTTCTGAAATCCTCATTTTCTGATTCCTTATCCATTCGAAAGTGTCCAAAATCTAGTCAATCCCCAATTACCCATCAGAGTTTTTCCCAAATCCAAATTTTCCTTTACTAAAAAAGTTTCTGTTTTTGTTTTTATACCCATTCAAAAAAAATAAAAAAATTCTGGTTATGGTTGTCACCCACACAGGAGCAAAAACCATGGAGGAAGAACTTGTATCCCTCAAAACCAAACTCCATGATCTGGATGAAAACTTTCTCAGCCTCCATCTTGAGCATTCACCCATGAATAATAAATGAGAGTCAGAGTCTTCTGCAGACACTGGGTTCTCTTCTTCGAACAATTTCCGTGGGCTGAATCTTGATTTTCCTCGCTTCAATTGTAATGATCCGACTGGATGTATCTATCGGGAAAAACATTATTATAGTCTGCATAATACTTTTGATGTCAACAAAGTTCCACTTGCATACTTTCATTTGGAATAGAAGCCTTTTAATGGTATTGTTGGTACATCAAGGCTCATGTAGAGTCCAAATGGCCAGATTTTTGCCATTTTCTAGCTCCTTTTGCAACGATTTGGTCCTAGTGCTTTTGATGACTTCATAGGAGCACTCACTAAACTTCTCCAAATTGGCATTGTGAAAGAGTATCATACAGAATTTGAGAAACTATCCAATCACATAGAAGGATTGCCTGATGACTTCTACAGGAGTTGTTTTATCAATGGTATAAAGGATGCAATCCGATATGCCGTCAAAATGTTCTATCCAAACACAATGATGGAAGCCCCGGGATTGGCTAAGTTGGTAGAGGACAATATCGCAGCCCAACAATGCTCCAAACCCACTTTTGTTCCCTTTAGAAATATGGGTTCTCAACGACCTCCAATCACGCCAGCTCCTCGACCAACTGTTATCAAGCATTTTTCTGAAGAAGAGATGCGGGCATGCAGAGAAAAAGGGCTTTGTTATAATTATGCTGAGAAATTCAGTCGGGGACATAGATGTGTTGACCAGAAGCTCTATCTCTTGGATGTGGATTCTCTGCTTGCCTTTAAAATTGGTGAAGAAGGTCTAGATACCATAAATGATTAGGTCGACATTCAGGAGACACCTATTGACCCTCCGTCTCAAGACAACCACCCAGAGATATCTCTCCATGCTTTAGTCGGAGTCACCACTCCCCAAACAATGCCGGTCAGGGGTTACTTCAAGAAGCTTCCTCTTACAATACTCATTGATTCTGGTAGCACTGATAACTTCATTGACCCTTGGATCGCCAAACAGGTTCATTGTTTTGTCCATCCTTGATCCAACTTTGAAGTCATGATTGCTAATGGGGGCACCTTACCTTGCAAGGGAAAGTGTCGCAATGTGCGTATCTCTATGGGAGATTATAACTTGTGCTTTGACATGTTTGCCTTAGCCTTAGGCAGATTTGATGTGGTTTTGAGCGCTCAATGGCTACACACACTTGGCCCCATCTTATGGGATTTTGCTAAACTTTGTATGCAATTTTCAAGTAATGGAAAAAACCACACATTGAAAGGCTTACAACCAGGGTCTCTCAACATCATCAGTTCACATTGCATGGAAAATATCCTTAAGAAGAATTCAAATGGTGTCATCGCTCAGATCCATTCCATTCAGATGCAACCATCACCGGTCTCCACTAATCCTTTGGATCTACAACAAATTCTGGATATATATATAGGTGTATTTTTTGAACCAGTGGGATTGCCACCTTCAAGGATAGAGGACCATCGTATTCAAATCCTTCCTGGAAGCGTTCCTCCCAACATCAGGACCTATCACTACCAATTTCACCAAAAAACAAAGATTGAAATGCTCGTTCAAGACTTACTGAAGCAAGGTATTATTTTCCCTAGTACTAGTTCCTTTTCTTCACCACTTCTTCTTATCCGAAAAAAGATGGGTCATGGAACCTCTACATTGACTTTCGAGCACTTAATCACCTCACAATCAAGGATAAGTTTCAAATTCCTGTTGTTGATGAGCTTCTTGATGAGCTTCATGGTGCTCAATTTTTCTCTAAGTTGGATCTTTGTTCTTGGTATCATCAAATTCGGGTTCATGAGGATGATATCCCTAAAACATCTTTCCACACACATGATGACCACTATGAATTTTGGTCATGCCCTTTGGCCTCACTAATGCTCCTTCCACATTATAGGCATGGATCAATAAAATATTCTGGCCCTACTTGCGGAAATTCATTCTAGCCTTCTTTGATGATATCCTCATCTACAGTAAAACATGGACTGAGCATCTCTAGCATCTGTATCTTGTAATGTAACTTTTCTATGACCATCATCTCCACGCCAAAAAGTTTAAATGTGTTTTTGGACAGAAAGAAGTAGAGTATCTCGGGAACATTTTTTCAGCAAAAGGGGTTCATGTGGATCTTGCCAAAGTAGCTTCCATGAACAATTGGCCTCATCCTCAGAAACTCAAGAGCCTGTAGCTAGGGTTTTCACCCTAGCTTGGGAAAATGAGTACCTACTAAGGAGAATGGACTCCTTAGTAGCAGTTCAATAAACAGTAAATTAAAATGCTAAAACAATATAAATTCTAAACTAACATGAGCATTAAGAAGCATAACAAAACATAGAATATAAATGGTTTTCTTTTGTATTAAAATGCTACCTCAAGTGTAGAGGTTGGTGAAGTTCTTGCAATGATCTAAGAGGGTTGCTCCAAACTCCAACTTTGCTCCTTCTCTTTCTCCAATGGTGGAAATGGGCCAAAAGGGGCACTCAATGGTGAAAGTAGCTCAAGGGTGAGCTAGGGTTTCAAGAGTGATTTTGGTAGAGTAAGGGTGTACTTGATTGTGGATATGAAATGAGGGGTCTCCATCACCTATTTATAGGGTTTTTGGTGGTGGAGTGCTGGCCCATGGTTTTGGGAACCATATGGTTTAGGTCAGCTGTATAGGGTTTTTTCCTCCTTTTTCCTCATTTTTTTATATTTTTTATTCCTTTTTAGAGGGTTTTTGCTATTTTGGAGGAATTTTGGATAATTTTGGGGGAAAAGTGGTTTTTAAGGCTTTTGGAGGCTTTTTTGATGGTTTTGTGGCCTTTTGGAGACTTTTTTAGGCCTTTTGGGGGCTTTTTTAATGGGTTTTTAGGGTTTTGAAGGTAAATATAGTAGGAAATATGGACAAATGAGTCATGTGATGGGTAGATGAGGTAGTGAGCACTTTTTGGGTGTTAACCGATTGCCCCTTGATGTGTGAGGACAGGAGCTCATCGTATGGCCGATAGACATCATAAGTCTTGTATGGTTTTCCTGGGGTGTGGAGAAGAGAAGAAACAAACTGGAGCCCAGAACAACGGTCCCGAACAAACTGCAAAAACTAAAAGTACATAACCTCAATAATGGATGAGGAATAATCTGATCATATGGATGAGGCGGGCATTCCCATGCTCGTATCAAGATATAGAACAATACTAACAATAGGGTCCAAAATATGGGGACCTAAAATATACATGGCCTCAAATAAGGAATGAGGAAGAATCTCAATATATGGACGAGGCGGGCATACCCATGCTCGTATCAAGATACATAAAAAATAACAGTGAGGCCCAAAAAAGGGGACCTGTAGGATACATAGAGAACCACTGTGTACATCATATGGGTCCAGAGGGGACACAAATCTGGGATATACTGTTGGGATGACCATGTCTGAGCTGGAAGACTGATACACTAGAATGAAAACAGTGCTACTGAGTGTAGTACCAGAGGAACTGATGAGCTGCTAGATCATAGTGACAAGGGGTCACACTCTCAATGGTACACTGAACTGGAACTGAACTGGTTACTCAAGGAAGCATATAACTGGATGGCTTCCGAATACAATCGCCAACGCAACCTGGACATCCACAGGAACATATAACTGGGCGTTTCGAAGTGACTCACCAATGTGCTAGAGTCGGGGGAGATCCGGGGTCTTCGACCAATAATTGAAGGGATATATACCCTGCGCGATTCTCAACGATGCGATTAAGGTGTTGAAGTCAAGCATGTGAGAAATAACCACTCGGAGAGGCAATGATGACTCCTCTCAAAATGGTCCGTAGGCACTCACCATAGATGGTGATGGGTCCAAGATGCAGGGACCTCTAGGTCTATCCTCTGGAATAGAGGGGCTGTCGTCGATAGAGGGAGACCTGCAACTAGAAAGGCAATGATGTTTCCTTGATAGGAGTGCGAGGTGGAGAACTGAAGTGTGAGAGTACTGATGGTAGGACGGTCATACTGTGGGGGATAACCGGGCAAGTAGAGGGGGTTGACTCAAACTTCCTTTGTTCAGAGTATGATGGTGGGGATGATCGGGCAGCATATGAAACTAACTGATGGGAAAGGGATCATAGCTGTAATGGATCAAGGAGAGTGACTGGGATGAGTGAGACTCAAGCTGGTGTAAAATGGAAGGAGACTGCAGAATTCTCTAAACAAAGGCGACCTGATTGGGGGTGCTTTCGAGATGATCGATCATAGTGCCAGGAGGTACGGGGGGACTTCTTCATAAGTTAAGGAACTAGAAGAAGTGTGTGTAGAATGGTACCGTCGTGTGGATTTATATGAGCCCAGGACAGTTCATGATCGAGATTGCTTTCAATTTTAAGGAGTCTGAAAGCGATAAGAAGACTCTGAAATAATGGAATGGTACTGTCGTGTGGATTTGTACGATCCCAAGACAGTGCATGCTCATGGTTACTTTCAATTTTAGAGAGTCTGAAAGCAACAAGGAGACTCCAGGGGGTTTCTTTTTTCGTGTGTTAGTCTCCAAGGCCCAAAGAAGCATAAAAGGATGCAATGAAGAACTCTTCTAGCCGGTGTGACTAGAGTATTCCTTTTTCGAATTAGTCTACCATGTCCGGAAAAGGGTTAAACGTATACTAGATAGACGCCCTTTCAGGTACTTTAACGAGCATGAAAGGAAGCAAGATTGCTTGGTGATCTTTTCATTGTTTTAGGAGTCAGAAAAGAGCTTAACAGAAACTCCCTAAGTGCCTTTTTCGTAAAGGACTTGTTCGGCCCGAAAAAGGGATAAAATTATACCGAACAAAAGAAATGGCTAGGCAAGGAGGAAGTGCTCAATCAAGGAACATTGATGATGACCAAGAATGAGGGTGGGGGGGGAACACTGGTGGACCTCCTTGCGGGGTAATGAATGGTGGAAAAATAACGAAATCAATTGTAGTATGAGAGGAGTGAATGGCTCATGTAAAAATGTGGAACAATTTGATGGAAACCGATGTGGTGTGAAAACCGAGGCAGCAAGGTGTCAGGACACAATGTTGAAACTGTACCAAGCGAGAGTGAGAAATTATCTCAAGCATCATCACGAGCTCGGAAAAATGAATCCGACGATATAAAGAGTGTCAAAAATAGATAACGGCCGATGTGGCAGGCAAACTGAGGTGACGGGGGCATTTTGGAAAAAGTACCCAAAAAATCTGGGGGTGAGAGCAAGAAATGATCTCAAGCATCATCACGGGCTCGGAAAAATGGATCCGATGATATAAAATATGCTAAAAATGGAGAACAGCCAAAATGGCACACAAACCGAGGTGACTAGGTGTCGGGACACAATGTTGATATTGGTCCTGGTGAGAGCGAGAAATGATCTCAAGCATCATCACGGGCATGGAAATATGAATCCGGCGGTGCAAATGGTGTGAAACACGGAGGTCATAAGGACTCCATAATGGTTAAAGGAAATTACTAGGTTAAAAAATGGCTGCAAATAAAGGTGAGCCCACCAAGCCAAGGATGCAAGGGTGGGGAGAAATGATGACCCGTGGGGGCAGAATACTAGGTATATCAAATCAAATCATATATACAAGTGACACGTGACCTCAAAAAATGGTTGAGATCACAAATGTGAAAAAGTGAGAAGGGTTAATGACCTGCCCCCATGCTATGTGCATGGGGTTTGTGATTGTGGATCACATATGTGTTGGTTTGAACGATGGGTTCATTGCCGTGCTAAGGTAGATGTGATGGGGAAGGTTCAAAATGATTGATCATGCCCCCTATCCCAGGGTTGAGGTAATCTATTATTCCCCCGAACTCAGAGGTGTCAATGCGGTGCTCTATAATAGTGGGGTCAAGACCAGGCATTTTGGTATAGGACCAGGCAAAGACATCACGGAACTCTTGGAAAAGTTTTTTGTACTCTCCAATCTCATACTCACTGCAGGAGGCCCCTAAGGTAATAATTTCAAGAGCACCAGGTGGGTCTGAGATATCGATGTGGATGACGGGTGAGATGTTGGCCATGTTACCTTCCTCAAAGGCCTCCGGAGCATAAATAGGATCCTTAAACCAGTCGACTTTGGTGGGAAGGAAATCTTTGGACTCAACCGCAAATTGGGTAGTTGTGGTAGAGGAGGATTCTTCTGGGAGGAAATAGGAGCGATGTTGCATGTCGTCCCAGGGATAATCTGGGGCAGTGAGAGCCTCGAGGATCTCCTCATCGTTGTGGAAAGTTTGAGTTGTCAAATCGGTTGACGAGGGAGTGGTAGTCGAAGAGATCATATAAATGGTATTAATCTCTCCGGATGGGGATGATATCGGGGGGTGGATCTCCTCAATTGTGGGGGGTGCCATCTCAAGGTCCAAATTATTCATCTCGTAGAGAGCTGCCCTATAATCTGGGAGATCAGGACAGTGATGTGAGTAGTGGCCGTAAATATCGCATATGGCACAAGGGTGGTTGGTGCGCAGTGATTTATCACGAGGCTTAGGGTTTGGGTCGAGTTTGACAACTGGGATGTTGGGGTCATCGTCAAGCATTTGCATGTGTTCCTGTAATGCTGGCAATTGTAGACATTGATGAGTCCGATGGCCTAACTCATCACACAACGAGCATTTGGGGGGAGCACGAAACACGGGGGGGGGTTTAACTATCTTGGGAGGGGGTACAGTGGTGTATGGTTGTGGGCATCTGCCCCCAATGGGCTTGATAAGAGGAGGGGGATTCGTAGATTATGAAGGGGTAGTGACACCGGGAGGTGGTTGACTAGTAGTGACAATGGGTTGCACCGGTTGGAGGATGACATTTGGGGTCGGCGGGGGAACGGGAGGCGAAAGGTACCACACGGGTAATCCTAAGGTTAACCTAGGGAGGCTGAGGGTAGCCATAACCGAGGCAGTTACCACTCCCGAGGGAGGGATTAGGAAGGGGAATGTGTGGATGGGTGTAACACCAATGTGACTAGGTACCAATGGTGGTTTAGGTAACAAGGGCGGTTGATTGTTAGGTGTTTGTGTATTGTGGGAAAGAGTACAAAGGTCAGAGACGTCGGTCACGGGTGACGGGGGTGGAATGGATTGGAATGTGGATGTCATCAGCGGATTTGAGTAAACTCTAGGTCCCATAGAGGAAACAAACGAGGTAACGGCACCACTAACAGGTTGTTCAACCATGGGGAGAACATTTTTGGGTGCAGCGGGGGAATTTGGATCGTAGTAGGTGAGTTGGTCGACCTTGACCACGAATCCGTCATGGGGGAACATCATTGTACAAAAAACCGATGAGGCAACCGCCCGCATGGCATACATATAGCTGCGGCCAAGTAAGAGGTTATAATCAAGTTGGGTGTTGATGACCTCTATGTCAATGAGAACGGTTTTACCAGCCAGCTAGATGGGGACGTTAGCTAATAGACCTTGGGGTTGAGCCAAACGACCGTCGTAGGCTCGCAACGCAGTGGTGGGCTGCTGGAGAGTAGGGGATCCCAACTTATGCCAAACGAATGTGGACATAACGCATGTAGAGGCACCTTCATCGATGATGCACCGATGGATGACAAGATTCCGAACGGAAACAGAAACTTGGAATGCTAAAGTGGAAGGCAGGCGTGGTTCGGACTGGTCCAAATCGAATGCCATCAGTTGTGAATCATTTGGGTCAATAGCACAAATGGTGGATACCAAAGTCTTGCGCTGTGAAGGACAATTTTTTAAGACTTCTAACGCAGACATGGCTGCGGGAGATTGGGCTAAGTCATCTACAATGTTGTAATTTGATGCAGCGCGAGCATTGGGGTTATTGTTGATACGACGAAGTGGGAAACGAGGTGCTTTGGCGGCGCCATCCAGTGGAGCTGGAGGTATACGTAACGTTTGATCGGTGGGATGAGTGTTAGTGTTTTTTTCGGCGGGAGGGGCTTCATAGGTGGAGCCATATTGGTTCCGACGGGTTTGGAGGTTGACATCAGCAAATGAAATCATCAACAAGTGGTGAGTACCTGAGTCGAACATGGGTTGATGAGGAGCAGCATAAGTGATCTGTTGTTGTGGTGGCACGTTGCCTTGAGGGGGAGCCAACAGTTGAGTGTTCACTACGCCTTGAGTTGGTAAGGGGTTTTGCCGTACCAAAGGTGGTTGCTGAGGGGGTGGGGGGTTGGGCGGCGCTTGAGGAGTGGCATGCCCTTGGCGATGGGCATCATCAACCCAGAGTTGCCGAGCTCGTTCCAAGTGTGGGAAAGCGTGTGTGTAGTGGCCATAGACCCCGCAGATAGAACAAGGATGGTTTGTTCACAAATTAGGATTTTTGGCCTGCTTGGGTGGCCGATTAGGGTTTTGGTTGGTAGGTGCCGCATTGTTGTTGTCTGGGGGATTGGGAGGTTGACCACCTTGGTCTAGAGGAGGGTTGTTCCCACGGTTACGGACTTTGCCATGGTTTTGTTGGCGCTAGTTGTTTTGGTTTTGCTGCTGATTTTGTTGGGCGTATACTTGCCCTTGGGCAGCAGGTGGATTCTGGGTTTGCGTAGGTGCTGGAGCAGGTTGCGGAGGATAATATGTAGGTGGAGGCTGTGTAGGTGCTGAAACTTGTGGGGGTTGCTGATATGTTTGCAGAGCGGGTTGTGGGTTGGCCGCAGTGGATGCCTGTGGTGGGTAAAAAGCAGGTTGGGCTTGAGAGGTCACAGGAGCTGGTGCAGCCTGTGGATGGTAATATGGTTGAGGTGCGACTGGGGGGGCATAGGCGGGTGGTGCATGGCCAAAGCACTGAGGTGGACATGAGGGTCCATGGGTATGGTGGTGATGTGCCATGGGAGCATACGAATTGGTTGCTCCGGATTGAGATGTAGCCCGCGAAAGGTCGGGGCCATGGCTAGGACATGCTATGGAAAAGGGTTGGGGATGCAAGGTAATACGACCAATGATGCCATCTGCGACGTGGGATGCCCCCGGTGCATCGTGCTGGGAGGACTCACAACAAGGGGCGTCAGGTATAATGGTATAGAGGTAACCCGATTGGGCGTATATGAGGTCAAATTGATGGGCTTTGAGGATGGCCTCTTCTTTAGACTGGGGTTGTTCGGATGCCACATCCTTGGCAATGACAGGAAGGAGGGATTTTAGGAACCAATCTAAGAAGATACGGTCGTCTAACTTGATTTTGCAGAGGTTGCGGCGTCGACGCCACTCATGAATGTGGTCAGTGATGTGGGTAGCTGTGTTTTGTCTGCAAGACAGTAGGATCTCAACTCCCACATCATAGTAGACAGGTAACTGAAAGAACTGCAGGAAGGTCGAGGCAAGGGAAGTAAAGGTGGCATGGGTCCCATGGGGCTGCTCGATATACAACTTAGCTGCAGAGCCAGTGAATGTGCGCTGTAACAGACGGAGGCAAACAGAGTCATCCACTATGGAGTTAGAGGAACACCATAGATGGAAGGACATAATATGGTTCTGGGGTCCTCACCTGCCTTTCCCTCAAACTTAGGGATGTCAGAGGGGAGCTTGGTGGGCATGTGAGGCCACGCAGGGTCGTGTCTAATAGGATCATTAGTCAGTCTAGCTAGGTCAGGAAGGTTGAGGCTAGCCATGAATGGCAAACTAGTAGAAGGATGTGACATACTAGCGGGTTGGACCATGTTGGGGCCAATGCCCCCAAGTGTAGGGGCAAGGTTTGGGAGGTTTCCCCCAAGTGTAGGGACGAACGTGGCATGGGACGATCTTGCACCGCCAAGAGTAGTGTGGGTCACGGATGGAGTGGGAATAGGTATTCCATCTACTGGAATGGGTGCAGTGATCGAAATGGTAGATGTGGGCCCCACCGAGGGCATACCCAAAGCAAGAGTGGTAGCTGGTGTGGTGGTGGATGCTCCACCAATGGTTCCTACAAAGAAAGGGGTGGAAGTCACGCCAGCCATGGGGCTGGTTGGTGCAGTGTAAATGGGGTTCTCGGACTCTGCCTTGGAATCAGAGGTAAAATAAGGGGCGTCTAGATCGGGTGATGGAGTTCTATGCCGTTGACGAGTGGAGTCAAGTGACAAAGCTCGAGATATATGATGAGTGGTATCAAGTGATGAAGATCTATGTCTATGACGCGTGATGTCAAGTGAACCATGCTGCGGGGGCTCACCCCGAAGGCGTCGAGAATGTCTCAGGGACTCAATGGTGACAAATGGTGTCAAATATCTGGGGGTTGTGTTGAGTGAAAAACAACTCAAAAAACCTAATGCAACCGAGTGTGTAGAAGGAGAGCTCAAAAAATATGGCACTCAGGCCAACAACCAACTCAAAACACTTACTGTAACAACTGTGCTACAACAAGTGGAGTATCAACAGAAATGGTCAGAATACCAACAAGCAGCAGGTTTCCTAAAAAATAAAAATAGTGGACTCACTTAGACCAAAAGGAGGTAAGGGAGCATGCAAACACCTAACTAAATAGTATTCTGACTCAACTAGACATATCCTTTGCAAGGTGATGAAATCCAAGTCAGACAATATGGATAGTAGAGCCAAGTGGCTAAAGATATCCCCCTACCGGGACGGACACCGTGTAGTCAATCGTAGAAGAAAGGAAACTAAGATACCCCATTCATGACACGTCCAGAAAAGGTGAATCTACCGTTTGGTCCTTTTACCGCAGTACCCCCATATAGAGATACCCCAAGAACTGCGAAAGGTAGCCTTCGGTTATTGAATGGATTGCGGTATTCCACTCAGGCCTCCGGAACCAGTCTGACGACTTCAACCCTCCTAGGGGAGAGGCCCTCTAATAAACTGGTTGTGACCGTGCCAAAAAATACTAGGGGATTTTGGTTCCCTAATGGACAACAGCTATGTCTCAAGTGTAAGCAACCGAGGGGTGTTACTTGGATGTCTATCCCCCCGATCCTACCTAACTACAAAAATTCTTATGTGTTCCCCAAGTGGGGTTAGAATGTTGGTTGTGTTAAGTAGTTTTTTAAGGCTCACTTGAATTAGGTGACAAAGTGTGTGCATGTGAGGTGATGAACCCAAATAAAAGTGCCACAAATGGGGCAACTTTCTAACAGAATGTAAACTTTGAAATGCAAAATTTTCTCTTTTTCAAGTAAAAAAGCTGAATTAAAAAAAAAAATGATTATGTAAATGGAACAGAACTAAAACTGTTGAAAAGGCTGTAGGGAAGTATGGCTGCAGGGAGGACAGATGGTTGTGCTAGTGCAGAAAATAGTGCAGCAAAGTGCTGGGTTCAAAACAGGGAAAAATGCAGAAAAAAGACCGTGGGTTTTTGGAAAATATCGGTGGTCGGACCGTGGAAAACAGAGAAATAGTCGCGGATAGGTTGCGGGTTTTTGGCCGACAGAGGAAGTTGGACCACAGGAAACAGGTAAAACGCCATAGGCGGGTTGCAGAAAAAAGGCTGAAAGCCGCAGGCGGGACGCAGGAAAAAGGCCGACAGACGCAGTCGGGCTGTAGAAAAATGGCTGCAAGCCGTAGTCGGGACGCGGAAAAAATGCCGAAAGGCGTCGGTGGGTTGCGGGAAAATGGACGAAAGCCACAGGCGATACACAAGAAAAGGGTTAACAGCCGCAGTCAGACCATCCCAAACAGGCTAATAGTCGCGGTCGGATTGCAGGTAACAGACTGAAAACGGCCGGCAGGTCACCGGAAACAGTCTGAGAGTCGCGGTCGGATCATAGGTAAATGCCTGAAAGATGTGGTCGGAATGCAACTGCAGGGGATAAAAGATGCGGTTTATGGCAGCCAAAAGGGACAGCCGAACAGAAAAATATTGTAGAAAATTAAAACGTCTAAAACTTAAAAAATTTATAACTAGAAATTCTGAAAAACACCAGCGGAGTCGCCAAAACTGTAGCTAGGGTTTTCACCCTAGCTTGGGAAAATGAGCACCTACTAAGGAGAATGGACTCCTTAGTAGTAGTTCAATAAACAGTAAATTAAAATGCTAAAACAATATAAATTCTAAACTAACATGAGCATTAAGAAGCATAACAAAACATAGAATATAAATGGTTTCTTTTGTATTAAAATGTTACCTCAAGTGTAGAGGTTGGTGAAGTTCTTGCAATGATCCAAGAGGGTTGCTCCAAACTCCAACTTTGCTCCTTCTCTTTCTCCAATGGTGGAAATGGGCCAAAAGGGGCACTCAATGGTGAAAGTAGCTCAAGGGTGAGCTAGGGTTTCAAGAGTGATTTTGGCAGAGTAAGGGTGTACTTGATTGTGGATATGAAATGAGGGGTCTCCATCACCTATTTATAGGGTTTTTGGTGGTGGAGTGTTGGCCCATGGTTTTGGGAACCATATGGTTTAGGTCAGCTGTATAGGGTTTTTTCCTCTTTTTCCTCATTTTTTATATATTTTTTATTCCTTTTTAAGGGGTTTTTGCTATTTTGGAGGAATTTTGGATAATTTTGGGGGAAAAGGGGTTTTTTAGCCTTTTGGAGGCTTTTTTGATGGTTTTGTGGCCTTTTGGAGACTTGTTTAGGCCTTTTGGGGGCTTTTTTAATGGTATTTTAGGGTTTTGAAGGTAAATATTGTAGGAAATATGGACAAATGAGTCATGTGATGGGTAGATGAGGTAGTGAGCACTTTTTGGGTGTTAACAGAGCCTTCCTGGTTTTTTGGGATTGACTAGATACTACCGCAAGTCTCTCAAGGATTATGGGAATATTGAAGCTCCATTAACTGCTCTATTGAAAAAGGATGCTTTTACATGGACACATGCTACTGAGTGTGCATTTGAAAAACTGAAACAAGCTATGTGTACTACACCTATTCTAACTATGCCCAAATTTTCCAAGCCCTTCACTATTGAGAGCAATGCTTGCGGAAATGGACTTGGTGTTGTTCTCCTTCAAGATGAACATCCCATTGCGTTCACTAGCAAACCCCTTTCTGGTAAGAATTTAGCTACCTCTACATATGAGAAGGAAATGATGGCTATTTTGCATGAAGTACAGAAGTGGCGACCATACCTATTAGCGAATCATTTCTGCATCAAGATTGATCACCAGTGTCTGAGATATTTCCTGGAACAACGTGTATCCTCCCCAACACAACAGAAATGGGTTAGAAAACTCATGGGTTATGACTATGAGATCACTTACAAGAAGGGTAATTACAATATTGTGGTGGATTCTCTTTCTCGGACATTTGATGACCAAGTTTCTCTTTCATCTATTTCTATGCCTCTTCCAAATTGGTTGCAATCTGTTCAATGTGCCTATGTCAATGACTCTTCATTATCTAAAATCATCCAACGCTTGGCCAACAACCCTTCTGCTATACCACATTACTCTTTGGATGGTGATTCCATGAGATACAAGGGTCGTCTAGTGCCTTCACCAGAGCACAGATCTTCAATAGGATGTCTTCTATGAACTCCATGCTTCTCCATTGGCAGGGCACTCTGGGTTCCTAAAAATGTATGAGCGGGCATGGCGTAACTTATTTTGGAAGGGAATTAAAAGTACAATTCAATAGATGGAAGATGCATGTGATAACTGCTAGCGCAATAACGGTAAAACGACACTCCTTCCGAGATTGCTCGAACCCTTTCCCATCCCTACACGGATTTGGAAAGATATTTCTATGGATGTCATTGAAGGGATCCCTAAATTTGGAGGGAAGATAGTGATTTTGGTTTTGGTTGATCGCCTCTCCAAATTTAGTCGTTTTTGTGCCCTCAGCCATCCCTATACATCCTCCTCAGTCGCATAAATTTTCCTGGACCAGATCTTTTGTCTTCATGGAATCCCTTCTTCCATTGTCTCGGATTGTGATGCAACTTTCACCAGTCATTTTTGGACAGAACTATTTCACCACATTGGCACCAAATTGAAGATGATTTCAGGGTATCACCCACAAACAGGTGGTCAGACTGAAATTATCAATAAATGCTTGGAAACTTATATTCGTTGGTTCACCTTTGAACAGCAACATCAGTGGGAAAATTGGCTCCCTCTCGATGAATGGTGGTACAATACCTCTTACCTTACTGCCTCTAAAATGACTCCATATGAAGCAGTCTATGGTCAGGCACCGTCAATTATTCTTCCATACACCCCCAATAGTTCACCAGTTCAGGAATTTGACACAGTCCTTCGAAATTGTGATCATATTCTTCGCATTTTACGGGACAATCTTCACATGGCAACAAATTGAATGAAGCAACAAGCCGATCGGCACCATTCTGAGCGCACTTTTCAAGCAGGTGATACGGTTTTTCTTCATCTACAACCTTACAAGCAATCCTCCCTGAAACTCAAAGGGATTCATAAGCTCTCTCCAAATTTCTATGGGCCATATAGGATTCTTCAGAAGATTGGGTCCATTGCTTATAAATTGGAACTTCCTCCTTCTTCCCGCATTCATCCATTGTTTCATGTCTCTTGTCTGAAGAAATTTCTTGGCACCGACATCAAAGGACAAACTATTTTACTAGAACTGTATAATGAAGGATCCATCCTTTTGGAGTCGGAGGACATTCTCAATAGGTGCACTCATCAACTTCTCTCTTGCTCTATCATAGAGGTCTTAATTCAGTGGAATGGAATGCAACCAGAGGATGCTAAATGGGAGCCACTCCTTTAGATTCAACAACAATTTCCACATCTAAAGCTTTGAGGAAAAATCTTTTCTAAGGGGGAGGGGATGTTAGGAACCCATTTAAACTCTTCTCTTTACTTTTTTAGTATGTTGTTGTTGTACGCATATGCCTTGTAAGTCGTCCCGTAGTATTATATGTTGATTCATAGTTTGTATTATCTCATAGTATTGATCCATAGTATTGGATGCATATGCTTTGTAAGTTTCCCCGTAGTATTATATGTTCCACGGTATTGATCCATAGTATTGGGGCGTAGAATTTGTATATAAGTTTTTGTTGAGGCCAATGAAGGCTGTTAGCCGGATGCCAGTCGACAGGAGTCCTACTCACTGTCGACACATACCGCAGTGTTTCTGAGCACCGGCCCAAACAGGGTTTATCCCGCCCAACAACACCTGCAGAGCAGATGAGGTCTCACCCGAGGTGTCCAGGAAGAGCAGACAGAACCATGTTTCCACCGAATGAAGGAGGATGGTTGCAGCTATGAAACTTAACTTATTGCAACACTAGGACAGAGATCTTTAAGCATTCAACATAGTATTAAAGTGGCATTCAACCAATACATTCATCATTGCAACAACAATAATTGTAAACCAAGTATCACATCAAAGAAGCATGACATTATTTGTATAGTGAAACATTGCATTACCATAACTGAAAATATTAAACACAGAGATTGTACCAAAATAGCTTCATCATATTATCATTGTCAACCCAGATACAATGTCTCTGCAAAAACTAGATCTCCGTAATGACTCTCAACAGCAAAACATACCCGGAAACATACAACCAATATCAGAGTTTTGCACAATAGTTCCAGCATTCAATCCTGATTCTCATTCTCTTCATCATCAATGTTCTCTTATCACTTACAATTCTTATCTATATATATGCTTCCAACTTACAATTATTGTCCACTTACTACCGAGTTCCTAACTGACACTATGGACAAATGACCCAATATCTAACCGACTTATCAAAAAACGACCAAAAACCCGCATTCTGTAGTAAAACTGACTCAACAATACATAATATGTGGTCCAAATGACCCAAAACCCGCAATATGTGGTACAATTGACCCAAAATGCATAAAATAATCTCCCACTCATCACCATTCACGCGATCAATAAATCTATTCTGAGTTTTGTTATTTCTGCTATCTCGTGCATTTTCATTAATTAATTGTTGTAGGTTCCTCACAAACTAAGGCAACAATTCCTCTTGTTGACATTTCACAGATTTCAACATCATTAGGTGTGAATATCACCTTTTTGGGTGACCCAGTGTGAGTCATCTGGTATATTGACAAAAGGTTGGCAGCAAGTCCTGGTACATACAAAAAATTAGTGAATGAGCCAAAATATAGATCAATGTTTCCTTTACCTTTGCTTTAAGTTTCAGAATCATCACCCAAAACAATGGTTGGACCACTGGAAGTATCAAGAGATGAGAAGCTCTCTCTTGTGGAAACCATGTGCCTTGAAGTGCCATAATCAATTATGAATGAGGTAGGGTTTGATGTGCTTGCCATCAATGCATGTACTTGCTCCTTATCTTCAAAATGTTTTCCTCTATCCTTCCTTCTTGTTCTCTCAGGAAGAGGAATGTTTTCTTTCTCCAGGAGTTGAGCCATTTCATCAATGGTCTTCTTCATAAAGGATCTTTTAGGATGAAATCCCCTATTTCAATAGTTACACTTTTCCTTCTCATTCTTCTTATTTGGATTCCTCTTAAAATTTGAGGAGTCTTCATGGACTTTCTGTTTGTCCTTCCTCTCATCAGTGGGTTTCTTGAAATGGCCCTTCTTCTTTCCTTTCAAATTCTTGAATATCCAATAGTCAAACAGTGATATTTTGATAGATTTTTTATGGCTCCCATCAAGACCAACTTGTCTTGTTCTTGTGTAAGAGACTCCATGAATTCTGAGACTGTAGGACTCTTCTAGTTTCGAACTTCCTTCCTTGTGGCATGGAAGGTCGAAACAAAGACTGAGTAATCAGGGCCAAGCTTGGAGAGAATGGATAAGATTAGTTTCTCATCCTTTTTATCAATTCCACATTGCTTCAACTTTAGAACAAGTGAATTGAACTTTGAGAAAAAATCCTGGATGTTCTCAAAATTCTGTGGACTCAATGAAACAAGTTCATTATCCAGTTGGTGGCCTCTTAATTCATCTATCTTGCCAAACAAGTCTTGGAGCTTCTCCCAAACTTCATTGGGTGAGGTAAGACCATCTAGATGGAATAAAATATCTATGGATGTGGCGAGACACAGGATACCATAGGCTACATCTCTTTGATTATGCCACTTTGATTTCTCAATAGGAGGTTGGCTTAGGTTCAGTTTCCATAGTCACCCTGTAGAGACCTTTGCTCCTCAACATGATCTCCATCTGCACTTTCCAGTCAAAATAATTGAATGGAGTGAGGATGATCTTATGTGACTAATCCATGGTAGCTCTGAAATAGATTTTAGAGTGGTTTGGGTGCACCCCAAGATGATTAGTTGTGCCCTCTGTGTGATTAAATGCACACTGTAGGTGACTGAATGCGCTCTTCTTGAGACTGGTTGGATCCTGAAAGAGAAAAAAAGGAGAAAAGAATAGCTTGATATCTTTGATACCATGTGAAATTTAGTTCACAACAAGGTCTGATCAATAAATTACAACTCTCACAAGTAATTCTCACACAACTAGTCAAGAACACTGAAAAACAATAACATATGATACAAACATAATTACTCTCATGAATAATAATACATCAGCCAACCTTGGGAAAGTAATAGTCTATCAATATATATAATTACATCAAAGAATTGAATGCATAAGGATGCCATTAAAATCCTCAAAAAAGCAAACTTACTGAAATTATGCAAAACCCCCCTAGGTGGCAAGTGTTCTTTCCAAGTTACTTTAAAGGCTCACGAATTTATGATTTAGTGATCAGATAGTGATGTGTGATGGAAAATCATACTAAATACATAATTTGGAAGGAAGAAACATCATGGAGGATGATTTTTCCAAAAAACATTATGACTAGTCAACTAGCTTTCACCTTTCACCAAAAAGTGGTAAAAATAAATAAAAGAAGATAAGGTGCCTTTCTATTACAGGATAGGATAAGATTAGCTAGAATCCTAGGAAATATTATCCAGAATCTTTAGGAATGCAACCAAGTGAGTATAGAAAGCTTGTGGTCCACACAATGTCTAATTTAGCCAACTACATAGTCTAACACCTAGGAATTAAAAAAAATGATCAATAATGCTATCCTAAGGTATTAAATGACATGAAAGGGTTTAAATATTCCAACAATAAGAGGGCACTAATGAGTAAGGTGGTCCTCCTTTCAAATCTTGAAAGGAAACTTTACGTTCTTTTTGTCTTTCTTTCCCTCCTCAACATTGTCATTGTTTTTGGGTTTCTGATGGTTCCCCTGTCCTTTCTCACCCTTATTTTTGTTGTTGGGTTGCCGAGGAACCTTTTTATTTGTCTGCACCTATTGTATAGATTTTTTGTTAGAAGGGGAGGATGCTACCATAGTTGCTTCAGTAGCATACTGCTTCACAAAGAGTGCGTAAACTTGATTGGTTAAATCTTTAAGCGTTGATGAATCTGCTGAACCAACAATGCTATCGACATTTGGTCCATGATTAGGTTTTCGAAGATCTATATTAGACCTTGGTGCGTCCGGAATGATTTCATAGAGGATCCCAGATTGGGCATAAACTATGTCAAGCTGCTGGGTCCTCAGGATTGCTTCTTCCTCAAAAGTTACCCCAGAAGTTGCAACATCCTTAGAAATATAAGGAAGGAGTGACTTCAAATACCACTCTAAAAGGAACTCTGGGGGGATCTCAGCCTTGATGATTCGATTCCATATTTGCTACTCCTAAATGTGATAAAAAAGGTGAGTGGATTTGTTATGCCTAAAAGTAGACAGAAGATCAGTACCGGCATCATATCGGACAGGAAACTGGAAGTGATTCAGGAAAACTTTCGCTAAGTCCCAAAAGTTATCGTATGCTGCAGTAGGAAGTTCAATGTACCACTTGGATTCAACACTAGTTAAGTTCCTTTGGAAGAGCCTCAACCAAATAGAATCGTCATTTAGAAAGTTGGAATAGCAACATAGGTGAAAGGTTGTAACATGGTATCCAAGGTCTTCCCCAGTCTTACCTTCAAACTTTGGAATGTCTAAGGGAAGCTTGGTTGGGACCAATGCCCATGCAGGGTTGTGTCGCACCAAATTGTTGGTTAGTTTAAAAATATCTGGAAAGTTTAGGGTTGCCAGAAAAGGAAAACGGGGTCTCACTGATAGAAAAAGGGGGAACCACCCGAAACTTGTGAAATTGAGCACAACAGATCTAATGAACAAGTAAATCAATCACAATAGATGAAACTCAGAAAATATGGTGTAAACTGTGCAAAAGGATTGCAACAGTGCTCTATTGAACTCAGAATAGTAGAATACAATACAATACAGTAACAATGGCTGAGAAATTTGAATTAGCCAAGAAGTTCATTTGAATATACTGCATGGTGTAGCTTGGATCCAACTAGGTGTCCTCATCATCAGATCAATGGAGTCATCAATGCACAAGTAACGGTCAACCAGGTGTCAAATTGAGTCTAACTGAGTGTGGTAGGTGTAACTAACATATGTAGGCACTAAGTGAATGAAGGAGGCTCAATGGAGGGCACATGAGGAGCTAACTGGAGTCAGAATAGGAAGTCTAGTCTCACTGGAGGTCCAATGGAGTGATACAAGCAGTTAGGAGTCAATCTAGCCTTAAATCAAGGAAATACAACTAACTAACTAAAGTGAACTGAGTGGTAGGTGAGAGAGGGTGCCTTTCAAAAGTGGTAGGTGCATGTAGGGCGCACTAAGCACTAGGAGGGCTAAAACTGAGTCAAAAAAAGCTCCCGGGTGCTGACAGACTGGGGACAAGGTGCTGGAGGCATCAAACTGGTGATTGGGATGCATGCGGATGCAAAGTACATATCTGAATGATGAGATATCCTAACACCCCCGCTCAAGCTATACTATGATGTAAAAAATAAAATATAGGGCCTTGGTAACTAAGACCAAAGGTCACCCCAATACAATAATAATCCAAATAAATAATAGTTCATGAACCGAGGAAATGGAGAAAACCTCATGGGAAAACCCCCCCCTCAAAATGGACTATAACACACCAAAAGATTTGGCTGCTCCAAACTCAAGTAGATATGTCTTGAGGTATCTTACTCTTGGGATTAAATGGATCATGCTCCAAAAACATGTGCTTGAATTCTCCATCAGTGGATGCAAGCGAATGTGGAGACTTTATGAACTTGCTCTTCATATCGAAAATGGTGAGAACAAATCTCAAAATATGAGGATGATCCTGGAACCTATGATTCAAACCAAGTGAGGTAGGAATAGCTCCAATTGGATCAAATAGATATTGAAACTTGAACTTCTTATCAGTGGAAGTTAAATCAGCTCCAAGATTTGACAAATGATTTCTTGAGATCTCCTTTGAACCAATAGGGGTGAGATCAAAACCAAAATCAGCAAAAATTGCAAGAGAATTGAACTCAAGCGAATGGTAGTGCTCTTGATCTTCAGTAAAAATATGAGAAACTATGCAAATGATAGAACAAAATTTTTAAGGAGGCATGCAATCAAGGATGACGAATGCTTCACCTCCAAAACATCAAGTAGATCATTATTTTGCATGCCGACAAACTCATGTGAAAGAGAGGATTAAGAACCTCTTCGAAATTTAGAGTATGAGCTGGTTTATCTTGCTCAAAATTTGAACTAGAAGACTTTGAGAGAATGAGTGTTGATTCTATAGTTTCTTCTTCATCTTGAACAATTGTTGAGGCCGAGACATAATCTGAGAGAACACATAAGGAGATCTCACTGGGCTTGTTCTCCAAAATGCTAACATGATCCTCTTCTTTCTACTTTCCAAATTCTCTATTGAGTTGGGCCCATAGATATCTTGAATTGTCAACAGTAGTACTAAGGTAGATCATACAAGGAGACATAGAAAGACACATTGTTCGAAAATCTTTATCACAATCATTAAGCCAATCATCCTCCTCTTTAATGGAATCAAAATCTCTTGTGTTACCAATGCACATATCAAAGAGACATTGTCTCTTCAAGAATGCAATCATCTTTGGTTTCCATTCATCATAGTTGAATGGAGTAAGAATATTTTGCGAAAAAGAAGTCTCCATCTCTGCATTAGCGAATTCAAATGGAGGAAGTAAGAACCTGCAAATCACAAACAAACAAACACTATGTTTTCAACAATAGGTGCAACTGCAGAAGGTGCTGCATCTGCAGAAAACTGCTGCAATGTGAGCAAATATTGCTCTCTCTCCATGTTGAACACCTGTAGAAAAGAAATCTTGTCCCTGCCATGTCTCTGATACCATGTGAAATTGAGCATAGCAGATCTAATGAACAAGTAAATCAATCACAATAGATGAAACTCAGAAAATATGGTGTAAACTGTGCAAAAGGCTTGCAACAGTGCTCTATTGAACTCAGAAAAGTAGATACAATACAATACAGTAACATCGACTGAGCAATTCAAATTATCCAAGAAGTTCATTCGAATATGCTGCATGGTGTAGCTTGGCTCCAGCTAGGATTCCTCATCATTAGATCAGTGGAGTCATCAATGCACAAGTAACGGTCAACCAGGTGTCAAACGGAGTCTAACTGAGTGTGGTAGGTGTAACTGGAACATGTATGCACTAACTGAATGAAGGAGGCTCAGTGGAGGGTGCATGAAGATCTAACTGGAGTCAGAATAGGAAGTGTAGTCTCACTGGAGGTCCAACAGAGTAATACAAGCAGTTAGGAGTTAATCTAGCCTTAAATAAAGGAAAGACAACTAGCTAACTGAAGTGAACTATGTGGTAGGTGAGAGAGGGTGCCTTTCAGAAGTGGTAGGTGCATGCAAGGCGCACTAAGCACTATGAGGGATAAAACTGAGTGGAAATAATCTCCCGAGTGTTGGCAGACTGGGGACAAGGTGTTGGAGGCATCAAATTGGTGACTAGGATGCATGCAAAGTACATATCTGAATGATGAGATATCCTAACAAAACTGGGCTCCTATAGTGTTGTTTGGGGTTTCCCCCAGCAACCAGTTGTGAAGAAAATGCATTATGGAAGTTGCTCCATCCATAAGATAAGGGATTGCTTCCTTGTAGACTCATCCATTGCGGTTGGGTGTTGGCACCCCCGAAATGTGGGTTGACATAATTGTTACTACCTCCTCCACCAAATAGTGAAAAATGAGTACTCCCTACATGCACATTAGAATTCTACACATTGCATGAGTGTACATTAAAACATGTGAAGGGGTTTAACCCTGATGTAGATGAAATGGAAGAAGTAGGCATCAATCCTACAAAAGGTGCCGAAGGAGTGATGTGTCCTCCGAACCAAGGAAATCCGTAACTAAAAGGAGCAGACTGAGGGTTAACCTGGAATTTATGTACAAAAGAGGAAGATGTGAAATATACCAAAAATATCTTTGTTATACCTCAAAGTTACACATTAATCCATAGTGTCACATCTTTATACCATGTGACCTAGCGACACTTCTCCCTAATGACCATCATACATTATTGGCTCCCTCCTTGGTTTCATTTGGACTCCCAGCAGCAAAATCCATTGACTGAATGTCGAAGACATCACCTTATCTGCCGCGTGTCACCAAATCTGACCCTATCTGCATATATTTTTGTGCTTTGCACATCTGCTGGGTAGCGACAATTAGGGTTGTTGCGCTATGCTCAGACCCTGGGGTGTGATAATTTGGGAAATTATCGCGCTATGCTCATACCTAGTGGTGCGAAAATCCCTTTTTAGCCTTTTGTCATGGATCAAGGATCTCATCTTTCGAGATATTTTCTTGGGATTATCAACCCTTATTCGATCCCAACCCCCTCTCCCTATTCAGTTTGGCTGATCAACTAAACACTCATTAGATCCACCTTACTCTCCTTTTGGTTAACCCTTCCAAGTACTATAAAGGAGAGGCCTTCCATGATCCAAAGGGGGGACTTTTGGGGCATCCAACCTATGATCTTGAGACTTTTGCAGAGATAGATAGAGGAGGAACTTGGAGCTGAAATTTGGCTTGGACATCAAGCAACCATTGTAAGCACTATCAAGTTTCCAATAAAAATAACTTGTCTTGTTTCCCAATTCATGTGTGTTGGTTACATTTCAATTACATGATTTGTATCTAGCTAGATATGGTTTCTAACTTGTAATTCAAGGTGCTTGGAGAATTGTATATGCTTGTATCATTTCTGATCTTAATAGGTTCATCACGAGGACTTTGAGATATGGACTACGAGCAAGACAAACATCAGAGTGAAAGGTCAGTTATATTCTTTAATATTCTTCAATACTGAAATCTTTAAATGCTTGTTTGAACTAAGATTCAAGGTAGCATTTGTTTCATTTTTGTCTTAGATTAGATTCAGTCTATCATGCTTTAACCTCAGAAGGATTCTTTCTCTCCGTAAGGAAGAAATATCTACAACAATCCCTGAAAAGGGCACACTAGATGGACCAATGGTAGAACCAAACGGACTAGATGCAGTCGTAGCTTGAGAGCCAGACAAACCTAAGGATCTAGCATTGAAACTAAATGAAGTGCTTAGAGCAGAGGTAGATTGCAACGAGATTGGTATCGATGTGTGTGCATATGGAGGGGAAAAACCTCCTGATATGATAGATTCTATAGGAGTATGAGGAACTCTTGACACATCCCCTATGTTATCTAGAAAAGAACCAGGTGTAAACCGATATATACTTAACTCTGGAAGACCTAGAGAAACTACCCTTTCTAACAAGGGATCGTTGCGTCCATTCAATGGAGGGTTGAAGGGTGTATCAAACTCTTCATAAGTCGAGTCTTCAACCTCAACTATTTCTTGAACCGGTTGATCTTGGGCTATCAGATGAGGTTCTCTAGGTTGTCCAGTTGTTCCCGTAATTTCATAAGAACCACAAGAGTCTATTCTCCATCGCTGTGGTGGTGGTGGAGGCTCCACTATGAGTGGAGGAAGTTTCTCTAACCTTCGTGACCTACGAAGAGGTTGGTCCTCCAAAATTGTGTGAAAAAGGAGGGAATAAAATATTAATTTTATTCAAAAAGGGAAAAAGGAGGGAAAAGTACCTAAACCATGTTGGTCAATACCATTGGTTTCCACAAAACCACAATGGTATTCCCCACCACCAAAACCTATAAAAAGGTGGTAGGGGATCCTCATTTCACATCCATCCATATTCCTATCCTCATGCTGCCAAAATTTCCCTTGAGCTTTTGGTCATTGTAGCAACCTTGGAGAAAGGACCCTTTGGAGTTTGGAGATGCTCACCCTTGGAGCTTCTCAACTATCTTCATCACTTGGAGGTATTGTTATTGCAAGCACTTGCTTGCCCCCATTTTCAATACAAAATTATTTCTTATATTTCTTGTTCTTGTTTTTTAATTCAAAAATGCACATGCTAGTTTAGTTTAGATTTAGATTTAGTTTATTGTTTTTGCTTAATATTGAAACTGCTGCTACTAGTTAGCAGGTGCCCATTGCACTAAGCTTGGTTGCAAAACCAAGCCAACAGTTTTTGGCGACTCTGCTGCTTTCAAATTTTTAGATCTCACTTTTGCTTTAGATCTTAGTTTTTGATAGTATTAGTTAGTTTAATTCACAGATATGCCACCCTAGATAGCAGATCCATTGCTGTTCTATATCTTGGCCCATTTTATTGCCATTAACAGCCCAAAATTCTCAATTTTCGGGTTCATTTTTCGGCGTCCGCGTACGGCTTTCGCCTCGCAGCTTTTTTCCCGATAGTCACGCGGCTCATCGCGACTGCGCGGCAGTTTTTCGTGCAGTTCACTGCGGCTTCGTGGCCAATTAGCGCGCTGCACATCGCGGCTTCGTGGACATTTTCCGTGCTGCACATCTCGACTGTGTGACGAAATCCCGCGCGGTCCATCACGGCTTCGTGGCCGAAACCTGTGCTTCCCAGCACAACTGTGCGACAGAAACCCGCACAGTTCATCGCGGCTGTTCTGTCAAAACCCGCGATGCCATTTTTTCCATTCGGCCAATTCGTTTAAAAAATTAATTTTTACTGTATTTTCTACCCACATAGCACATTTTACAGTACTAAAATTCCAGCATTGTTTACAGCCATAGAAAAATTTTACTATTTAGAATGCACCTTTGAAAAAGTCTTTTTAAATATTTTTAGAAATTGAAAGAAGGATTTATTTTGCGTTTTATCTAGATATAAAATTTTGCTGTTTACTTCCTTGATATTTTGCCCATAGCAATTTTGTGAAAAAGAAATCCATTTATTTCTTTAAGAAGTTATATTGTTTGCTTTCCTATTTCAAAAGATCCTTTGTTTTTTGAATAGTTTTTGCAAAGCATTTAATTTCCATTTATTGAAAAAGTCATATTATTTGCTTTACTATTTCAAAAGATCCTTTGTTTTTTGAATATTTTCTGCAAAGCATTTACTTTTTCAATTTCAGTTTAAAATAACACAAGTGCACCCACTCAAACACATAATTTAAACAGAGCCTTAAAACTTACCCTAACTTCAACCCACTTTTAACCCCACTTGGGGAACATTAAAAGAACTTTGTAGCTAGGTAGTATTGAGGGGATATGTATTCCAATAACACCCCTCAGTTATTACATTTGAGACATAGCCGTTGTCCATTAGGGAACCAAAATCTCCTAGTATTTGTTGGCACGGTCATAACCAGTTTATCGGAAGGCCTCTCCCCTAGGAGGGTTGAAGTCGCGAGGATGGTTCCGGAAGTCTGAGTGGAATACCGAAATCCATTCAGTAACTGAAGGCTACCATTCGCAGTTCTCAGGATATCCCTATATGGGGGTATTGCGGTAAAAGGACCAAACGATAGATTTACCTTTTCTGGACGTGTCATGAACGGAGTATCCTAGTTGCCATTCTTTAGGATTGATTACCTAGTGTCCCTCCCGGTAGGGGGATATCTAGCCGTTGATTCAACAATCAATATTGTCTGACTTGGATTTCATCACCTTGCAGAGAATATCGTTTGTTGATTCACAATACTTTTAGTTAGGTGTTTGCATGATACAATCCACCTTTGGTCTAGTAGCACCTCTTTTTTCTAGAAGCTGTTTGCATGTTGGTACTTTGACCATTTTTTGCATCCATCCACTTATTATAGCACAGCTGCTATAATAAGTGCATTTTTTACGTTGATTTTTTGGCTTGAGAGCCTTCATTTTCACTCCCCTTCTTGCACCCTTGGTTGCATTAGGGTTTTGAGTTTTTTATACATTACCATTTTACACAGAAGATTTTTTCACAAAAAAATTTTTCTCACCATTGAGAATTTTAGACACTCTCGTCGTCTTCAAGGCGAACTCCCAGAGTTCAGTCTACTTGGCTCTCCACGTCACCGATGCCGAGCCTTATCCCTTGACTCGACACATCGTCGGTCGAACAGATAGTCATCCGATTCTGACGTGCCTCACTTCACATTATATTTTGAGGCAGAATCCGAAAACCCTACCGAGTTATTACCAACCAACCTCATGGCTGGGACACAATTCGACCCACTTTTTACTAGCACCATAGGTGATACATCCACAGACCCTTCTACTGTGGTGCCATCCATGGCAACAACCACCCCCCTGGGTATGCCTAATATGGGGGACACTCCATTTTTAGGGATGCCCAACACAGGACCACCTCCTATTACGGGTACGTCGAACATAGGGGTCACACCCCCTCTCATTTCCACAACCCATATCCCAGGAATCCCTACTACTATTCCTAACCCGGGTGTAACCCATGTTGCACTTGGAAGCGCTGGCCCATACCACACCACAGCTATTGGGACACATACCTTCAATACCTAGCATACCTTTAGGCGCTACTGGACCCCTACATCATACCACCATGACTAGTCATGTCCCAGTCATTACGCCACATTCATCTGCTAGCTTACCATACATGGCGAGTCTGAACTTACAAGACTTAGCCAGGTTAACCAATGATCCTATCAGACACGACCCTGCATGGCCTCACATGCCCACCAAACTCCCCTCCGACATCCCTAAGTTTGAGGGCAAGCCAGGTGAGGACCCCCAGAACCATATCATGTCCTTCCATCTATGGTGTTCCTCCAACTCCATAGTGGATGACTCTGTCCGCTTCCGTCTGTTACAGCACACTTTCATTGGCTCTGCAACCAAGTGGTATATCGAGCAGCCCCATGGGACCCATGCCACCTTTACCTCCCTTGCCTCGACCTTCCTGTAGTTCTTCCAGTTACCCGTCCGCTATGACGTGGAAGTCGAGATCCTACTCTCTTGCAAACAGAACACGGCCACCCACATCACTGACCACATTCATGAGTGGCGTCGACGCCGAAGCCTCTGCAAAATCAAGTTAGACGACCGCATCTTCTTAGATTGGTTCCTAAAGTCCCTTCTCCCTCTCATTGCCAAGGATGTGGCATCCGAACGACCCCAGTCTGAAGAAGAGGCCATCCTCAAAGACCAACAGTTTGACCTCATTTACGCCTAGTCAGGTTATCTGTATACCATTATACCAGACGCCCCTCGGGGCGAGTCATCCCAACACGATGCACCGGGGGCATCCTATGCCGCTGATGGCATCATTGGTCATATGGCCTCGCATCCCCAACCCTTTTCCATTGCACATCCTAGCCATGGTCCCGACCTTTCGCGGGCTACATCTCAATCTGGAGCAACCAGTTCATATGCTCCCATGGCACATCACCACCATACCCATGGACCCTCATGTCCACCTCAGTGCTTTGGTAACACACCACCTGCATACCCCCTCCCCAGTCGTACCTCAACCAATGTATTACCCGCAGCAAGCTGCGACAGCTAGACCAACACCTCCAATAGCTCAGGGTTACCAACAACCCCAGTAGGTAACTGGAACACCTCCAGCCCCGCTAGCTTATTATGCACCGCAACCTGCTCCCGCACCTGCGGTAAACCAAAATACTCCCACTGCTCAAGGGCAAGTGTACACATAACACAACCAGCCCCAGCACCAAAACAACCAGTGCAACCAAGGCGAGCAACAAAACCGTGGAAGAGGACATAACCGCGGAAACAACCAACAACAACATCAAGGCCTCCACCTCCCAATCCTTTGCAAAATAACAACGCTGCTCCTCCCAACAAGAATCTGGATCATAATCCCAGGCAACCCAAAAACAATAACCTCAGAACAAACCATCCTTGTTCTATTTGCGGGGTCTATGGCCATTACACACATGCTTTCCCACATTTGGAGCAGGCTCGGCAACTCTGGATTGACGATGCCCATTGTCAAGGACAAGTGGCTCCTCAGCCGCCACCCAACCCTCCACCACCTCAACATCAACCTTTGGTGCTGCAAAACCCCTTTCCAACCCAAGGCGTAGTGAACACTCAGCCATTAGCTCCCCCTCAAAGCAATGTGCCACCACAACAAATCACTTATGCCGCTCCTGATCAACCCATGTTCGATTTAGATACTCACCACTTGTTGATGATGTCATCCACAGATGCCAACCTCCAAACCCACCGGAACCAATATGGCTCCACCCCTGAAGCCCCCCCCACCGACAAGAACACTAACGTCCATCCCACAGATCAGATGTTACATATACCTCCGGCTCCACTCGAGGGCGCTTCTAAAGCACCTCGCTTCCCACTTCGTCGCATCAACAATAATCCCAATGCTCGTGCTGCGTCGAATTACAACATTGTAGATGACTTAGCCCAGTCTCCTGCAGCCATGTCTGCATTAGAATTCTTTAAAAACTGTCCTTCACAGTGGAAGAATTTGCTCTCTGCCATTGGCACTATTGACCCCAATGATTCACAACTGATGGCATTCGATTCAGACCAATTCGAACCACGCTTGCCTTCCACTTTAGCATTCCAATTTTCTGTTTCCATTCGGAATCTTGTCATCCATCGGTGCATTATCGATGAATGGGCCTCTACATGCGTTATGTCCACATTCGTTTGGCAGAAGTTGGGATCTCCTACTTTCCAGCAGTCCACCACTGCGTTGCGATCCTATGACGGCCGTTCGGCTCAACCCCAAGGACTCTTAGCTAATGTCCCCGTCCAGCTGGCTGGTAAAACCGTGCTCATTGACATTGAGGTCATCAATGCACAACTTGATTATAACCTCTTACTTGGTTGCAGCTACATGTATGCCATGCAGGCAGTTTCCTCATCCATTTTCCGTACTATGATGTTCCCCCATGAGGGACGCGTGGTCAAGGTCGACCAACTTGCCTACTACGATCCCAAGGCCCCCGCCGCACCTGAAAATCTTCTCCCTATGATTGAACAACCTATTTGTGGTGCAACTACATCGTTTGTTTCCTCTGTGGGACTCAGACTTTACTCCGATGCGCCGATGACTTCTACATTCCAATCTATTCCACCACCGTCACCAGAGACACACGTCGCTAACCTCTGTACTCTTTCCCACAATACACATATACCCAACAATCAGCCACCCTTGTTAGCTAAACCACCATTGGTCCCTAGTCACATTGGTGTTACACCCATCCACACAATCCCCTTTCTATTTCCTCCCTCAGGTGTAGTAAGCGCTTCAGTTATGGCTACCCTTAGTCTCCCCGGGTTAACATTAGGATTACCCGTGTGGTATATTTCGCCTCCCATTCCCCCGTCGACACCAAATGTCATCCTGCAACCCGTGCAACCCATTGTCACTTCTACCCAAACACCTCCCAGTATCACTACTCCTTCATCATCTACGAATCCCCCTCCTCTCATCAGGCCCACTGGGGGCAGAGGCCCACAACCATACACTGCGGTACCCCCACCCAAGGCAATTAAACCTTCCCCCGTATTCTGTGCTCCTCCAAAATGCTCATTGTGTGATGAATTAGGCCATCCAACCCATCAGTGTCCACAGTTACCTGCATTACAGAAACAAATGCAAATGCTTGATGATGACCCCAACATCCCAATTGTCAAAATCGACTCAAACCCCATGCCTTGTGACAAATCACTGCGTACCAACCACCCTTGTGCGATATGCGGTATTTACGGCCACTACTCACATCACTATCCTAACATCCCAGATTACAGAGCAGCTCTCTACGAGATGAACAATTTGGACCTTGAGACGGCACCCCCCACAATTGAGGAGATCTTCCCTCCCGTATCATCCTCATCCGAAGAGATTAACACCATTTATATGATCTCTTCGACTACCTAAACCTTGTCAAATGACTATACCACTCACAGCTTCCGCAATAATGAAGAGATTCTCGAGGCTCCTACTGCTCCTGATGCCTCTCAGGAAAATAACATGGCCAATATTTCTCCCATCATCCACATCGACATCTCTGACCCATCTGATGACCTTCATACCATTACGTTAGGAGCCTCCCACACTGAGCATCAAATTGGAGAATACAAAAAACTGTTCCAAGAATTCACTGATGTCTTTACTTGGTCAGATACCGAAATGTCTGGCCTTGACCCCACCATTTATACAATATCCACTGGATACCCTTCTGTCCGTTCGGCCCCTTCCATTGATCCCGTTCGCACACATGATCCACTCTGCTACATCGGTTTCGCTGATGGTGCAAGCCGTTGGTCCCCCAATTTGGCCTCCTTAGCTTGGGTAATATATTCCCCTTCACATGAGTTTATCCACATCGACGGAGTGTGTTTATGTGCTGCCACCAACAACCAAGCTGAATATGACACCGCGACCGGTCTCTTCGCCGCAGCTCTCCAATTGAGCATACGTCACCTTAACATTTTCCTGGACTCACAACTCCTTGTTTCCCAGCTCAACAATGATTACCACGTACGCAATCCCTGCCTTTTCAGAAAATTCTTGCGCACTAAACAAATGGTTAGAAAATTTGAATCAATTTCATTTACACACGTCCCACGGAACCTCAATAGTGTAGCGGACCATATGTCCAAGCCATTCCAGAGTTACCAGCACCCCGCACATTAAGACAACTACAAAGCCTGCAAGGGAGGTCCAACTTCCTCCGTCGCTTTGTCCCGGACTAGGCCACAATAGTCCACAGTTTCCTACAACTACTACGTCTGCATACCCGTTTCATATGGGACCAACAAGCAGAGACAACCTTCACCGATTTAAAGAAAGCACTCACAAATGCCCCGTTGATTTCTCCTCCAGATTTCAACAAAGAATTCATCCTCTATGTTTCAGCATCCGAACACGCTGTATCTGGAGTCCTTGTACAAGAAGATGACGCTCACCAAGAGCATGTCATCTACTACGTGAGCCAGACCTTGTCTAGCCCACCCCTCCGATACCCACATGAAGAAAAGATGGCCCTTGCTGTTGTTTTTTCAGTGCAAAAGCTGAGACATTATATCCTCCTAAGCCACACCACAGTCGTAGCTAACTCCAATCCTATGGTTTACCTCTTGACACGTCGCCTTCTTCAAGGCCGCGTAGCTAAATGGGTGATTATCCTACAAGAGTACGACCTTACTTTTAAGACCCCAAAGAGCACCAAGGCCCTAGCACTAGCTCAACTCATCACAGATTTCCCATCCTCTTCGTCATCACCCGCCATCAAAACAAATCTAACTGACGACCACATTTTCATCATCTCATCTGATGACCCATGGTACGGTGATATTTTGTTATACCTTCGCACGCAGAAGTTCAGACCCCACATCGATCGTGATGGACGTCGTCGTATATGACACCACGCCCCTCGATATCTCTTGTTGGGGGATGTACTTTATCGACGCGGCGTTGATACCATCCTACGACGATGCCTATCCCATAGCGAGGCAGAACAAGTCCTTAATGATTGCCACAGCGGTGCCTGCGGAAGCCATTTCTCCGGCATGGCTACTGCCCAAAAGATCATCCACGTAGGTTACTTTTGGCCTTCATTATTTACTGATTGCATCACTGCAGTCAAACATTATCAAAACTGCCAACTTTTTGCCCCAAAAGCAAGAACCCCACCCGCCCCCCTTCATCCAGTAGTCACTGCCAGACCATTCTGCAAATGGGCCATCGATTTCCTCGATTGCAATCCCACTTCAGCCGGCGGTCACAAACACATCATTGCGGCCGTAGATTATTTCACCAAGTGGGCGGAGGCCATGCCGACCTACAATTGCAAGGCCGAAACCGCAACACGATTTTTTTTGAACCATGTCATCGCTCGTTTTGGAGTACCAAAGCAACTCGTCTCAGACCACGGCTCTCACTTCGAAGACGCCGTCTGGAGAGAACTATCAACTTTACTGAAATTTGAACACCATTTCTCCTCTGCTTACTACCCCCAAGGAAACGGCTAAGTTGAGGCAATCAACAAAATTTTAAAAACCATCCTCTAGGGCACTGTAGACAAACACAAGTCAAATTGGCACCACATGCTATTCCCGGCACTATGGGCATACCGCACGTCAACCAAAACCACCACCGGTTTTACCCCTTTCCACTTAGTTCACGGTGTTGAATCTATCCTCCCCATTGAGTTCCAGATTCCAACCCTACAAATGGCCATTGAACTCCTACCGGACACTTCCCTAATCGAGCAACGCTTACTACTCCTGGAACAGGCCGACGAAGATCGGCGCACAGCCCTTCAAACCATGGAAGCAGCCAAGCACCGATCCAAACTGAATTATGATAAACATGTCCACCCTGGAACTTTTTCTGAAGGGGACCTTGTCCTCGCCTACGATCAAGCTTATGACAAAACCGGGAAAGTAAAGTTTGTATCCATGTGGCAAGGCCCATATATTATACAAACTTGCCTCGGACAAGGGGCATACATTCTGACCGATTTAGAAGGCAACCCCCTCCGCAACCCACGCAACGGGTTGTACCTCAAACGATTTTACCCATAGTAAACCAGATGGACACCACCGTCCATTGTAGAACTTCATGATAGTTCTTTCCTTTTCCTGTTTTCACCAGGTCCATTTTTTGACCATTTTTTACACCCCCTCGTCGCCTCGGTTTGCGTGCCACATCGATCGTCGTCCATTTTTGATGAACCTTATATCGTTGGATTCAGTTTTTCGTGCTCGTGATGATGCTTGAGATTATTTCTCGCTCTCACGCCTAGATTTTTTGGGCATTTTTTCCATGCCCCCTTGTCGCCTCGGTTTGCATGCCACATCGGCCGTGGTCCGTTGTTGACAAGTCTTATATCGTCGGATTCAGTTTTACACGCTCGTGATGATGCTTGAGATCATTTCTCTCTCTCACACCCATAGTTTTTGGGAACTTTTTCAAAATGCCCACCCATCACCTCGGTTTGCGCGCCACATTGGTCGTTGCCCCTTTTTGACAATCTTTATGTCACCGAATCCAATATCCCGCACACATGATGACACTTGAGACCTTTTTCTCGCTACCATCAATCCCATTTTGTTCGGTATAATTTTACTCCTTTTTCAGGCCGAGCAATCCCTTTTACGAAAAAGGCACTTAGGGAGTTTCTGTTAAGCTCTTTTCTGACTCCTAAAACAATGAAAAGATCGTCGAGCAACCTTGCTTCCTTTCATGCTCGCTAAACGTATCTGAAAGGGCGTCTACCTGGTATAAGTTTACCCCTTTTCCGGACCTTGTAAACTAATTACGAAAAAGGTATACTCTAGTCACATCATCTAGAAGAGTTCTCCATTTTGCATCATTTTATGCTTTTTCGGGCCTTGGAGACTAACTTACGAAAAAGAACACCAATGGAGTCCACTTACCGCTTTCAGACTCTCTAAACATGAAAGAGACCACGAGCAATCACCATCCTAGGCTCGTAAAACCAGCAGGACAGTAATCATAACCACTGCAGAGTCTTCTTATCGTTTTTTGACTCCATAAAAATGAAAGCACCAATGAGAACGAATAGTCCTAGGCTCACAAAATCCACAGGACAGAACCATTTCAGAGCACACTTTTATCCCTTCTTGGAGCTTATTAAAACCATGAAGAAGGACCCAATGGTGCTTCTCGGTGCCACAACAGATCACGTCTACTCATATGGCAGCTTCCCCATTTTGGTCGCCTTTGTTCAGAATATTTTGCAGTATGTCACCCTGAGAATCCCTCGACAACACCCATCAGCTCGTCCCCTCAGTAAATACATACCCTTCAGTCCTTAAACACTATGATCCCCACACCTACAAGTCAGCTCCCTACGCTTTCTGGTCAACCATGTCATCATGCTCTGAACAAAGGAAGTTTGAGTCTACCCACTATATGACCCCAGTTACTTCCCATCCCCACAAGTATGTCAGTCCTACCATCAGTACTACACCACTTCAGTTTTACACCTCGCGCTCCTATCAAGGAAACATCATTGCCTTGTTAGTTGCTGGTCTCCCTCTGTCGACGACAACCAAATTTATTCCAGAGGATAGACCTAGAGGTCCCTGTGTCTTGGACTCATCACCATTTATGATGAGTGCCTACGAATCATTTCGAGAAGAGTCCTCAGTGCCTCTCCAAATGGTTGTTTCTCACATGCTCGACTTCAACACCTTGATCGCATCGTTGAGACTCGCACAGGGTATTGGTCCATTAAGTTATTTGTTCAAGACCCCGGATACCTCCTGACTCTTCCACATGTGAGAGTCTACTTATGGAAACAACCAGTTACATTTTTTTTCTATAGATATCCGGGTTGCGCATAGCAACAGTATTCAGATGTACCTTAGTTTTATACTCCCTCGAAGTATACGGTTACATATACTTCCCGGAGATGGCTCACAGTCATTGAGTCCTTACAGATGTTGGACACCTTCAGTTTCAGCAGTTCATCAACCCTTCTGAGACCTTCGTCAGAACGGTTGTTGCTCTTTTCCAGTGTATCAGTTATTCAGATTAGCCATGTTATGATCATGAGTACATCCCAAAATGATGTCCCCTCTGGACCATTATGATGTACCAGCAGATTTTTTTAATGTATTTTCTCAGGTCCCCCTTCTTGGGACTAATTGTTCATATATGTCTTGATACGAGCATGGGTATGCCCGCCTCGTCCATTATCAGGATTATTCCTCATTCATATTGAGGCCATGTAATATTGTTTGTTTTTTTGCATCTTCCAAGGGTCGTGGATCCAGTCTCCAATCGGTCTCTTCTCCTCCCCAAAACCCCAGAAAAAAGATAAAAGAACTATGATGTCTATCGGCCATACGATGAGCTCCTGCCCTCACACATCAGGGGGCAATCTGTTAACACCTAAAAAGTGCTCACTAGCTCATTTCCTTATTCACATGACCCATTTGTCCACTTTTTCCACCATATGAGCCTCTAAAGCCAACAAAAGGTCACCAAAAGACCTTAATACACCCCTTTTCCCACTCAAAAAATTATTTTTCCTAAAAAAGCATAAAAAACCCTCAAAAAGGGTCAAAAATTCCCAAAAATATTAAAAAGGGAATAAAAATATTAATTTTATTCAAAAAAGGAAAAAGGAGGGAAAAGTACCTAAACCATGTTGGTCAATACCATTGGTTTCCACAAAACCACAATGGTATTCCCCACCACCAAAACCTATAAAAAGGTGGTAGAGGCTCCTCATTTCACATCCATCCATATTCCTATCCTCATGCTGCCAAAATCTCCCTTGAGCTTTTGGCCATTGTAGCAACCTTGGAGAAAGGACCCTTTGGAGTTTGGAGCTGCTCACCCTTGGAGCTTCTCAACTATCTTCATCACTTGGAGGTATTGTTATTGCAAGCACTTGCTTGCCCCCATTTTCAATACAAAATTATTTCTTATATTTCTTGTTCTTGTTTTTTAATTCAAAAATGCACATGCTAGTTTAGTTTAGATTTAGATTTAGTTTATTGTTTTTGCTTAATATTGAAACTGCTGCTACTAGTTAGCAGGTGCCCATTGCACTAAGCTTGGTTGCAAAACCAAGCCAACACGGGGTCCACAATACAATATTATTGGGTGCAAGTGTTTGAATCACCAACCACCCTACCAAAAACCTGTAAGGGATTTCCTCCCACGTCTGTCCTAGTAACAGTGGAATTATCCTTCCACCGTCACTGTGTAGATCCCTAAAGGTCAAAAGATAATAAAGGCAGCTACCAAAATTGCAGAAAGAACCTGGGGGGATAGTCGCAGGTCCAGCCAAGATGCATGGGCAAGGTAACTAAGCCCAAAATCCAAGAGTACACAAGGCACTAATGGATCCCCGTACACAGACATTCTATGGTGTATGCTCAAAAGAAAATTGGGGGGGTATCCCCAACAATACAATCTCACACACCCTCATGCTTAACTCTGGTTTGAGTAGAGCTTCCTGGACACCTCCACAACAATGGATTTACCTAAACGATAGTCTCACTATGATTTGAGATTTTAAATGTTTTCAGAAAATTAAAGGTGTTATGTTCTGAAACCTTAGCCTAAGCTAGTTGGTTTGTGTGTAATCTTAAAAAGAAAAAAATTACTAATAAATTTTATTAATAGTTCTTTTTGAGGCTGTTACTTAGTCAAAGGATAGTGCAATGTGTGGTGATGGTTACAACTGAAAAGAAATGGGTATATAAAAATGTAAAAAATTCACAATTAAACTACTTTGTTTTTCTTTCAAAACATGAAATCATAAAGCAAACCAAGCATAATAAAAAAAAAAAATTGTATTTTGAAAGATGATAGTACTAAAGACTACAACTATTTTGAAAAGAAAATGACCATTCTTGCTATAAAAAGAAATTTTGTTTTTAAATTTGATTTTTTCTTTACCTATGAAATAAATATAAATAAACGTGAAACAACAAGAATTGTAAAAATAGTGCAAGCAAAAAGAAAATGACCCAAAACTAAAGCAATCGGACCTTATGCAATGTAGTGGACTCCAGGAATGGATACCTAATTAGGGTAGCTAAACTGGAAGCATACTTTAATTATAGACCAGGGAGCATACAAACTTAAGAGGTGCTAAGCACTGTATGTGCTCTATAGGATAGTCTTCGTCGTTTAGGGTGTTGGGGTGTATCTTAAAGGTTTCTCAAAAGGAAATGGGAGTGATCTGTTCTTAAACAAAGAATGAAAGGATATAAAAATATTGTAAAATTATGAACTAGAAATGCTGAAACTAGTAGATCTTTATGCTAAGAATTTGAATGCTGGAAAACTGTAAATCTAATATAAGAAATAAAATGCTGAAAGATAGGGAAACTTGATCTAGAAATAAAGTACTGAAAGCTGTAAATTAAGCTAGGAATTCAATACTGAAAATTAATCAAAATTTTGTCTATTCGAATCCAATACTGAAAGTGATAATCATTTACTCTATTCAAATCCAAAGAACTTAAAACAATTAACTCCTATATAACTGAACTCAGATAAAGGAAATATGCCTGGAATCGCAGATCTAAATCATGGTCTAAAATTAATATAACACGCTGGAAAACAGGGGTAAACAGGCCTGCACATAATGCATGTACATGACTACGGAAAGCGCTTTGCAGAACTACATAATCAATATTGACGAACTACAAAGATAAAGTGCTGAATTGAAATAAAACTATGTCATTCAAACCACTATCAAGTACTTCTTATACGATGATGATTAAATCAATTAACAGAACATACGAGAAACACCTGAAGTAAAAATGGATCTCCTGACCTACGTGTTGGAGGGGCCCTCTCCAACTCGTATTTCAGGAGTGGGAAAAGACTTATAAATGCAAAGATTGAAATAACATCACTTCTTCCATTAAAATCGTAACTTCATGTTCAGAAAACTCTTAAAACATAATTGTCTCGAATAACATATGCTGAATATAAGTTCTACAAAAATGCCAACAGGAACGTCTTTCTACTCAAGAGGTCCATATATATATATATTGAAACATAACCTAACTCTATGCTTTAGATGCCAATCCTGCTGAACAAGAGTTTTCTTGTACAAATCAGGAAAAAGGGCACTGAGCCACTTATGGTCTTTCAGTCCTCGAGATGGAATTGCTTGTTGTCTCTTGGATTACCTGCGCCTGCTCATACACAGTTATTTCCATATAATTAGCTCATAGAAAACGCTTTTAAGCATAAAAGAATAATCTCTCAAACTACTCTATTAAATAATAAAAACAAATGTATTATCCCCCACAAATAGAGGTATTTCCCTTATCCATTATTGTGCTTGAGTGGCATAAAAAGGCTATAGAGTACCTAATTTGGGACTCGTCATCTCCCCCAAACTAAAGGACTTACCCATCCCTGGGTGACATATCATGTTCTTGAATAGTTTCTCTGATGTCCCAGGCAACGACCCTAGGGGTCCCTACCTGTCTATGATATCCCAAGGTCTGGTCATCTTTGGTCCATGCTATTCTCTCCTTTTCTTCATTGACCTATTCTCTAATAATAAAGGGAAGAAAGAATGGTGGGCTCAGCTTCATGCTGATCCATTTGAGCTGATGCTTTATCAATGATTCCCTGTATAACTTGGCCTTGGTGAGAGCAATCTCTGGTCTGAGGGGGGAGTGAGGCTCCCTCTTCTTCAAATATTCTGCTACTCTTTCCCATCTCTCATCAATGGCTTCCTGAAATTCCTTGTATGTGCATTGAAGGGTCATCAAAGTGTGTCACTGCCTCCTATTGTTTTGAAAGAAGGATAGGGACCAACTCGTCATTTGTGGTGATATTCCCATGGTCTTGGATTACTCTTTCAGGATGGGTTTCCTCACCCCTGATCCATAATGGGTTTTGCCACTCCTCAGAGAGATAGGGATGAGCATCCTGTGATCTCTCGATCTTGTGGTTCATCCAGGAGTAGAGTGCTCTTAGTTGGAAGTTGCCTACGTAGGGATTAGGTGACTAGTTAGGTGAGATCAGTACTACGAAATTGTGCAAGAAAAACTCACACAATTGATCATTCTCCAACTCTGTGCAGCTCAGAGAAGTGTCAACAAACTCCTTTGCAGTGTTTATCTCTAGAGGAAGGCCTTGCTTTAGCCTCTGTAGCTGAAATTTTCCCCACTTCTCCTTTAAGTAGATCGTATAGATTCTAGATGGGGGCCTGAGTCCCAATATACCATCATAGACCCTAGCGGTGGTCATCAATGTATCCTCTAACTGCTGAATTCTCATATATTTCTAATCCAGCTCTTCTTGAGCTTGGCCCAACTTCTCCTTCAGTGCCAAATTTTGTTGTTCTGCCAGCTTTAACTCTCCTGCGTGTTGCATTTTCAAAATATGGGTCTTTTCATGTGCAAATAGTGGGGTTGTTGGTGAAGCTGGATGGCTTCTCTGGATCCTTGCTTCAATTTTTAATGCTGCCAACTCCTCCTTGACCTTTGCTAATTCTATCAGTGCCTCAACTAGTTGGTCAGTGACCCCAGGGTTTACATTTTGACCAGCAGGGTTTCATTGGTAATCATCCTGTTCTTCTGGTGTAGATGGGTCGTCTTGGTCTACCCACTCACCATCATCGGATAAGTTTTTAATTATGGGGCTCGGCTCTTTTTCTACCTTCTTTGCCTGTTTGTTTTTGGGCGACTGTGTGATCCTCTTACTTCGTCATTTTTCCCCTTGCTTGCTGGTGGAAACCCCTGATTGTTTTTGGTAGGAGGCATCTTTTGAATGTTTTATTTTAATCAGGGTATCGTCCATAACTTCATTGTCGCTATCCAGGTCAATCTTTCTCTTAGCTCAAGATGCAGAAGTGAATTTTTCCTTTGACCCTGAAGCTAGGGGTATGCCTACATTAGGTGTACCCCTCATTCTCTGCACATCATCGGCTAAGATTACCACAAACTCCTCCCATGAAAGTTCTAGAACCTGTACCATTAATTCTTCACAAATTATCAGATTAGCCCATGGTGGGCTAGCGCATCTTCTTTTCCCTTAACTACCTTTTTACTCATTTCTCCTAGATATTGGAGAAGATAATAGGGAATGATGATGTTGTTATCCAGTGTGATATGTCTCCCGTGCCTTAGAAGCTCCAAAATTCGGAAGTGGAAGAGAGGGACATAGATCAGCCTCCCTATACACGTTGCATATTTCAGAACGACAACAGCTATCTTGTCCCAGGGTGTCGGCATGGTGACTCTCTTGACTCCATTCTTGTCTTCTTCATAAAATTTTCCTTGTCCGAAGAAGGCTACCTTTGCACTCTGGTTGGATTCCCGGTCATCCCTGCTCCAGTGTAGACCCATGGGAAGCCCTGTGTATTTCGCAATTGCCTCCTCATCTAGTCTGATACGTAGTCTCCTTACCCAGGTGACAAACTGTTCATCTTTGATGTGATTCAAGTTCCTTGTGAATTTTAAAGCCACCTCTGTATTAGACCCTCTCAGTCCTGATATATAGGGCATCCAGCCCGCATTACGGAGGATTGATAAAAGCTGTGGGTTTTCATAAATGGGCTTGTGATCCTCCATCTCACTCTTTTTGAATCCCTTTGTCATCTTGAATTTTTCTACTATCGACAAACCAAAAACTTTGAGTGTGGCTGACTTACCTCAACTGGCCAGGATTGATCATAGGTTCAAGGGTAGCTTGCTCACTGGGTGACAACATGAATTTTCGGTTTTCTTGCTTCTGGAAAGCTTGTATTGCAAAACTGGGTCGTTTTTTTAGACTATGCTGCCTTATTTAGCTATTTTCATGCACTTATCCCGATCATCGTGCATCGTACTTGCTGCCTTCTACATTCCTTTTCATTATTTCACCCCGTGTTTCCTTCCATCATTGTACCATGCACCGCCATTTTGATCATTTGGGGATATAGTGGCTGGATGCGAATGTTGTCATCTTCTGACATGTCTGAAGTAGGTAATCATAATTCTATAAGGTTACTCTGAACCATGTCGTCGATTTAACTATCCTCAACTTTGGGAAAGAACTTCTTTGTGCGGGGATAACGATTTGATTTGAAAGTAAAATAAAGAGTTAGGTGATTACCTTCCATGATTTGCGTACTTGACTGTATGATTCATGCTTGATTGTATGGGCCCGAAATTCTGTAGTTGAGTTCAGCTGCGTCTGTAGTGATTTTGGGTGTGTCAGTAGTCATGTCTTTTTTCCTTTTTTTCTGCTTGTTCTTTTTGAATTGCTTCTTTTGTTTGCTTGATTTTTGTGCAAGATTGGTTGATATGACTTGTCATTTTGTTCAGCATTTTCTCCAAATGGTGATTTGATTTTTGTATGGGTAGCTTTGCTGCTGTTCTAGCTCGCTTGAATTATTCTTGGCTTGCTTGATTGTAAATTCTAAAAGCTAGTTTGCTAGTTGTTCTTTTGTTGTCTCATTTTTTAGTTTGTTGTGAAATGTTTGCTGGCTTGATTGACATTGCTTTCTGGCTCGCTTGAATTTGAATTCTGGGTCGCTTGACATTGCTTTTTGGCTCGCTTGACATTGCTTTTTGGCTCGCTTGACATTGCTTTATGGTTTTGCTCTAAAAGTTCTTCTAGTTCTGCTTTGAAATTGGTTTCTGGTTCTGCATAGGGATGGATCAATTCCATCAATTTGTTTGTGAGAACTTGAGTGGATCATTTTTTCATTTTTTGTTTTTCATTTTTTTTTTTTGTATTTTTTCATTTTTCATTTTTCATTTTTTTTTATTTTTTCATCATCATTTTATTTTTATTTTTTTCTATTATTTCTATTTTTGATTTTTTTTTTCAAATCAAGAAATTTTCAGTGATGTTCTAGGCTCTCTATCAACATTATATTTTGTTGATAGAGTGTCTGTGTGAACTCTTCTCTGGATTTTGTTGTCTTATAGAGTTTGAGTTTGTGTCCATTCACAATCATGGGAAATTTTTCCTCATCTATTGTTGTAATTCTGACAGCTCCATTGTCATAGATGTTTTCAATGTTGTAGGGTCCAAGCCATCTGGTTGTCAGTTTTCCTTTAAATGTGTGAAATATGGAGTCATAGAGTAGTGCCCATTCACCTTCTTTGAACTTCTTCTTCTTCATGTTTTTTTCATGCCATTTATTTCTTTGCTGCTGGATGATTTCAGTGTGGCCAAATGCTTATTGGCGTTGCTCATCCAATTGATTTAATTGTAGCATTCGTTCTTGCTGGATGTATGAAAGTTCCATGTTCAACTCGGCTGCGATCCTCAATGTTTTGATCTCTGAACTCAATGGGTAGCATTATTTTCTTTCCATAGACTAGCTCATATGGGGTGAAGCCTGTTATTGTCTTCCATGTAGTATTATAAGCCCAAACTTCCTCACTTAGTCAGTCTTCCCAATCTCTTTTGTGGAGTTGTATAGTTTTTGTCAAGATTCTTTCTAGTTCTATGTTTGTCACCTCAACTTGACCATTATCCTGAGGGTGGTAGGAGGAGGACTTTCTGTGTTTGACATTGTTCCTTCTAAGTAGGTCTTCTATTAGGTTGGATGTAAATTGGGTGCCTTGGTAAAAAACCAGCTCTCTTGGGACTCCAAATCTGTGGAATATTTGCTTTGTAAAAAACTTTGCCACATTTGTTTCATTTGTTGCTTCAAGTGCTGCTACTTCTGCACACTTTGTAAGGTAGTCAATGCATACTAGGATATAGCTTTTCTGATTTGATTGTGGGTTGATTGGTCCAACAAAATCAAATCCCCATTTTTCAAATGCTTCTAAAGAGATTTGTGGATGGAGAGGAATTTATTCTTTTTGAGTTGGCTTCATCATTCGTTGACAATCATCACAATGTGAAACATATTCATAGGAGTCCTTGTGGAGTGTAGGCCAATAATATCCAGTTTGCAATATTTTATAGGCTATTCTCTTTGCAACATAATGTCCTCCACAGGGCTCTTTATGAGTGGCATGCAATATGTCATGGACTTCATCTTCTCTGATACATCTCCTCAATATCTAGTCTGGTCCTTTTTTGAAAAGCATTCCCTCTATCCATGTGTAGGTGGCACTTTGCCTTATGACTTTGTTCTTTTCTTGGTGGTTGTAATGTTGTGGGAATTTTCCAGACACTAACTAGCTTGCTATTTCAGCAAACCATGGGATTCTTATGGATATTGCAAAAAGATGCTCATCAGTAAAATTATCATTTACCAGTTCATTGTCTTGTCCATGGGTGAGCCTAGATAGAAAATCAGCCACTACATTATGTTTACCTGGCTTATCCAGAATTGTGATGTCAAACTCTTGTAGGAGGATTATCCATCTAATGATTCAAGCACTTGTATTAGGCTTGTTCATGAGATACCTGATTGCTAAATGGTTAGTGTGGAAAAAAACTTGGTATCCAGTTATGTAGTGCATGAATTTGTTAATGGCATGTATGACAGCCAAAAACTCCTTCTCTATGATTGTATAATTTAATTATGCTCCTGCCAAGTTTTTGCTGATATAATATATGGCATATGGTTTATTCTCTCTTTCTTGTCCAAGGACCGATCCAATGGACTTATCTGATGCATCAGAATGGATGTCGAATGGAAGTGCCCAATTCAGTCCTTGGAGTACTAGAGTTGTAATTGTTTTCTCCTTGAGTTTGTCAAATGATAACATGCAATGTTTTGTCCAAATGAATTCTGTGTCTTTTGTGAGAAGGGAAAACATTGGTACAACAGTTTTGCTATAACTCTCAATGAATCTTCTATAGTATCATGTTTGTCCAAGAAAAATTCTCACATCTCTCTGTTTCACAGGTGGTGGCAGTGTTCTAATGACCATGACTTTTTCCTGATCAACCTCAATTCCTCTCTGTGAAATATGGTGTCCAATCACGATGCCTTCTTCCATGATCATTTTGCATTGATTGTTGCTGAGGCATAAACTCATCTCGATACATTTTTTAAAAACCAATTCTAGATGTTTTAGTGCTTGGTCGAAATTCTGGCCATAGGGTGTGAAGTCATCCATGTAGACCTCCATTTGGTCATTAATAAAATCAGAGAATATGCTTAAGATTTCCCTTTGAAACGTTGTTGGGGCATTACAAAGCCCAAAGGGGAGCAATCTGTATGCATAAGTGCCCCATGGGCATGTGAATGTTGTTTTGTCCCGATCAGCTGGGTGAATGAGGATTTGGTTGTACCCACTGAAGCCATCCAAGAATGAGAAAAAATTGTTCCCAGCTAATGTGTCCAGTACTTGGTTGATAAATGGGAGAGGGAAGTGATCTTTCTTGGTTGCCTTATTGAGCTCTCTGTAGTACACACAAATCCTCCGCTTCCCTCCTTTTTTAGGAACTATAACCAATGATGATACCCACTCACTATCTGAGATTGGGTATATGAACCCTGCATCTAACAGCTTCTGTAACTCCAGCTTTACTATGTCCTTTAATGTTGGGTTCATTCTTCTCTGTGGTTTTCTGATGGGAACAACACCTTCCTTTATGTAGATGTAATGTTTGCAGATGTCTGGGTGGATACCCTTCATGTCAGTGTATGTCCATGCAAAGGCTTTGTTGTTGTCTGATAGTACCTTTAGTAACTGTTTTTCTTGTCCTGGCTCCAAATTGGAGTTAATATTAACTATCCTGCCATGCATTATCTCAGCTGTTTTTATCTGAATTGGATTTTGTTCAAGTGTGAGTACCTCTACCCACATTCTATCAAGATCATGGTTTAATGTTTCCTCTCCTTACTGCTGACCTATGCCAAGAAAATATTCCAACATATCCTGATTAGAAGAAGCATTTTGAATAAACCTATCTAAATAACTATCTTTGTCGATGGCTTTTAGTGATAGGGCAACTTCAATGGTAAGGACATGTCATATGTTTTGGTTGGATGAGTCATTATAATCGTCTTTCCATTTTTGATATTCTAGGTCTGAAGACTTCCTTGATGGAGGATACATCGTGATTTTCTTCCTACCTTGGCCACTGGTGATTGTCATGTTGCGTGATCTGCAACCTATATAAGCGTCTGCAATTTCTAGCTAAGGTCTCCCTAGTATTGTTGGGTACCCGCTAAGTTTACTCTTTACTTCAATGACTATGAAGTCAACTGGGTATTCCTAGGATTCTATGTTGATAATTATGTCTTCGAGCATTCCTTCAGTTTTTCTTGTGGATGTGTCAGCTAGCTATAGGACGGTAGTTGTTGGCCTGACCATCGATTGGATTCCTAGGGCTATCATAGTATCCTTGGTCATCACGTTTATTGCAGCCCCTAAATCAATTAGGCTGCTGGCGATATGTTTGTTGTTGATGGTCACGTTGACTACTGGGTTTCCTGGATCAAGGTATTTGGGGTTAACAATGACACCTAGCATTAAATATGCTAACTGGCCTACTACGTTTATGGTCGGTGGGTCACGTCTTCTTCTGATAGGTCTTTTCAAAAAATTCTCTTTAATAAACTTGTTACAAATTGACACATCTCTTATGGCCTGTAAAATTGGAATTTGGATGTTTAAGTGCTTCAATTCGTTCATAATCGCATTTTCCTCTTCTTCTTTTGTATTTCGTATAAGTTTTTCAGGCAATTGAGGGTTTTTATTTTGTGTTTGTGGCTGAATTTCTTCTTCCTGAGGGCTTGGATCGTCTGGATGTTGAATTTGAGGTTGTGTTGTTTGTTCGTGAGCTTCATCTTCTTGATTATTCTATGTGTGTGTGTTTTGCAATGTTTTTCCAGACTTGAGATTAATTTCGTTTATTTCTAGGGTATCCACTACATAAGTAAGGAACTACATGATTTCAGTGTTATAGGTCTGTTGTTGTCCTAGCCTGTTGTTGTTAGGGTTTGGAATCGGCTGGGAAGGGATTGGTGGAGGTCTGGGAGGTGGTTGGTTTTGTGGGGGCGACATGATGAGTGGTTGCTGCAATGGAGCCCTCCAGTGTAATGAATAAGTATATTGATTTCCATAATTCGTGGTTGGCTAAGCAAAAGGTGGGGGGTATGGAGAGTAAGATTGTGGGTAATAAGGTCGTTGATATGGTTGGCTTTGATGCCACTGGTTTGGAGTTGGATGAGATGGCCATGGGGTTGGTATTGAGTTCCAATTTTGCTGGTTAATTCCCTGATTATAGTAGGCTTGGTTGTTGGGTTGGTAAGGCCTAGAAAAATTATTTCTTCTTTGATTGACGAAACAGAGTTGTTCTATTGCACCTTCAGTTGTGGGATTTTGAATAGTAGCTTTGCATGAGGGAAACATAGGACATTTATCAGTGGAGTGATCATCAGTGCAGAGGCCACATATTTCTATGGTGTTTAGTGTGCACTGTCCCTTCTCATGCTTCTTTCTGTAGCATGGACAAAAGACTGCCAATGCTTGGTTTATTTCATCATGTTTCTTCTTTATTTGAAGTGCATCAAGTTGCATTGCTAGGGATTGAAGGATATCAATTTTCATGTCATCAAGAAGGTTCCCTAATTCAAACTTTGTAAGATTTGGTCCTGAAGATGTTGATCCCCCAGTAAATGGGTGTGAATCCCTTGTCCCACTTTTACCTTTCCTAGATCTAGAGTAGTTTTTGAAGATTTGTAGGATCTAGTCATAAGTTTTCTGGAATATATATCCATCTCCCAGAAGGTTCAAAACTTCTGGATTTTCCTCTTTTATCCCCCTAAGAAGGACAAGTTTCAGTCATTCTTGATCTAAGGTGCAGTGACTAGCTCGTTTGTAGCTGAGTTGAAATCATTGTGCATAATCTTCTAAGGATTCTCTTTCTCCTTGTTGCATTATAAAGATTTCATCTCTTGTATCTTTTACCTTACAATAGTCCCTGTATTTTTCTAGGAAAGTTTGTTTCATTTGGTCCCATGTAAAAATGTTGTTCCCTTGTAGGCTCATAAACCATCTGAGTGATAGATCTTTCAATGTAGAAGGAAAGAGTCTCAGTTTTTGTGCATAAGTGGTGTAGCCAAATGACCCACAGAATACCTCAAATTCAAATAGGAATGTGCATGGATCCTCTGAGGTTAGGCCATGAAATTTAGGCAGGTTATTAGGGTTGATATTCTTCTTCCTGGCATCCCCAAGAGGTACACTGATGGGAAAAGTGAACAGTTCTCTAGGTTCATCCTCTTCCTCTGCCATAGTGGTGTTTGAGCTAGAGATAGAAAAGAAGTTATCTCTGTGTGGATCGTAGCTAGAATCAACCTCTTCTCTGAGTTAAGGAATTCAATTTGAGAATGATTAGAACTGTTGTTACTCATAGGATGGTTAGGCAGAAAGCATCCAAATCTCTCTCTCTGTCGTCGAGGCATTCATGGTAAATTTTTTATGTTTCAGTTGTTTTTTTGTTTTTTTTTCAAAGATGTCTCCTATGGATTAAGCACCTCCCCGACAATGGCGCCAAAAAGTGGTGGACTCTAGGAATGGATACCTAATTAGGGTAGCTAAACCGGAAGCATGCTTTAATTATCGACCATGGAGTGTACAAAATTAAGAGGTGCTAAGAACTGTATGTGCTCTATAGGATAGTATTCGTCGTTTAGGGTGTTGAGGTGTATCTTAAACGTTTCTAAAAAGGAAATGGGATTGATCTGTTCTTAAACAAAGAATGAAAAGATATAAAAAGATTGTAAACTTATGAACTAGAAATGCTGAAACTAGTAGATCTTTATGCTAAGAATTTGAATGCTAGAAAAATGTAACTATAATCTAAGAAATACAATGCTGAAAGCTTGGGAAACTTGATATAGAAATAAAGTACTGACAGATGGAAATTAATCTAGGAATTCAATACTGAAAATTAATCAAACTTTTATCTCTTCGAATCCAATGTTGAAAGTGATAATCATTTACTCTATTCAAATCCAAAGAACTTAAAACAATTAACTTCTATATAACTGAACTCAGATAAAGGAAATATGCCTGGAATCACAGATCTAAATCATTGTATAAAATTAATATAACGCGTTGTAAAACAGGGGTAAATACACCTGCACAGAATGCATGTACAGGGCTACGGAAAGTGCTTTGCGGAACTACAGAATCAATATTGACGAACTACAGAGATAAAGTGTTGAACTGAAATGATCGTTGAACTGAAATAAAACTATGTCATTCAAACCACTGTCAAGTACTTCATATACGATGATGATTAAATCAATTAACAGAACATACAAAAAATACCTGAAGTAAAAATGGAGCTCCTAACCTACGTGTTGCAGGCCCTCTCCAACTCGTATTTCAGGAGTGGGAAAAGACTTATAAATGCAAAGCTTGAAATAACATCACTCCTTCCATTAAAATTGTAACTTCATGTTCAGAAAAGCCTTAAAACATAATTGTCTCGAATAACATATGCTGAATATAAGTTCTACAAAAATGCCAACAGGAACCTCTTGCTACTCAAGAGGTCCATATATATATATATATATATATATATATATATATATATTTTGAAACATAACCTAACTCTATGATTTAGATGTCGATCATGTTGAACATGAGTTCTCTTCTACAAATCAAGAAAAAGGGCACTGAGCCACTTATGGTCTTTCAGTCCTCAAGCTGGAATTGCTTGTTGTCTCTTGGATTACCTGCGCCTGCTCATACACAGTTATTTCCATATAATTAGCTCATAGAAAACGCTTTTAAGCATAAAATAATAATCTCTCAAAATACTCTTTTAAATAATCAAAACAAATTTATTATCCCCCACAAATAGAGGTATTTCCCTTATCCATTATTGTGCTTGAGTGGCATAAAAAGGATATAGAGTACCTAATTTGGGACTCATCATAAGGCCGACAAAGACCAACCCAACTAGTTGCTTTAGGAAACCTAAAAGTAACTAAGTTTTGGAAACAAAATGCAAACCAAGATGAGTGATATGTAAGACGGAAAAAAAGATACTCTTATGCAGATATTAGTTTGCTCCTAAATACCAATGAACAAAGAGGATGAAATCCAAGCACTTTCCAAACACAAAATGGGCTAGAAAGCAAGGGTAAGTTCGCAAGCACAAAAACTCAAGGAGAAAATATTAAGGAGGCCACAAAAAGACCCATAATACACTGAACAATGTCCAGAGGGTATTAGATCAGAAAAATACTTCCAAATCCACAGACAAGCCACCCTAAGACCAAACTTTAATTTAAAAAAAAAATTCTCAGGAAAAACCCGTGACTATAACATGCAGCAATGCGAAGTTGACCCGCGGGTACATATACTAGCAACTCACGAGTGGGGCAGAAAATACACGACTGTATGTATATGCAAGTCATGGGTGATCTTGGAAAATATTTAAAGACCTAAAAACCTACTAAATCAAGCAAAAAATCCAAAAGAGATCTCTAAAAGTGGTTGTAAAAGAGACTCAGATAAACACTCAGAGGCATTAAATAGGTGTCAGATCAACAAACAAGCTTCCAAAGCCATAAAAAGTAACCCTAAGACCAAACCCTAAAATAAAAAACAAAAGTCTCAGGAAAAGTTCGTGACTGTAACATGCATAAGCTCGTGGGTGCAACTAGATAACGGCGGGTACCGATATAGGAAACTCGCGAGTGCAACTAAATAACCATGCCTGTACGAACAAGGAACTCACAGGTGGGATTTGAAAAATCTTAAAAAGAAAGATAATTGCAGATCAAAATAGAATTGAGTCAAGCACAAAGGTCAAGAATACCCTAGACACTTATACAGAGACTAAAAAGTTATAAAAACTGAAGAAAACTCAACAAGAGTCGCCAAAGCAGAAAAAAGATGGTGCTCCCCAGTGGAGCCGCTAGTTCTGTTGTTAGGGAAATTGTCCTTATAGTAGGGAAATACTACCAACGTACTGGGGTTTTCAGATAGACATATAAGGCTTTGCAAACATTGTTATTAAGAAAATAGGATTAGGTTTAATAGAAATAGTACCTTATTTATGAAGGTCGATCCAAGCTTTTCTCCCTTTTTTATTCTATGCAACAACCCTGCAAAACAAACATAAAACCTTCCTCAAATCCATTTAACTACAAATAAGAGATTGGAATTCATTTAAACAATGTAACATCAACTTGTAATCAAATTGAAATAGACATAAACAAATCTATTGGAAAGGGAAGAATGTCTCAATCTTTACTGACAAATGTAGAAAGTACAATAATGCTATACATGTCTTGCACCGTCATCGTCGTAACCAGACCCTAGGCTCCTGCTCCTCTCTCTTAGCTAGGAATTTCTCTAGCATAACTTTCTCCAATGATCATAAGGTCCTTTTCTAAAATCCCTCCCCTTGTATTTATGGCAAGGAAGGGACGGTAGGTTCGAAAGGTGGTTGAGTTGGGAAGTTGGGGTAGTTTGGGTACCTACCTCAACTAATCCCAATTCGTGTTTTTAATTATTTTTTCATTTTTTTCTTAAGATACCTGCGAGTATGATATAGGACAACTAGCGAGTGACTCGTGAGTGTCCTAACTTGCATCTAGCGGGTGCAACATTTTAATTGACACCCACGGCTGACCGACTGGTTGAAAAGCATAAGGGTCATGATTATGTGTAAAAATAGGAAGAGAAAGATGTGTATGAGGAAAAGACTGCAGATATCAGCTCTAGGTCATCTAGGGTCAAGGAAATCTCTTCCATCCATTATGTCCTTTTGTGTGACCGATAGGGAAATGTGGTCACAGACAGAGAAGTGCTAATTTGACTGATAATAGCAACTCCATAGGGGATCGAATCTAGAAACCTAGTATTCACATGTCGAGAAGCTAGCTCTCGCAGCAAGCATTTTTGTACAGAAGTTTTGTCATTACATCCTCCTCTGCACTACCACCATCATCACCGAATCGAACCCCATATACCACATTCTTATGCGCCAAGTACTAGGGGGGAAATATTCATGCTGTATTGTGATTGTTCAAGAATTCGACCTCCAGTTTGAGAAGGCCAAATCAAATAAATCTTTGTTTTTTGCGGAACTTATCTGTGATATTCCATGTACTGATCAAGAAAATGAGCCCATGGACTCTCTCCCTAACGAGTCCTTGTTTCTCATCAGTACTTCCAACTCGTGGTATGGAAACATCAGTCACATCACATTGCATCTCCAAACCAAATGGTTCGGTCCTCAACTATCTCGTGATGAACATCATCATGTCCATCACCACGTAAAGTATTACCTCATCATTGGTGACACATTGTATCGTTGTGGTGTCGATTCTATTCTTCGATGCTGCTTAACTCATGAGGAGGTTGAGCATGTATTGAATGATTGTCACCCGGGGGCATGTGGCGGTCATCTTTCTCGGATGTCTACAGTCCACAAAATACTACTAGATGTATACTATTATCCCTCCATATTTAAAGATTGTACTGAAGCCGTCAAGAATTGTCCTCCTTGCCATCTTTTTCACTACAAAAAGTGCCCACATCCCACCCCATTACATCCAGTTATTGTCGTCGGTCCCCTTTCCAAATGGGGCATCGAATTCATGCATTGTAAACCTACCTCGAGAGTGGGGCATGGTTATGTTATTGTCACAGTAGACTACTTCACCAAGTGGGCCGAGGCTATTCCTACATACAATGAATTTGGAGAAACTTCCGCACTCTTTATGTTCAATCATATCATTGCGTGATTCATAGTCCCTCAAGCCATCGTCACTGACCATGGATCACATTTCCGAAACAAGATGGTGGATGAACTAATGGCAAGACTAGCTTTTCAACATGAGAACTCAAATATCTACTACTCTTAGTCAACTGGACAAGTAGAGTCCATTAACAAGGTCTTGAAAACCATGATTTAACAAATGGTGGCAACACATAAGTCCAACTGGAATACCATGCTTTTTTATCCCTATGGGTGTATAGGACTTCCATCAAAACTTACACTGGTTTTACACCCTTTCAATTGGTTTATGGACTAGAGGCAGTATAACCTATCGAGTGTGAGATTCCGTCATTGAAACTTGCTATTGAAATTTTACCAAACACCACTGTCGAGGAAGATCGATTTCTATACTTGGAAAAACTCGATGAAACCCACTGTGATGCAGCTCTAGCTAATGAAGCACACAATAAATGCATCAAGGCCCAATATGACAAGTTAGTGAAACCTCGTATCTTCAACGAGGGATATTTGGTCCTTACTTATTACCAAAAACAAGATAAGCTGGGGGCAAGTAAACTTTAGTCCATGTGGCACGGTCCATATGTGGTTAAACTTGTTTTAAAAAATGGAGCATATGAACTTGAGGATTAAGATGGGATATCTTTGGGGGAGCCTCGCAATGGGATATACCTAAAGTAGTACCATGCCTAATTTATTTAAGCATTATTATTTTGTATATATTGTACATTACGTGTGTTCTGTTTGGTGTGACAATTTATTTTTAGTGTGCTAAGATCTTATCATTTCGATTATACCATGTTCTGCCTGGATGTGTAGATGGAAACGTGTTTTGGATTTGTAGATGGAACTAGCTGGCACACCCATAACCTTGCTTTGGGAGCTTGGGTACTCTATTCCCCTACCGACGAACTGATTATTTCAGGAGTGTTTGTCCTAGAAATTGTTCCTAGACTATAGAAAAAACAAGCTAGTACAATCTCAAAATAATCAACAGAAAATAAGGTTTGTTTTTGTGATTTTTTGGTTTGAGAGTCTCATATTCAAGAAGATAATCAATCATTCAACCAATGAAAAAACTAAATAATGTAAATCCAATAACTGAGATATAACAATGTAAGATGATAAACATAAACCCTAAGCATTCATTTGCACAGTACTAGTTCAGTCCACAACACATGAGCATTCGCATGAGTAAAAAATTTAAACAAGAATGAAATCACAGGTTGAGTGGTCAAAATGACCATAAACAAAATCAATAGACAAAATATAGTGGCTTATATTCATATATATATCAATCTCAGTCTTCAAAACTTACAACAAAGCCATATGCATAAGTCTAAATGTGTATCCCAATGCTCTAGTCTGTATATTGCTTCTTGAAACAAAAATCGAACGATAAAAATGTATGTTTGTCTTCCTTTTATCATTACAAAAGTAGATTAGTTCCATAACTACCTTCTAGGTCGAGCTTTGAAGCAGTTAGATCAATTAGTTACATGCTAATTCAAATCTTTAAAGACAATTAACCAAAAATAGCAAATCAGACTCTGGGAAATTTGGCGAATTTCTGAAAAATGGGTCTCCCAAACACCTCCATATCTCTCGATCCATGACACCTATGCAAAAAGAGAGGTTTTTTTAAATGAGTCCATGATTAACAAAAGCCTCTCTTGTTTTTTAAAAATTCCTCTCCAATTAATTGTAAGACGTGTTGAAAAGTTGACTAAAACAATAAACTATTAAATATTTTAAACCCTGAAAAATAGGCCACAAAGATGAATTCGAATCTTCCAAACCATGATAGCTGTTTCAAAACTGAGAGAGGTTTTTTTAAATGAGTTTGTTGTGGACAAAAACCTCTCTTGGATTTCTCAAACTCGTTTCCATCACCTTGTAATACGTGCTCAATTTCAATGACCAAAACAAGGAAAAACAGAGCAAAACTATGCATTTCTGCCCCAAATGAAATATTCAACTTCTTAAAAATCAACTCTTCTTCCTCTTTAGTTCTGGCTGCTGCACCTAAGAATGAAAACAATGAAGTCGTTTCCTGTTCAACATTGGAATGATTTCTTGCTCTATCACCATTGGGGTTTTAAATCTTTTCTTGTACATCAACATTCTGTAGATCATCCTGTACTACGTCCTTCTCCACATCTCTTTTAAACTTCTTCACAAAGATAAACTACTAGGATCGATTAGGGATGGAAAATTCTAGCTTACGTTTTGTCCAACTCTGGAATTTGAAACCCTTACATTTGGACTCGTGGCCATAAAAATCCCCAAATTCATTGATGATAACTACAATGTGAAAATTAGATCACATCCAAGAACTCTCCAAGAAATTACACTCTCTCATATGAAAAATATCACACAACTAGTCAACGACACAAAAATAATGCATAAGAATAGATTTATGTATTACTTCTCATGAACAATAATTACATCAGCCAACATATGAATGTTGTAGGATGTTATTAAATAACCTTACAACAATAATTCGAATGGCTAAAAATGCCAAAGGAATATTCTATCCATCAGACTTTCTAAAACTGCCCATCCCCCCTGGGTGGCAAGTTGGCTTTCCAAATCTGCTCAAAAGCTCATGATTTGCTAAATTAGTGAGATGAAGGTGAAATATAGGTAAAAGCAATGCCAAATACAAAATTTGAGTGGAAATGGTGTTAAGGAAAGTTTTTGGTGTAAAAACACTTTCCTAGGTTGACTAGCTCTTTCCTTTGGGGGAAAAAGCAGTAAAAGCGGCAGCTTTCTTCACAAATGTGCCCTCCTTCCTAATATTATCCAGAAATGTTTAGGAATGCACCCAAGTGTCCTAGGATACATGTAGAACACACCTCGGATGGAATCTTACCTTCCCATATTGCCTTGTGGGCCACAAAATGGCAATTTCCTCAATTATTACATAGAATTAACCAACAAGTGATTAATTAATGCATCTTATGTAATTAAATAAATGGTAGGAAGGCTTAAATATTCCAAAACCCCCTATTAAGTATGACTTGAACGATCTAAATATCAGAATATATAAAAAATGCTAAGGGCCCAGTAACAAGACTTAGTCACCCTGTACAAAATACTACCGGTCCACAAACAAGGATAGAAGGAAAACCTCATGGGAAAAACCTTCCCTCAAAACATGGACATATCAAAATTGAAAGGTTGCTGATCAACCACTCACTCCACCACATGTCCAACCATCCCAAGTAGTGATCTAAGATAGTTGAATGTCTTCTCTGTGAAATCCTTGGTGAAGATATCTGCAGTTTGCTCACCTGTGGGGCAATACTGCAAATCTATGATCTGGTCATGCACTATTCCTCTGATGTAGTGCATATGAATCTCTATGTGCATTGTCCTCTGCCTCTGTACTGGATCACGTGAAACTCTAATGGCACTCTGGTTGTCACAATAAATGATAGTAGGAGTACTCAAAGCAATCTCAAACTCAGACAAAATCCCCTGCAACCAGACACACTGTGTAGCAACATTCACTGCTCCTCTATACTCTGCCTCCACTGAAGATAGTGCTATGGCATTCTGTTTCTTGCTGGACCATCAAACAGGGCCACCTCCAAGCATGAAAACAATTCCTGATGTGGATTTCCTGTCAAGGCTATCACCAACCCAATCCGAATCTGTGAAACCCAAGAGATCTAAGATAGAATCTGCCACATAGTGAATCCCGTCACTCTTTGTGTCTGCACATAATGAAGGATTCTTTTTGCATCCCTCCAATGTAACTCATGTGGCTGCTCCATGTATCTAGATGCCACACTCACAGCATATGCAATATCTGGACGAGTGTGAGTCAAGTAGAGTAAGCTGCCAATCAACTGTCTATAGAGTGTACTGTCAAAAAGCGGTGTAGTTTCTGCTTCTTCCATTCTGACTCCAGAAAGGAATGGAGTCTTAGAAGGCTTGCAATCAGCCATATTAAGCTTATTCAACAGATCAAAAGCATACTTTTACTGACATACCTTGGTTCCTTCTTTTGTTTGTGAAATTTCAAGCCCCAAATATTGCTTGAGAATTCCCAAGTCGCTCATGGAGAATGCTTGGTGCATTGCGGTCTTAAGAGCTGCTATTTGTTCAGTGCTATCACCTGTGATCAGAAAATCATCGACATACAACACTATTAACATAATAAAACCATCATCAAACTTCATATAGACATTTGGATCAGATTTACACCGAACATAGGATTGTGACAGCAAAAAACTGTCCATCTTCGCATACCAAGCCCTGGGGGCTTGCTTGAGTCCATACAAAGATTTTTTCAACCTGAAAACAAGGTTTGGATCTGATGTGTAGCCCCGTGGCTGCTACATATATATCTCTTCTTCAAGTTCCCCATGGAGGAAAGAAATTTTCACATCCATGTGATGTACTTCCCACCGCTTGGAAACTGCCACTGCCAAAACTAGTCTAATGGAGTCTTTCTGAGCTACCCGTGCAAATGTTTCATTATAATCAAGTCCTTGGACCTGAGAATATCCCTTTGCTACCAGCCTTTCCTTGTACTTAATGGCTGTACCATCCGCTGCACATTTAGTCTTATAAATCCATTTGCATCTTACCATCTTTCTGCCTGCGGGGAGCTTGACTAGCTCCCAAGTTTCATTCTTTTGCAATGACTGATACTCCTCATCCATAGAAATATGCCATATAGGATCATGAGAGGCATCCTCATATGTTTTTGGATTAGAATCTATCGTCATATAGCACTTCTCAGAAAGATAAGGATCATTCACATTGAGATCAGTCTCAAACTGTGATCTAGTCCTCCTTTGGTCTGAGGGTTGCCTGCTAGTTAACCTGCTTCTTGCAAATTTTTTGCAGCCCAATTAGGCCTTGTAGGTGAGTTTGAATCTGCAATAAAATGATCCTCATCATCAAAAATATCAAAATAAAAATATCAAGAACATCACTTACTTCTTCTTCAGTCGGCGGTGAAGATGAATCTCCAATTTCTGTGCTCTGAGAGGGCTCTTCCTCAAACTGCACACTTCTTTCGATGAATGCTTTATGTGTTGTCATGTTCAGAAAATTATAAGATTTGGAGTCCTCTGAATATCCCACAAACAAATATGGTTGGCTTTGGGGCTGCATAGCCCTCCTCTTCTCAATCGGAATCCTAGCCCAAGCCTTTGAGCCAAAAATTATGAAATGAGAGATATCCATTTTTTTACCTATCCAAGCCTTGAAAGGAGTGATACCTTTGAGAGATTTGTGTGGCACTCTATTTTGAATATAAGTGGCACAATTTATTTCTTCAACCCATAGCTTAGGAGACAAAATTTTTTCCTCAAGCATGCATGTCGCCATCTCCTTGAGAGATCTATTCTTCTTCTCAGCAACCCCATTTTGCTGAGGTGTATATGGAACTGTATGTTGCATCTGTAAGCCCGATGAAGCACAAAATTCCTGAAAATATGATTTCACATACTCACCACCATTATCAAATATTAATACTTTAATATGCCTACCAGACTGATTCTCAACCGAGGCTTTGAATAGCTTGAAAAACCCAAAAACTTCTGATTTAAGCTTGATGAAATAAACCCAACAATACCTGCTAAAATCATCTATGAATGTGAGAATATATTTTGCTGAATTCAATGAATCATGAGGAAATGGACCTGATATATCAGTGTGTATAAGTTCCAATGGTGCAGTGGTTCTCTCAGTGGTAGATCTCCCATACTTGTGCTCAGGGTGTTTTCCTAGGATCCAGGATTGACGGACACCTTTGGAAAATTTGATATTGGGCAGCCCTATAACCATCTCTTTCTCATGAAGTTGGGAAAGGTATTTGTAGTTTAGGTGGAAAAATATTTCATGCCATAGCTTTCTGGACTCATTGGCATGGGTCAATAGAGCAGAAGGTGAGGATTTTGGCACAAAATGAGAAAACTTGTAGATTCTAGAACAGTGGTCAGCAGTACCAAATGCAATAATTTTTCTTGTTGAAATTTCTGCTATCTCAACATCATTGGGGGTAAAGGTTACTCTCTTGGGAAGCCCTATATGGGTCATTTGATATACTGATAGTAGGTTTGTAGCAAGTCCAGGGACATATAAAACATTATTGAATGACCCAAATTCGAGATCTATGCTACCTTTGCTTTTGCTAGAAGTTTCAAAATTGTCTCCCAATACAATATTCAGACCACTGGAAGAGTCAAGTGAAGTAAAATACTTACTTGCAGCCACCATGTGTCTTGAAGCACCGGAATCAATGATGAATGATGAATATTGGGAAGTGTCGACCATCAATGCATGAACTCTCTCTTTGCCATCAGAATTTGATCATCCATCCTTCCTTCTTGCGCTCTCTGGGAGAGGGATGTTGGCTTTCTCCAATGCCTGAGTTAATTGGTTGATGGTCTTCTTCATACAAGAGCTTTTGGGATGAAATACCTTGCTGTAATAAGTGCACTTTGTCCTCTCATTCTTCTTGTTCGGATTCTTCTTGAAGTTTGATGGCTCTCCATTAAAATTCTTCTTGTCTTTCTGCTCACCGGTGGGATTCTTGAAGTTGCCTTTCTTCTTTCCTTTCGAATTCTTTGAATCTCCAACATTTAGACAATGGTCTTTGGATTGATTTTTAATGGCTCTCATTAATGCCAGCTTGTCTTGTTCTTTAGTTAATGACTCCATGAATTCTGAAAGTGATGAGCTCTTCCAATTTTTAATTCCTTTCCGGGTGGAATGGAAGGTGGAAACAAAAATTGAATAGTCCGGGACAAGCTTGGAGAGAATGGCCAAAACTAATTGCTCATCTTTCTTGTCTATTCCACATTGCTTCAGCTGCAATACAAGAGACTTGAATTTGGAGAAGAAGTCTTGTATATTATTGAAATTCTGCGGACTCAAAGAGACTAGCTCATTATCTAATTGATGGCCTCTCAATTCATTGGTTTTACCGAAAAATTCTTGAAGTTTCATCCATACTTCATTGGGTAAAGTGAGGCCATCAAGATGAAATAAGAGTTCTTTGGATGTAGTGAGACATAACATCCCATAGGCATCATCCCTTCGATTATGCCATTTAGATTTCTCCACTGCTAAGGTTGGCTCAACTTCTGTTGCCATGGTCACCCTGTAGAGCCCTTTGCTCCTCAGTAGAATCTCCATCTGTGCTTTCCAATCAAAGTAATTTAAAGGAGTGAGGATGATCTGCTGTTTATTATCCATTACTGCAACTGATATAAACTTTTGGACTGAAATTAGAACACTTCTGGATTCCAAAATGCGCCCTACAGACAATAGAAATCACCCGGTGGTTTGATCAATGCGCCATTCTTGAGACTGTTGGATCCTGCAAGACAATCGATAGATGAAAAGAATAGCTTGATGGATCTGATACCATGTGAAAATAAGATCACATCCAATAAATCTCCAAGAAATTACACTCTCTCATATGAAAAATCTCACACAACTGGTCAAAGGCACAAAAATAGTACACAAGAATAGATTTCTGTATTACTTCTCATGAACAATAATTAAATCAGACAACATATGAATGTTGTAGGATGTTATTAAATAACATTACAGCAATAATTTGAATGGCTAAATATGCCAAAGGAATCTTCTATCCATCAGACTTTCTAAAAATGCCCATCCCCCCTAGGTGGCATGTTGGCTTTCCAAATCTGCTCAAAAGCTCACGAATTGCTAAATTAGTGAGCGGAAGGTGAAATATAGGTAAAATCAATGCCAAATATGAAATTTGAGTGGAAATGGTGTCAAGGAATTTTTTTGGTGTAAAAAACACTTTCCTTTGGGGGAAAAGCAGTAAAAGCGGCAACTTTCTTCACAAATGCGCCCTCCTTCCTAAATCTTATCTAGAAATTTTTAGGAATGTGCCCAAGTGGCCTAGGATACTTGTAGAACACACCTCGGATGGAATCTTATCCTCCCATATTGCCTTGTGGGCCCCACAATGGCAATTTCCTCAATTATTACATAGAATTAACCAACAAGTGATTAATTAATGCATCTTATGTAATTAAATAAATGGTAGGAAGGATCAAATATTCCAACATACAATTGGTTCATACATGTGTCATAATAGAATAAACAGGTGTCTGAAAACTCCCCTTTCATCATCAAATGCGATGGCCACGTCTTGCGATCAAAGAACCACAAACCCTCATGATCTCATATTTCTGCAGCGCGCTAGAGTATATGGTATGGGCCTTGCACTATGGGAATACCTCAACATGCAATTTTGTCATACAAACTCAAAAATGAAGGTTAAACTTTGGATTTAGCATTAGAATATAGTTGAGTAAGCATTTTGAAGACTTTAAAGAGAAATATAATATTTAATAATCCACTAAGGATGAAACTAATTAAAAAAAAAAAATAGGATAAAAACTAAAAAGAATATCAAAATAATTTATCAAAAACATTTAAAATTTAAAATAAAAATAAAATGGAAGATGGAAAGAGGGATAAACATTTGAGAAAAGAACACAAATACTGAGGACAATTTCAGTGTTAACATATGGCTCCTGCTGAGGGATGAAAGCCTCCTTGTGAGGTTTCAAGAACCTGTAGACCTTGAGCCTTATTCATTGGGTGATGGATTAATTTGTATCTTGTTTCCAACCTGTTCCAAAACTAGCAAGCCTGCTCATAATTTTTTTAATGATAGGTTTATTGTATGATCTTGTAACAATATTATGCTGAAAAAACACTTTTCCTTCCTCAAATTATGATCCTGGATATAAAAAACTATGTGATTGTTGCTAAGGAATTACATCTTTGTTGCAATAGAAATCTGCTCATATCCATCTGCCTAGTAGACTGAATAACAACCATATACTGCAAATTGTGGCCTTTTCAAGCCTTGAGAACACAATTGTTGTTTATTGAAAACTGAAAACTATTCACAGGACTGTCGTCTATGCAAAATTCACCATACGGTAAATTGAAAACCAAACTTCAAACTGAAACTAAATGCTTGTATGGCAAGCTTATTTATATATAGCTCCTAATCTAACCAGCTCAACTCTTTGATTAAGTAATACCATACTGCCAGTGTAACCATTTCAACATTTGTGTCATGCAATGGATTTATTTCATGTCATTAATTAGAAAAAAGAAAATTGTATACCATGGCAAATCATTATAACATGGAAGTTGATACTTACAACCTGTAAATATCAACTTTGATATGAGAAAGTCCTCTAAATACGTTGCTATTGAGTCATAGAAATCATGAACAACTATCTCTTTTTTAACCCCTTCTTCATTGAGAAACTCAAAATAATTATTTATGGGATCATCATGAAAGAATACCTTAGAAAAAATATTATCTTCCTACTTTGTCCAACATTCTTCATTGCAAACAAGATATGCATTAGAAGAATGACCTTCAAAATTATTTAGAACAATAGTTTCTACAACAAAAGGTTGATCTAAAAGAGAAGGATGCCTCTGTATATTTTCTACTTCATGAAAGATATCAGAGTTTTGTTCTTCAAACATTGCAAATGAAGAAGTAGAAAAGAAGAAATCGTTTCCCTTATCTTCAACTATAACAACCTCATTTTGTTTAGTGTGTCCTTTAGATTCTGATTCAAAAATGGTAGATACAACTTTACTGATTTCTAGAGACTGTTGCTCAACAACTGGTGAAGAAGAAAAATGTGTAATATGCTCTTCTAACTCCTTTCCATCTCCATCACTGCTTTCCAAAAAATCTGAGTCATATTTGCCATACACCGCTTCACTACCGAAAAATTCCATAGGTGTTGATTCAGAATTTTGTTGCTCTAAAACATTCAAACACATACCATAAATGGACTGACCTGCATAACTGTCAAGCTGATCTTCAACACAGTTAACTTGAAAAACATCTCCAATAGTTTTATGATTAAAAATATATTGAAAATTGTTTTGAACAATGGGAAATAATTTTGGGAACAACAATTTCATCCTCTAAAATAGAATCAAGGGCATATTTAATTCGGATGTCATCAACACTAATTTTAACATTGTCCTGCAAATCTTCATCAATGGTATGATTTTCAACGTTTTATTCAATAGAGAGTTGATCTTCACAAGGATTTTCAACAATAAACTCTACATGATAATGATGTCTTGACTCTTGAAAACTGTCAAATATCTCATGAACATCGTTTTTTTGAAATATTTCTTCATGAATTTCATCACTAAGTCTATCTTGATCATTATTGTTAATATATTTCTTGAACTCAAATTGTTCACAACAGTCCTCTAAAAGGAGATCAGTAGGATAAATCCTCGTACAATATGAATGAAAGACAACATGAAAATATTTTAATGAAGAGATGCTAGAAACGGGAAGAGACTTGTACCACTGTCCAACATCTCCTTCCAAGGAGTACATAAACATTTTCAATAATACATCCTCATGATGAATATCGAGCTGGTCCATGTATTGATGAAAATGAATCAAGTGTTGTGCCGGATGGTCATGATCATCTCTTCTAAATCTTGGAAGGAAGTCTCCCCATTCATCCATAGTAGGAACATGATTTGGAAATCCTGGAATATCAACAAAGATGAAAGGAGAAATTCTCTATACCAAGATAGCAGCAAAAGTCTTTGACATTATGAAATTGTGAATTTGCTTCTGGATTTTCAAACATGGAGTCGCCAATAGATCCTTCCCCTCTTACCTTCACTGTCTGGCTGAGTTAAAATTTCTTTAATGGCAGTATTAGATAGGCTTATTGATTTTACTTGAAGTTGGCTGTAAACTAAAAATATTAGCTTTAAGTTGAACCAAGGAAAACTTATTGAGAAGCTCAGTTTTAACCTTTTGGGCAAACAATGAAATAATGAGAACCTAGGTATCAGCTTGAGCTACAGGAGTAAGCCATGAGAAGTATTTTTTTTCTCTTCTGATTTAAATTCTGAATAAGCAGCAGGTGATATTGACTGTGACTGATCAGGAGAAAATAAAGCTGGTGAAGACTACAACCTACCAAAGGAAGAAAAATTAGTTTTTGTCTACCCCCTTTCAAGATATGCTCTGGATCTGAGACACCTGAATGTAATGGTGAAATGGGCTTTCCTCTTGTTCCAATCTTCTTGGTAGCCACTGTGAAACACTGTTTTGGTGAAAATGTAGTCTGAAATAACAACCTATGATCTTGTTCATCTCAAAACCAAAAAAATATAGATACCCCAGAGAAGATATAACTTCACTTCTGTCCCCGACGACGACCCCGGATATTTTTTTCCTAGAAATTGTTCCTAGACTACAGAGGAAACAAGCTAGTACAATCTCAAAATAATCAACAGAAAATAAGGTTTGTGTTGGAGAGAACTTCCGCAGCATTTAGGAAGCTGCTAATTTTGGGAAGGATAACTAATTTTGGAGAGAAAGTACCAATTTTGGCGGTAAGACAAAGATATCGCCGTAGCGCAAATCCCGGCGGGAATCACGGCGATAGGTACAGAAAAGTCAAGCATGTGGTACAAAGAAGAGGCCGAAGGGAGAGCTCAACCACCGCAATAAAGGCGCCGTAGATGAAGAGAGGGTTCAGCTACCCTCATTAAAGAAGAAGGACTACAGTCAGCGTTGCTTGAACTAAGAAGAAGCGACGGGCCGATGCATTAAAGACTAAGGACTGCAGGAAGCGGCGACGAGACAGAAGGCGGCCATGGAAGTACAGCCAGTTGACTGTAAGTGGTTAGGGTTGAGTCACTGTTGGGATAAGGCCCACAGTTTTGTAACTGCGATGAGACCTTCGGGCCATCTATATATAGTAGTCTTTTTATATGATAAGGGGTTGGCCACATAGTGATAGAGACATCAGGTAGAGGTTAGTCAAGCCTTTTTGTGGTTGCAGAGTCTGGACATCCCTGAGAGAATACAAGGGCCAACCTGTTGAGAGATAGTGCGATCCGCAAGGATTGTGAGAGAAAGAGAGTGCATTGTAAAAGGCAGGAAGAGAAAGAGGTCTATAGAGAAGGGCTCCCACTGAGGTGGAGTTTCCCAGAAGACCCTTGTTGTAAAGAAAGGAACGGAACTGTGTTTATTCTTCAGAGTTGTAAACAAGAACCGTAGTCCCCCTGGGCGTAGTTCTTGCCCTGGGAGTAACAACATGCTTATTTAAGTAGCACTATTGTATTTGTGTAGCTACTGCTCTCATTCACTTGTCTGTGTTATATATGAATGCTTCAGTCTGTTATAAGTAATGTAAATGGTCGTCAGCTTAACTTCTGAATGATGTATAATAATTGCGATAATCATAGCTACCCGCATAGCAACTAGATAGTTGTTAACAGAGGATGATGTGCGAGTAGGAACTGAATGTAAGTCATGAATGGTCTACTTAGACGCTGCTCAAAGTGGTATTCTACTTAGTTACGTTGTTGCGAGATATCAAGGGTCAAGTTCATTAGCGAGGGTTAGGCTTGGAGACTGAATGTTGTAGCCAACTGCGGTACCAGGATAAGGCTAGCGGAGACCACTTATTAATCCAGGAAGCGGTCAAGATTCACTTACCGCAGGAACTAGAAGGGGAAGATATCGCACCTACGATATCTTAGGTATCGCTAGACGGTCTCACGTAGGGGGAGGACTCATCGCACCCCCCTGCGTAATGCGATAAGACAGAGGCGTAGCCGGAGTAATGGAATGAGATAGACAGCTCCAGTCAGAGGGATTAAGGTGGATTTAAGCACCCTGGATGCCTCGGAACTTGGCTGAGGACACTTGAGTCTTCTGCCTCCCATTAGAATCACTTCGGGTGAGACTTCAGGTTTCCTCTGCGACCTGTTGCCGAAAGGGCCAGTGAGCTAAGGGTTCTGTTGGTCTAAGAGATTACCGCAAGCCCGGGTCTGCTAGAAAGGAAAGAGAACCAAACCAACAAATGGTTCCGTTGCCGGTTTGAACACATTGAGCTGATGTTCTGTTGGCATCCTACCAAGCAAGAACTTAACCAGTGGGTTGGGTCAAAAGAAAGAGAGTTTGCTGCAAAAGAAAACAAGAATCCTAGACTGAGCACTGAGGCTTGGCTACAGAAGCACATTTTTACAGATCTCCATGAGATATTCTTCGTAACTTATGCTATTGAGTTATATGGTTGGTTATCAAAGCTTGTTGACAACAGCGGTGTCAAGAAGAATCGAGAAGTTGTCTGGACAGCAGAGCTGATTCAGACCTTGAAAGGTGTCGATAACCCCATCTCATGCGCAGTAGACTTCTGGCTTGTGAGTCTGCTGGAAGGCTTCATCACAGAGTTCGCGGTTGATCAGAGAAAGAGTTTCAGCGCAGCAGAACGGTACTTCTTCAAGGGTTATCGCGGTAAGTACCTAAATTCTCTAAGTCTGTCCATTAAGCAATTACTATATGAAAAAGGAGTACTGGATATACTCTCAGATGAATAGTAGCATGATATTGTAATGTCAGTAGACTCTGAAAGTGATTACGAGTATCTTGGACATACACGTAGTGGTAAAAGATATAGAGTCAACGATTCATCTTCTTCTGAAGAAGACAGCTCAGATCACCCGAGACAGCAGAGTCAGAACCCTAGGACTCCTCAAAAGCCAGTCCGAACTCAGAATAATCCCGCAGGAACCCCGTCCAGTAGCTCTTACACAGCGAATACTGCCGCTACACCCTCCACATCTACACAACCGAGTGGTAATCATACAGCAAACCAGAACCCACCATCTAGAAACAGAATGGGAGATGATATGAAGCTACCAACATTTAAAGGTACAGGGTCGGAGGACCCTGAGCAACACTGGTTCTTATGCGAAGCCATATGGACCATTAAGCAAATACAAGATGATAATGTCAAGCTTGTCCAGCTGGCCACCACATTTAGAGAAAGAGCATTAACTTGGTATATGAAGTATACCACTGGCCATAACAGAACGCTTGCACAGGTTAGAACTGCTATGATTAAAGAGTTTAAAAAACCTAAATCCGAGTCACAGTGCATAGCAGAACTTAAAGATATTAAACAATTGCCTACGGAAACGGTTTGGGATTTTGACCAGAGGTTCAAGACCCTCATTGATCAGGTAAGCTTTGAGCTTGCGCCTCAACAGCATAAAGAATGGTTTATCGCAGCAATATTACCACACATCAGACTTCCGCTAATGCAACAGAAATTAAATACACAAGATGAAGCATTAGAAATGGCAATGAAACTAGAGGCTTCACCTCTAGCAGAAACTAGCACCGGTATCACTAATCTGCAGAATCAGCTAGCTAACCTCACCTTACAGCTGCATGAAATTAAGAAAGGAAAGGAGGTTGCGCATGAAATTTGGTGTACTAAGTGTAAAGCGCAGGGACACAGTAAGGATAACTGCCCTGTCTTTGCTGACTATATCGCCAGTGGAGCTCCTAACCCGTTGATGCAGAACCAGGGGCCATGGTGCGAGATTTGTAGAACCAGAGGACACAGTCCTCAGGAATGCCCTCTCCTTCAGAAATATGTGCAGACACCAAAGAACCTATATTGCAACTTCTGTAAATCTGTGGGACATGACGAAAACAACTGTAGAGCTTATGAGTTAATGATAGAAAGGAAGCATGACCTTTACAGAGTTCAGTCAGAAGCATCCGAACCAGCAGTACGTGCACAAACTGATCCGAATCAGGGAGGCCGTGGAGGAAATTTCAGAGGCCGAGGACGCGGAGGAGGCTATGAATCTGGCCGTGGCCGTGGAACTATCACCTGTTATAACTGTGGAGGCACAGGACATTACGCTAGAGACTGTCAGAACCCTACTACAACGTGCAAGTATTGTAAATCTTATGATCACACAATAGAGGAATGTCCCATACTGATAGCTAAGATCAAGGACGCCAAGCCAGCAACCAATCAGACTATCCAGTTTATCGCTGCTGAGCAGAACGAAACCGAACCACGGGTCAATATTGTAACTCGCAGTGGTCTCTCCATAAGCAACATATCGCAGGACGTGGAAAAAACGACAGGAACGCAGTGGGTGCGCAAAGCTCCAGGAAAACCTATCCCACTTGATCTACAGAAGAATAAGGAGGCATTTCAACAAACTAAGATTTCCTTTGCTGAACAGACACCGCCCAGATCACTATTATTACCATCTCAGGGTATACCACGGAAACCACCGCAGGATGTTAGTACTGCGCAGATACCACAGGCTAGCACATCTGGAAGATGCGACGAAGAGGAATTGACCGGGAGTGTACAGTCCTTCTTGCAGAGTTGTTTGAAACTTCTAAGAAACGGGAAAGCTGTAGAGGAACTTCAGAAAGTTATTGACCAATGTCAACAGAGCCCTTCTGTGAGCAATACACAGCGCACCATTCACCATATAATGGGCCATACAAGGACAGGAAGAGAGATGAGGCTCACAGCGCAGATCGGACTATTTGAAATGGATGAGGTTATCCTAGACTTAGGATCAGAGGTAAATGTCTTGACTAAGCAGACATGGGAACAGATGGGAAGTCCAAAACTAAGCAGTTCCCCTATCCATCTTAGACTAGCTAATCAGCAGAGAATATCACCGATGGGTCGCTTATCGCATGTCCCAGTGGACATCGACGGAGTTCACACATATGCCGATTTTGAGATCATAGAAATTATTGGTGACACCAAACCCTATCCAGCTCTATTAGGTATTGATTGGGCTTTTGATAACAAGGCTGTTATCAACTTAAAGAAAAGGCAGATGACATTTGAAGATGCTCAAGCCCGGGTTATCGCACCATTAGACCCTTTACAGGGTCCTCGCTACATTGAGCCAATCAAAGCAGAAGAGGAGGTGCATAACATGGAAAATTTGTACCAAATGACTTCTAATCAGACAGATTACATTGACCCTACAGCTGATGGACATATCAGCTGGAGATGTGATAGCTCCTGCACATCAGATTCAGATGTTGGCTTAGAGAATTGGCAAAATAGACTCCACGAAGTCTCTATTCGCAGATGCGCATTCATGACTAAATCACTGCGATGGATTGGGACTGAAAACAGGTATATTCCAACTTTTGATGGATTAGCAGACGTCAATGATTTTTTGCAGCAGTTTGAACAAGAGATTCCTCAAGAGCAGAGGATGGAGGTTTTTGACCTTGCAGTTCGAGCCACACCTGCAAGATGGTGGTACACACACAAGGAACATATCGCATCATGGTATGATTGTAAGAGATTGATGCGCATTAGATTCTCAAAAGAAAGAGACTGTACACAGCGGAAATACACAGGGGAGAGTGATCCCAGAGCACACATTATGAACTGTAAACAGAGTTGGCTAGAAATTCCAGCAGAAGAATGGGTTCATTTGTTTATCCACACACTGGATACAGTTCCACGGAACTGGTATACAGAAACAGAGCTAAGAAAAGGAACTATCTCATGGCCTATTATGATTGAAAACTTTTTGGTCACGTTCAGTTTGGAATCTGAACATCCAAGCATTGATCGGGCCTTGAAGATCATAAAGACTAAAATATTTGAGGATTGCCCATCACCAGCGGCTTCGCAACCCGAGTGGGCTATTCAGATGGAACATGCACTGGAATGTTACAACTGCGCACAAGATTCAAGCGATGAGGATGAAGATCCTCGCAGTATCAATATCGCAGAAACAGAAGGTACGCGTGAAGTTGAAGGTCCACACTTAGAAATCCCAGCTGTAACAGAACCAATCAAGATTAGAAAGAGCAATATTGGCACAGAAACAGACACTAAGTTTGCCTCTATTGGAGATTATTGGGATGATGAGACAATTGGCCAAATCACAGACCTATTACACGAGTATCAGGATCTATTTCCTACCAACTTTACAGAAATGAAGGGAATAGTCGGTGACTTAGGAGTCATGAGAATACCGCTTAAGAAGGATGCTAGGCCAGTTAAGCAACGTCCATACAGGTTGAACCCGCGGTATAAAGCAAAAGTAAAAGATGAAATAGATAAGATGCTAGCAGCAGGCATCATTGAACCTGTTGAAGAAAGTGAGTGGGTTAGTCCCATGGTAGTACAAGAAAAGAAAACAAAAGGAGACATCAGGATCTGTGTCGACTTGCGCAAACTGAATGATGCATCGCTGCATGACCCGTTTCCGACACCATTCACTGATGAAGTCTTAGACAATGTTGGAGGACAAGAAATCTATTCATTTACTGATGGCTTTTCAGGCTATCACCAGATAAGAATCCATCCAGACGACAGGCACAAGACCACATTTGCGACAGAATGGGGCTCCTTTCAGTATACGGTAATGCCCTTTGGTCTTAAGAACGCCCCAGCAATTTTTTCTAGAGTAGTTGTTGCTGTCTTTAAGGAATACATCCATCAATTTTTAGAAGTTTATTTTGATGATTGGACTGTATTTGGACTAGTCAAGAAGCACATAGGAAACCTGCGATTAATGTTTGAAAAATGTAGACAGCACCAGATTTCCCTTAACTTAAAAAAATGTATATTTTGTGCGCCTTTTGGTACGTTGTTGGGTCACATTGTGTGCAGACAAGGCTTGATGGTAGATCCCGCGAAGATCGCCATCATTGTCAATTTACCAGCACCTAACTCAGTAAAGCAGCTGAGAACTACACTTGGTCATACCGGGTATTACAGAAAGTTTATCAAAGGTTATGCCAAGATTACCGCACCAATGGAGAAATTATTGAAGAAGGATATCAAATTCCAGTGGAATGAGGAATGTCAGAAGAGTCTTGACGCTCTAAAAGAAAAAATGGTTACAGCACCTATTCTGGTCTTTCCAGATTGGAACAAGCCTTTTCATGTTCATGTGGATGCATCTGGCATCGCACTGGGCATTATTCTCACGCAACCAGGCGAAGGGGGTATTGACCACCCTATCGCATATTCGAGCAGGAGACTATCGACAGCTGAGAAGAATTACACCACCACAGAGAGAGAAGGGTTAGCAATGGTGTATGCTTTACAGAAATTTCGGCACTATCTGTTGGGTGCCCCGTTCAAGATGTTCACCGACCATTCTGCATTAAAGTACTTGGTCAATAAGCCAGTGTTAGGGGGAAGAATATGCAGATGGCTATTGTTGTTCCAGGAATATGATTTCGAAATCATTGTTAAGCCAGGAAGACTAAATGCAGGACCTGATCACCTGTCAAGGCTAGACTCAGGTGAAGAACCAAGTAATTTAGAGGACAACTTGCCTGATGCGCAATTGTTCTCCATTCAGGTCGCAGATGAATATTATGGAGACATAATTCAATTCCTTACTACAGGGTGGGCACCACCTGAGTTTACCAAGCAACAAAAGAAACAATTAGTGGTGAAAGCAGCAGACTTCACCCTGATTGCAGGACACCTCTATAAGTTAGGACCAGATGAAATCTTGCGCAGATGCGTTATGCCCCACGAGAAACAGACCATTCTTAAGGAAGCACATTCGGGCATCGCAGGAGGCCATTTCGCAGGGAAGCCTACCGCTCAGAAGATCCTAGCAGCCGGACTATGGTGGCCTACATTACATAAAGACAGTAAAGAGTTTTGCAGATCATGCGATATCTGCCAAAGGACAGGAAAGCCCTCCAGAAGAGATGAAATGCCGTTGCGACCACAGATAACGCTACGCGCATTCGATAAGTGGGCCATAGACTTCGTGGGTCCTATTAACCCCCCAGGAAAACGAACTGGTGCGAGATATATTATTACAGCAACAGAATACCTCACCAGGTGGGCTGAGGCGAAAGCAGTCAGGAATTGTGATGCTGCTACAGCAGCACAATTTATTTTTGAAAACATCATCACTAGATTTGGATGCCCAGTGACTTTGATGAGTGATCAAGGAACACACTTTTTGAATAGCACCATAGAAGCCTTGACAGAGGAATTTGAAATACAGCACCATAAGAGTACACCTTACCACCCTCAAGCTAATGGTACGGTGGAGGCTTTCAATAAGATATTAGAACAGGCTCTTACAAAGATTTGTAACAGTCAAAGGGATGATTGGGACCTCAGAGTTAATGCTGTATTATGGGCTTACAGGACCACGTGTAAGAAACTAACAGGGCACACACCTTTCAGCCTGGTATATGGACAAGAGGCTGTTATGCCTATGGAATACATCTTACCCAGTCTAAGGATTGCTCAGCTTACAGAGATGGCTGATTCTAATACTTTAGAGGAGAGATTGGCGCAGCTGCTCAATCTGGAGGAAGACAGATTTATCGCAGGATTCCATCAAAAAGTGCAGAAAGCACGAGAAAAAGCTTGGCATGATAGGCATATCAAGAACAAAATCTTTCAGCTTGGAGACTTGGTACTCCTTTATGACAGTAAGTTTATAAAGTTCCCTGGAAAATTCAAAACTCATTGGTTAGGGCCATATCAAATTCAGCAAATAACAGATGGAGGTGCTATACAGCTTCGTACTATGAGTGGGGAGTTTCTTCCTACCCTGATCAATGGCAGTCGGCTTAAGCTGTATCGCGACGGCCATGCCACCTCCCAGCCCTAGCCCAGAAAGGAAGCTAGTGGTGCAGATGTTCAGTGTAGTTGAAATGAAGCATCGCACCCTAAGGAGTCTACACCGGGAAATACTTTAGGTAAGAATTCGCAGCCAGCTTTCCTGGTGGTTGCGATAATTTTGATATGAGGCGAGTTTGTGGCACTTTCCATCTCCAGACGATGCGATATCTTATCGCAGAGGACAGAAAACAGATGGATGCGCTACCAAATTTTGAATTCATCAGAGGGCTAGTCACTTCGCCATCTGACAAGCATTAACTGCACGGCTGACAAGTATCTGTTGTACTAAGATTTGGCAGCAGTACGACGATTCTTCTAGATTTGGAAAATCCGATGCGACACCACTCCGGCGCACAGTTTCCCAGCGAAAATTCAAACGGCGTTTGCAATAAATAGGCGCGGGGTGCTGTCTTGTCTATGCATTAAATGCTGCCAGCGGGTCCAGTCACTGATCCGTTGCCATTTAAAATTCCGCCTTATGATAAATGAACGTTCTATTCAAAGCACGGGGCTACTTGGTCATTTTCACCAAAAAGAGTTGAGCGCAGTTGAGCCGAACCAAGCGTATTCTTAGCAGAGTTCTGAGCAGGGAAACCAAAAACAATTGCAGACTCTGATTTGCATTAAGATTAGCAATCATAGGAAGTCCAGAGTACCACAGGGGAAGGTCCCTCGCGCCAGACGAGCCTCTTGAAGACGTGTTGCAGAGATTCCAAAGGGGTGGAATCGAGTGCGCTATGACTTCGGTTGTGGCGAAGAAAGGGAAGAAAATTGCTGCTGGTTCTCCGTCTACACGCCAGTCACCAGGAACCTTAGCTAATATGGAGCGTAGCGAGACCCCGAATAGCACAGACTCAGAAGAACCGGCGCAGGAACTTCCGGAAGAAGTTACAGTCACTACCATATACTTCCCACCAAGAATAGAGAATGCGCCAGCCATTGTTCTTCCACGAGACTTTAAATATGAACTCATACTCCCACCGCTGGATAACCGAGTGAAGGAAGAAGGTAACTTGTGGGGGAATATGCATGCTGTTAAGTTTACTGATTATAATCTGAGAGATTATACGCTGTACCCACAATTCCGCCGCGATCGTTATATGACGATTCAGAGGAACCCAAGGACACAGCACGATGAGTTCGTCCCCATGGACCATGTAAGCCATTTAGCACCGTCGGGACTGCTCAATCTCCTGGAGATTCCACACTTTGGACGGGGCCCGGAGGTCAATGCTGTGGTGCGGACGCTACTGTCATGTGTGCATGGTGGTTACTTATGGTTGGGTAACCGAATTGATGTCAATGTTGACCTCATTCACCGCATTACCGGTCTGTCGAAGACTGGTTTCGACCCACAGATAAATATTGATGGCGCCACAAAGGATACCAGGCTCTCAACCAAGCAGGTTGCGGAGTATAAGCTGCAAAGAGGAGGTCGCGCCTACGATGTCAATTCAATACAGGATGACGCCTTGCGATTTACTGTTAGTCTGTTGGCCGGAAAACTCCTCCTCAAGGTGAGGCCGAAGGAGGTCACAGGCTCAGTTATCTGCCTCGCGATTGAAGTCATAAAAGGTAAACCTTACAACTGGAGCTTATTTTTGTTAAATAGTTTCTTTCAAGACTGTGCGCAGGCGCAGCAGGATCCACTTCACAGCTTCCACTTCTCGTGGCTGCTGATCCTTATGGCTTTCATTGGATGGAAAGAGCCGCCCAATTCGCAGTTTCCACAACTGCCACCAGGGGCGTGCAGAGGGTCGAGGTACTCAAATCTTTGGGCGAGTAGTCACCCCGAGAAGCACAAGAATAACGCAATGATATTCCATGAATATTATATGCTATTGCTTGAATCCGTCGCAACGATTCCGCGTGTCGACTCGCCGGTCGTTGATCTTTATCAATCCAAGCTGGAATTTAAAGTCGATAGGGATAAAACCTACATCAGACCCAAAGGATTCAGGAAACATAACGAATGGGCCCCCGGCCCATATCGCATGGAAATCCAGCAGGTTGAAGATACCATTAAGAATTGTTTTGATGAGGACATGAAACAAATGTATGATGATCTATCCTCTGGCCTAGTTCCAGTTGATCCCCCAGCTGAGGACCCAGAAGATGTTCAGGAGGTAGATCCTAAAGACAAAGAGAAAGAACCAATAGGTTCTAAGAGAAGGGCTATTGAAGGCCCTTCTCCGGTGCGACCAAAGAAGAAGAGAACAAAGGCGGTTACTTCCGACGAACCGCAGGCACCAATCATGACAGAAGATGAGTATGATCTCATCGCCAGCCGAATACAGGAGAAGATGCGGGATAAATTCGCTGCGATTCAGTCATCGCAGGATCGTATGCGCATCAGCCTTGACAACAAATTGCGAGAGTTGAAGGCAATCACTGAGAAGACTGCTTCCATGCAGATTCAGCCAGCTCCAACTACAGTCGCAGAAAGTTCGCAGCCCCCTCCACAGAGCAGAGAAGAAAGCATTGCAAGGGACCGCACGAACATTGTTCGTATACCGCCAGGAAGCATTAAGTTCCCTGTACCGATGGAAGTGCAGATGGTTCATCCTCTTGAGGTGAACCTACCAGAGGTACCTGTGGATCAGTTGTATGAAATTTTCCAGCAGATAGGCACGGAGCTGAGGCACAGAGAACAAGTCACATATGAGCAAAATGTTTTGCTGTCTAACGACAATGTGCAGCTCATTGCACAGCATGAGGCAGAGAGTGCCCAGTTGACGCAATATGTTCAGCGAGAGCAGGATGTCTCCCTTGTTTTAAAGAATATTGCAGCAGAACTTCCGCAGTGCGATATCAGGCCTGAGTTAGAAATAACTCAGAAGATCAGAAAAATAGCGGAAAGAGCAAAGGCTCTAGATGAAGAGAAGAAAAAGATGGAGGAAGAATACGAAGCAAGGATTGCTGCACTTGAAGCAAATAAGCCACCTACTCCAGAGGAAATCCAAGAAGCACGAGTGCAAGCTTTCAGAATTGTACAGACACAGATGCACTGTCGGGTGGAAGCAGCAGAGGCTATCCTGGAAGATGCATCAAAAACATGGCTGGAGCTAGAGGAGCTCCCACAAAAAGCCGAGCTCGATCAGCACATTAAGCACTGTGAAGATGCGATAGCAAGAGCTGAAGAAGAGTACAAGGGCTTGAGTGCTCTTTTGAAGATAAGAAAGAAAGGAGAAATCACACAAATTCAGCAGCAGGTGCAGAAATACAGAGCACAGCAGATCAACCTGGCTAACGAAGTTAGCCCGCACGAAAGCAAAGTCGCACATCTGGTTGATGAACTGGAGCAAAAGGTGAAAAGCTTCACCTCAAGTAAAGGAGTCATTGAGGGCACAGAGGACTCCTTGGTAACTGCTGAGCTGCTCAGCGCAGCGCAGGAAGAAGTAACACACATGGATGAAAGCATTAAAGCGCTTAAGGCACAATTCGCAACAATCTCACGAGCAGCAAAGGATAAGCTTAGGCAGATGAATCAGGCTGTTGTTGCGAGTGGCTCGGGGACGAGCCACAAGTAAGTGTTAGGGGAGTTGTTGGAGAGAACTTCCGCAGCATTTACGAAGCTGCTAATTTTGGGAAGGATAACTAATTTTGGAGAGAAAGTACCAATTTTGGCGGTAAGACAAAGATATCGCCGTAGCGCAAATCCCGGCGGGAATCACGGTGATAGGTACAGAAAAGTCAAGCATGTGGTACAAAGAAGAGGCCGAAGGGAGAGCTCAACCACCGCAATAAAGGCGCCGTAGATGAAGAGAGGGTTCAGCTACCCTCATTAAAGAAGAAGGACTACAGTCAGCGTTGCTTGAACTAAGAAGAAGCGACGGGCCGATGCATTAAAGACTAAGGAATGCAGGAAGCGGCGACGAGACAGAAGGCGGCCATGGAAGTACAGCCAGTTGACTGTAAGTGGTTAGGGTTGAGTCACTGTTGGGATAAGGCCCACAGTTTTGTAACTGCGATGAGACCTTCGGGCCATCTATATATAGTAGTCTTTTTATATGATAAGGGGTTGGCCACATAGTGATAGAGACATCAGGTAGAGGTTAGTCAAGCCTTTTTGTGGTTACAGAGTCTGGACATCCCTGAGAGAATACAAGGGCCAACCTGTTGAGAGATAGTGCGATCCGCAAGGATTGTGAGAGAAAGAGAGTGCATTGTAAAAGGCAGGAAGAGAAAGAGGTCTATAGAGAAGGGCTCCCACTGAGGTGGAGTTTCCCAGAAGACCCTTGTTGTAAAGAAAGGAACGGAACTGTGTTTATTCTTCAGAGTTGTAAACAAGAACCGTAGTCCCCCTGGGCGTAGTTCTTGCCCTGGGAGTAACAACGTGCTTATTTAAGTAGCACTATTGTATTTGTGTAGCTACTGCTCTCATTCACTTGTCTGTGTTATATATGAATGCTTCAGTCTGTTATAAGTAATGTACATGGTCGTCAGCTTAACTTCTGAATGATGTATAATAATTGCGATAATCATAGCTACCCGCATAGCAACTAGATAGTTGTTAACAGAGGATGATGTGCGAGTAGGAACTGAATGTAAGTCATGAATGGTCTACTTAGACGCTGCTCAAAGTGGTATTCTACTTAGTTACGTTGTTGCGAGATATCAAGGGTCAAGTTCATTAGCGAGGGTTAGGCTTGGAGACTGAATGTTGTAGCCAACTGCGGTACCAGGATAAGGCTAGCGGAGACCACTTATTAATCCAGGAAGCGGTCAAGATTCACTTACCGCAGGAACTAGAAGGGGAAGATATCGCGCCTACGATATCTTAGGTATCGCTAGACGGTCTCACGTAGGGGGAGGACTCATCGCACCCCCCTGCGTAATGCGATAAGACAGAGGCGTAGCCGGAGTAATGGAATGAGATAGACAGCTCCAGTCAGAGGGATTAAGGTGGATTTAAGCACCCCGGATGCCTCGGAACTTGGCTGAGGACACTTGAGTCTTCTGCCTCCCATTAGAATCACTTCGGGTGAGACTTCAGGTTGCCTCTGCGACCTGTTGCCGAAAGGGCCAGTGAGCTAAGGGTTCTGTTGGTCTAAGAGATTACCGCAAGCCCGGGTCTGCTAGAAAGGAAAGAGAACCAAACCAACAGTTTGTTTTTGTGATTTTTTGGTTTTAGAGTTTCATATTCAAGAAGATAATCAATCATTCAACCAATGCAAAAACTAAATCATGTAAATCCAAGAACTGAGATATAACAATGTAAGATGATAAACATAAACCCTAAGCATTCATTTGCACAATACTGGTTCAATCCACAACACATGAGCATTCACATGAGTAAAAAATTTAAACACGGAATGAAATTACAGGTTGAGTGGTCAAAATGACCATAAACAAAATCAATAGACAAAATATAGTGGCTTATATTCATATATAGATCAATATCAGTCTTCAAAACATACAACAGAGCCATATGCATAAGTCTGAATGTGTATCCCAATGCTCCAGTCTGTATATTGCTTCTTGAAACAAAAATCGAACGATAAAACTGTATGCTTGTCTTCCTTTTATCATTAAAAAAGTAGAGTAGTTCCATAACTAACTTCTAGGTCAAGCTTTGAAGTAGTTACATCAATTAGTTACATGCTAACTCGAATCTTTAAAGACAATTAACCAAAAATAGCAAATCGGTCTCTGGGAAATTTGGCGAAATTATGAAAAATGGGTCTCACAAACACCTCCATATCTCTTGATTCATGACACCTGTGTGAAAACTGAGAGAGATTTTTTAAAATGAGACCATGATGAACAAAAACCTCTCTTGGGTTTTAAAAATTCCTCTCCAATTAATTGGAAGATGTGTTGAACATTTGTGACTAAAACAGTAAACTATTAAATATTTTAAACCCTGAAAAATAGGCCATAAAGATGAATTTGAATCTTCCAAACCATGATAGTTGTTTCAAAATTGGGAGAGGTTTTTTTAAATGAGTCTATTGTGGACAAAAAAATCTCTTGGTTTTCTCAAAATCATTTCCATCACCTCGTAATCGATGCTCAATTTCAATGACCAAAACAGGGAAAAATAGAGCAAAACTATGCATTTCTGCCCCAAATGAAATATTCAACTTCTTAAAAATCAACTCTTCTTCCTCTTTAGTTCTGGCTGCTGCACCTGAGAATTAAAACAATGAAGCCATTTCCTGTTCAACATTGGAATGATTTCTTGCTCTATCGCCATTGGGGTTTTTAAAATTTTCTTGTACATCAACATTCTGCAGATCATCCTGTACTACATCCTTCTCTGCATCTCTTTTAATCTTCTTCACAAAGCTAAACTACTAGGATCGATTAGGGATGAAAACTTCTAGATTACATTGTATCCAACTCTGGAATTTGAAACCCTTACATTTGGACTCGTGGCCATAACAATCCCCAAATTCGTTGATGATAACTACAATTGGTTCATACATGTGTCATAATAGAATAAACAGGTGTCTGGAAACTCCCCTTTCATCATCAAATGTAATGGCCACGTCCTACTATCAAAGAACCACAAACCCTCATGATCTCGGATTCCTACAACGCGCTAGAGTATATGGTCTGGGCCTTGCACTGTGGGGAAACCTCAACATGCAATTTTGGCATACAAACTCAAAAATGAAGGTTGAACTTTGGATTTAGCATTAGAATATAGTTGAGTAAGCATTTTGAAGACTTTACAGATAAATATAATATTTAATAAGCTAAGGATGAAACTAATTAAAACAAAAGAAAAAAATAGGATAAAAACTAAAAAGAATATCAAAATCATTTATCAAAAACATTTAAAATTTAAAATAAAAATAAAATGAAAGATGGAAAGAGGAATAAACATTTGAGAAAAACACACAAATACTGAGGACAATTTCAGTGTTAACAAGGAGGAACTTGCTTAGGGTTTGCAACCAACAATGCCACTGAGTATCATGTGGGAATTGGATTATTGAACGACGCTTGTTCCTTGGGTCTGGACCATATTGTTATCTATATTGATTCACAACTAGTGGTCTCCTATCTCAACCGATTCTACTCTATCCGCAACCCCATATTAATCCGTCTATTCCGATGAGTATGTCTCTTAGAGAGGTCCTTTGAGTTAGTTCAATACCTACACATTCCGAGAGACATGAACACTATTGTTGATTCCCTAGATAATTTTATATTGGATTGGTACATTGCACATTCATAATAATTTTCATAAAAGATGCATAAAGCGCCACAACATGTAAACTACTCATAGTGTGTAAGCTAACATCCATAAGATCCTCAATCATCATAGAACACATAATGTATATAACCAAAAATATTGTTTTTTATATATATAACATCATGTGTAAAAAATGTGGTACTGATACAAAATATGAAGCACATAAGCTTTCAGTAGGTCCTAACTACAAAAATCTGAAGCTTATGGCTTTAAGTACACATATCACACAATGAGCTATCCCTGTGGATGCTTGTGATAGCAGATAATGGCCCTAGCTACTCGACGAAGCAGTGGACCAAAGCCTCGTACCGAGACTCCATCTGTATGGAACTGGTAGCGGTGAGGTAGGTCATCTATAGATATATCGGGAATATCCAACATCAATATATGAAGGTTCTCCTCCAACTCACTCAACAACTCTGCTGCATCCTAATGAGCAGTCGCTATATCTTGTACCACCCCTATTCTCTCGATCGGAGAAGCACCTATCGGACGATACAGGCCAACATCTGCATCAAACATGCGTGAACCATCAGTACTACCCCAAAAAATTAAAAAATGCATAAACACAACAAGAGTTTTGTTCTTACCTAGGTCTCCACACTTCTCACCCTCGGGAAGATCCAATTCTGGGTCCCCCCTAAAATAAGTACCCACGTACGCATAATCCTCAATCATGAGGAGATTCCCGCATAAGCATCTGAAGAAGGTGGGACCAAAACTGATAATGGGACCTCCGCCTCCATGGTGGGCCATGACCTCGGACCACCTAACCATATGGTGATCTCACGGATCGATATCATCTAGCTCTACCTATGGTATCAGTAATGGGACTCAATATAGGAATAATGAGACCACGATGGATCCATATCCAAACTATTTTAGCTCACCCTTGTGGAATTTGTCGAGCCGTTCCTTGAGGTTGCTGAGGAGTCCCTCACACTAGTTGAATACAGTAGGTTCAATGCACTCGATGGCATAAATAATATGGGCCTTGGTGGCCTTATGAGCATCCCTGCTAACCGCCACCCGCTTTACAGTAAAGAGAACAGTACGCAGGGGTCAATCTCAGATGTTCTTGATGGGAATTTTCCCAGCAAGCATCTACGTCCTCGGTGTGCAAAACTGAGCCACCAAGCTCTCTATCGACTGGTCACTACCCCGTGGACCAGATAGTAAAACTGGGGCTCCTCGCATGGACAACCTCATCAGAAAGTAGATATCCTCCACATCCAAAGTGAGAATATGGGCACCAACACAGAAATGTTGCTGATATGGACCCCATAATCCGATTAGATAATCCAATAGCTGTACTTGGGCCCTCATGCCTTGCACATGAAAGAATTTCAACAAGCTGCATCTTTGCAATGCATTCATTGAATGTGGATCATTTTCCACTTGGGAATATTCCATTTTGTGCTCCCGTTCTTTCCATTGGACCATGGTGCAATCCAAGACCTATGTAAACATAAATTAGATGAATATCATAACCTTTCTATAGATTTGGTTTGTGCTTCTTTGGCCCCATTTTTTATTTTTCTATGTAGATCTGTGCCAACGCACCCCACTTTTGCAGAGCATGTGCATCAGCAAATGCACTTTCTCCATGCGAGAAGCACCTCAGAGAGCCCTCGATGCAATTCCCGCAAGGGGAAGCGCATCGCCTAGTGCATGCGCAATCCCCTCCTTAACAAGCCAAAATACCCAAAAAAATGACCATAAAACAAAAAATTAATCCGCTAGAAAGGTAACAAGCAAGGTTAAGGCCTACTTGTCGCTAACATGACGAGAAAAAACTGACCATAGCTTCCCCAATCTATGTTTGAAAATCAGGATCCAAAGTGGTGTTTTTACTATTCCAACTTGGTAAAAAACTAATTCGTAAATATTTCTTACTATTTGAATTTTATATAAAATAAAATGGAATATTCCCTTTTTAATATTTCTTTTATAGGTCTTTTTGCTATAGGTGGTAATCTTTTTACATCTTAACACCTTATTGTCAATTCTGACTTAGTTTTTGGAGTTTGCAGATGAAGTAAAGCGGTGTTCTGACTTTATTGGTGACCATCGTTGACGTTTCATTCTTTTTATCAAGTGTGAATAAGTCATCAAGCATTTTTTATGCTATCATGTCACTTGTTAAAATCAAGTATTAATGGCATCGAGCTTACTTTTGTCCTTTCTCGTGCTCGTAAAACTATGAGAATAAGTCACCGAGTTATATTTTATCGCTTTTTTGGGATCGTAAAACTCCCACGAAAAAGGAACCCCTCGGAGTTCCTCTTTAAACTCTTTTCAGACTCCCTAAATATGAAATTGTCTCCAAGCGAACTTGATTCTTTCACTCTTGTGAAAGTATTTGAAAGATCGTCTTTTTGGTGATAATTTACCCCTTTTTTGGACCAGGAGGGATATTTACAAAAAAGGAGCACTCAAGTTAATCATGAATGGAAGAGTTCTCTCTCATGTTGTTTTATCCTTTTTCGGATGAGGAGACTAAATTTTATGAAAAAGAACAATTTGAAGTCTTCTTTAGTTCTTTTCAAACTCTCTAAAGATGAAATGATGTCGAGTTTTCCTTCTCTAGACTCATTAAAATATGACATTGAAGGGCCCATTTTTGGACGAACCCCTCCTATCTCTGGTTTGTAAAACATATGAGATCCGATTGGTCCGAAGGATGGGCTATATCGAGCATATGTTACCCTCCTCAAGCTTGTTAAAAACAAAATAGGTACTCATCGATCATGATGGGGATAAGGAAAGAGTTTGTGTTTCATTGTAATTATGGCAAGACGTAGTCATTCTTGAACATGGCACTTGTTGGTTTACTATCCGTTCTTTAACTTTCTTGTACTGACCCAGGTTTGGAACAGTTAGGGGACCAACAATACCAATTCTCCACCAGCCCTTTCAGCAACAACCTGCGAAAAGGATGAGGTCTCACCTGAGGCGAAGTTATGGGGGATTACAGAAGTAGGTTTCTGTAACTAGGTGATGCGCGGTTATGGAACTGGCTCGGGAAAAGTTTTCCCGACTTCGCATATACTTTGTTGTTACTACGCACATATGGGACTGCACACTTTGCAACTACCACAATACAATATGACAATGCAAATCCAGGACTGCGCTTCTATTCGATTACACACATTACAGACTCCACTGACTTAGTGTCTATCCATGCAACTACGCATTCAAATTGATCATAATTACTTCAACACTCAGTTATCTTGATCCGGATTTATGTAGAAACGCAACAGAATACACAAATACCCATAAAAACAAAGATGTAGTGGAAATAACACTTCATTTCATTAACCAAAGAACTGAAACTTGTTTACATACATGATGGAAATAAACTAACTAGAGTGTTGGTAGCTCATCTCTCAGAAGAGATGCGGTGCCTACATGCCTCTGAAATTTGTGTTACAATGGGGCTCAAAGGCCTATATATTATTGAGAAACAATGGAAACCCTACACATCCAAAAACCTAACCCTAGGAGGTGAAACACCAGAATATGGGCCCCATTGGGTAACTTGGTACATCAATTTCCCGGGGTCGTAACTTTGGCATACTACATCCGTTTGACGCACATGATATATCGTTAGAAAGATCTATTCAAGGACTACATTTATAAATAAAGAAACATGAAGTCAAGAATGGACTCGTAGTTTCCCGACCATTCGATGCCGAAAAAACGTTGTTTAGGGACTCAAAATGGCTCCAAAAGTTTAGGACCCAAAAACTGCCAAAAATAGTAAATTGTGCTACAATTAAGGAAATTGAAAAACTGGAGAAACAATGGTGGGGGTCCAAGTGGAATAGGAGGGTGGCCACCAATATCCTCCTGGATCATTCCTCCCTCCTTAGGAAGCAATGGTCCTCATTGCATTGAGTCCCTCCATGAGATGAGGAAACTTATGCTGAACTTGGTCCCTGGTGAGCCACTTTCCCTGGTGAAGGAGTTGGCCTGCTTTGACAACTTGATATAACTGGATCTTCTGCTTGTTCCATGTAGTCTGGGTTTAAGTTTATTGGTGTGAGTTGTTTTTCCACGTCTGATGTGTCCAGTAGAGGTGAAAATTAGGGTCGAAGGCGGTCCACATTAAACACTGGGTGGAGACCAAGGAATGGTGGAATACTGATCTCGAAGGCATTGTCCCCGACAGCCTTGGTGATGGTGTATGGCCCATATCAGAGTGGGTGAAGCTTGTAGTGGGGTCCAGCGAGGTGCTCCTTCTGCAAATGTAGCCACACTTTGTCACCCACCTGGAAGTTGTGTTGCACCCGATGCTGATCATGTCGCTGCTTGTACTTAGAATTGGCTCTATCCAATATGTCATGAACCTGTTGGCAAATGTGCTGAATGCGCTAAAAGAAGTTGTTTGCCTTGGAAAATTCAGATTGGACATGAGTCGAATCAGTTTGAGTAGCTACAAATGGCATGGCTACGTCAATGGGACATAGTGCCTGGAATCCCAATCCCACCTGAAAGGGGCTGTGGTTGGTTGAGCTTTGGAGGGCACGGTTATAGCTATGTTGTACATAGGGGAGGATCTCATCAAATGTGCGTGGATTCTTTGAGTTGTACATGCAAAAAATGTGGACGATCATCTTGTTGACGACCTCTGTCTAGCCATCAGTTTGGGGATGGAAAGCTGTGGACTTTGTGAGCTTGGTGTCTAGCATTGACCATAGGATGGACCATAATGTACTAAGGAACCTGTTGTCCTGATCTGAGATGATAGACTGTGGGATCCCAAAGTGTACCCACACTAGTTCAAAGAAGAGTTTAGCAGTGGCTTCTGCTGTGACATTCTTCTTGCAGGCTGCCATTATGGCCATGTTTGAGAATCTGTCGATGACCACGAACACACAGTCATTTTCATGCTTAGTAGAAGGAAGGCCCGACATGTAATCCATGGATATGGATTCCCAAGGTCGACTGGGAGTAGGAAACGAAGTATAGAGGCCTTGCTTCTTGATGGATGATTTCGAAATGGTGCAGGTAGTGCAGGATCAGATGTACTTCCCGACGTCTTGTTGAAGGTTCAGCTAATAGAAATACTTTTGCAGTACTGCCATTGTTGTCTTGACTCCAAAATGCCCAACGACCCAGCTGTAGTGCACTTCCCAAATCATCTTGGCACAGTTGCTTGAAGAAACACAAAGGTGTCCCATGTGACATAGTAGTGCATCTTGGAGGTGAAAATTTGGAACTTGGTTTCCCTCCAAGATCCTCTTGTATGTGTGGCTGAATTTTGGATTGCTCTTGTAGAGAAGTGGCCAATCAGAAGTCTCATTCCCACAAGAGTTGAGCACGATGGTTATCACCATGATTGGTGGTCAGCTGAGGTAGTCTACAACATTGTTGGTGCTGCCATTCTTGTACTTGATGTTCAAATGAAACTGTTGTAGATATGTGGACCACTTCTGATGGCGATCGTTCTGTAACTTCCCTTGTGTCTGTATGAACTGCAGGGGTTGGTGGTCTGTGTGGATGATCGTTTCCTTCCCCAAAATGTAATGCTTCCATTGTTGGAAAGCCTGTACAATGGAATACATCTCTTTGTCATAAGTGGGATATTTGCGGATTGTGTCAGACAGTGTCTCACTATGATATGCCATTGGATTCCCTTGTTGAGTAAGGATGACCCCAATAGCATAGTCAGAGGCATCTGTCTCGATCTCAAATGGTTGTTGAAAGTATGGTAATGTGAGCACTGGGGCACAACAGAGGCGATGTTTCAACTCTACGAACGCCTTCTATTGATTTTTCGACTAGAATAATTTTGCTTTCGCTCCTCCCTTGGTGACTTGACTCAAGGGCCAAGTGATATGAGAGAATCCCAACACGAACCTGCGATAGAAATTAGCAAGACCTAGAACGCTGCGAAGCTCTGTTAGAGTGGTTGTGGCTGGCTAATCCCGAATGACTTGGATGTTGGTTGGATCCACATGCACCCCACACTCATCAATAATGTATCCCAGATACTGAACCTAGGCCATGCCAAAAGTGTACTTGTCCAAATTGGCACACAACTTGTGCTTCCGCAGTGTTTGGAGGACCTGTCGGATGTGGTGGAGGTGCTCTTTCCAAGTCTAGCTGAAGATCAAGATGTCATCCAAGTACACTACTACAAATGAGTTAGTGAATGGCCGCAAGATGTCATCCATCAGTCTCATGAAGGTTGTGGGAGCATTCGTCAGCCCGAAAGGCATGACCAACCATTCGAAAAGGCCCTCCTTGGATTTGAAGGAAGTCTTCCACACATCGATCGGTTTGATTGGTACCTGGTGATACCCAGACTTTAAGTCGATCTTGATGAAATATTTCACCCCTTTAAGTTGTTCTAGGAGGTCATCAATCCGGGGGATCAGGTTATTGTATCCCCAACGAAGATGTATTATTCCTCTGATTGGAAGTGTCATCATTTGTATTTGCAAGTGTCGCAAGTTACATTATAAGTGTCGTAACTTATATTTGATGGGTTATTAGACCACCTTGGTGGGGTCGGCCCTGTATGAGTCATGCGGATGGGTTATTAGGATTCCTTAGGAATTCATCCTGGTTAGGGTTAAAGGCAGGTCAAGTCATTGTATAAATAGAGAGTGTGAGTCTCTCATTCTATTCATTCACTCACTCATCCAACTCACATAGTTGAGAGAGAGGAGTGCACACAAGTGGAGGAGGAGCAGCTGCTGAAGACATATATATCTTGGGGTTTGATATTTTTGATCTTTGTATTGGTGCTCATTCTATCTCTGAGGAAGTTTCAGGGTTTTTCACCTTCTTGGTTTTCCCCGGTGAAATGCTTTGTGTCTCTTGTCTTGTCTCTTATGCTTGATATGTTATACAAGTTGTTCTCTCAGTTAAGATCCTAGATCATGTCGAATTAAATGATGAAAAACTAACATGGTATCATAGCTATCCTGAAGGAAGGCATTGTATGGCATTTATGACACTTGTTGCACTTGCGACAAATTGGAAGCTAGGGCTTGATATAGTAAAAACTAGTCATTGTGGCACTTTCGCTATAAATCCGTTTTGGAGAAGGTTCATGATCTGAAATTTTTACAGGATGAAGATGAAATGTTCATGTACCTTGTGTCAGAAGAGAATCCTCATATTCGTTGTACTTTGTGAGATATGATTCGTACAATTTAGGGTTTCTACCTCTTCCAGAATGTATCCCTAAACAGGTGACCTAGAACAAAGGTCATATCTCAGGATAGGAAGCTCCAAATGGAATTCCATAAAATGTGGAAGTTAGGGAACAGACTGTAGTTTCACAGGTCCATGTTTCAGAGGATAAAGTTGAAAAAGTGACACGTGGCACTCCGTACAAGTTCTCTATGTTATTTCATCCCATAAACAGGTCATGCTGCAACACGTGGCATATCTCTCTCATGGAGGATCCATTGAAGCTCGGATCTATGGGGTTGGAAAGATGACAGGTCAATCTACCATAAGCCGAAGCTTCAAACCCTGAGGATATGAAATTTCATAGATACATCAGAAACAATATGGCATATATTTCTGTCAAAACAGAATTGGATTTTGAGCATTTTCATTTTGGCTTCACTGCTCAAGAAATTAGGGTTTCTGAAAAAGTTGGAATTTTTGGAATCTGATACCATGGCTAGATGCTCCTCAGAAAAATCAAAATTTAGAACCCAAGATCGAATTTTTTGGTTGGGAAGAACCCTGGGCTCTATCAAACCCTAGTTTGGGATTTTGTCTAGAAAACCAAAAAAACCAGAAAACCAGAATTTGACAGAAGCTGCAGATCCAAAACTCGCAGACAGAAGTTTGAAATTCCAAGTTTGGATTCTTAGGGTTTCTCTGTCAAACCCTAGCCAACTCTAGATCCAGTTTCAGCAAATCAAATGGATTTAATCCCAGAAGATAATGAATTCGACACCTACGTAAGTGAAGAATTTCCAGTTCCAGCGGGAGATGAGGCTAAGGCCTTACATAAGAAGACTACAAGCAATCCCGACAGGTATGAATTGAGGAGATACAGGTATGTTTTGAAATCTATTCATGATTAAGTTTGTCTTAATATTATTGAGGTTAGTACAATCTTTATTAATTTTAGACTTGTCTTATAACCTTAGTAAAAGTATGAATGCATGTGAATGATAGAAGACATTCATTGATTAGGGTTATGACACTTATGATTGTACTAATGCATTGTGGTGTTGTATGAGGATGATGTTGTCCGCTAACATGAAAGGTACATCAAGAAAGACAAATCAAGTTCTAGATCAAGAACATATGACCATGGTGACATGAAGACAAAGACTCATCCATATCCATTGATCACATAGAAGCTCTACTTACGAGGTATGTATAATTTGGTTCTACACTGCTTAACTTATGAGATATGAAGGTTACTAGCACAGGTCTCTAAATCATTGAAGAGAATAAAGAAGACATTGTTTGGGTATGTTAGACATAACTCGCAAACATGATAATCCAGGTATGTTTTCCTATATCAAGTTAGAATCCTACCTTGTGTTAGGATCTTATATAAGTATATTTTTTGTGTGATTGATAATGATTATTCATGAAGTTATATGTCTGATTAATCATGGGCTTATGCATATTATGATTCTTAGTTTGATTAATTATATTACAAACTAGAAGATTCCTATGGTCAAATAAGAATATGCATGAATAAAATAAGTACTCCCTGAAACCTTCAATACTAACGGTTGTGATAAATTACCTGTGTATGAAATGATCATGACCATACATATTTAGAATCATAATGTTTTGATAGTATTGATATTATGCTAATGCATGTATGATTATGTATGAGATCTTGAGGATGAAACAATGATGACACTAGTGGACACTTAAGCATGCATAGTGGTCCAGGATGGATATAAGTTCAAAGACAGATAATCCAGGAAGCAAAGATCAAGAGGGAGCACACTCCAGTAGTTCCTGCAAGGAAGCAAAGATCAAGAGGGAGCACACTCCAGTAGTTCCTGCAAGGAAGCAAAGATCAAGAGGGAGCACACTTCAGTAATTCTTGTAAGGAAGAAAAGATTGAGAGGGAGTCCACCCAACAAGCAAACAAAGATAAGTATTTGAATTGTCATTTCTTATTACTTAAATGATGTTGTTCATTCATGTACATACTTGTGTTCCTATATTTAGGATGAACATTATGCATTTTAGAAAAGTTGCACTAATGAACAAGATACTACTAATATAGTAATGGGTAAGTGGCCTATGGTACTGTACAACACTCCATTGCTACTTATCTAGAATGAAACCTCTTTGCTGACATGTTGGAGTAGTGCACACTCTTAACAAAGTTCTGGTAGAGATGGAAGTGTAAGTTTTAAACCTTAACAGTGAAATACAAACTTATATTGATTCTTAAGCATTTAACAGAAAATACACAATGGCACACACATTACACAGAGATTTTCACCTGGAAACCCTTAACCGGGAAAAAACCAGCAAAACTTAGAGCCGCACTGCTCCTTTTCATTATATGTTTACAATATATGGTATTATGCAGCATCTAAAACCCTAATTCGTTTACCCGAAATTAGGTTACAACCCTAATCCCTTTTACCAGGATTAGATAGAGTACAATGGGTCGAAATCCCCCAAAAGCAAAAACAACCCAAAAAAAATTTGCGCTCCGCGCGGACTCCGGGGACCTAACGGTCCGAAACGAAGGGGGTGGGCCCTGTCAGGATACCCCACCCTCTAAACCCCCCTACTACTGGGCAAGGGATCGTGTTGTACATGCAGTGACCCTGTGAAGAGATATAACATACCCAACATGAAGGCATCTAGAAAGTTACGAGATATGGATAAATGTTGTATTTAAGCATTGGCTAAGATAATTGCATGACTGTATGACATGTCTTTATGTGTAAGAACTTGTTCTAAAATATATGAGATTTTTCTAATCATGCAATTGAATTTGACTTGTAGGAAAGATCATGTGCAATCACCTACAAAATAAGGACAATGACATTTGTTCCAGCAATGAAGTTCAAGAAAACTACCTATTGAAGATATTGAATAAACTAAAGTTACAAGGATCCGGAATGCAGTAATGGAAGGATGCCATGATCGAGGAATGCCAATCGATCATGAAGAATGATGTTTTGGATGTGGTTCCGAGACCAATAGGGAAGTCTGTTGTGACTTCCAAGTGGATCTACAAGATCAAGCATGCTGCAGATGGTAGCATAGAGAAATAAAAGGAAAGGTTTGTGGCTGGTGGCTTCTCCTAGAAAGAAGGGATAGGTTATGAAGAAACTTTTGCACTTGTATCTAGATACACTTCCATCAGAACAATATTCACTCTAGCTGCAATGATGAAGTGGAAGATACACCAGATGGATGTCAAGACAACTTTCTTGAATGGTGTAGTCGAAGAGGAAGTGTATGTGGAGAAGCCACTCGTTTTTTAGACACATGACAGGGAGTCATATGTGTGCAAGTTAAAGAGAGCCTTGTATGGCTTGAAATAAGCACCTAGGACATGGTATAGCATGATAGAAAGCTTCTTGACAAGTTTGGGATTTACCAAGAGTAAAGCGGATTCCAACCTTTACTACAAGGTTGAGGAAGGAAATCCAGTGATACTCCTACTGTATGTGGATGACCTGTTTGTGACATGTGGTGATAGGTTGATTGCCGACACAAAGAGGAAGCTTGCTTCCAAGTTCGAGATGAAAGAATTGGGTATGATGCATTACTTTCTAGGTATGGAGGTGTGCCAGAGTGCATATGGAATCTTCCTTGGACAAGGGAAGCATACAGTACAAATCCTAAAGCAATTCGGGATGATGGATTCTAAGGCCATGGCCACACCTATGGCATCGAACCTAAAGTTATTGAGTGATGCTTCATCATATTCGGTTGATGCCACGATATATCGTCAGATGATTGGGTCCTTGATGTACCTGACGAACACGAGACTAGATATTTGCTTTGCGGTGAACACATTGAGCTAGTTCCTGACGGATCCTAGACATGTTCACCTGATTGTTGTAAAGCATATTTTGAGGTACCTGAAGGGTAAGGTTGACTATGGGCTCAGGTATGATGCGAATCAAAGGTTCAACCTGGAGGGTTATGTTGATTCAGATTGGGCAGGCAGTGCTGCAGATAGGAAGAGTACGTCGGGGTGCTACTTCAGTATGGGATCAGGTGTGATCTATTGGTTTAGCAGGAATAATCCTGCGAGCACTAAGTACAACCGAATCAGATTATGTCGTAGCTTGTTCGGCCAGTTGTGAGGCAGTATGGCTAAGGAAGCTTCTGTCTGATTTGTTTGATCTACCGTTGGATGCTACTTGTGACAACCAGAGTTGTGTGAAGTTGTTAGAGAACCCGGTGTTCCATGACAAGTCAAAGCACATCGAGATCAAGTATCACTATATCAGGGATATGGTGCAGAGAGGTGCAATGAAGCTCCTGTATGTTGTGACGAACGAGCAAATTGCAGATGTGTTGAGCAAACCACAAGCTAGAGTGAAGTTTGATTACTTCAGAGAGAGGCTTGGTGTTCTTCAGATAGAATATACTTCAAGGAGGAATTGATGGGACACATTTGCAGGAGCCATTCCAAGCATGGTGGTAGGAGGTTCCTTCCCATGGCTGTGGATGTAAGTGTTGTGTGATGAGCATCAGGAAGATGCTCCAGATGATGATGATCAGGATGATCATGCGATGATGATATGCATCAGGATGATGCTATATATGATGATGATCAAGATGATAATGTGATGATGATGTGCATCAGGATGATGCAGTGTATGATGATGATCAGTATGATCATGAGCATCAGAATGATGCTCCGTGCGAGGATGATCAAGTTGATCATGAGTATTAGGATAGTACTTCGAGGCCATGGATATGTGGCAGGTTGTGCAGTAGCATATAATATCTCCCTGGGAGATCCTATAGGTTGATTAGTAAGATCATAATCAGTCCTAGGATGCTCTTTCGAGGTTTTGCGAGGTAGGAATTTAATCAGTCCTAGAGATCCGATAGGTTGTGCTAGGAATGTAAAAGTCTTGGGATTCTCTTTAGAGCTCTTGCAGGTCACAAGATGCTCTTTTAATGTTTTTCCTATTCACATGTAATCAGTCCTAGAGATCCGATAGGTTGTGCTAGTCACGTAAAAGTCCTGGGATGCTCTTTAGAGATCTTGCAGGTCTCAATATGCTCTTTTAAGGTTTTGTGAAGTTCACATGTAATCAGTCCTGGAGATTTGATAGGTTGAGCAGTAAGCTTTTAATTAGTTTTGGGATGCTCTTTAGAGATCTTGTCGATCGTGCTAGGAACATAAAGGATCCTGAGATGCTCTTTAAAGGTTTTGTGAAGGTTGCATGTAATCAGTCCTCGGAGATCTTTCCAGTCATGCCAAGGCACATAAAGGATCCTGGGATGCTCTTGTTAGGTTTTGCAGAGGCACATAATCAATCCTGAGATTCCACCTCTATCAGGCTGCTCGCAAAGATGATGAAGACCTACAGGAGGTTAGGCCTACATCCAACATGAAAAAGGGTTGGCTCTGTATAAATTCCTATGACAAGAATAATTCAGAGATAGCACTAGTGATCGAGATGACGAGTACAATAGCAGTGACGATGATGCTCCGTGATCCAGTGACGATTATCCATCTCCAAAATTGAAGACTTGTCTTGATATGTATTTATGACTTGTGTCAAGACAATACCTTCCTAGTTAAGAGGGAGCATTGATGTATTTGTAACTTTGGAAGATATTCACATATATATTGTATGTATTACATTTGTACTTTATTGTATCCACAATGGAGATGTATTATTCCTCCGATTAAAAGTGTCATCATTTGTATTTGCAAGTGTCGCAAGTTACATTGTAAGTGTCGTAACTTATATTTGATGGGTTATTAGACCACCTTGGTGGGGTCGACCCTGTATGAATCATGTGGATGGGTTATTAGGATTCCTTAGGAAGTCGGTCCAGTTAGGGTTAAAGGCAGGTCAAGTCATTGTATAAATAAAGAGTGTGAGTCTCTCATTCTATTCATTCACTCACTCATCCAAATCGCATAGTTGAGAGAGAGGAGTGCACACAAGTGGAGGAGGATTAGATGCTGAATACATATATCTCATGGGGTTTGATCTTTGTGATATTTGTATTGTTGCTCATTCTATCTCTGAGGAAGTTGCAGGGTTTTTCACCTTCTTGGTTTTTCCCGGTGAAATGCTTTGTGTCTCTTGTCTTGTCTCTTATGCTTGATATGTTGTACATGTTTCTCTCTTAGTTAAGATCCTAGATCATATCGAATTAAATGATGAAAAAATAATAGACCAATCCAGCCTCGTTTAATCAAGTTATCCCATGTAAGAAGCTTGTCACTTAAGACTAGCCACAATACAATATTTTCTTTCAAGGTGCCCCCCATTTTCCATACCATAGACCACCACCATTTTCTTTCTCCACTAAATTGATTTTTGTTGAATGCTTTGTAACTGAGTTTGGCTGTATAGTCTCCATTTAAGCAATTCATGGTCCATATTAGCTTATCTTCAGAGTCTTCAAACAGAACAACAAAATTCAACTTGAGAAGATTTAGGTAATTCGACCATTCTGAGGATTCTTTGCTGCCCTAGCCTATCTCATCCGCTGTGATCTATCTACTATTTTGGGTGTCATTTACCTTCGCATCCGCTAAAACATGGATATTAGATTTATTGAGCCTCTCAACTAGTCCTTCTGAATGATGATACCCATCTCCAGTCCCGACCCAAGGGTCTGAGCCTATTCGTACCTATCTTTCGCTTCCTATTCTCCATGTAGTCCAATTCCCAATAAGAGGAAAGGAAAAAACCAATGCTTTCCACCCAATTGATCCCCCCTTATATGATTTATCTCTGCTTCTAAACCAGTCCACAATAGAGGCGTTTGTACAATATTTGGAGATGAGTGTTTTTCACCATAAAGAAGTAGAGTGTTGAGATAATATGCACAAAGATTTGGTTGCCAGTGCTTGATAGAAAGTAAGAGGATTTTTGATCCCCCATCCCCTTAGCTATTTAATATTTTGTACAGTGTTCCATTTTTCCAGAGGAATACCTTCTATTTTGTTACTTGATGTCCATAGAAAGGATAGGCATTTCTTCCTGATATTGACTATTATCCCCTTGGGAATGTAAGCTATTGCCACCCAATAAACAGGGATTCTCTTTAGAACCACTTTTAAAAGCGTTAACCTTCCTCCTGTAGACATGAGCTTGTTTTCCCAACACGAGATTCGAGCTTCCACTTTCTTGACAAGCCATATCCAATATTTGAACGAGTAAGCATTAAGATTTAAAATAAAGCCTAAATATTTGCAACCATCCTTAAAAAAGGATAGGGGGACTGACAGGAGAGAAACCGCTCTTTGACGAAGTTCTTCAGGAAAATCACTCACCACCAAGTTTGATTTATCAAGATTGATCTCCATGCCCGTAGCCTGTTGATATAATGAGATAATGTTGGCTAGAGCCCTTAAATTATCCTCGGTTCCTTTACCAAAGAGTATTACATCATCCACGAAAAGTAAATGAGTCAGAAGAGAGGTCTCTGATACTTGAATCCCCTGGAAGGAACCTGAGTTCCTTGCCTGTTGCATTAGCTTGCTTAGGGATTCCTCTATAAGGAGAAAAATAAATGGGGACAACGGGAACCCTTGTCTCAGTCCTCTAGATGAAGAGAAGAAAGGATAAGGAGAACCATTGATGAGGATTGCAAAGGAGGATGAGTTTACACAACCCATTATCCAATTCACCAGGTCCACCAAGAAGCCAACTTGAATAAGCAGGACTCTAAGAAAGGTCTAATTAACTTTCTCATATGCCTTGGAGAGGTCCAACTTTAGGGAAAAACTCTTTTTATTTTTAAAGATAGAATGAACCGTTACCTGCGCCAGAGATACAACATCGTGAATCTAGCGATTATACAAGAAGCCAAACCGTTCCTCTGAGATGATTTCGCTCAATATAGGATTCAACCAAAGAGCAATGACTTTCACTATAAGTTTATAAATCAGGTTGCAACATGATATTGGCCGAAAACCAGTAAAGGATTGGGCCTTCTGTTTTTTTGGAATGAGAGCTAGAAAAGTGGAATTTAGAGCCCCTAAGACTTTCTTAGATTTTTGTGATTCCTGTACTATCAATAATAAATCTGTTTTCATCAGATCGTAAAAGCCCATATAGAATTCCACTGTGAGCCCATCATGTTCTGGACACTTACCTTTATGGAAAGCTAAAATGTAGATTTTAGTTCCTCCTCTGTGACTTCCTTCATTAAGGAGTCATTCATTTCTTCTAAAATAGATCTGGGAAATAGTCTAATAACTTTTAAAATCTCTTGGATTTGGCACCCCTCCTTTTCTTTGAATAGAGAGCTGAAGAAAGAGACTCCTTCTGTTGCTTTGTCTTGAAAATTTGATACTGTTACTCCTTCTTCATTTTGGATTTCAATTATTGTGTTTAGATTACGCCAATAGGAGGCATATCTGTGAAAAAACTTAGTATTAATATCCCCTTTTGCTATCCAAACTGCTCGGTGTTTTAATCTCCATAAAGACTCCTCTTTGGCTAGAAGGTCCGATCTTGTGAGTTCTAGAGCCTTTAATTTATCTATCTGTTTTGAGGAGTGTTGTAGGTACAATAGATCCCATGTTTTAATAAAACATGGGAGCCCCAAATTTTTATACGCAAAGGTAATGATCAAATTGCATGGTCATTTTGGGGTTTTATCATGTTTTTATAGCTTTGCTTTGCTTTGATTGAGTTAGTAATAATTTTCCTTTGAGAATTTATTATGTGTTTTGATTATTTTTATAAGTTGCGGAAAGCACTAATTTTCCCCAAAAAATCAAGTCTTTCCACAACCCGCAAACCCACAATCCCGCAATCCCGCAATGCGCGATTGTGGATTGCAGAAACTTGGTTTTTGTTTTTGGAATATTTTCGTTCCGCAACCCGTAACCCGTAATGCATATTGCGGATGAGAAAATGGTATTTCCATAGTTGCAGGCATTGCTTCCCGCAAACCCACAACCCGCAATTGTGGATTGCGGGAAGAGCTCACTTATGATTTTGCGCTTTGCGTTTCCGCAACCCGCAATTGTGGATTGCGGATTGCGGAAATATTGGTTTATTTGTTACTATGAGTTTCGATCACGCAACCCGCAAATTGCGGATTGTAGACTGCAGGATCAATGTATATATTTGGAAAGTAAAACACCGCAACTCATCCTTCCGCATCCCGCAAGATCGCATATCAACCACCAATCTGTCTTAATATTACGACTTAGATTTTTCCTAGCAAAATTAATAAATATCTTGATTTTTCCTGTTTTCTTTTATCATTTTCATTTTCAAAAATTACCTGCTGCTTGGATTTTACTGTGAGTTTTTACCAGGGGTCATTTTCATCATTTTGCAGTTTGCAAAAAATTAACCGATTTTCCAAACATGTCTCGCAACACTCACTCCAAAACCGCATAAAAAGACTCTTTGAATAAGGACTCAAACTTCGACATCTTTTCCAACACTAGTTACAAGGTTTCAGAAAATTACCAGCTCGATTGGTCCAATGTTTATTCTATTTTTGATAATGATGACCTATACGATATTCAGAATGACCGGCTCACCTATGAAAGAATTAGGGATTCCCAACTCAAAGCTATAGCAGCCAGACCTGCCATACTTCCCTATACTGACATGGTCAAATGGATTATCGACCATGCAAACCCTAAGGACCGGTCTTTTAATGATAGTGTAGGATCTCAACTGACCACATTTCGTCCTGAGGTGTTCATAAGAGCATACACCCTAAAAGCAGTTGTTCAACCCAATACTCCTGCATTCCTAAATTCAACATCAACTAGGTATAATTTCAATTAAATTTTGAAGTCTTGGATGCACAAACCAACTATTTTATTGCCTAGGGCTGATAATTCATATCCTGTTTTATGGTTTAAGGAACCTTACTCCCTGTTGGAAGCTCTGCTTAGCAGGATTTATGGTCTTCCAAATTGATCAGTGTTTAAGGCTGAGTGGGAACCTATGGCCCATCATATCTTAACAACTAGGGAGTCATTTCCCTGGGCTTCAATTTTTTCAGCCGAACTGAAGACGACCATTGAAAAATACCAGAAATCACCATCCTTGAGGAAGAAACACTTATTTTACTCGACCTATGTGATCGATGTATTTTTCACAAAATTCCAATATCCCAACATGGGATGGAATTGGACTCTATCAGCCCCTCCTGTTTAGATTTACTGTTCAACACTCTAGGAAAATAATTATGTGCCTCTATTATATGATATTTGTGACCACTTCTTTGGAGCTGTCTACTTCTAGATATTCAGAGAAGAAGCACCTTCTTTCTCAGCTGCTGCCAGAAATTTGATCGCTATAATTGGTGACTGGTATGTGGGAGAGTCTTTCTCATATGTCATAGTGTGGGGAAGTATCACTTTTCACCTACTTCCTAGAATAGTTCCAGACATATTGGTGATTGAGGAAGTTTCTTATCAAACTGTCACTGATGGGGTTTACCTCAAGCTTACTGGTCCCAAAAGAAGGGGATGGCCTAAGTTTCCTTTAAATCTAGCACCGTGGGTTATCCCAACTTCAATCTGGGCTATAGTTCTGGGAGACAAGACGGCTTCTTTGAAATTGGGGTACGCTACCAAGAGGATGCATGACCCTAAAGGGTTTCTTGATGCTCACTTTAAGAAGAATCATAAAAATATTGGTTATGTTCATCAAGATCTTCCTGATGACTTTGTTTATCAGGGGGTAAATAATTTCTCTGAAGTCCTGGAAAGGGCCAAAAGCAGAGATGAACAGAATCTCATAATTTAGTACCAACAAGAGTTAACAACCAAGGTTTTGAGATATAGAATAATGGAACTTAAGCTGGATGAGAAAACAAGAAAAGACAAGGAAGAAAAAGAAGCTCAGAAAGAAAATACTCCAGTGATGCTCACTTGTCCAGATGGAGACAAAGGCAAAGGCCTTATGGAAGAATCTACGAAGTTAAAGACTGCTGCAGAACTAAAAGTATTAATGCAAACATCTCAGCAATTAAAGCAAAAATTAGCATAGATTACTTCGGTGTTGGACACCCAAGTAGTTGCAGTAGCCAACCCACTACTAGTCTTCAAGTGGTTGTTGCAACCAACTTGATTGGTGATGTTCAAGTGATGGTTGTGAACAAACCAGCTAAAAGACAAAAGGTTCAAACTCCTGCCTCTCAAATTCCTACACTAAACATAGAAGATAGTGATGTGGAAGATGAGATACTTCCTCCTGTGCCTGTGATAGAAGAGGTAAATGAAATTTCTCAGTCAATGCCATATTTGTTGGATCCCATAACAATGGATGACTCTCTTCCAGATCAACAGTTTCTTGAAATCACCACTGCTATTGATACCACAACTTCAACACTCTTAATTTCATCCATTCAAGCTCTTTCAATTTTATCATCTAGGGTAACACCACCAACTACCATATCCCAACTATTTCATGCATTAACCACTATCACTGCTCCATTTCCTTCCCTGTCAGTCCCACTTCACATTCCACCATCAATAGTAGCAGAGATCCAGTCTTCAACTGTCTCTCTACCATTACCTTCATTTCCTTCATCACAACCAGCCAATGATGTCCAAGTCCTAGTTGTTGATTCCCCACCATCAGCTGTTGATACATCCGTTCCACTTTCTGAATTTTCTACTTCAATTCCTACTCCAACCTCTATACCATCGGTCCTAGAAGGTATCCCTTATTCATCAACCACTTCTCAAATCACTATGCCAATTCCTAACTCCACTGTCACCCAGACCTCTCCATTGGTTTCAACACCAAATGGGACCATGTCATTCACTGAGCTAGTAGCTGATTTTGAAGAGGACATTTTAGTTCCCCTTGGAGACTACTTTTATAGTAAAGTAGCAAAAGTAATGGTGAAGAAAGGTAAGAAGAGAGCTAGAGATCAAGGTGTCTTGCAGGCACCTGTTCCTAATCAAATCATTTGGGCTAAGCAATCAGATGATATACAATAGGAAGAGCTAGACTCTGCTACTTCCTTGGGTGCTTTTGCATGGGAAAATTTTGATTTAGTCACAACAATGAACAAAGAAATTGATCCGAAGAAGGAGGAGGTGAAGAAACTTGAAGAGCAGATAGTTAAGGCAAATGAAAAACATGAAGCTGATATTCGTGAACTCAGGAGAGCATTTGGAGATAAGATTGAAAACCTTCAAGAACATAATGTGTCTCTGCAGAACCAATTACAGGATGCTGAAACCTTGAACGCTACTAATGAAGAAAAGATGGATGTCTTGGAAAAGAAGTTGGAGGATGCAACTGCAAGTGCAGCCTCTTCTTCCTTTTCTAATTTCTCTCAGCAGGAGTTTAAAGACTTGGCTATTCAGGTCAATGAGGAACATCACAAGCTGCTTGCTGAACTGTTTAGTACTCTGAATGAAATTCAAGAGACTAAAATTGCCTTTGGAAATATGTTTGTCATTCTTAATGGGAAGATGGATAAAATACAACAAGCCTCTAAGGCCTATGATGACATTGTTGAATGGAAGAGGCATATTAAAGATAAACCAGAGCACATCCCTGTTCTTAGCAGTTTTCAGTTCAGCAAAGTCAAAACTTCTCTCAATGCCTGACAGAATGTTCTTGACATGGTGGAAGAAACCATTCAAAAGGAACATGCTATTTGTGGGAGGAGATGGTATGCCGTGGAAAACATTATGGAAAAATTGCAGTTCCCTACCAAGTGCCTCATTAAAGATGCGTGTCCACCGAAATTGATGATCGAACAGGTTGAAAGCCGATGCTAGGAGGTCAAAGAAAAGATCCATCATCTTGAGCATATCCAAATTGCACACATGGATCAGTTCATCAGGAAACCTATCACTATGGAATGGAGGATCCACATTTTCATGCGGATCTGGAATAAGATGGAAAAGAATGAAATGGAAGGTTTCACATGTGATTCCAAGCTGGGGCTTGACTCATCAAACTATCCACATTTAGATGAAGTGTTAGAGATATGGGCCAAGTGGCGATATTTTCTTTGTCATTCTTAGTTTAATTCGATTTTGTAATCCCTTGTTATGGGGAATTTACCCTTTGTAACAATATTGTAATTATTATTTAAAGGGGTAGATGTCTCATAGAAAAGAAAGGATTGATTTTGGGGGAGAATCTCCAAAAGAGACTGGAGATGCTTTGTTATTGTAGAATATGTAATTTTTTGCAGGCCTTTAATATACAATTAGTCTTTCTTCAGCTACCTCTTTTGTTATAATTTATCAAATGTGTTTGATGGATCGTGGTTTTGTTCCAATTCATTTGTAAGTACTGTTTATTATTTGAAATTGATAATCTGCATTGATATATGATTTAGATTTATCTTAATTCATGATCTTTGTGTATTTAAAATTTAATTGAATTTCTTTAATTAAAATCTTTATCTATTTCTGCAAATGATTCACATAAACTATTAAATTAATAATTCATGTTAAATTTTCAATTAGCATAAGGGCTACACGGTAATCTTGGATATGCTTGATCTTTAAACTATTATCAGTAATTTTCATTGCCTGGTTGTATTTTGAAGCAATAAGTTAATGATACAATTTTACATTTCTGTTAAGCTGGTAAAATAACTTATTAAAAATCAAACCAGGTTACCTTGCACACAGTCAATACACTCCCTTTAGATTTGATCTGACTTAGTTTAGATTTCCTTTTAAGGTAGATTTGTATTAAGTTTAGATCCACTTTAGAATCAAGACACTTTTGATCTTCCATCTCCGGAAGACATATCCTTCTAGGATCAAACCCCATAAGTGCCAGCGGAGGCCTTTGTATCCGTCGGAGATTACTATTCCAAACAGGATGGGGATAGAACTATCCTTGAGTAGGACCTTTTGAAGCCTTTCAGTCTGGGTTTTCACCCGCTGTTGTTAGCCTTAGAATCGATTCCAACACCTACACGTCTGATGTTTCAACAAATGGCGCTAGGCTTCAACAAATGGTGCTAGAAGGAGGGAATGGACTGACAAATTGCCCTTAATTAGAGCTACCTTATAATTTATTATATTTTCATGTCTCTCTCCCAAATCCCTGCATGGGAGTCTGATATTGCATTGAGCCTACAAGGGCCTTTACATGAACTCCCTAAAAAGGCAGTTAATATCTTGTCGAAGTTCAATGGCAAAGGTAATGTTTCTGTCACTGAGCATATTAGAAGATATGAATCTATTTTACATTTATTTAATGTCATGTATGAATATGTGGCTTGTAGATTATTCCCATTTACCTTCGAAGTTAAGGCTTCTCTTTGGTTTTATTTTTTACCTTTGAATTCAATTTCTAGCTGGTTAGAATTTAATAATGTTTTTAGAGATTCTTTTGAAGATTATGATGTAACCGAGATTCATCAAAATCTAATTCAAATGAAAGTGCATGATGGAGAGTCAATTGGAGATTTTAATACATGTTTTCGACAAGTGTATTATAGCTTACACGAAGAACATAGGCCTTCAACACAACTTACTTATTGTTGATATATTAGATCTCTTCCCAAGACTATGGCTTTGTTCCTATTACGTGAAGGGATAACATATTTCAATGAAGCATGTAAAGAGGCTCAAAATATTGAGAAAGACTTGAAGAGGTATCCTTTAGATATTTTTCATCCTTCCGTGTCATATGATGTTGAATCTATTGAAGAAGAATCAATGGTTTACAAATGGTTCAATTAAGTAAACAAATTAATAATTTTTACAAAAACATTATGTCCATTAGAGAGGAAACAAACATTCAAAATGATTTACATGATTTGAAACAAATATTTTTTGCATCTAAAATTCCATCTTCCTTAGATACAAAAGGAAAATTAGTTGCAAATTTTGATCCTGTTTTTTCTCTTTCAAATGGATGTGATGTACCTGCAATAATTAATTAATGCAAATACACGAGATATCAGAAATAATAGAACATAATCACTTTTATATTGATCATGGGCCACTTCGAGGGGGCAACCTCCTTTGAGAAAGCTCAATACAATTAACTTCACCGTGCCTTCAATGACCTCAACACACACTTATATACTAAGTCTATGCCCAATACCATGAGTCAAAACCATGGGACATATAATACTACGGGACGACTTACAAAGCATATGCGTCCAATACTATGGGTCAATACTATGGGCTAATATAAACTACGGATCAACAAATACTACGGGATGACTTACAAAGCATATGCGTCCAACAACAATATACTAACATAGTAAAGAGAAGGGTTTACATAGGTTCCTAACATCCCCTCTCCCTTAGAAAAAGCTTTGGTTGGAGAAATTGCTGCAGAAGCTGAAGGAGTGGTTCCTCGGTAGCATCTTCGGGTTGCATTTCAGGCCACTGACGCCTTTGGAGTGTCAAGGAGGATTGCTTGGAAGGATGTAGATGAAGAAGAACCCTGTCAGCTGCGTGGAAAATGCGCTCAGAACGGTGCTGATCGGCTTGTTGATTCCGAGGAATTCTGGCCATGTGAAGATTGTCCTGCAGAATGAGAAGAATCTGATCGCAGTTTCAAAGAACCGAGTCAATTGCCTGAACTGGGGAGCTGCTAAGGATGTTTGGAAGAAGAACTGGCGGGGTTTTTCCATAGACCGCTTCATATGGTGTCCTGTGAGATGTGGTATTGTACCACCAGAGCGCTGCTAGGAAATCCATAGAAATAGTTGTCCAAAGTTGTTTAGGGATAGGCAAGGGTTTGAGCAATCCTGAAAGGAGTGTCATTTCACCCTTGTTGACTTGGAAAGTATCATCGTTAGCCACCATCTGTTGAATTGTCATTTTTAGTCCCTGCCAAAAGAAGTTACATTATTCTTGGCCATACATGTTGCAGAACCCACAGTGCCCTGTTGACGAAGAAGCATGGAGTTCATAGAAGAGAGAGCCCTGTTGAACATATTGCACCCAATTTGGAACAAGCAGAGAAAGAGTTGTAAGAGAAACTGGGTCATCAAATGTGAAAGAAGGAGCATCTTCCACCATATTGTCCTTACCCTTCTTGTAAGTGATCACATAGGGATAACCCATGAGTTGGATAACCCATTTCAGGTGTGTTGGGGAGGAGACCCATTGTTCCAGAAAAATTTCCAGACTCGGGAGATCAGTCTTGATGCAGAAATAATTCCCTAATAGGTATGGCTGCCACTTATGTACTGCATGCAAAATAGCCATCATTTCCTGCTGAGAGGTAGATGTGGCTAAATTATGACCGGAAAGGTCTCGTGAAGGTAGCAAGCGCATTGGTTCAGCAAAGATACCTGCATATCTATCCAAGGAAGTAGTGGAGACTGTTGATGGGTGCATTTGAATGAAATTGAGCTGAGCGATGACACCATGTGAATTCTTCTTAAGGATTTTTTCCAGGCAATGTGAACTAATGATGCAGAGAGACCCTGGTTGTAAGCCCATAAATTTGTGTTGTGCCCCATTGACTTTAAACTGCATCCAAAGTTCAGCAAAATCCCATAAGATGGGGCCAAGTGTGCGTAACCATTGAATGCCCAAAACCACATCACATCCGCCTAAGGGAAAGGCAAACATGTCAGAGCGTAGGTTATAATCTTCCATAGAGATACGCACATTGTGACACTTCCCCTTGCAAGGTAAGGTGCCCCCATTGGCAACCATGACTTCAAAGTTGGAGAAAGGATGGACAAAACAATCAGCCTATTTGGCAATCCGAGGGTCAATGAAGTTATGAGTGCTACCAGAATCAATGAGTATGGTAAGAGGGAGCTTCTTGAAGTATCCCCTGACCCGCATTGTTTGTGGAGTGGTGACGCCGGTTACAGCATGAAGAGAGATCTCAGGTGGGTTGTCCTGAAATGGGGTGTCAACAGGCGGTTGTTGAATGTCGATCTGACCATCCACTGTATCCGTAGCTTCTTCACCAAGTTCTAAGGTAGGCGAAGAATCCACATCCAAGAGATAGATCTTTTGTTGAACACATCTATGTCCCCGAGTGAATTTCTCATCACAATTATAGCAAAGCCCTTTTTCTCGGCGTGACTGCATTTCTATCTCAGACAAATGCTTGATAGGAGTTGGTTGAGGAGAAGGCATGATGGGAGGTCATTGGGAACCCATATTTCTGAAGGGAACAAGGGTGGGTTTGGAGCGTTGTTGAGCTGCAATCTTGTCCTCAGCTAGCTTAGCCAACCCTAGGACTTCCATCATTGTGTTGGGACAAAACATTTTGACCTCTAAGCGAATTTCATCCTTGAGACCACTTATAAAACAACTCCTGTAGAATTCATCAGACAATCCTTCTATGTGGTTGGCCAATTTCTCAAATTCGGTCTGATACTCTCTCACTGTGCCAATTTGGTGAAGTTTAGTGAGTGCTCCTGTGAAATCATCAAAAGCACTAGGGCCAAATCGTGGCAAAATGAGTTGGCAAAAATCTGTCCAGTTTGGCTCGGGATGAGCTTTGATGTACCAACGGTACCATTGAAGGGCTTCCTGTTCTAAATGAAAGGATGCAAGTGGAACTTTCTGTACATCAAAAGTATTATGCAGACTGAAATATTGTTCTGCTTGGTATATCCATCCAGTCAGATCAGTACCATTGAAGTGAGGAAAATCAAGCTTTGGCCCACGAAAATTGTTGGAAGAAGAGAACCCGGTGGCTGCAAAAGATTCTGGCTGTCGGTTATTGTTCATGGCTGAATGCTAAAGATGGAGGCTGAGAAATTTTTCATCCAGATCTTGGAGTTTGGTTTGGATGGCTACAAGTGCTTCCTCCATGGTGTTTGCTCCTGCACGGGTGACAACCATAACCAGGTGTTTTTTTTTTTTTTTTTTTTTGTGGAATGGGTAGAAAAACACAAACAAAAGCTGATTTAGTAAAGGGAAATTTGGATTGGGGAAACAATCTGATGGGTAATTGGGGTCTGACTAGATTTTGGACACTGTCGAAAGGACAAGAAAGCAAAAAAGGGGAATTTCAGAAGCGGGGTGATAGAATGAGAAAAATTGGCAGAGAGGGACAAAGAAGCAGAGTTTAGAAAGGAACTCTGTGGTAAAATTTAAAGGCAATTGGGTGAAATCTGAGGAAGTTATGGCAAACCCTAAAAATAGACAAATGTGGGATTTCGGGCTTTGGGAAGGGGAATTGGGGATAGGGTCCTCAGGAATGAAATAGGCAGAATGGGATGACAAGGGTTCCCCGAAAATTTCAAGGGAAACAGAGCGAAAACAAGGGAGATATGGACAAAAAACTGAATTTTATACTCTTTTTTTTTTTAACGGACTGGAGCGGCTACGGCTCGGAAAAAATCTGGAACAATGCCGAACGGCTGGATCTGGAACGGCTTGCAAAATGGATCTGAAACAGCGCAGCAGTGATCGACAATAGTTCAGCTGAAAGTAGATATGGACCCCAAGTATGTGCGGCTTCCTAACAGTTCAGGGTTTTCACTCGGCCACCAATGCTGTCTGACGGCTTGCGTATTGGGGTAGTACCCCTCACTCCATGGCTCAGGTAAAACTGATAACCGCTTTGCCACAAACGACAGCCCTTGGTTTACCTCACGGGTGGGAACTAGTCAATCAGGTAGGGGTCGTTGCCCTTTTCGTTGGCAGGTCCTCTCAATGGGCCAGCTACTTCAAATTTCCTGTGGTACTCCTCACAATGAGTTTTAGGGCTTATGCCCAAGTAGTTCCCATAGTTAAGCGGATAGGGATTATTCCCAAATCCGAACCTGCAACAGAAAAAAAATTGGGCAGAAATTCCACCCAATGTTCAAAAACTAGATCTATATTGCTCAGAATCGCTATTATAGCATGTTTCTGGAAATGGAACAACCACTCTGCTTCTACCTATGAAAGCGGAATAGAAATCTGGGCACTCGGTCAAAAGATTTTCTCACCGCAATTTCCGCGGCCGTCATCGAAATTCTGAAAAATTGCTGATTTTAAATCCGCGATATCTCCACTTTTAGAACTCCAAATGAGATGATTTGTTTTTTGAAACTGCGTATTTTTGAAAGAGGAATTCAGATATGCAATCGGTTTCTTCTAATTTTGTGCAGAAAGTTTCAGAAATTGATCTGAAAGTCGCCGCCTAAAAAAATGAAAAAAAAAAATTTCCCACTTGTGCCAAGGAAAGTGCTCTGATACCAGATGTGATGTACCTGCAATAATTAATTAATGCAAATACACGAGATATCAGAAATAATAGAACAGAATCACTTTTATATTGATCATGGGCCACTTCGAGGGGGCAACCTCCTTTGAGCAAGCTTAATACAATTAACTTCACCGTGCCTTTAATGACCTCAACACACACTTATATACTAAGTCTATGCCCAATACCATGAGTCAAAACCATGGGACATATAATACTACGGGACGACTTACAAAGCATATGTGTCCAATACTATGGGCTAATATAAACTACGCATCAACAAATGCTACGGGACGACTTACAAAGCATATGCGTCCAACAACAATATACTAACATAGTAAAGAGAAGGGTTTACATAGGTTCCTAACAATGGATGTAAGTATGATGAGTGTTTCACTTCTTCCCTTCATTGCTTGGAATCTCAATTTGAAACTGTTGAAGAAAATATTAATTCTGATGCCTCCAATCTATGGAATGAACAATGTGTTCAATCAAATTTTGAACATTTTCCTTTTTCTCAATTTGATCATAATGATCCAACTATCAATGAAAATGAAAATTTTGAGAATTATGAAGAGGATTTTTCATCTATTTCTAATGATTTTAAAAGTCTTTCTTTTCTGAGTGAGGTTTATTCTTCATCATTTAATCAACTGATTAATCTTAGAATAGAAAGTTGTTGGAGCATAGGTCGCAGCTATAGTAAAGCTGTGAATTTTGAGGAAAAAGCACAAGTGTTGAAGAGAAGTGCTAGTTTTGAGTAAAAGCACCAATTTTGGGCAGAAGTGAACAGTGCACAGTATGGCGCCAGATGGACGAGATCAGCGCAGATTACAGGCCGGAAATCGTGGAGTTCGCGTGCACACGTCAAAGGAGAGTGAATGTGGCCAAGTAGAAAGCTCAGCTACCATAATAAATGAAGCGACGGAATAGAGGGCTCAGCTACCCTGATTAAGGCTAAGTACAGAAGTTATGGTTGCTCTGACTAAGGAAGAGCAATGGACCAAAGCATTGAAGGAGAAGGACAAGGAGCAGAGAACGATGAAGCGGTGCCCATACCCGCAATCTACGTCGGAAGTCATGGAACCTGCAGGAAATGGCGACATGACTGCAAGCGGTGCCTACAGTACACCTAGCCATGTCCGTGGTTAGGGTTTTTGGGGATTACTGCAGGGAAAGGCCCACAGTTTTGTAAAGGTGTGACCTTCAGGGCCACCTATATATATGTGTAATTGTAAAGGGAAAAGGTTAGATGTTTTAGACGTTAGAGGTTAGACGTAAGAAGATTAGATAAGTTAGAGAGGTGATAGCTGTAGAGGTAGTCACTGAGTTGCAAAAAGTCTCAGTTGAAGTCTGAGTCATTGTAATCTCTGTAGAAGAAGAGAGTAGATCTGAGAGAAGGGCTCCCAGCTGTGTGTGTGGAGTTTCCTAGAAATATCTAAGGCTGCAGCTGTGTGCGTAGCAGGATTGTGTAATTCCCATTTTGAGATAATATAAGAGACAGTTCCAGTGAATGTGATTTCCCCATGGAGGTGAACTATATAATTCTCGTTGTTATGATGTTGTGTTGTGTGAATGCATGTTTATGTTTTACTATCTGTGTTTACATGAATGTTTCGTTGTCTTTATGAATGAGTATATAAAGCAAGTCCTCGAAGCTCCCTTAGAAGTTATATTCACGCACTATCGAAGGAGTCAGTAAGAGAACTAGTGTCGTGGCGCGTAAGGAGTTCGTTGTGCGCTGTGGTGTGAGCACAGAAGTAATGCAGTGTGTAGCGGACGTAGTGGGTAAACGTCTCGTGCGCAGGTGCGGAGGTGCCGCGCAGCTAGGCTAAGGCGAGTAAGCTCCCGCGCTGTTGCGCTGTATGACCGGTGAAAGAATCAGATGCTTTGTTCAGAAGTTACTACGGAAGGAAGGAAGAGAGAAGACTGTGGATTCCACACCGCCCTAGTTAAGGAAACCTGATTCCTTAGCCCCCCCATAGCCACTTCGGGTAAGACCTCGGGTTGCTGCGCAACTCGTTGCCAAAAGGGCCAGTGCACCAATGGGTGTTTGTTGCTGCGCTTCCTGAAAACCCGGGTTTGTCCAAAAAGCATCCAACAAATGGGTCTGTCAATAAGCAGCCGATGAGTATTATTCCAATATTTTTGAGTTTCTCAATACCGGGCAATCACCAGTTGAGCTTACAATCCAGCAGAAGAAGCAACTTGTTGTCAAAGCCGTAGACTTCACTTTGATTGCAGGCCAGCTCTATAGGTTAGGCCCTGATGAAGTCTTGCGCAGATGTATCTTACCACATGAGAAGAACTCCATAATCGCAGAAGCGCACTCAGGGACTGCAGGAGGCCATTTCGCAGGAAAGCCGACTGCGCAGAAGATCTTAGCCACAGGTCTTTGGTGGCCAACATTGCACAAGGATACTAAGGAATTCTGCAAATGTTGCGATGTGTGCCAGCGAACAGGAAAACCTTCAAGAAGAGATGAAATGCCGCTAAGACCCCAGATAACACTGCGTGCTTTTGATAAATGGGCTATTGATTTTGTGGGACCTATAAACCCACTAGGAAAGAGAACCGGCGCAAGATACATCATCACAGCTACTGAATACCTCACCAGATCGGTTGAGGCCAAGCCAATTAAGAATTGCGACGCTGTCACTGCCGCGTAATTTATTTTTGAGAATATTGTCACTAGGTTTGGATGTCCACTGATTTTAATGAGTGATCAAGGCACACATTTCCTGAATGAGACTACAGAGTCCCTTACTGAAGAATTCCACATTAGTCACCATAAGAGTACACCCTACCACCCTCAAGCTAATGGTATGGTGGAGGCATTCAATAAGATTCTTGAGAATGCCCTGACAAAGATCTGTAATCAACAAAGAGATGATTGGGACCTTAGAGTCACAGCTGTGTTATGGGCTTAGAGAACCACATGCAAGAAATTAATAGGTCACACACCTTTCAGTTTGGTGTATGGACAAGAAGCAGTTATGCCCATGGAATACATTGTTCCCAGTCTTAGAATTGCGCAAATTATAGAAATGGCAGATACTGATACTATGAGTGAAAGACTCTCACAATTGCTTGCCTTAGAAGAAGACATACTTTTAGCCGGATTCCATCAACAAGTGCAGAAGGAAAGACAGAAAGCTTGGCATGACATACATATTAAGAATAAAGTTTTTCAACAAGGAGACTTGGTACTCCTCTATGATAGTAAATTCATAAAGTTCCCATGAAAGTTTCATGTACATTGGTTAGGCCCTTTCCAGGTGACAAAGATAAGAGAAGGAGGAGCAGTTCAGCTTGCGAAGCTTAATGGAGAATTGTTGCCCACAATGATTAACGGGAGTCGGCTCAAGCTTTACCGCGACGACCACTCCGCCCTGTCGACTTAATTAATTGCTAAAAGAAGTGTAGATGCCCAGTGTAGTTGAAAGATGCATCGCACTTATCAGTCTACACGGAAATCGCGAGACACTTTCAGTCTCCGACTTCCCGCGCAGTTCCTTGAAGCATCCGCGTATATCAATAAAGCATGTTTGGAGGGAGCCTATTTTGCGCTCTTGCGAAGTTTTTCCCTGGGTTGTCAAACCGTCGCGCTTGCGGAGTTCCCTATTGTCAATTTGCCACTTGAGAGTTCTCCTCGCCGTGGAGCCCTCCATGTGCACAGTTACCTATGTTGAAGTGACGCGCTGAAAAATTTGAATTGCGGTAGTCCTATAGCCGCGTCTGAATATTAATGAAGGATAGGATCGCCAATTAATTGTACTTGCTCTGACAGATCTGGCTTGATCTCCCTAAGATTTCCATTTAAGTAATGAGCCGAAGGCCTTAACTCATCTCCCGAAAGGCTGTCAGAGCCCGTCCATCGCAATTAATGCACCGCAGAGGCGCGGGGGTAGGGGGGTTTTCAACTCATGCATAGGAGCCTACGGCTATTAGCCCCACTTGTCTGCATTTACTACCGCCTTTAGCTATAAATACCCCGCACTTGTATATGTTCGCGTTACTTTCCTTGAATTGTATCGTGTCTTGTTTGAGAATCTAAGTTATTGTTTTCAGAGCCGTGTCGTGCAGACTGCTACCTTTGTTTTTAGCGTTCATATCCTACGTTGTTTCGCCATTTGTCTGGTTCAAGTGCTTGTTGTGTATACTGGTTCATGACGGAGAACCTGTCAACTGAAGAAGTTGTTCGTCAATTCAAGCGCAGAGGCTTAGATTTTGGCATGGGTACCCCGGTGACGACCTCGGCTTACACGCATCCTGGTTGGTCTGATCCCAAACAATCCCCGGGCACAAGGGTGTCTCAGTAGCAGCAGCTAGACGAGCCCATTTCAAATCCCTTGGCCACTCTGGTTAACTATATTTCTCTGCGTCCAGATGATGCACCCGAGGTGCAGATTCCCAAGAATGCCAAGTATCCGATTCCACTGCCTCCAATGGTGGAAATTGTCCGAGAAGAAGGGTCCCTGCTTGGACACCTTCCACTGGTTAAGTTTTCTGACTTCAACTTGGGAGACTACAGAACGTATCCTCAGTTCACGCCGGATCGCTATCTGACAGTAGTCCATAATCCCGCTAGAAAGGTTGATGAATTCATCCCGAAGGAATTTGTAGGAAATCTAGAGAGGCCTGGACTGTTGAACCTGTTGAAGCTACCACACTTCTGGCGTAGCAATGAAGTAAATGCAGTTGTTAAGACCCTGCTATCCTGTGTTCATGGTGGTTATCTTTGGCTGGGGAGGCCAATCGATTTAAATGTCGACTTGATTCATCATATTACCAGTCTATCTAAGGTTGGTAAGGACCCCAATGTTCATTTTGTTGGAAAGGATAAGGATAGAAAGTTGGCTGCACAGCTGGTGCAGAAATACAAATTGCTAAGAGGAGGTCGGGGTTATGAACTCACTACAGTTGAAGATGAAGCACTTAGATTCACAGGCAGTCTGCTTGTAGGCAGACTTCTAATGAAGTGCAGACCGAAAGAAGTCATTGGAGCTGTTGTAGAGCTCGCAATCGCAGCTACGGAGGGAGAACAGTATAACTGGTCTCTCTTCCTCTTGAATACATTTTTGGATGACTGCCGGAACGTTCAGGACAACGCCGCTCAGTTGTTCCATTTTTCCTGGCTTTTGATTTTATATTCCTTTGTCGGGTGGAAGGAGCCCCCGAACACTCAGTTCCTTCCGCGCCGCGCAAGAGAGGTTGCAGGGATGCGCTATGTCAACCTACGGGATTCTAGTAATCCCACGAAACGCAAGATGAACCACGTCGTGTTCTATGAATATTACCATCTCCTCAAGGACACCATCCAAGAGATGCCGAGGCTGACTGAGGAGATAGCACAAATCTATGGATCGAAGTTGGTCTTTTCTGCCAACTTACATGAAATTTACTGCCGCCCTTGCGGAATTTAGGAAGAATGGGCTGTAGGCCTCTACCGGATGACTACTGAGGATGTTGGAGAAACTGTGAAATCTTGGCCAGACGAATGGAGGCAGGACGCTGACATCGCTGCCGCGATACCACCCCCCGCCGCACCAGAAAAAGATAAAGGAAAGGAAAAGGACGCACAGGAGACTGATGAAGGTCCAACAGGACCACCTCCAAAGAAGCAGAAGCTGTCGCAGCCCACAGAAGCGACATGAGATCCTTCTGAGACCCTTGCCGCAGGGTTCGACCAGTACTTGAAGGAGCAATTTCGCGAGCTGTGGACCTCGCAGGCTCACATCAGAAGTGCTCTGGACCTGCAGCTCGTGGAGTTGAAAGGTCTCGCAGGAAGAGTTGTGCAAACCCACGCGCCAACATCCGGTTCGCAGATGCCGCAGGCATCTACAAGCATCGAGCGGGTTGAAGTACTTGCAGAGAGGCATACTATCGTTCACATCCCACCTACAAGTATGACATTCCCGGATCCTTTGGCTGCAACCCAGGTAAATACAGTTGGCCCTATTGAGATAAATTTGTCATTGATTCTGATAGAAACTTTGCAGTTAGTACAAGAGAAAGTCTCTATTGAGCTGAGAGCTAGAGAGCTCTCCACATTCCATGCAAACCAAAGACTGCAATCACAGGAAATAGAGCTGAAGGCAGGCTACAAGAACATCTCTAAGCAGCTCGCACTTTACGAGGCACAAGACACTGGGATAAGAAACGTAGTTGATGAAATCACCCAGGAGGTGCCGGCTTACCAGATTAAACCAGACCTTCCTCTGGTTGAGAAAGTCCAAATGATTGGTGGAAGGGTGAAAGCCCTAGAGCAGGAAATAGTTTCTATGGCTGAGGACCATAGAGCGCAGATCGCTGAGTTGGAAGCTCGTGTCACAACACCTCCTATAGATGATAGGCAGGAACAATTTGAAGCGATGCGCATAGCTTCCACACAAATGAAGTGTAGAGAAGATGAAGCCTAGAACTTAATGACGCAAGCTATGGAGGCTTGGGCTGAGCTTGAGAAGCTCCCTTTCAAAGTCGGTCTTTTGGAACAGGTACAAGCAGCAGAATAGTCCCTAACTGTTCTGAGTGAAGAAGCTAAGGCCTTATAAGGCTTAGCCAAAATGAGGAAAATGAGCGAAGTGCGCAAAGTACAACAACAACTGCACAAGCTCAGAAATGAAGATGCTAATCTCACCAACAACATTCAGCCATTCATGGATTAGTATGCTGAACTTGCTGCCCAAGCTGAGGCAAAGATCAAAGAATTTTTTGAATCTCAACAGTTGGTTGATGGCATAACTGAAGAAGAAGCCAGTTCAGACATGGTGCAGACAGCTGCGGAGTGTGTGGATGAAATGGACTCCGCTATTGCGCAGTGGAAGTAGGCATTTGTTGCGACCCAAGCAAAGGTAGACGCACAACTAAAGTGACCACACACTAGTGCAAGTGGCTCGGGGACGAGCCATAAGTAAGTGTTAGGGGCCTGTTGGAGCATAGGATGCAACTATAGTAAAGCTGCGAATTTTGAGGAAAAAGCACAAGTGTTGAAGAGAAGTGCTAGTTTTGAGTAAAAGCACCAATTCTGGGCATAAGTGAACAGTGCGAAGGAGGGCACTAGATGGACGAGCTCAGCGTATATTACGGGCCAGAAATCACGAAGTTCACGCGCACACGTCAAAGGAGAGTGAATGTGGCTGAGTAGAAAGCTCAACTACCACAATAAATGAAGCGACGGAATAGAGGGCTCAGCTACCCTCATTAAGGTTAAGTACAAAAGTTATGGTTGCTCTGACCAAGGAAGAGCAACGGACCAAAGCATTGAAGGCGAAGGACAAGGAGCAGAGAACGATGAAGAGGTGCCAATACCCGCAATCTATGCCGGAAGTCACGGAACCTACAGGAAATGGTGACATGACTGCAAGTGGCGCCTACAGTACACCTAGCCATGTCCGTGGTTAGAGTTTTTGGGGATTACTGCTGGGAAAGGTCCACAGTTTTGTAAAGGTGCGACCTTCAGGGCCACCTATATATATGTGTAATTGTAAAGGGAAAAGGTTAGATGTTTTAGACGTTAGAGGTTAGACGTAAGAAGATTAGATAAGTTAGAGAGGTGATAGCTGTAGAGATTGTCACTGAGTTGCAGAAAGTCTCAGTCGAAGTCTGAGTAATTGTAATCTCTATAGAAGAAGAGAGTATATCTGAGAGAAGGGCTCCCAGCTGTGTGCGTGGAGTTTCCTAGAAAGATCTAAGGCTACAGCTGTGTGCGCAGCAGGACTGTGCAATTCCCATTTTGAGATAATATAAGAGACAGTTCTAGTGAATGTGATTTCCCCATGGAGGCGAACTATATAATTCTCGTTGTTATGATGCTGTGTTGTGTGAATGCATGTTTATGTTTACTATCTGTGTTTACATGAATGTTTCGTTGTCTTTATGAATGAATATATAAAGCAAGTCCTCGAAGCTCCCTTAGAAGTTATATTCTCACACTATCGAAGGAGTTAGTAAGAGCACTAGTGTCGTGGCGCGTAAGGAGTTCGTTGTGCGCTGTGGCGTGAGCGCAGAAGTAATACAACATGTAGTGGACGTAGCGGGTAAACGCCTCATGCGCAGGTGCGAAGGTGCCGCACAGCTAGGCTAAGGCAAGTAAGCTCTCGTGCTGTTGCGCTGTATGACCGGTGAAAGAATCAGACGCTCCGTTCAGAAGTTACTACGGAAGGAAGGAAGAGAGAAGACTGTGGATTCCACACCGCCTTGGTTAAGGAAACCTGATTCCTTAGCCCCCCCATAGCCACTTCGGGTGAGACCTCGGGCTACTGCGCAGCTCGTTGCCGAAAGGGCCAGTGCGCCAATGGGTGTTTGTTGCTGCGCTTCCTGAAAACCCGGGTCTGTCCAAAAAGAAGCCAACAAAATTTTTTAAGATGCTAATCACACTTCAGATTTTGAAGAACATGTTAATTGTACCCAGTTTGTGAAATTTGAAGATTCTTTTCGTTCATCCTTCAATTCTTATTATTATGAACAAAATGAGATTGCTAAGTCTTTAGAGGATGAGTTGGCTGAAATTGAGATTGAATTTCAAAATATCTATTCCAAATATACTTCTTCTATAAATCAAATTTTAAATGAAAAGTCATTTCGGTAAGATAATTTGAAATCAAACAAATCTGATGCACTTAACAAGAATGAACATCTAAGTAAAAATCAAGAAGGCAAAGTTAATCATTCACAAGATTCAAATGTTGATGTCCTCCTTCAATGCAATAACCATGATATTTTGAAAAAGGAAATAATCTCTACTCTCAATTTTGATGAAATTCTTTTGAATACTGATTTTAATGGGTTCCAACCCACTTTTTATGATCCAATTTATTTAAGGCTGGAGAAATCATTTTGGGACCATTTTTCATGTCATTTTCATGTCTTTGTAAATAAGGAGCTTAATTTAGTTTTTCCAATTTTGGGATCTCCATTTTTAAAGTTTTTGTTGCTGATGCATCATTTGTTTTTTCTTGCAGGTTTAAAGTTACTAGATTGACTCCATTGGAAATTTGGCTACACTTAGTTTGTGTTACTTTTGGAGTAGTGTAGGAGTAGGTGTAGAATGGATTAGTTTTGATAATTTTACTTTGGTTTTCTTCAATAAAGTATTTGCGATGACAGAACCAAGTCCAAGTTCAAAAGCTTGGTCCTATTTCTGTCTGGTTGCAGACACTGGAAGGTATCACACACACCTACCTAGTAGATGTGTGATTGCTCAAAAAGTATTTTGTTTCATTGAGCATATTTACTTGTTGTACCTAAAGTGTGGTTTGTTTGCTTTTCCTGCTTTATTTTCATTTTGATTTCCCTTTTATACAATGGTTTTATTTTTGAATAATGCCTATGAATTTTGGAAAAGGCTATTACTCAGTATGTCTCATAATAACTTAAGTCTGAAATTTTGAGGTAAATAGTGTCAGATTTTATTCCTCTTAGCTTGTAGTTGAAAATGTTTTTCATGAAATTAAACAATCAGTATTTGCAAAACCTTGATAGATACCTTCCCACCTTAATCAAATATCTTTATGGGTGTGTTATTTGGCTAATTCAAGTTGAGGAAGCAATTAGTTTTTTTTCCTTATGTTTCATTAGTGAATCGTAGCATATATTCATAGCCTTGTCAGCCTTACCTATTCTGGATTCCATTATGATCACCTTGAACATAATTCACCTTAATAATTATAGATTACAAGATGGGGGGTCTTATTACAAGCCATCCCATTATGTTCATAGATGTTTAGGTGGAATGACATCTCCACATCAAGCCACCAAACTTGGGGGATGACTTTCAGCTATGGCTATAAGGTGGAATATCCTATCACAGGTCGGTCCATTAATGATATGCAAAACATCGGTGAGTAACACTACTGTTATATGGTCACCAAACCATGGTAGTGTCTTGTAAGCTATGCACTAATAAATTTTTTTTCCTTTGTAAGATAGTTTGTTGTATATAAGGATAAGGGGGTCTTATTACAAGCCATCCCCACCATGATCATGGGTCTGATTTTGGACAAACATTACCACTTATGGTCACCAAGCCATGGCAATTGATTTTAGTGCCAAAGCTAAAAGACAGGGAGTCTCCTTACCGAGCTAGCTTGTTCAGTTTCCATATCAGGTCTGTGAATGGCGTTGCCAATATTTGATCACCAAGTTAGGGAAATGGCCTTGTATCAACAAATGTCTTGTTTGTATATTTTCATTCTGTTTTGAAAAAAAAAGAGGAGAAGAAAAGAAAAAAGAAAAAAGGGGAAAGAAAATGTATATATTGTGAGTAATATGTTTGTACATAAGTAAATAATTAGTAAACTCAAGGTGATTCAAGATTTGTTAAACTAGAATGGCTCTAGGTTTGTTCTAAGACTCATCATAAACTGCCTTCCTATGACTGCATATTGGTAAAGGATTTATGTTTACTTCTGAGACTGCTTTGTCATATGAACATCATCATTAATCGATTTTGGAAGGGGATATATCAATCATATGACTAACTTTGATTTTTTGGTTGTGTTTTATGAGAACAATTTGTAAATTACAGGTTAAAATATCAACATTGCTGACATGTCTTCCTTGTAATTACAGATTTCATTTTTAGAGATAACTAGTTCGTCCCAACCATATGCCATTTGTTGTAGCTACAACAGATCCCATGTTTTAATAAAACATGGGAGCCCCAAATTTTTATATGCAAAGGCAATGATCAAATTCCATGGTCATTTTGCGGTTTTATCATGTTTTTATAGCTTTGCTTTGCTTTGATTTTATTGAGTTAGTAATAATTTTCCTTTGAGAATTTCTTGTGTGTTTTGAGTATTTTTAAGTTGCGGAAAGAACTGATTTTTCCCCCAAAAATTAGGTATTTCCGCTATGAAAATCCTCACAGCAGATCTAAGAGATGATGTATACCTCACAAGAGAATGATTATGATTAAGCAAGAAAATAGAAGAAGAGTGGTCAATACAGTATAATGAGAAACAAAATAATATGGTATAACAGAACTCGGATAGAAGCAATAATACTTCACACACACTAATTAATTAATCACAATATGGACAAATAAATAGTACAATGGTAGAGAGGATTCAAATGCCTAAGGTGGCAATTCGAATTAGCCTCTCAGAGTGATCATAAGATCAATAGAGTGTCATCGAAGCACAACTAGGTGTCCTCATGATCATCGGAGCACAATTGGAAGTCTTCATCATCATCAGTGGAGTCATCAATGCTCAAGTAACTATCAACCATCAGTCAAACTGAGTCTGGTAGGTGTAACTGAGTGTAAACTAAAGACAACTGGACTAGTAGGTGAAGAAGGGCGAGTTTCTTCCTAAAATCAAGTAAGAAGGGTGCATTAAGCAACTGGAGGGCTAAAATTGATCACTGAGAAGCTCTCGGGGGCTGGCTAACTGAGGGCTAGGTGTTGGACTGATGACTGGAATGCATGCAAACCCTAATGATGCATGCAAACCCTAAAAGTGCAAGCATGACTGAAAATGTAAATGATCAAAATACTGGTGGGACTAGGATGGAGTATAGGAATATCCTAACACCCCCCCTTAATCCATCCTGGGCCCTGGTAACTAAGACTAAAGGTCACCCAATACAATGAATAATAACAATCAATAAACCAAGGAAGTGGGGAAAATTTCATGGGAAAAATCCCCCCCCCCTCAAAACAGACTGTAAGGCACACATAAAAAATAAATGCTCCAAACTCAAGTAGGTTTGATGCTTGGTCATATGTCTGGAGGTATCTTCTTTTTGGGAAGAAGTGGATCATGCTCAAAAAACATGTGCTTGTACTTTCTCTTCAGATCGAATGTGATGAGAACAAATCCAAAAGTATGAGGATGATCCTTGAACCTGTGATTCGAATCAGCTGAGGTAGGATCAAAATCATGAACATGCAGGCAGTCTTTTGTCTTCTCCTTTGAACCATCATGGGTGAGATTATGCCAAAACGAACCATCAAATAATAATTGCTTGAAATCCAAATAACATTTAAGACTTGAAGAATAGTTTCTTGAGATCTCCTTTGAACCAGCAGGGGTGAGATCAAAACTATCATATGCATGAGAAATTATCCCAAGCGAATGGCAATGGTTTCTTGAGATCTCCTTTGAACCATAAGAGGTGAGATCAAAACCAATGGATGCATGAGAAATTATCTCAAGCGGGTGGCAATGGCCATATTCTTCAATAACCTTCTGAAAGCATGTGATAATGATCATATAGTAGTAAATAAGAGATGATTGCTTGAGAGGAGCAAATGCATTACCTCCAATAGCTGATTTTACCTCCGAAATAATCATGTGATCATGATGAAAACCAACAGACTCTGGTGCAAGAGAGGATTTAGGACCTTCTGCAATATCTAGAGTGTGAGCTGGCACAGAAAGAGAAGAAAGTTGGAGTGTTAACACCCAAAAAGTGTTCACTACCTCATCTACCACATTATATGGCTCATTTGTCCATTTTCCTACCATATTTCCCTTAAAATCCCGAAAAATCCCGCTAAAAAGCCTCCAAAAGGCCTAAAATGCCTCCAAAAGGCCACAAAACCATCAAAATAGCCTTAAAAAGGCTAAAAAACCCCCTTTTTCCTCTAAAAATAGCAAAAATCCCCTAAAAAGGGAATAAAAAATATAAAATAATGAGGAAAAGGAGGAAAAAACCCTATACAGCTGCCCAAAACCATGTGTTTCCCAAAACCATGGGTCAGCACTCCACCACCAAAAAACTATAAATAGGTGATGGAAATCCCTTATTTCATATCCACAATCACAAGCACCCTTACTCTACCAAAATCTCTCTCGAAACCCTAGTTCACCATTGAACTATTTTCACATTGAGAGCCACTTTTGGCCCATTCCCACCATTGGAGAAGGAGAAGGAGCATATTGAAGCTTGGAGCATCCTCTTGGACACTGCAAAGGGCTTCATCAAACCTTCACATTGAAGGTAATATCAATACAAAAAGCCATCTTTTAAATTTATTGTTTATGTTTCATGCATGTTTTAGAAGTAATTTAATTTCTGTTTTAGCTTAATTATTTACATTTACTGAACTGCTACTAAGGAGTCCATTCTCCTTAGTAGGTGCTCATTTGCACAAGCTAGGGGTAAAACCCTAGCTACAGTTTTGGCGACTCCCCTAGATTTTGAATTTCTGGTTTCGTTTTTAATTTTTTCTTTTCGGCTGTCCCTTTCGGCCGCCGCATACCGCGTCTTTTCTCTCTACAGTCGCGTCCCGACCGCGCCTTTCAGGCCTTTACCTGCGATCCGACCGCGGCTCTCAGACTGATTCCGACGCCCTGTCGGCGGATTCAAGTCTGTTACCTGCGATCCGACCGTGGCTAATCAGCCTGTTTGCCACGATATGACTGCGCCTGTCGGCCATTTTCCCGCGTCCCGACTGCGGCTATCTGCCTCTTTCGGGCGTCCAGACTGCGTCTGTTAGCCCTTTTGCCGCGACCCGACTGTGTCTTTTTCCCTATTTTCTGCGTCTCGACTGCGTCTGTTGGCCCGAAAGCCGCGACCTGACCGCCACTGTTGCCCTCAAACCCGCGGTCTGCCTGTTCTGTTTCGCCATAGACCCGCGGTCTGATTTCTGCATTTTTCCTGTTTTGAGCCTAGCCCCTTTTGCTGCAATATTTTCTGCATCTGAACAGCCCCCTGTCTTACCTGCAGATCACTTCCTTACATCCTTTCTGCAACATAATTTCTGTTCCCTTTACAGAATCTTTTTAAAATTTCAGTATTTTTAATTCAGAAAATTTTGCAAGTTAAAAGTTTCAATTTCAGCATTATTGATAGTTAGAAGTTGCCCCCCTTGTGGCACTTCTATTTTGGGTTCATAACCTCACGAGCACACACTCTGTCACATAAATCAAGTGAGCCTTAAAAAGTACCTAATTGAACCAACATTCTAACCCCACTTGGGGAACACAAAAGAATCATTGTAGTTAGGTAGGATCGGGGGGATAGGCTTCCAATAACACCCCTCGGTTATTTCACTTGAGACATAGTTGTTGTCCAAATAGGGAACCAAAATCCCCTAATACTTTTTGGCACGGTCACGACCAGTTTATCAGAGGGCCTCTCCCTTAGGAGGGTTGAAGTCGGGAGACTGGTTCCGGAGGCCTGAGTGGAATACCGCACTCCATTCAGTAACCGAAGGGCTACCTTTCGCGGTTCGCGGGATATCCCTGTATAGGGGTATTGCGGTCAACGAACTAAACGGCAGATTCACCTTTCTGGATGTGTCATGAACGGGGTATCTTAGTTGCCATTCTTCTAGGATTGACTACCCGGTGTCCCTCCCGGTAGGGGGATATCATAGCCACTTGGCTTTCCTACTCATATTGTCTGACTTGGATTTCATCACCTTGCAGAGGATATGTTTAGTTGAGTCAGAATACTTTTAGTTAGGTGTTTGCATGCTCCTTTACCTCCCTTTGGTCTAGTGAGTCCACCATTTTTTCTTTTTAGGAAACCTGCTGCTTATTGGTATTCTGACCATCTTTGTTGACACTCCACCTATTGTAGCACAGCTGTTGCAGTGGGTGTTTTGAGTTGGTTGTTGGCCTGAGTGCCTTGTTTTTTAGCTCTCCTTCTGCACACTCGGTTGCTTTAGGCCTTTTTGAGCTGTTTTTATACTCACCTCAACCCACAGAGATTAGACACCATCTATCACCATTGAGTCCCCGAGACATTCTCGGCGCCTCAGGGGCGAGCCCCCACAGCACGGTTCTCTTGACACCACACGTCATAGATTCCGATCATTATCCGTTGATACCACTCATCACAGATCTAGAGCCTTGTCACTTGACTCCACTCGCCAGCGACGTAGGACTCCGTCACCACATAGTGATGCCCCTTACTTTACCTCCGATTCTGACGAAGAGTCTGAGAACCCTATTTACACGGCCCCTACTAGCCCCATGGCTGGCACGACTTCCACTCCATTTGTTATAGGGACCATTGGTGGCACATCCACCACTACACTAGTTACTACACCTGTTTTGGGTATGCCCTCCATGGGACCCTCATCTACCGTACCCCTCACGGTACCTATTCCCGCAACGGGAATACCTATCCCCACTACATCAGTGGCTCACACTACCTATGGTGGTGCTGGACCATCCTCCACTACCTCAGTTCCCCCACTTGGGGGCACCACCCCAAATCTTGTCCCTCCACTTGGGGGCACTGGCCCCAACTTGGTCCAACCCACTACTGTGTCACATCCTTCTTCCAGTTTGCCATTCATGGCTAGCCTCAACCTACCTGACCTGGCCAGATTGACCAACGACCCTATTCGACACGACCCTGCATGGCCTCATATGCCTACCAAGCTTCCCTCGGACATCCCTAAGTTCGAGGGTAAGGCCGGTGAGGACCCACAAAACCATATCATGTCTTTCCACCTATGGTGTTCCTCTAACTCCATAGTGGATGACTATGTTCACCTCCGTCTCTTACAGCGCACCTTCACTGGCTCTGCAGCCAAATGGTATATCGAGCAACCACATGGGACCCACGCCACCTTTGCTTCCCTCGCCTCGACCTTCCTGCAGTTCTTCCAGCTGCCTATCCGCTATGACGCAGGCGTTGAGATCCTCCTATCCTGCAGACAAAACACGGCTACCCATATCACGGACCACATCCATGAGTGGCGTCGATGCCGTAGCTTATGCAAGATCAAACTAGACGACCGTATCTTCCTAGATTGGTTCCTCAAGTCCCTTCTTCCTTTTATTGCTAAGGATGTAGCTTCAGAAAGACCCCAGTCTGAAGAAGAGGCCATCCTTAAGGCACAGCAATTCGACCTCATTTACGCTCAATCGGGTTACCTTTATACCATTATACCTGACGCCCCTCACGGTGAGTCCTCCCATCACGATGCGCCGGGGGCATCCCACGCCGCAGACGGCATCATCGGTCGTGTTTCTTCGCATCCTCAACCATTTTCTATTGCACGTCCTACCTCTGGCCCCGACCTTTCGCGGGCTACCTCACAGTATGGAGCAACCAACTCGTATGCTCCCATGACACATCACCATGGACCCTCATGTCCACCTCAGTGCTTCGATTATGCGACTCCTGCTTATACTCCCCCAGTCGCACCTCAGCCTTACTACCATCAGCAGGCTGCCCCAGCTCCTGCGCCTTCACAAGCCCAACCCGCTTACTATCCGCCACAGGCAGCCCCTACGGCACATCCACAACCCGCTCCGCAGTCATATCAGCAACCTCCTCAAGTTGCTGCACCTGCTCAGCCTCCACCTGCATATCAGCCACCGCAGCCTGCTCCAGCACCTGTGCAACCTCAAAATCCACCTGTTTCCCAAGGGCAAGTTTACGCCCAACAAAACCCGCAGCAAAACCAGAACAACCAACGCAACCAGGGCCAACAGCACCGCGGCAAGGGCTGTAATCATGGGAACAACCAACCTGCAGACCAAGCTGGTCAACCGGCTAATCCCCCCGACAACAACAACCCGGCCCCCACTAATCAAAACCCTGATCGCCCACCTAAGCAGGCTAAAAACCCCAATTTGTGAACAAACCATCCTTGTTCTATTTGCGGGGTCTATGGCCACTACACACATGCTTGCCCACACTTAGAGCGAGCTCGGCAACTCTGGGTTGACGAGGCCCATCACCAAGGGCATGCGGCTCCCCAAGCACCGCCCAACCCCCCCCAACCTCAACAACCCCCTTTGGTGCTGCAAAACCCCTTACCAACCCAAGGCATCGTGAACACTCAGCCGTTGGCTCCCCCTCAAGCCAACGCGCCCCAACAACAGCAAATCACGTACGCTACTCTTGATCAACCCATGTTTGACTCAGGAACCCACCACTTGTTGATGATGTCATCTGCTGACGTCAACCTACAGACCCGTCGGAACCAATATGGCTCCACCTCTGAAGCCCTTCCCACTGATAAAACCGCTAACGCTCATCCCACTGATCAAGCGTTACGTATCCCTCCCCCGCCGGTCGATGGCGCTCCCAAAGCAGCTCGTTTCCCACTTCGCCGTATCAACAACAACCCCAATGCGCGTGCTGCGTCAAACTACAACATTGTAGATGACCTAGCCCAATCTCCCGCAGCGATGTCTGCGTTAGAAGTCTTGAAGAACTGCCCTTCCCAGCGCAAGACTTTACTTTCCGCCATTGGGGGGATTGACCCAAATGATTCGATTTTGATGGCATTTGATTTAGACCAGTCTGAACCACGCCTACCTTCCAGCTTAGCATTCCAAGTTACTGTCTTCATTAGGAATCTTGTCATCCATCGATGCATCATCGATGAAGGTGCCTCCACATGCGTCATGTCTACGCTCGTGTAGCAGAAGTTGGGATCCCCTACACTCCAGCAGTCAACACTGTGTTACGCGCCTACGACGGACGTTCGGCTCAGCCCCAAGGTCTCCTAGCCAATGTCCCTGTCCAGTTAGGTGGTAAAACCGTCCTCATCGATATCGAGGTCATCAATGCCCAGCTTGATTACAACCTCTTACTCGGTCGCAGCTACATGTATGCTATGCGGGCGGTAGCTTCCTCGGTCTTTCGTACCATGATGTTCCCCCATGATGGACGCGTAGTCAAGATTGACCAACTTACTTACTATGATCCCAGCGCTCCCGCGACACCTGAAAATGTTCTCCCCATGGTTGAACAACCTGTTTCTCGTGCCACCACCTCGTTTATTTCCTCTTCGGGACCTGGAGTCTACTCAGACGCGCCGATGACTTCCACCTTCCAATCTATTCCGCCTCCCTCGGCTCCCACGGACGTGTCTGACTTATGTACCTTGTCCCACGACAACCAACCACCTAACAATCAACCACCCTTGTTTCCTAAACCTCCATTGGTACCTAGCCACATTGGTGTTACACCGATCCATACGATCCCCTTCCTAGTCCCTCCATCGGGAGTAGTAAGCGCCCCGGTCATGGCTACCCTTAGTCTCCCTGGGTTAACTTTGGGATTACCTGTATGGTATCTTTCGCCTCCCGTTCGCCCACCGACACCAGATGTCGTCCTCCAACCGGTGCAACCCATGGCTACTACCTCTCAGCCACCTCCTGGTGTCTCTACCCCTTCGTCCTCCATGACTCCCACTCCTCCTCCCAGACCCACTGGGGGCAGAGGCCCACAACCTTACACTGCTGTCCCACCTCCCAAGACAGTCAAAAACCCTCCAGTGTTTCGTGCTCCTCCCAAATGCTCGCTGTGTGATGAGTTGGGCCATGCCACTCACCAATTCCCTCAGTTACCAGCCCTACAGAAACACATGCAGATGCTCGACGATGACCCTAACATCCCAGTTGTTGAACTCAACCCCACTCCCAAGCCTAAAGATAAGTCCCTACGTACCAACCACTCCTGCGCCATATGCGGTGTTTACGGGCATTACTCCCATCATTGTCCTGATCTCCCGGATTACAGAGCGGCTCTCTATGAGATGAACAATCTGGATCTTGAGACGGCACCACCTACCATTGAGGAGATCTACCCCCCAGACTCTTCACCTTCTGGAGAGATTAATACCATCTATATGATTTCTTCTACCACTCCCCCCTCGTCAACCGATTTGACGATGCAAACTTTCCGTACCGATGAGGAGATTCTTGAGGCCCTTACTGCCCCGGATTATCCCTGGGATGATATGCATCATCATTCCTACTTCATCCCAGAAGCATCCTCCTCTAGCTCTGCTACCCAATACGCGGTTGAATCCAAAGACTTCCTCCCCACGAAGGTCGACTGGTTCAAGGACCCTATTCCTGCTCCTGATGCCTTCGAAGAGGGTAACATGGCCAATATCTCACCCGTCATCCAAGTTGATATCGTTGCCCCAGGACGTGCCCCTGAACTCATCACTTTAGGGGCATTCTGCAGTAAACAAGAGATTGAGGAGTACATAAACCTTTTCAAAGAATTTCGTGATGTCTATGCCTGGTCCTATACCGAAATGCCTGGTCTTGACCCCGCCATTATAGAGCACCACATTGACACATGGCCTGATGTACCCCCCGTTCGTCAGAAACAGCGTCCCTCTCATCCCTCACAGTTCTCAGATGTTACAACTACAATTGGGACCCCTGAATTCATCACTTTAGGAGTCTCCTACAGCACGCAGGAGATCGAGAACTACCATAAACTCTTCCAAGAGTACCGTGATGTCTTTGCTTGGCCCTCTACCGGAATGTCTGGGTTCGACCCCGCCATTCTCAACCATCACATGGACACACGGCCCGAGGAACTTCCTATTCGTACTGAAACCGACTCTGAAGGCCTTCCTTTGCGCAACCCCCATGCTGGGTTGTCTCCTAAAGAGTCTCTATCCCTAGAATAACTCGCGACCTTATTGGTCCGCGTTGTACAGTGTACTTTCTTGTTGTTTTTATCTTTCCAAACCGTTTCCACCACTCGAATCAGCACGACGAGACCATCATGATGGTCACCTCGTTGCATTATTTTTGTTCCATCATTTTTTGCCCATTTTGCAGACGCCACTAGTTGCCTCGGTTTGCGTACATCGATCGTTCTCCATTTTTCACATGTTTTATATCATCGGATTCATTTTTTCGAGCTGGTGATGATGCTTGAGATCATTTCTCGCTCTCACCCCCAGATTTTTAGGGTATTTTTTCCAAAACGCCCTCATCACCTCGGTGTGCGTGCCACATCGGCCGTTCCCGTTTTTGACACCCTTTATATCGCCGGATTCATTTTTCCGAGCTCGTGATGATGCTTGAGATCATTTCTCGCTCTCACTTGGTACAATTTTAACATTGTGTCCCAAACACCTTGCTGCCTCGGTTTGCATGCCACATCGGCCGCTATCGGATTGTTCCACTTTTGTACATGAGCCATTCACTCCTGTCATACTGCAAATGTCTCGTTATTTTGCCACCATCACATTCACCCCGCAAGGAGGCCCACCAGTGTTCCCCCCTACCCTCGTTCTTGGTCATCATTACTGATCCTTGATTGAACACTTCCTCCTTGCCTGGCCATTCCTTTTGTTCGGTATAATTTTACCCCTTTTTCGGGCTGGACAAATCCTTTACGAAAAAGGCCCTTAGGGAGTTTCCATTAAGCTCTTTTCTGACTCCTAAAAAAATGAAAAGATTGCCGAGCAATCTTGCTTCCTTTCATGCTCGTTAAAGTACCTGAAAGGGCGTCTATCTGGTATAAGTTTAACCCTTTTCCGAACCTGGTAGACTAATTACGAAAAAGGAATACTCTAGTCACACCGGCTAGAAGAGTTCTTCATTGCATCATTTTATGCTTCTTTGGGCCTTGGAGACTAAATCTATGAAAAAGCAACCCCCTGGAGTCTTCTTACTTGCTTTCAGACTCTCTAAAATTGAAAGCAACCACGAGCATGAACTGTCCTGGGCTCGTAAAATCCACCCGACAATACCATTTCATCATTTCAGAGTCTTCTTATTTGCTTTCAGACTCCTTAAAATTGAAAGCAACCACGAGCATGAACTGTCCTGGGCTCGTAAAATCCACACGACAGTACCATTTTACACACACTTCTTCTAGTTCCTTAACCCATGAAGAAGTTTTCCCCCGTGCCTCCTGGCACTTCGATCTATCATCTCGGCAGCACCCCCAATCAGGTCGCCTTTGTTCAGAGTATTCTGCAGTCTCCTACCATTTTACCCCAGCTTGAGTCTCCCTCAGACCAATCATCTCCCCCAATCCAATACAGCTATGATCCCTCTCCCCTTAGTCAGTTTCATATGCTGCCAGATCATTCCCATTATCATACTCTGAACAAAGGAAGTTTGAGTCCATCCACTCTACTTGCCCAGTTGTCCCCCCACAGTTTATCAGTCCTGCCATCAGCACTATCACATTTCGGTCTTGTACCTCGCGCTCCTGTCAAGGAAACATCATTGCCTTGATAGTTGCAGGTCTCCCTCTGTCGACGACAGCTCCTCTATTCCAGAGGATAGGCCCAGAGGTCCCTACGCCTTGGACTTATCACCATCTGTGGTAAGTGCCTACGGATCATTCCGAGAGGAATCATCATTGCCTCTCTGAGTGGTTGTTCCTCACATGCTCGACTTCAGCACCTTGATCGCATCGTTGAGGATCGCGTAGGATTATATCCCATCAGTTTTTAGTCGAAGACCCCGGATTTCCCTTGACTCTAGCACATTGGTGAGTCACTTCGGAACACCCAGTTGTATGTTCCCGTGGATGTCTGGGCTGCGTTGGTGATTGTATTCGGAAGCCATCCCGTTCTTTGCTTCCTTGAGTACCCATTTCATTTCTAGTCCAGTGTACCATGGAGAGTATGACCCCAGTCACTATGATCCAGCAGCTCATCAGTTCCTTTGGTATCACACTCAGTAGCACTGTTGATTGTTCCAGTGCACCAGTTCTTCAGTTCACACATGGTCAGCCCAGCAGTATGTCCCAGATTTGTGTCCCCTCTGGACCCTTATGATGTACACAGTGGTTCTCTATGTATCTTTCAGGTCCCTCTCTTCGGGCCTTACAGTTATGTTTATGTATCTTGATACGAGCATGGGTATACCCGCCTCGTCCATATATTGATATTATTCCTCATTCAGTATTTGAGGTCATGTATATTTCAGGTCCCCATTTTTGGACCCCATTGTTATTGTTATGTTATATCCTGATACGAGCATGGGAATGCCCGCCTCGTCCATATGATCAGATGATTCCTCATCCATTATTGAGGTTATGTACTTTTAGTTCTTGCAGTTGTTCGGGATCGTTGTTTCGAGCTTCAGTTTGTTTCTTCTCTTCTCTCCACATCCCAGGAAAACCATTCATGACTTATGATGTCCATCAGCCATACGATGAGCTCCTGCCCTCGCACATCAGGGGGCAATCTGTTAACACCCAAAAAGTGTTCACTACCTCATCTACCACATTATATGGCTCATTTGTCCATTTTCCTACCATATTTCCCTTAAAATCCCAAAAAATCCCGCTAAAAAGCCTCCAAAAGGCCACAAAACCATCAAAATAGCCTTAAAAAGGCTAAAAAACCCCCTTTTTCCTCTAAAAATAGCAAAAATCCCCTAAAAAGGGAATAAAAAATATAAAATAATGAGGAAAAGGAGGAAAAAACCCTATACAGCTGCCCAAAACCATGTGTTTCCCAAAACCATGGGTCAGCACTCCACCACCAAAAAACTATAAATAGGTGATGGAAATCCCTTATTTCATATCCACAATCACAAGCACCCTTACTCTGCCAAAATCTCTCTCGAAACCCTCGTTCACCATTGAACTATTTTCACCTTGAGAGCCACTTTTGGCCCATTCCCACCATTGGAGAAGGAGAAGGAGCATATTGAAGCTTGGAGGATCCTCTTGGACACTGCAAAGGGCTTCATCAAACCTTCACATTGAAGGTAATATCAATACAAAAAGCCATCTTTTAAATTTATTGTTTATGTTTCATGCATGTTTTAGAAGTAATTTAATTTCTGTTTTAGCTTAATTATTTACATTTACTGAACTGCTACTAAGGAGTCCATTCTCCTTAGTAGGTGCTCATTTGCACAAGCTAGGGGTAAAACCCTAGCTACATGGAGCATGAGTGGAGAATATGCAAGTTCTTTGTCAACAACTTCAATATGAGATGATACTGGTTCATGATCTGAGAGGCCATCAAGGGGAGTGAATGCATCACTTTGTTTTCTTTCGAATGGGTTTGGACCAATCCCTTCATTATTTCTGCCAAATTTTTAATCCAGGTGAGCCCATAACTCTTTTGGAGTCCATAACTCCATGGGAGTTTCAACACCATCATGGAAATAAAATCTCAGGTATTCAGGCAAATAAAGCATCATTGCTCCAAAGGCTCCATCACCTTTATTTAACCAATTAATCTTCTCTTCAGGGGATTCGAACTCTTTTTCAAAATGATGATAAAAAAGATCATGGATCTTCAAGTATGCTATCATTCTTGGTTTCCATTCATCATAGTTGAATGGAGAAAGAGGAGTAATTCCTGATGAATACATAGAAGTTGTAGAGGACCTGCAAAAACAATATAGAATAACTACAACTGCTACTGTTGCACTCGAAATCTTGGTAATAACCTGCAAAAACCTCTCAAGAAAGGAGATAAACAATACTCTCAACATGCTCTGATACCATGTGAAAATCCTCACAGCAGATCTAAGAGATGATGTATACCTCACAAGAGAATGATTATGATTAAACAAGAAAATAGAAGAAGAGTGGTCAATACAGTATAGTGAGCAACAGAATGATATGGTACAGTAGAACTCGGATAGAAGCAATAATACTTCACACACACTAATTAATTAATCACAATATGGAAAAATAAATAGTACAATGGTAGAGAGGATTCGAATGCCTAAGGTGGCAATTCGAATTAGCCTCTCAGAGTGATCATAAGATCAATAGAGTGTCATCGGAGCACAACTAGGTGTCCTCATGATCATCGGAGCACAACTGGAATTCTTCATCATCATCAGTGGAGTCATCAATGCTCAAGTAACTGTCAACCATCAGTTAAACTGAGTCTAGTAGGTGTAACTGAGTGTAACTGACTGTAACTAAGTGTAACTGAGTGTAACTAAGTGTAATTGAGTGTAAACTGAAGACAACTAGACTAGTAGGTGAAGAAGGGAAAGTTGCTTCCTAAAATCAAGGAAGAAGGGCACATTAAGCAACTGGAGGGATAAAACTGATCAGTGAGAAGCTCTCAGGGGTTGGATAACTAAGGGCTAGGTGCTGGACTGATGACTGGAATGCATTCAAACCATAATGATGTATGCAAACCCTAAAAGTGCATGCATGACTGAAAATGTAAATGATCAAAATACTTGTGGGACTAGGATGGAGTATAGGAATATCCTAACACCCCCCCTTAATCCATCTTGGGCCCTGGTAACTAAGACTGAAGGTCACCCAATACAATGAATAATAACAGTTAATAAACCAAGGAAGTGGGGAAAATTTCATGGGAAAAATACCCCCGCCGTCAAAATAGACTGTAAGGAACACATAAAAAATAAATGCTCCAAACTCAAGAAGGTGTGATGCTTGGTCATATGTTTGGAGGTATCTTCTTTTGGGGATGAAGTGGATCATGCTCAAAAAACATGTGCTTGTACTTTCTCTTCAGATCGAATGTGATGAGAACCAATCCAAAAGTATGAGGATGATCCTTGAACCTGTGATTCAAATCAGCTGAGGTAGGATAAAAATCATGAATATGCAGATAGTCTTTTGTCTTCTCCTTCGAACCATCATGGGTGAGATTATGCCAAAAAGAACCATCAAATAATAATTGTTTGAAATCCAAATCAGATTTAAGACTTGAAGAATAGTTTCTTGAGATCTCCTTTGAACCAGCAGGGGTGAGATCAAAACTATCATATGCATGAGAAATTATCCCAAGCGAATGGCAATGGTTTTTTGAGATCTCCTTTGAACCATAAGAGGTGATCAAAACCAATGAATGCATGAGCAATTATCTCAAGCGGGTGGCAATGGCCATATTCTTCAATAACCTTCTGAAAGCATGTGATAATGATCATATATTAGTAAATAAGAGATGATTGCTTGAGAGGAGCGAATGCATTACCTCCAATAGCTGATTTTACCTCCGAATTAATCATGTGATCATGATGCAAACCAACAGACTATGGTGCAAGAGAGGATTTAGGACCTTCTGCAATATCTAGAGTGTGAGCTGGCACAGAAAGATAAGAAAGTTGGAGCATGAGTGGAGAATCTGCAAGTTCATTGTCAACAACTTCAATATGAGATGATACTGGTTCATGATCTGAGAGACCATCAAGGGGAGCGAATGCATCACTTTGTTTGCTTTCGAATGGGTTTGGACCAATGCCTTCATTCTTTCTGCCAAAGTTTTCATCTAGGCGAGCCCATAACTCTTTTGGAGTCCATAACTCCATTGGAGTTTCAACACCATCATGGTATTTGAAATAGAATCTCAGGTATTCAGGCAAAGAAAGCATCATTTCTCCAAAGGCTCCATCACCTTTATTTAACCAATCAATCTTCTCTTCAGGGGATTCGAACTCTTTTTCAAAATGACAGTCAAAAAGATCATGGATCTTCAAGTATGCTATCATTCTTGGTTTCCATTCATCATAGTTGAATGGAGAAAGAGGAGTAATTCCTAATGAATACATAGAATTTGTAGAGGACCTACAAAAAAAATATAGAATAACTGCAATTGCTATTGCTGCACTCGAAATCTTGGTAATAACCTGCAAAAACCTCAAGAATGGAGATAAACAATACTCTCAACATGCTCTGATACCATGTGAAAATCCTCACAGTAGATCTAAGAGATGATGTATACCTCAAAAGAGAATGATTATGATTAAGCAAGAAAATAGAAGAAGAGTGGTCAATACAGTATAATGAGCAACATAATGATATGGTACAGTAGAACTCGGATAGAAGCAATAATACTTCACACACACTAATTAATTAATCACAATATGGAAAAATAAATAGTACAATGGTAGAGAGGATTCGAATGCCTAAGGTGGCAATTCAAATTAGCCTCTCAGAGTGATCATAAGATCAATAGAGTGTCATCGGAGCACAACTAGGTGTCCTCATGATCATCGGAGCACAACTGGAATTCTTCATCATCATCAGTGGAGTCATCAATGCTCAAGTAACTGTCAACCATCAGTCAAACTGAGTCTAGTAGGTGTAACAGAGTGTAACTGAGTGTAACTAAGTGTAACTGAGTGTAACTAAGTGTAATTGAGTGTAAACTGAAGACAACTAGACTGGTAGGTGAAGAAGGGCAAGTTGCTTCCTAAAATCAAGGAAGAATGGCACATTAAGCAACTGGAGGGATAAAACTGATCAGTGAGAAGCTCTCAGGGGTTGGATAACTAAGGGCTAGGTGCTGGACTGATGACTGGAATGCATGCAAACCCTAAAAGTTCCTGCATGACTGAAAATGTGAATGATCAAAATACTGGTGGGACTAGGATGGAGTATAGGAATATCCTAACACCCCCCCTTAATCCATCCTGGGCCCTGGTAACTAAGACCGAAGGTCACCCAATACAATGAATAATAACAGTTAATAAACCAAGGAAGTGGGGAAAATTTCATGGGAAAAATACCCCCCCCTCAAAACAGACTGTAAGGAACACATAAGAAATAAATGCTCCAAACTCAAGAAGGTGTGATGCTTGGTCATATGTTTGGAGGTATCTTCTTTTTGGGATGAAGTGGATCATGCTCAAAAAACATGTGCTTGCACTTTCTCTTCAGATAGAATGTGATGAGAACAAATCCAAAAGTATGAGGATGATCCTTGAACCTGTGATTCAAATCAGCTGAGGTAGGATCAAAATCATGAATATGCAGATAGTCTTTTGTCTTCTCCTTCGAACCATCATGGGTGAGATTATTCCAAAAAGAACCATCAAATAATAATTGTTTGAAATCCAAATCAGATTTAAGACTTGAAGAATAGTTTCTTGAGATCTCCTTTGAACCAGTAAGGGTGAGATCAAAACTATCATATGCATGAGAAATTATCCCATGCGAATGGCAATGGTTTCTTGAGATCTCCTTTGAACCATAAGAGGTGATCAAAACCAATGGATGCATGAGCAATTATCTCAAGCGGGTGGCAATGGCCATATTCTTCAATAACCTTCTGAAATCATGTGATAATGATCATATAGTAGTAAATAAGAGATGATTGCTTGAGAGGAGCGAATGCATTACCTCCAATAGCTGATTTTACCTCCGAAATAATCATGTGATCATGATGCAAACCAACAGACTATGGTGCAAGAGAGGATTTAGGACCTTCTGCAATATCTAGAGTGTGAGATGGCACTGAAAGATAAGAAAGTTGAAGCATGAGTGGAGAATCTACAAGTTCATTGTCAACAACTTCAATATGAGATGATACTGGTTCATGATCTGAGAGACCATCAAGGGGAGCGAATGCATCACTTTGTTTTCTTTCGAATGGGTTTGGACCAATGCCTTCATTCTTTCTGCCAAATTTTTCATCTAGGTGAGCCCATAACTCTTTTGGAGTCCATAACTCCATTGGAGTTTCAACACCATCATGGTATTCGAAATAGAATCTCAGGTATTCAAGCAAAGAAAGCATCATTGCTCCAAAGGCTCCATCACCTTTATTTAACCAATCAATCTTCTCTTCAGGGGATTCGAACTCTTTTTCAAAATGACAATAAAAAAGATCATAGATCTTCAAGTATGCTATCATTCTTGGTTTCCATTCATCAGAGTTGAATGGAGAAAGAGGAGTAATTCCTAATGAATACATAGAATTTGTAGAGGACCTGCAAAAACAATATAGAATAACTGCAATTGCTACTGCTGCACTCGAAATATTTGTAATAACCTGCAAAAACCTCTCAAGAATGGAGATAAACAATACTCTCAACATGCTCTGATACCATGTGAAAATCCTCACAGCAGATCTAAGAGATGATGTATACCTCACAAGAGAATGATTAATATTAAGCAAGAAAAAAGAAGAAGAGTTGTCAATACAATATAATGAGCAACATAATAATATGGTACAATAGAACTCGGATAGAATCAATAATACTTCACACACACTAATTAAGTAATCACAATATGGACAAATAAATAGTACAAGGGTAAAGAGGATTCAAATGCCTAAGGTGGAAATTCGAATTAGCCTCTCAGAGGGATCATAAGATCAATAGAGTGTCATCGGAGCACAACTGGAAGTCTTCATCATCATCAGTGGAGTCATCAATGCTCAAGTAACTATCAACCATCAGTCAAACTGAGTCTGGTAGGTGTAATTGAGTGTAACTAAGTGTAACTGAGTATAAACTGAAGACAACTGGACTGGTAGGTGAAGAAGGGTGAGTTTCTTCCTAAAATCAAGGAAGAAGGACGCATTAAGCAACTGGAGGGCTAAAACTGATCATTTGGAAGCTCTCGAGGGTTGGCTAACTGAGGGCTAGGTGTTGGACTGATGACTGGAATGCATGCAAACCCTAAAAGTGCATGCATGAATGAAAATGTAAATGATCAAAATACTGGTGGGACTAGGATGGAGTATAGGAATATCCTAACATCCACAACCCGCAAACCCTCAATCCCGCAATTCCGCAATGTGCGATTGTGGATTGTGGAAACTTGGTTTTTGTTTTTGGAATATTTTTGTTCCACAACATGCAACCTGCAATGCAGATTGTGGATGCGGAAATGGTCATTCAATAATTATGGTCATTGCTACCCGCAACCCGCAATTGCGGATTGCGGGAAGAGGTCACTTATTATTTTGCACTTTGCATTTTCGCAACCTGCAACCCGCAATTGCAGATTGCGGATTGCGGAAATATTGGTTTATTTGTTACTATGAGTTTTGATCCTGCAACCCGCAACCCGCAAATTGCGGATTGCGAACTATGGGATGAATGTATATATTTACAAAGTAAAACCTCGCAACTCATCCTTCCCCATCCCACAAGATTGCATATCAGTTGTCGATCTGTCTTATCTTACGACTTAGATTTTGTCAGGCGAAATTAATAAATATGTTGATTTTTCTTGTTTTCTGTTATCGTTTTCATCTTCGAAAATTACCTGCTGCTTGGATTTTACTGTGAGTTTTAACCAGGGGTCATTTTCGTCATTTTGCAGTTTGCACAAAATTAACCGGTTTTCCAAACATGTCTCGCAACACTCACTCCAAAACCACATAGAAAGACTCTTTGAATAAGGACCCAAACTTCTGCATCTTTGCCGACACTAGTGACAAGGTTTCAGAAACTTACCAGCTCAATTGGTCCAAGATTTATTCTATTTTTGATAATGATGACCTATCCGATTTTCAGAACGACCATTTCGCCTATGAAATAATTAGGGATTCCCAAATCCATTCTATAGCAGCCAGACCTGCCATACTTCCCTATACTGACGCGGTCAAATGGATTATCGACCATGTCAACCCTAAGGACTGGTATTTTAATGATAGTGCAGGATCTCAACTGACTACATTTCGTCTTGAGGTGTTCATAAGAGCATACACCCTAAAACCAGCTGTTCAACCCCTTACTCTTGCATTCCTAAATTCGACAGCAACTAGGTATAATTTCAATGAAATGTTGAAGTATTGGATGCACAAATCGAATATTTTCTTTCCTAGGGATGATAATTCATATCCTGTTTTATGGTTTAAGGAACCTTACTCCCTACTCGAAGCTATGCTTAGCAGGATTTATGGTATTCCAAATTGATCAGTGTTTAAGGCTGAGTGGGCACCTATGGCCCATCATATCTTAACAACCGGGGAGTCATGTCCCTGGGCTTCAATTTTGTCAGCCGAACTGAAGAAGACCATTGAAAAATATCATAAATCACCAGCCTCGAGGAAGTCACACTTCTTTTACTCGGCCTATGTGATTGATGTCTTTTGCACAGAATTCCAATATCCCAACATGGGATGGAATTGGACTCTATCAGGCCCTCCTATTCATATTTATTGTTCAACACTCTGGGAAAATAATTATCTGCCTCTATTATATGATATTTGTGATCACTTCTTTGGAGATGTCTACTTCCATATATTCAGAGAAGAAGCACCTTCTTTCTCAGCTGATGCCAGAAATTTAATCGCTACAATTAGTGACTGGTATGTGGCAGAGTATTTATCATATGTCAGAGTGTGGGGAAGTAGCACTGTTCACCTACTACCCATAATAGTTCCACACAGGTTGGTGATTGAGGAAGTTTCTTATCAAACTGTCACTGATGGGGTTTACCTCAATCTTACTGGTCCCAAAATAAGGGGATGACCTAAGTTTCCTTTAAATATAGGACCTTGGGTTATCCCAAATTCAACCTAGGCTATAGTTTTGGGAGACAAGATGGCTTCTTTGAAATTGGGGTACGCTACCAAGAGGATGCATGACCCTAAAGGGTTTCTTGATTCTCACTTTAACTAGAATCATACGAAGATTGGTTATGTTCATCAATATCTTCCTGATGACTCTGTTTATCCGGGGGTAAATACTTTATCTGAAGTCTTGGCGAGGGCCAAAAGCAGAGATGAACATAATCTCATAATTCAGTACCAACAAGAGTTAAAAACCAAGGTATTGAGCTATAGAAGAATGGAACTCAAGCTGGATGAGCAAACAATAAAAGACAGGGAATAAAAAGAAGCTTAGAAAGAAAATACTCCACTGATGCTTACTTATCTGGATGGAGACAAAGGAAAAGGCCTTATGGAAAAATCTCAAAAGTTAAAGACTGCTGCAGAACTAAAAGTATTAATGCAAACATCTTAGCAATTAAAGCAGAAATTAGCACAGATTACTTCGTTGCTGGACACCCAAGTAGTTGTAGTATCCAAACCCACTACTAATGTTCAAGTGGTTGCTGCAGCCGACTTGATTGGTGATGTTCAAGTGATGGCTGAGAACAAACCAGCTAAAAGACAAAAGGTTCAAACTCCGGCCTCTCCAATTCCTACACTAAACATAAAAGATAGTGACGTGGAAGATGAGATACTTCCTCCTGTGCCTATGATAGAAGAAGTAACTGAAAGTTCTCAATCAATGACAGATTGGTTGGATGCCATAACAATGGATGACCCTCTTCTAGATCAATAGTTTCTTGAAATCACCACTGCTGTTGATACCACAACTTTAATAGTCTTACTTTCATCCATTCAAGCTCTTTCAACTTTATCATCTGGGGTAATACCACCAGCTGCCATGTCCCAACTATTTCATGCATTAAACACTATCATTGCTCCATTTCCTTCCCTGTCAGTCTCACTCCACATTCCACCATCAATAGTGGCAGAGATCCAGTCTTCAACTGTCTCTCTGCCATCACCTTGATTTCCTTCATCAACACCAACCAATGATGTGCAAGTCCCAGTTGTTCCTTCCCCACCATCAGTAGCTGATACATCTGTTCCACTTTCTGAAGTTTTTACTTCAATTCCTACTCCAACCTTTGTACCATCGGTCCCAAAAGGTATCCCTTCTTCATCAACCACTTCTCAAATCACTATGCCAATTCCTAACTCCACTATCACCTAGACCGCTCCATTGGTTTCAACACCAAATGGGACCACGTCATTCACTGAGATGGTAGTTGATTTTGAAGAGGACAATTTAGTTCCCCTTGGAGACTACTTTTATAGTAAAGCAACAAAAGCAAAGGTGAAGAAAGGAAAGAAGAGAGAGAGAGATCAAGGTGTCTTGAAGGAACATGTTCCTAATCAAATCATTTGGGCTAAGCTATCAGATGATATACAACAGGAAGCATTGGACCCTGCTGCTACCTTGGGTGCTTTTGCAGGGGCAAACTTTGATTCAGTGATGACACTAAACAAAAAAATTGATCTGAAGAAGGAGGAGGTGAAGAAACTTGAAGAATAGATAGTTAAGGCCAATGAAAAACATGAAGGCGATATTTGTGAAATCAAAAGAGCATTTGGAGATAAGATTGAAAACCTTCAAGAACAAAATGCTTCTCTGCAGAACCAATTGCAGAATGCTGAAACCTTGAACACTACTAATGAAGAAAAGATAGATATCTTGGAAAAGAAGCTGGAGGATGCAATTGCAAGTGCAACCTCTTCTTCCTTTTCTAAGTTCTCTCAACAGGAGTTTAAAGACTTGTCTATTAAAGTCAATGAGGAACATCACAATCTGCTTGCTGAACTGTTTAGTACTCTGAATGAAATTTAGGAGACTAACATTGCCTTTGGAAAGATGTTTTTCATTCTTAATGGGAATATGGATAAAAGACAACAAGACTCTAAGGCATATGATGAAATTGTTGAATGGCATAGGTATATTGAAGATAAATGAGAGGACATCCCTGTTCTAAGCCGTTTTCAGTCAAGAAAAGTCAGAACTTCTCTCAATGCCTGGAAGAATATTCTTGACATGGTGGAAGAAACCACTCAAAAGGCACAGGCTATTTGTGGGAGGAGATGGTATGTTGTGGAAAACATTATGGAAAAATTATAGTTCCCTACCATGGGCCTCATTGAAGATGCTTGTCCACCAAAATTGATGATCGAATAGGTTGAAAGTTGATGCGAGGAGGTCAAAGAAAAGATCCATCAGCTTTTAGCATATCAAAATTGCACATGTGGATCAGTTCATCAGCCAACCTGTCACTATGGAAGGGAGGATCCACATTTTCATGCAGATCTGGCATAAGCTGGAAAAGAATGAAATGGAAGGTTTCATGTCTGATGCCCAGCTGGGGCTTGACTCATCAAACTATCTAGATTTAAATGAAGTCTTAGAGATATGGGCCAAGTGGCAAGATTTTCTTGGTCATTCTTAGTTTAATTCGATTTTGTAATCCCTTTTTATGGGAAATTTACCCTTTGTAACAATATTGTAATTATTATTTAAAGGGGTAGATATCTCGTAGAAAACAAAGGATTGTTTTTGGGGGAGAATCACCAAAAGAGACTGGAGATGCTTTGTTATTGCAGACTATGTAATTTTTTGCAGGCCTTTAATATACAATTAGTCTTTCTTCAACTACCTCTTTTGTTATAATTTATCAAATGTCTTTGATGGATTGTGGTTTTGTTCCAGTTCATTTGTAAACATTGTTTATTATTTGCAATTGATATTATGCATTGATCTATGATTTAGATTTTTCTTAATTCATGATCTTTGTGTATTTATGTTTTAATTGAATTTCTTTAATTAAAATCTCTATCTATTTCTACAAATGATTCACATAAATTATTAAATTAATAATTTATGTTAATTTTTCAATTAGCATAAGGGCTACAGGGTAATCTTGGATATGCTTGATCTTTAAACTATTATCAGTAATTTTCATTTCCTAGTTGTATTTTGAAGCAATAAGTTAATGATCCAATTTTACATTTCTGTTAAGCTGGTAAAATAACTTATTAAAACTCAAACCAGGTTACCTTGCACACAGTCAATACACTCCCTTTAGATTAGATCTGACTTAGTTTAGATTTCCTTTTAAGGTAGAGTTGTCTTAGTTTTATATCCACTTTAGAATCAAGACACTTATGATCTTCCATCTCAGGAAGACAAATCCTTTTAGGATCAAACCACATAAGTGCCAGTGGAGGCCTTTGTATCCATGGGAGATTACTATTCCAAATAGGCTGGGGATAGAACGTCCTTGCGTAGGAACTTTTGAATCCTTTTAGTATGGGTTTTCACCCTCTGTTGTTAGCCTTAGAACCCATTCCAGCACCTACAAATCCAAGGCTTCAACAAGGAGAAAACACCCGGATGAATATTTTTCTAAAGAGCTGAGATTTCCTCTTCCACTTCTTTTAAATGAGCTTGCTGATTTTTGAAAATTGAGAGACCATTTCTTGGAAGCCTCCTTTGATTTAGCTAGATTGTTCCTCAATTGCTTCATACATGAGTCATGTGATGAATGGTTTATTGGATTTCAACAGTCCTTAATCAACTACAAGTAATTCTCATCTTTAATCCATAACGGGTTGAAACGGAAAGGAGCTTTCGGCTTGTTTTCGTGAAGCAATTCAAGTAGGATGGGACGATGATATGAGAGTCCCCCTTCCTCAACCCAAGAAGAGATACATAGGTGGCTGTCTATGATGTGGTATGAGACAAGAAATCTATCCAATCTCTTCGAGATGGCATTGTCACTGCATCTTCTATTTCTCCATGTTGGTTCTAGTTTGCAGGGGTAACATCAACAAGGTTGTTGGCTTCAAATAGAGAGATGAAGAAATTACTTAGGGAGTATGGTCTTGCAAGGTTTCCCCAAATTTCTTTGTCTGAGACCGTAAGGTTTATATATCCCCCTAAGATTAAATGTTGGTCCTCCAATATTCCCAGGGAGGCTAGATTTTCCCAAAAATCTCTTCGATTTATAAAAGGACCGTAAACATTCAATAAAGTAAAGGATAAACCTGTTTTATAATCTTTTAAAAATGCTTTCAAGACTGAGTCGAAGCATTCAAATTCTACTTTTTCCAACAAAGGGATCCATCCTGTTAATAAACCCCCTGAGTGTCCATTCGTGTCCTGATATATAAATATCCAATATTTGAACCAATGTCCAAGTAAAGCTTGAGCCTTTGAGCCTTTTGTCATACTTTCCTGAAGGAGGAATACAGTTGGTTTCAGGGTTTTTATCAACCTTTTGAGGGCATTTTGTTTGGGGGGGGGCCTAACCACCTACAATTAAAGGAGAGAAGACACATTAAGGAACCTTGAGCTGGGCACTACCTTCTCTAATGCCCATATTAATGGTAAACTATTTACCTTCCTTTATCTCCAGAACTGCTTGATTTTTATCCTTTGTCAGGAAAGGCTTCCTTCCAAGAGAAATTTTGGGAGTTGGATCCATATCCATACCTCCCGTTACCACTTCAACATTTTTCTCTAAAGAAACATTTTTTCCAACAAAGTGGTTCTAGACCGGGTATTGTAAACTTTAGGAGGAAGGATTTTTATAGAGAAAGGAGGCATGAAAGAGGGTTTCCCTTTCTTAGGAGAAGTCGAAGGTGAGGATGTATGCATAGGAGAAGGAAGGGAGCAATGTTGGACCGAAGGGACTGACACATCAGATAAAATGACAACAGGAGAAAACGAAGGAGGGGACAAAGGAAGTGAGGTGTCAATCTTACCGAGAGAGGATGACGAGCGTCCATAGGCAACTTCGAGCTTGTTCTCCGACACGGCTGCTTTTTCTAGATGAGAAATATTGGTCTCCATTGTTCTAGGTTCCAAGATTTTGTGGCCTGAACTTGGACTGTTAATTCCATCTTGTTCCACCTTCTTGACCCAAACTTTTTTCTTGCTGATCGGATAAACTGGAGAAGGAAAGTCATGATCCAAATGGCCTACCTGTCTACACCCATAGCATATGAACGAGATTTTCCAGTAATCCAACTGCTGGTTCCATATGCTTCTGAACATTTCAATTTTCAATTTCTCAAAGAGACCATCCCGCATGTATAATTCTACCAGAATTCTCACGCATCTTCTATCAACCTTAGACTCCCAGTTTTCCTCCAGCGAACTAAAACGACCCAGTTTTCCTCCGATGGATTCTAAGATTTTTTTTTGTTAGAGCATCATTGGTAAACCAAGAAGGATTACCCATACGTGTTGAACATTCTGTGGTTCCCTTCTTGCATCGAAATCCACTTGCCATTCTTTTAGATCAGACCCGACGAGCCCCAATTCCAACTGTGGTTCAAGAGGTATTGCTTGTCAAGTTCTGAGTGTAATCTAAAGAGTATCCAGCCTCTTGATGAAATGTGAAAGGTTGGAAATTGTTCCAGTGCATTTCTCCAATTGTCCTCCATCGGACTTCTCAGGGAAGTTTCTCTTACTAGCTTTCCATGGAATCTACCCATGCTAAAGAAAGGTATGCAGGAACTTCTTCGATGCCAATTTGTTTACCGACCACAAGCGAGGTTGCCACCTTTTTAGCCTGGGCTCCTCTCTTCCTACGTCCATCCTTCATGCTGGAGGTTTTAAAAGTACTGTTATCATTATTAGAGATCAAGGATTTAGGTCCATTCTAAATAAAAGACTGGTGCAAGATTAATTGTTCCGTCGCTTCAACCGTCTTGTCTAAACTGCACTTAAAATCATTATCGTTTGGAAAAATGGTGTTGTGAATACGGGCGGGTTCATAGTTAACCTCATCAGTTTCCATGATGCAGGATGTGTGAAGAAGAACAGGGGTGACGCAGCTTATGGAGAAAAGGAGAGGGTACATGGAATAGATGGCGATAGGAAAACACAAGTCTGTGAGGAGAGGAGACATGTGTTTAAGGAGAGAGTTAAAGGAGGAGGATGATGCAGAATGGGACCAAGGAGACACGTGAAGGCGGGTAGAGGAAAACTTACGTCATGGAGATGAAATGACAAGAGTTAGGGGACGCTGTTAAAAAAACAAAGCAAAAATTTTTTTGGAGAAAAAACCTTCTGAACTTCGGACCTTTGCATTTCGCATCTCTGACGCCCCTCGAAAGAAAAGACCCCCCCCACCAAGCACATTCAGTTATACATGTTCAATACTTAACATATTATTCTCATCAACCATACATGTGAAAATACATATAAAAGAATGAACATACATAAACATGAACATAAACATAAGCAATCTCACAGATTCAATCACATAACACAAGTATTTACGTGGTTCACCCTCAAGATGGGAGCTACATCCACGGGAACTATTGTTTATATTAATGGGAAGGGTCAACAGTTCGAGTTTGTGCACAGAGTTGCAGACTCTTCTCTCTATAATGGGTCTTTGCGCACACAGCTGCAAATCCTCGTTCTCTCTTCTTTCTCTTACAATACTTAGTCTTTCATCAATACCCCAAAAATACCATGAGAGACCTATTGGTTGTGGAGCTTGATCTCCAGATTCAGAGATATTATTATTCAGCCGTGTCCGTACCCCATGGTTTTGGGTATCCCGTGGTATTTTCCCATTGTATTTCCCTTATACAAGAAAGAAATTGTAACATGAATAGGGTTGATGCATTAGGTTTTATACATTGTAAAGATCTCTGAGATCAGGAAGAGAGACTGTGAGACAGTGAAGAGGAAGTGCAGCGGTTGTGCTGCAGGTTGTATCCCTTCATTTTGCTGGATGGTATAATAATAAGCATTGGAAACTTCAGTGTGGACGTAGCCCAAGTTGGTTGAACCATGATATATCTGTGTCTCTCTTGTACTGTGTGTGTGATTATATTTGCATTTATGTTTATTGTTATTGCTCTGTGATCCTGTTTTTCTAACAATTGGTGTAGGTAGGGTTTTCACCCTAGCTTATGCAAATGAGCACCTACTAAGGAGAAGGGACTCCTTAGTAGCAGTTCAGAAAAACAATAAATGAAAGACAGTACAGTAAAATAGTAACTACTCTAAGCATGTGCATAAACAGAAAAGACAAGATAATAAAAAAGGTTTTTGTATTGATTATACCTCCAATGTGAAGGTTGGTGAAGCCTTTGCAGCAGTCCAAGAGGGTTGCTTCCAAGCTCTAGTTTTGCTCCTTTCTCTTTCTCCAAAGGGTTTTGGAAATGGGCCAAAGGGGCACTCAAATGTGAAAGTAGCTCAAGGGTGAGCTAGGGTTTCAGGAGTGATTTTGGCAGAGTAAGGGTGCGGTTGACTGTGGATATGAAATGAGGGGCCTCCATCACCTATTTATAGGTTTTTAGGGGTGGAGTGCTGGCCCATGGTTTTGGGCACCATATGGTTTAGGTCAGCTGTATAGGGTTTTTGCTTCCTTTTTCCCTCTTTTTCCTCTTTTTTTGTATTTTGTATTCCCTTTTTAGAGGGTTTTTTCTATTTTGGAGGACTTTTGGATTATTTTGGGGGAAAAGGGGTTTTTTTTGGCCTTTTGGAGGCTTTTTTAATGGTATTTTGGCGTTTTGGAGGCTTTTTAATGGGTTTTTAAGGTTTTGGAGGCAAATATGGTAGGAAATATGGACAAATGAGTCATGCAATGGGGTAGATGAGGTAGTGAGCACTTTTTGGGTGTTAACAGATTGCCCCCTGATGTGTGAGGGAAGGAGCTCATCGTATGGCCGATAGACATCATAAGTCTTTTATGGTTTTCTTGGGGTGTGGAGAGGAGAAGAAACGAACTAGAGCTCGGAATAGCGGTCCCGAACAAACTACAAAAACTTAAAGTACATGACCTCAATAATGAATGATGAATAATCTGAACATATGGACAAGGTGGGCATTCCCATGCTCGTATCAAGATATAGAAGAATAACAAGGGGTCCAAAAAATGGGGACCTGAAGTATACATGGCCTCAAATAATGAATGAGGAAGAATATCAATATATGGACGAGGCGAGCATACCCATGCTCATATCAAGATACATAAAAAAAATAACTGTGAGGCCCGAAAAGGGGGACCTGTAAGATACATAGAGAACCACTATGTACATCATAAGGGTCCAAAGGGGACACAAATCTGGGACATACTGCGGGGTTGACCATGTCTGAGCTGAAGAACTGATACACTAGAATAACAACAGTGTTGCTGAGTGTGGTACCAGAGGAACTGATGAGCTGCTGGATCATAGTGATGGGGAGTCATTCCCTCAATGGTACACTGAACTGGAACTGAACTGGGTACTCAAGGAAGCATATAACTGGATGGCTTCCGAATATAATCGCCAACGCAACCCAGACATCCACGGGAACATATAACTGGGCGTTCTGAAGTGACTCACCAATGTGCTAGAGTCAGGGGAAATCCGGGCTCTTCGACCAATAACTGAAGGGATATTTACCCTGCGCGATTCTCAACGATGTGATCAAGGTGTTGAAGTTGAGCATGTGAGCAACAACCACTCAGAGAGGCAATGATGACTTGTCTCAAAATGGTTTGTAGGCACTCACCACAGATGGTGATGGGTCCAAGGCATAGTGACCTCTAGGTATATCCTCTGGAATAGAGGGGCTGTCGTCAATAGAGGGAGGCCTTCAACTAGCAAGGCAATGATGTTTCCTTGATAGGAGCGCGAGGTGGAGAACCGAAGTGTGAGAGTACTGATGGTAGGACTGATATACTGCTGTGGTAGGGAATAACTGGGCAAGTAGAGTGGGTGGACACAAACTTCCTTTGTTCAGAGTATGATGACGGGGATGATCAGGAAGCATATGAAACTGACTAGAGGGAAGGGGATCATAGCTGTAATGGATCAAGGATACTGACTGGGATGAGTGATACTCAAGTTGGTGTAAAATGGCAGGAGACGACAGAATACTCTGAACAAAGGTGACCTGATTGGGGGTGCTACTGAGATGATCGATCACGGTGCCAAGAGGCACGGGGGGGACTTCTTCATGGGTTTAAGGAACTAGAAGAAGTGTGTTCAAAATGGTACTGTCATGTGTATTTATATGAGCCTAGGACAGTTCATGCTTGTGGTTGCTTTCAATTTTAAGGAGTCTGAAAGCGATAAGAAGACTCTGAAATAATGGAATGGTACTTTCATTTGGATTTGTACGAGCCCAAGACAGTTCATGCTCGTGGTTGCTTTCAATTTTAGAGAGTTTGAAAGCCATAAGAAGACTCCAGGGGGTTTCTTTTTCATGTGTTAGTCTTCAAGGCCCGAAGAAGCATAAAAGGATGCAATGAAGAACTCTTCTAGTTGGTGTGACTAGAGTATTCCTTTTTCATAATTAGTCTACCAGGTCCGGAAAAGGGTTAAACTTATACCAGATAGACGCCCTTTCAGGTACTTTAACAAGCATGAAAGGAAGCAAGATCGCTCGGAGATCTTTTCATTGTTTTAGGAGTCAGAAAAGAGCTTAACAGAAGCTCCCTAAGTGCCTTTTTCGTAAAGGACTTGTTGTTAACACCTAAAAAGTGCTCACTAGCTCATTCCCTTACTCACATGACCCATTTGTCCACTTTTCCACCATCTGAGCCTCTGAAACCAACAAAAGGTCACCAAAAGACCTTAGTACACCCCTTTTTCCATTAAAAAAGATTATTTTTCCAAGAAAATCATAAAAAACCCTCAAAAAGGGTCCAAATTCCCAAAAATATTAAAAAGGGAATTAAAATATTATTTTTATTCAAAAAAGGAAAAAGGAGGGAAAAGTACCTAAACCATGTTGGTCAATACCATTTGGTTTCCACAAAACCACAAATGGTATCTCCCACCACCAAAACCTATAAAAAGGTGGTAGGGGCTCCTCATTTCATATCCTTCCATTATCTCATCCTTATGCTGCTGAAATCTCCCCTGAGCACTTTTAGCCATTGAAGCAACCTTGGAGAAAGAGACCTATTGGAGTTTGGAGCTACTCATCTTGGGAGTTGCTCAACATCAACCTTCACCATTGAAGGTAATATCGCAAGCACTTGCTTGCCCCCCACTTTTCAATACAAAAATTATTTCTTATGTTTCTTGTTCTTGATTTTTGAAATATTTAAATTATTTGCTTAGATTCTTGCTTAGATCCATGAAAAGTATTGTTTATTTAGTTTATTGTTTTTATTTCTATTGAAACTGCTACTACTAGTTAGTAGGTGCCCATAGCACTAAGCTTGGTTGCAAAACCGAGCCAACAGTTTTTGGCGACTCCGCTTTGGTTTGAACTTTAGATCTCTAGCTTTGCCATTTAATCTTAGTTTTTATGAGTTTTTAGTCTTTAGATCCATAGATCTACCATCTTAGACAGCAGATCCATTGCTGTTCTGAGATTTGGCCCCTTAAACAGCCCGAAATTTTCAATTTTCGGGTTCGTTTCTCGGTTTCCGTGCACGGCTTCCGCCTCGCGTCTTTTTTCCAGACAGTCGCGCGGCCCATCGCGACTTTTCTGCGTTTTTCCGCGCGGTCCATCGCGGATTTTTTACAGACAGTCGCGCGGTCCATCGTGACTTTTCTGCATTTTTCCGCGCTGCTCATCGCGGCTGTGCGGCCAAAACCTGCGCGGCTCATCGCGACTGTGCGGCCAAAACCCGCGCGGTCCATCGCGACTGTGTGGCCAAAACCCGCGCGGTCCATCGCGACTGTGCGGCCAAAACCCGCGCGGCCCATCGCGGCTGTTCGTCCAAAACCCGCGCGGCTGAATTTTTTCATTCGGCCATCCCGATTTTGAAAAATATTTTTTACTGTACTTTCTGCCCATAGCACATTTTTTACAGTACTAAATTCTGCATAGTTTACAGATTTGAAAATTTTTTTTACTATTTAAAAGTGGATACCTAGAAATCTTTTTAAAAATTTTCAAGAAAGTGAAAGAAAGATTCATTTTGCATTCTTTATCTAGATTCAAATTTTTTCTTGTTTACTTCTTTAAAATCTTGCCCTTAGCAATTTTTATTGAAAACGAAGAAATCCATTTATTTCTTTTAAGAAAGGAGTTTATTATTTGCTTTCATAAATCCAAGAAATCTTTTATTTTTTGAGTTATTTTTTGAAAAAGCATATTAATTCCTTTTAGTGAAAAAGTCTTAAATATTTGCTTGTTATTTTTCGAAAAATCCTTTATTTTTTGAAAATTTCCCTTAAAAGCATTTAATTTTTTCAAGTTCAGTTTACAACACCTCACGTGCACTCACACGATCACTTAATTGAACAAAGACTTAAAAAGTACCCTAATTTGAACACACCCTTAACCCCACTTGGGGAACACGAAAAGAATTCTTGTAGCTAGGTAGTATTGGGGGGATAGGTGTTCCAATAACACCCCTCAGTTCATACATCTGAGACATAGAAGTTGTCCAATTAGGGAGCTAAAATCTCTTAGTACTTTTTGGCGCGGTCACAACCGGTTTGTGGGAAGGCCTCTCCCTTAGGAGGGTTGAAGTCGCGAGGATGGTTCCGGAAGCCTGAGTGGGATACTGAAACCCATTCAGTAACCGAAGGGCTACCATTCGCAGTTCTCGGGATATCCCTGTATTGGGATATTGCGATCAAAGGACCAAACGGCAGATTTACCTTTTCTCGACGCGTCATGAACGGAGTATCCTAGTAGCCTGTCTTTTTAGGATCGATTACCCGGTGTCCCTCCCGGTAGGGGGATATCTAGCCGTTGTCTCTACATTCATATTGTCTGACTTGGATTTCATCACCTTGCAGGGGATATCGTCTGTTTGAGTCACAATACTTTTAGATTAGGTGTTTGCATGATCTTTACCACCTTTTGAGTCTAGTTACACCTATTTTTTCTAGGAGCCGTTTGCATGTTGGTATTATGACCGGTTGTTGCATTCCTCCAGTTATTGTAGCACAGCTGCTAGAATAAGTGCATTTTTTGAGGATTGATTTTTTGGCCTGTGAGCCTTCTTTTTTCACTCCCCTTTTTGCACCCTTGGTTGCATTAGGGTTTTTGAGTCTTTTACATATATATCACCACCTGATACTTAAAACAATTTTTTAAATAAAAAACATATTCTCACCATTGAGAATTCTAGACGTTCTCGTCGTCTACGGGGCGAACTCCCAGAGTTTAGTCCACTTGGCTCTCCACGTCACGGACGCAGAGCATTATCCCTTGATTCGACACATCGTCGATCATCTAGACGGTCATCCGATTCTGACATACCCCACTTCACCTTTGATTTGGAGGTAGAATCCGAAAACCCCACAGAGTTACCACCAACCACAATTATGTCTGGAACACCAGTTGATCCACTATATACGTTAACCATAGGTCAGACATCCGCAGACCCTTCTGCGGTAGTACCATCAACGGCAACAGCCACCCCCTTGGGTATGCCCAACATGGGTAACACTCCACATTCAGGAATGCCTAACACAGGACCACCACCTGTCATGGGCATGCCCAACATGGGGGTCATACCCCCTTCGGTTTCCACAAACCCTATCCCAGGAATCCCTAGTACGATTCCTAACCCAAGTGTAACTCCTGTTGCACTTGGGAATGCTATCCCAGGAATCCCTAGTGCGATTCCTAACCCAAGTGTAACCCATGTTGCACTCGGTAGTGCTATACCAGGAATCCCTAGTGCGATTCCTAACCCAAGTATAACCCATGTTGCACTTGGGAGCGCTAACCCATATCAGGCCACACCTATTGGAGGGAACATACCCTCCATACCTAGCATACCTATAGGCGCTACTGGACCCCTACACCATACCACAATGGCTAGGCAGGTCCCGGTTCCGGTCACCACATCTGCTAGTCTACCATACATGGCAAGTCTGAACCTGCCAGATTTAGCTAGGCTCACAAATGACCCCATCAGACATGATCCTGCTTGGCCCCATATGCCCACTAAGCTTCCCTCTGAAATCCCTAAGTTTGAGGGAAAGGCTGGAGAAGACCCCCAAAATCACATCATGTCCTTCCATTTATGGTGTTCCTCCAACTCCATAGTGGATGACTCAATCCGCCTACGGCTTTTCCAACGCACCTTCACTGGCTCTGTAGCCAAATGGTATATCGAGCAACCCCATGGGACGCATTCCACATTTACCTCCCTTGCCTCGACCTTCCTGCAGTCCTTTCAGCTACCAGTCCGCTATGATGCGGGCGTCGAGATCCTACTGTCTTGCAGACAAAACACGGCCACGCATATCACTGACCATATTCATGATTGGCGGCGGCGCCGAAGCCTATGCAAGATCAAATTAGACGACCGAATCTTTTTAGACTGGTTCCTTAAATCCCTCCTCCCTCTCATTGCGAAGGATGTAGCATCTGAAAGACCCCAGTCTGAGGAGGAGGCCATCCTTAAGGCCCAACAGTTTGATCTTATCTATGCCCAATCAGGTTACCTATACACCATCATACCTGACGCACCACGAGGTGACTCCGCACGCGGTGACACACCGGGGGCATCACATGCCGCTGATGGCATTATTGGCCAAATTACACCGCAAGCCAAACCTTTCAGTATGGTGAGCACCATGCCCGCCCCAGACCTTTCTAGGGCTACATCCAGTTCCGGAGCGACAACTTCTTATGCTCCAACAAACCAGACCCATCATGTTCATGGACCCTCTTGTCCACAACATTGTTATGGCCAAACGCCATCAGCATATGTACCCCCTACATACTATACTCACCCTACGGTACAAAACCCCATGCAGTTCCAACAACAGCCCATGCATTACCCACAACCGGTTGCACCGGCTAACCTCACACCTCCACCAGCTCAGGGGTACCAACAACCCCAGCAGGCAACTGGACCACCTCCAGCTCCACCTGCGTACTATCCACCGCAACCTGCTCCCGCACCTGCGGCTCCTCAGAATCCCCCTAACGCTCAAGGGCATGTGTACGCACAACAACATCAGCCCCAGTACCAAAATAACCAACGTAACCAGGGTGGGCAACCCAACCGCGGAAGAGGACGCAACCGTGGAAACAATCAAAACCGTAACCAAGCTCCACAACCTACCCATCCTCCGCAAGACAATAACGCGGCGCCCGCTCATCAGAATCCGGATCGGCCACCTAAGCAACCCAAAAATGCTAATTTACGAACAAACCATCCTTGTTCCATTTGCGGTGTCTATGGCCACTATACCCACGCTTGCCCACATCTGGAGCGAGATCGACAACTATGGACAAATGACGCCCATCGTCAAGGGCAGGCGGCTCCTCAGCCACCACCCAACCCCCCACCACCCCCACAACAACCTTTGGTCCTCCAAAACCCTTTTCCAACACAGGGTGTAGTGAACACTCAGCCGTTAGCCCCCCCTCAGGGAAACGTGCCACCACAGCAGATCACTTATGCAGCCCTTGATCAACCCATGTTCGATTCAGGTACTCACCATTTGTTGATGATGTCGACTGCCGATGCTAACCTCCAAACTCGTTGGAACCAATATGGCTCCACCTCTGAAGCCCCTCCCGCCGACAAGAACACTAACGTTAATCCCACAGATCAAACGTTACGTATACCTCCGGCTTCACTTGATGGCGCTTCCAAAGCACCTCGCTTCCCACTTTGTCGCATCAACAGTAATCCCAATGCTCGCGCTGCGTCGAATTACAACATCCTAAACGACTTAGCCCAGTCTCCTGCAGCCATGTCTGCTTTAGAAGTTTTACAAAACTGTCCTTCGCAGCGCAAAACTTTGCTCTCTGCCATTGGCGCCATTGACCCCAATGATTCACAGTTGATCGCATTCGATTCAGACCAGTCTGAACCCCGCCTGCCTTCCTCTTTAGCATTCCAAGTTTCCGTTTCTGTTCGGAATCTTGTCATCCATCGGTGCATTATCGATGAAGGGGCCTCCACATGCGTCATGTCCACATTTGTTTGGCAGAAGTTGGGATCCCCTACTCTCCAGCAGTCCACCACTGCATTACGAGCTTATGACGGCCGTTCGGCTCAACCCCTAGGTCTGTTAGCCAATGTCCCTGTCCAGCTGGCGGGTAAAACCATGCTCATTGACATTGAGGTCATCAATGCCCCACTAGACTATAACCTTTTACTTGGTCGCAACTACATGTACGCCATGAAAGCGGTTGCCTCATCTGTTTTTCGTACCATGATGTTCCCCCATGAGGGACGCGTGGTCAAGGTCGACCAGCTCACCTATTACGATCCCAAGGCCCCTACCACACCTGAAAATGGTCTCACCATGATTGAACAACCCGCTTCTAGTGCAGTTACCTCCTTTGTGTCTTCCGTGGCACCCGGACTTTATTCCGATACACCAATGACCTCTACATTCCAGGCCATTCCACCACCGTCACCGGAGACCCAGGTCGCTAACCTCTGCACTCTTTCACAAACACCCGGTAATCAACCCTCCTTGTTACCCAAACCACCATTGGTCCCTAGTCACATCGGTGTTACACCTATCCACACAATCCCCTTTCTATTTCCTCCTTCGGGTGTAGTAAGCGCCCCGTTTATGGCTACCCTTAGTCTCCCCGGGTTAACATTAGGATTACCCGTGTGGTATATTATGCCTCCCATTCCTCCACCGACACCAAATGTCATCCTACAACCGGTGCAACCCATTGTTACTTCTACCCAACCACCTCCCGGTATCACGACTCCTTCGTCGTCGACGAATCCCCCTCCATTCGTCAGGCCCACTGGGGGCAGAGGCCCACAACCATACACTGCGGTTCCCCCACCCAAGGCAGTTAAACCTCCCCCCATATTTCGTGCTCCTCCAAAATGCTTGCTGTGTGATGAGTTAGGCCATCCAACCCATCAGTGCCCATAGTTACCTGCATTGCAGGAACACATGCAAATGTTGGACGACGACCCCAACATCCCGGTGGTCAAACTAGATCCAAACCCTATGCCTCGTGATAAATCACTGCGTACCAACCACCCATGTGCGATATGCGGTATTTATGGCCACTACTCGCATAACTGTCCTGACATCCCAGACTACAGAGCAGCTCTCTACGAGATGAACAATTTGGACCTAGAGACGGCACCCTCTACTATCGAGGAGATCTACCCTCCCGCATCATCCTCATCCGGAGAGATTAACACCATCTATATGATCTCTTCGACTACCACTACCTCATCACTCGATTTGACCACTCAAAGGTCCCGCAATGATGAAGAGGTTCTCGAGACTCCTACTACCTTTGATTATCCCGGGGAAGACATGCACCATCGTCCATACTTCCTCCTGGAAGAGACTTCATCCACCACCGCTACCCAATCCGCGGTTGAGTCCAAGGATTTCCTTCCTACTAAAATCGATTGGTTAACGGATCCCATGGCTGATATTTCTCCCGTCATCCACATTGACATCTCTGACCCACTTGGTGCCCTTCATACCATCACATTAGGAACCTCCCACAGTGAGCATGAGATCGGAGAATACCAACAACTGTTCCAAGAATTCACTGATGTCTTTACTTGGTCAGATACCGAAATGCCTGGCCTTGACCCCGCCATTTATATGATCTCCACTGGATACCCCTCTGTCCGGTCGGCCCCTTCCATTGATCCCTTTGACACACAGGTTGAACCCTTTCAAATAAACCAGGAAACCACATGTCCACAACATGGGGGCATGCCCAAAACCTTGCCTACTCATCATCACCGTGATCCTCGTCGGAGATACTGGGGGCATCCACCCCACAAAGGGAATCCCCCATCATCATATCATCACTTCAGTATGCCACCACGACCCACAGCCTCATGGTATAACACCCCGCCAGCAGTTGCTCAATGCCCTATTGATCTCTCTATGAGACAACATCTGCACCACATTGACACCTCTGAGTTAGGGGGCATAATAGATTACCTCGACCCCGGGATAGGGGGCATGATCAATCATTTTGAACCTTCCCCATCATCTCTATCTCAACACCTCAATGAGCCCATCGTTCAAACCAACACATATGTGATCCACAATCACAAACCCCATGCACATAGCATGGGGGCAGGTCATTAACCCTGCTCACTTTTTCATATTCGTGATCTCAACCATTTTTGAGGTCATGTGTCACTTGTATATTTCAGTTGATTTGATACACCTAGTATTTTTCCCCCACGGGTCATCATTTCTCCCCACCACTGCATCCTTCGATTGGTGGGATCACCTTTATTTGTAGCCATTTTTTAACCTAGTTCTTTCCTTTAACCATTCCGGAGTCCTTATGACCTCCGTTTTTCGCACCATTTGCACTGCCGGATTCAGTTTTCCGCGCTCGTGATGATGCTTGAGATCATTTCTCGCTCTCACCTTGATATTTTCTGGGCGTTTTTTCCACGCCCCCTCGTCACCTCGGTTTGCGTGCCACATCGGCCGTTCTCCGTTTTAGACGTGCCTTATATAGCCGGATTCAGTTTTCCGCGCTCGTGATGATGCTTGAGATCATTTCTCGCTCTCACCTTTAGATTTTCTGGGCGTTTTTTCCACGCCCCCTCGTCACCTCGGTTTGCGTGCCACATCGGCCGTTCTCCGTTTTCGATGTGTCTTATATCGCCGGATTCAGTTTTCCGCGCTTGTAATGATGCTTGAGATCATTTCTCGCTCTCACCTTTATATTTTTCGGGCATTTTTTCCACGCCCCCTCATCACCTCGGTTTGCGTGCCACATCGGCCGTTCTCCGTTTTCGACAATCCTTAAGTCACCGGATCCAGTTTTCCGCACAGATGACGATGCTTGAGACCTTTTCTCGCCCTCATCAATCCATTTTTGTTCGGTATAATTTTATCCCTTTTTCGGGCCGAGCAACCCCTCTTACGAAAAAGGCACTTAGGGAGTTTCTGTTAAGCTCTTTTCTGACTCCTAAAACAATGAAAAGATCGCCGAGCAATCTTGCTTCCTTTCATGCTCGCTAAACGTATCTGAAAGGGCGTCTACCTGGTATAAGTTTACCCCTTTTCCGGACCTCGTAGACTAATTACGAAAAAGGTATACTCTAGTCACATCGGCTAGAAGAGTTCTCCATCCGCATCATTTTATGCTTTTTTGGGCCTTGGAGACTAAACTATGAAAAAGAACACCAATAGAGTCCACTTACCGCTTTCAGACTCTCTAAACATGATAGCAACCATGAGCATGCGCCGTCCTGGGCTCACAAAATAAACAAGACAGTACCATTTCAGAGCACACTTTTATCCCTTCTTGGAGCTCATTAAAACTACGAAGAAGGAAGAAGGGTGCCTCTTGGCGCCACGACAGATCATATCTACTCAACATAGCAGCTTCCCCATTCTGGTCGCCTTTGTTCAGAGTATTCTGCAGTATGTCACCCGAAAACTCCCTCGACAGCTACCATCAGCTTCACCCCCCCAGAGTCAGTACATACCCTTCAGTCCCTAAAAGATGATCCCCACACCTACAAGTCAGTTCCCTACGCTGCCAGGTCAACCACGTCATCTTGCTCTGAACAAAGGAAGTTTGAGTCTACCCATTTTTGACCCAGTTATTTCCCATCCCCACAAGTATGTCAGTCCTACCAGCAGTACTACATCACTTCAGTTTACACCTCGCGCTCCCAGCAAGGAAACATCATTGCCTTGTTAGTTGCTGGTCTCCCTCTGTCGACGACAACCACATTGATTCCAGAGGATAGACCTAGAGGTCCCTGTGTCTTGGACTCATTACCATTTTTGATGAGTGCCTACGAATCATTTTGAGAGGAATCCTCAGTGCCTCTCCTAATGGTTGTTTCTCACATGCTCGACTTCAACACCTTGATCGCATCGTTGAGACTCGCACAGGGTATTGGTCCGTTCAGTTATGAGTCGAAGACCCCGGATACCACCTGACTCCTCCACATTTGAGAGTCTACCTATGGGCACAACCAGTTACATTTTTTCTATAGATATCCGGGTTGCGTATGGCGACAGTATTCAGATGAACCCCAGTTTCATACTCCCTTGAGTATACAGGTACATTATTTCTCAGAGATGACTCATAGTCTTTGAGTCCCTGCAGATGTTGGACACCTTCAGTTTCAGCAGTTCAACAGTTATTCCAGTGTATCAGTTATTGAGATCAGCCATGATCATGAGTATATCCCACAATCATGTCCCCTCTGGACCATTATGATGTACCAGTATATTTCTTTACGTATTAGATCCCCCTTCTTGGGACTAATTGTTTTGTATATGTCTTGATACGAGCATGGGAATGCCCACCTCGTCCTTTATCAGAGATTATACCTCATTCATATTGAGGCAATGTAATATTTTTTGTTTTTGCAGCTTCCAAGGGCCGTGGCTCCAGTCTCCAACCGGTCTCTTCTCTCCCCTAAAACCCAGAAAAAGGACAAAAGAACTATGATGTCTATCGGCCATACGATGAGCTCCTGCCCTCACACATCAGGGGGCAATCTGTTAACACCTAAAAAGTGCTCACTAGCTCATTCCCTTACTCACATGACCCATTTGTCCACTTTTCCACCATCTGAGCCTCTGAAACCAACAAAAGGTCACCAAAAGACCTTAGTACACCCCTTTTTCCATTAAAAAAGATTATTTTTCCAAGAAAATCATAAAAAACCCTCAAAAAGGGTCCAAATTCCCAAAAATATTAAAAAGGGAATTAAAATATTATTTTTATTCAAAAAAGGAAAAAGGAGGGAAAAGTACCTAAACCATGTTGGTCAATACCATTTGGTTTCCACAAAACCACAAATGGTATCTCCCACCACCAAAACCTATAAAAAGGTGGTAGGGGCTCCTCATTTCATATCCTTCCATTATCTCATCCTTATGCTGCTGAAATCTCCCCTGAGCACTTTTAGCCATTGAAGCAACCTTGGAGAAAGAGACCTATTGGAGTTTGGAGCTACTCATCTTGGGAGTTGCTCAACATCAACCTTCACCATTGAAGGTAATATCGCAAGCACTTGCTTGCCCCCCACTTTTCAATACAAAAATTATTTCTTATGTTTCTTGTTCTTGATTTTTGAAATATTTAAATTATTTGCTTAGATTCTTGCTTAGATCCATGAAAAGTATTGTTTATTTAGTTTATTGTTTTTATTTCTATTGAAACTACTACTACTAGTTAGTAGGTGCCCATAGCACTAAGCTTGGTTGCAAAACCGAGCCAACACTTGTCCGGCCCGAAAAAGGGATAAAATTATACTGAACAAAAGGAATGGTCAGGCAAGGAGGAAGTACTCAATCAAGGAACATTGATGATGACCACGAACGAGGGTAGGAGGGAACACTGGTGGGCCTCCTTGTGGGATAATGAATGGTTGAAAAATAACGAAATAATTGCAGTATGGAAGGAGTGAATGGCTCATGTAAAAAATGTGGAACAATCCGATGGCGACCGAAGTGGTGCGTAAATCGAGGCAGCAAGGTTTCAGGACACAATGGTGAAATTGTACCTGGTGAGAGCGAGAAATGATCTCAAGCATCATCATGAGCTTGGAAAAATGAATCCGACGATATAAAAAGTGTCAAAAATGGATAACGGTCAATGTGGTGCTCAAACCGAGGCAACGGGGGGCATTTTGGAAAAAATACCTGAAAACTCTGGGGGTGAGAGGGAGAAATGATCTCAAGCATCATCACGGGCTTGGAAAAATGAATCCGATGATATAAAATATATAAAAAATGGAGAGAAACCAAAGTGGCACGCAAACCGAGGTGACTAGTGCTGTCTAAAAAATTCTCAAAAATGATGTGGAAAAAATAAGAAAACAAGTTCACCATCATGACAGTCTCATCATGTTGATTCCAGTGGTGGAAACAGTTCGAAAAATGGACTCTGTATGGGTTCAGAATGACCAAAACAAGAAACAGTCAACGGGCTATAAATAGTAAGTGGGTCCAACATGATGAGTGTCATTTGTACTTGTTGACTTTGACTAGTGATCAGAGTGGACCAGAGCTGAGTTGGTGTTTCTGGACGATCCGACTGGCCATTTTCAGATCCGGGAGTTACAGGTATTCCGATAAACTCATACCTGCATTTTCATTGGGTTCAGGGGGGGTAGTGGGTCCCAGGGGCATTTTTGTATGGTCCACGTGGGGTGGAACCGCTGTCGGGGACCACGGGTTCTAGGGTGGATCACGCAGACAGGGACCGCGAGTTTTGGGTTGGAATACGCAGTCCTATACCGTGAGTTCCAAGGCTGGACTCACGGTTCGAGACCGCGAGTTCGACTCCTACAGGAGTGGCCCCATACCACTACTGTAACCCTAACAACCGCGGTCGAAAACCACGGCAAGGGGCCCTAAAGCCACGATTGGGATCGAGTTGTTAGGGTTTCCCTGGGGGGGGGAAGGGTTACTTCTTTGACATGAGTCAGATGAGTTTTCCTTGTGTGATTCACAAGATGCGATTGGTGCTTTGGCGAGAGCGGGATGTTCCGGATGACATAGTGGAGGTCATCTGGAGGGATCAGCATGTGTGGTCTACGTTGGGGTTGTGCAGGTTGCTGAAGTTCGCACAGGTTCCTATGATGCATTCAGCAGCGCTGCTGCTGAACCGATTAGTGATATTTTGGGAGCCGGACATTCATGCATTCAGGGTGCAGGGAGAGAGGGTGGATCTCAACCTCGCAGATATATACTTCTTGACGGGGTTTCCCTGTCAGGGTAGGGTGGCTGATACGAAGCCACGAGTATCCGCAGATTTGGATATGCAGGATATGTTGGAGCGGTACTGGGTTCCGGAGGCTAGGGTGCAGAGGAATGCACTCTGGGTGGTGGACCTGCAGGAGCCAGTAGTATAGGTGATCGCGGCATGCGTGGTTCGCGTTTTGGGGTCCCAATCACCTGAAAAGGTGTCCGGGGGCCAGATGCAGCTGGTGGAGCGGGTGCTGGATGGTGTATATTATGCCTGGGGCCAGATGTTCCTCATTTGTGTTCAGCGGTAGCTGACATCGGTGAAGGAATCTGGCAAGGGATTCTGTTATGGATCCTTTCTTTGTGCCTTCTTCATGGAGCGGGTACCTACACTGCAGCCGCGGGTGCTGGTCACGGTGGGAGAACTAAGGGAGCCACGCATGGTGCGGTGGGGAGAAATGATGCACCGACGGGGTGGCGGTGAGGTTGGGAGATACATCACCAAGGAGCTCTACCTTCAATGGTTGTAGATGTCGCTGACACTGGATGATTATCCATACAGAGATATGGACTACACCGGGGATCCAGAGGCACCACGGCCGCTAGGGCAGGCGTGGGGACCAGATGGTAAGTATTGATTTGCTTGATTGTTGTTGATGTCAATTTTTGTGTATGATAGGTTTAAGATGTTGATATGCTATTACTGACTGATGTATGATCTATAGATGTTGGCCTGAGACTACCACTAGGACATGTAGCTCGCAGGGGGAATGTGGCGGGTACCAGCCCTGCCAAGCCAAGGGGAGGTGCATTGACGGGATGCGAAGGGGACTCTAGAGTCCGTACGAATGCTTCTGGATCGGTTTCTAGTTGGAGTGACTCATGATGGGTGGCGGGACGTGGATCTAGAGGTGATTCAGGACTGTCTGAGGGCGCCACGGGAGTTCTGATTGATCGCGATCCGGGTGGCTATTTTGGCGGATAGGGGTCAGGCACAAGAGTCTGTAGGGGATGAGGAGCTGCCAGAGGAGGAGCGGGGTGAGGACTCGGAGGAAGCTGATGCAGGTAGTGATGGAGGGTATGACTCTTAGTAGGGAGTGCAGGGGACTCCCCCCCCGATTTTGTATCTACGGCATGTATTCTATGAGGTGTATTGATGTATAGATATTTTTTTGTATAGCTGAGTACGGGGGTACTCAGGACATGTGTAGCATATTGATGTTTATCTTTTGATATATAGATATGCACATGGATGCACCTTTTTGCAATGATGATTTGGTGTACGCACGTGGATGCGCTTATGGTTTGTTATATGTTTGTACTGCACGTGGATGCAAGTAGTGTAGGATGATGGGCACCTGGATGCCCCTTATGTATTGTATGTTATGCAACATGATGTATGTAGGATCAGGCACGTGGATGCCCCTGTATAGTAATGTGTTTTTATGTTATTGCACATGGAAGCAAATGTTTATGTGATGATAGGAATGTGGATGCCCCTGGCAATATTTTTGGATTTTTATATATTTTTGATGAGATGTTATGGGATGATGATACATGATGGAGGTTTTACATGGTGTGATTGATGTGCCAATCTAGGATATTGTTAGCCATTTGATCTGCAACACTATTTTGAGCTCTTGGGACATGGATGAATGTGATGGATTCAAATTGTTGGCTGAGTTGTTTTGAGCGCATGAATTTTCTAAAGAGGCAGGGATCACGCACTTGGTAGCAGTTGTTGAACTGGGAGACAAGTAGCTGGGAGTCAAGGAACACATGAAGGTGACATATGCCCATCTGGAGGGCAGTAGTCAAGAGGCCGGTCACAGCATCATACTACGCCTGGTTATTGGTAGCAGCGCCTATACATATTCCGTCAAGGTGAATCAATTCATGTGAAGGGGAATATAAGACCCATGCTGCAGAAGCCAGGTTTGGAGACCAGCGGCTTGCTCCATCAGCGAAGCCAATGTAATGAGGTGGAAGATGGTCCATCTATGATCATGCAAAAATGATGAATATAAGATTGCGGTAAAAAATGTAAAAAACAAAAAGAGAGCAAATTGTACAAGATGGACCAATGGGGCCACGGGTTTATTTAGGGATAAAAGCATTTAAGATACAACCCATTATGGGGGTTGCGTAAAGGGTGACCTTTTGAGTCAGTTAAAATGTATGCCCCATTGCCAAGGCAGGTCTACATGATGTAAGGGCCTTGCCACATGGATTCAAACTTTCCTTTACTGGTCTTGTCGTGGGCTTGTTCATAGGCGAGGACGAGGTCCCCTTCGAAGAAAGTTCAAGGGTGAACATGTTTGCTGTAACCAGATTTGGAGCGGTTCTTGGCGGCTTCAATGGTCTGTAGAGTGGCACGACGGTCTTCATCAGCTTGTTCTAGTGATAGCAGACGTTGCTCGAGTGGGGAGGTGTTCTAGTGATGATAGTCATTGAGGACGTGTTCGGCTTCCTTGTGTGTAAGACAATGATGGAGAATCGTGTCTACCCCTCGCCAATAAAGGACATCGCCTAAGAGGAGATATCGAGAGGCCCAGTGACAGTTACGACGGCGTCCATCACAACTAATGTTGGGTCGGAACTTCTGCATGCGAAGGTATAACAAAATATTACCATACCATGGGTCATCAGACGAGATGATGAACAAGTGATTGTCGGGTAACTCATCGGAGATTTGTGGGGACGGCAGAAGGGAGGGGAGATCGGTGATGAGATGGGAAAGCGCGAGGGCTTTAGTGCTCTTAGGGGTTCTGAAAGTGAGTTCATATTCTTGGAGGATAATTACCCATTTAGCAACGCGACCTTGCAAGAGGCGTCAGTTTAAGAGATAGACCATGGGGTTGGAATTGGAGATAACTGTGGTATGACTGAGTAAAATGTAGTGTCGCAATTTTTGGATGGAAAAGACCACAACAAGGGATAGTCTTTCCTCATATGGGTAACGTAGGGGTGGTCCAGACAAGGTCTGGCTGATGTAATAAATGACATGCTCCTGGTGAGAGGCGTCTTCTTGAATAAGGACTCCGAACACGGCATAATCAGATGCCGTGAAATAAAGGATGAAGTCCTGAGAGAAATCTGGAGGGGAGATCAAAGGGGCTTGTGTGAGAGCTTTCTTAAGGGCTTCGAATGCAGCTTCTTCTTGCGCATCCCAAACAAAGGGTATGTGGGTACGAAGCAGGCGTAAGAAACCATGAATGGTGGTGGAATAATCAGGAACGAAGCAATGGAGGAAATTAGATCGCCCCTGCGGACTCTGGATCTGATAGAGCATGCGAGGAGAGGGAAGGTCTATGATTGCTTGGACTTTCAGGGGATCAACAACAATTCCTTTTTGGGAAACAATGAAACCCAACAATCGACCTGCCAGAACACAAAAGACACACTTGTGTGGGTTTAAGTGGATTTGATATTTGCGACAACGCAGAAAGACTAGCCGGAGGTCGTTAAGGTGGTCTGATCGTTTCCAGGAACAAGATGTAAGATCGTCAAGATAGAATAGCACGATATGGACCAAGTCGTGAAAACAATAGGTCATGGCTCGCTGGAAGGTAGCACCAGCATTTTTGAGGCCGAAAGGCATGACGCAATAGGAAAAGGTGCCCCATGGGGTGGTAAAGGAAGTCTTGTACTGATCCTCCTTACGAATCTGAATCTCGTTGTATTCGAAAAAACCATCCATGAAAGATAGGACTTCATGCCCCGCACACACATCAATGAGTTGGTCAATAAATGGCGTGGGGAAGTTGTCTTTGGGACAGGCTCAGTTTAAATCGCGGAAGTCAGTACATACTCTAATAGTGCCTTGTTTCTTGTTAACAGGGACGGGGTTCAAAACCCAAGTGGTATATGCAATAGGATAAATGAATCCCGCTTTGCAAAGTTTCTCAATCTTTGCTCTAACAACGGGGAGCTTTGAGGGATGAATGGGGTGTTGTTTCTGGCGAACGGGGGGTACGTCTGGCCATGTGTGAATGTGGTGTTCTATAATAGCGGGGTCGAGACTAGGCATTTCGGTATAGGACCAGGCAAAGACATCACGAAACTCTTGGAAAAGTTTTTTGTACTCTCCAATCTCATACTCACTGCAGGAGGCTCCTAATGTAATGATTTCAAGAGCACCAGGTGGGTCAGAGATATCGATGTGGATGACAGGTGAGATGTTGGCCATGTTACCCTCAAAGGCATCAGGAGCGGGAATGGGATCCTTAAACTAGATGACTTTGGTGGGAAGAAAATATTTGGACTCAACCACAAATTGGGTGGCTGTGGTGAAGGATGAATCTTCTGGGAGGAAATAGGAACGATGGTGCATGTCTTCCTAGGGATAATCTGAGGCAGTGAGGGCCTCTAGAATCTCCTCATCATTGCGGAAACTTTGAGTTGTCAAATCGGTTGACGAGGAAGTGGTAGTCGAAGAGATCATATAGATGGTGTTAATCTCTCTGGATGAGGGTGATACTGGGGGTGGATCTCCTCAATTGTGGGGGGTGCCGTCTCAAGGTCCAAATTATTCATCTCGTAGAGAGTTGCTCTGTAATATGGGAGATCAGGACAATGATGTGAGTAATGGCCATAAATACCGCATATTGCACAAGGGTGGTTGGTACGCAGTGATTTATCACAAGGCTTAGGGGTTGGATCGAGTTCGACAACCGAGATGTTGGGGTCATCATCAAGCATTTGCATGTGTTCCTGTAATGCAGGTAATTGTGGACATTGTGAGTTAGATGGCCTAACTCATCACACAATGAGCATTTGGGAGGAGCACAAAACACGGGGGGGGGGGGGGGGGGGGGGGGTGGGGGTTTAACTGCTTTGGGTGGGGTATAGCAGTGTATGGTTGTGGGCCTCTGCCCCCAGTGTGCTGTAGTGACATCAGGGGGTGGTTGAATAGTAGTGGCAATGGGTTGCACCAGTTGTAGGATGACATTTGGTGTTGGCAGGGGAATGGGAGGTGAAATATACCACACGCGTAATCCTAAGGTTTTCCCGGGGAGGCTGAGAGTAGCCATAACCGGGGTGCTTACTACGCCCGAGGGAGGGAATAGGAAGGGGATTGTGTGGATGGTTGTAACACCAATGTGACTAGGTACCAATGGTGGTTTGGGTAATAAGGGTGGTTGATTGTTGGTTATTTGTGTATTGTGGGAAAGGGTACATAGGTCAGATACTTCGGTCGCAGGGGACAGCGGTGGAATGGATTGGAATGTTGAGGTCATTGGTGTATCTGAGTAAACTCTGGGTCCTACGGAGGAAACAAACGAGGTAGTTGCACCATAAACAGGTTGTTCAACCATGGGGAGAACATTTTCGGGTGCACCGGGGGCATTGGGATCGTAATAGGTGAGTTGATCGACCTTGACCACGCGTCCGTCATGGGGGAACATCATGGTATGAAAAATGGATGAGGTAACCGCCCACATGGAATACATGTAGCTACGGACAAGTAAGAGGTTGTAATCAAGTTGGGCATTGATGAGCTTTATGTCAATGAGCACGGTTTTTCCAGCCAACTAGACAGCGACATTAGCTAAGAGACCTTGGGGTTGAGTCGAACGGCTGTCGTAGGCTCGCAACACAGTGGTGGACTACTACAGAGTAGGGGATCCCAACTTCTGCCAAACGAATGTGGACATAACTCATGTAGAGGCACCTTCATCGATATGCACTGATGGATGACAAGATTCCGAATGGAAACAGAAACTTGGAATGCTAAAGTGGAAGGCAGGCGTGGTTCGGATTGGTCCAAATCGAAGGCCATCAATCGTGAATCATTTGGGTCAATAGCACCAATGGCGGAGAGAAAAGTCTTGCGTTGTGAAGGACAGTTTTTTAAGACTTCTAACGCAAACATGGTTGTGGGAGACTGGGCTAAGTCATCTACAATGTTGTAATTAGACGCATCGCGAGCATTGGGATTATTGTTGATGCGATGAAGTGGGAAGTGAGGTGCTTTGGAGGTGCCATATAGTGGAGCCGGAGGTATACGTAACATCTGATCAATGGGATGAGCGTTAGTGTTTTTGTCGGTGGGAGGGGCTTCAGGTTTTGAGCCATATTGGTTCCGACGGGTTTGGAGGTTGACATCGGTGGATGACATTATTAACAAGTGATGGGTACCTGAGTCTAACATGGGTTGATCAGGAGCGGCATAAGTGATCTACTATTGTGGTGGCACGTTTCCTTGAGGGGGAGCCAATGGTTGAGTGTTCACTACGCCTTGGGTTGGTAAGGGGTTTTGTAACACCAAGGGTTGATGTTGAGGTGGTGGGGGGGTTGGGCGGTGCCTGAGGAGCCGTGTGCCCTTGGCGATGGGCATCATCAGTCCAGAGTTGCCGAGCTCGCTCCAAATGTGGGAAAGCATGTGTGTAGTGGCCATATACCCCACAAATAGAACAAGGATGTTTTTTTCACAAATTATGATTTTTGGCTTGTTTGGGCGGCCAATCAGGGTTCTGGTTGGCAGGTGCCATGTTATTGTTGTTTGGGGGATTGGGAGGTTGAATGGCTTGGTCTAGAGGGGGGTTGTTCCCATGGTTATGGCCTTTGCCACAGTTTTGTTGGCCCTGTTGGCGCTAGTTATTTTGGTTCTGCTGCAGATTCTGTTGGGCGTACACTTTCCCTTGGGCAGCAGGTGGGTTCTGGGGTTGTGCAGGTGTGGGAGCAGGCTGCAGTGGATAATAAGTAGGTGGAGGCTGTGCAGGTGCTGAACCTTGTGGGGGTTGCTGATACGTCTGTGGAATGGGTTGTGGGTTTGCCATAGGGGCTTCCTATGGCGGGTAATAAGCAGGTTGGGCTTGAGAGGACACAGGAGCTGGTGCAGCCTGTGGGTGGTAATATGGTTGAGGTACAACCAGGGAGGCGTAAGCGGGGGATGCATGACCAAAGCACTGAGGTGGACATGAGGGTTCGTGGGAATGGTGGTGATGTGCCATAGGAGCATACGAAATTGTTGCTCCAAACTGTGATGTAGCCCGCGAAAGGTTGGGGCCATGGCTAGGATGTGCTATGGAAAAGGGTTGGGGATGCGAGGAAACACGGCCAATGATGCCATCTGTGGCATGGGATGCCCCCGGGGCATCGTGTCGGGAGGAATCGCTGCGAGGGGCGTTAGGTATGATGGAATACATATAACTTGACTGGGCGTAAATGAGGTCAAATTGCTGGGCTTTGAGAATGGCCTCTTCTTCGAACTGGGGTCGTTCGGATGCCACATCCTTGGTAATGACAGGAAGGAGGGATTTTAGAAACCAATAGAAGAAGATATGGTTGTCTAACTTGATTTTGAAGAGGCTGCGGCGTCGACGCCACTCATGAATGTGGTCAGTGATGTGGGTAGCCGTGTTCTATCTGCAAGACAGTAGCATCTCAACTCCCGCGTCATAGAGGACAGGTAATTGAAAGAAATGTAGTAAAGTTGAGGCAAGGGAAGTAAAGGTGGCATGGGTCCCATGGGGTTGCTCGATGTACCACTAAGCTGCAGAGCCAGTGAGGGTGCACTGTAACAGACAGAGGTGGACAGAGTCATCCACTATGGAGTTGGAGGAACACCATAGATGGAAGGACATAATATTGTTCTAGGGGTCCTCACCTGCCTTGCCCTCAAACTTAGGGATGTCAGAGGGGAGCTTGGTGGGCATGTGAGGCCATGCAGGTTGTGTCTGATGGGATCGTTAGTCAGTCTAGCTAGGTTAGGAAGGTTAAGACTAGCCATGAATGGAAAACTAGTAGAAGGATGTGACATACTAGTGGGTGTGACCATGTTGGGGCCAATGCCCCCAAGTGGAGGGGCTGGGTTTGGGATGTTGCCCCCAAGTGGAGGAACGAAAGTGGTATGGGACGATCCTTCACCGCCAAGGGTAGTGGGAGTCACTGATGGCGTGGGGATAGGTATGCCAGCTACTGGAATGGGTACAGTGATCAGAATGGTAGATGTGGGCCCTATCGAGGGAATACCCAAAGCAGGTGTAGTAGCTGGTGTGATGGTGGATGGTCCACCAATGGTCCCCACAAAGAAAGGGGTGGAAGTCATGCCAGCCATGGGGTTGGTTGGTGCAATGTAAGTGGGGTTCTCGGACTCGGCCTCAGAATCAGAGGTAAAATAAGGGGCGTCTAGATCGGGTGATGGAGTTCTATGCCATTGACGAGTGGAGTCAAGTGACAAAGCTCGAGATCTATGATGAGTGGTATCAAATGATGAAGATCTATGTCTATGATGGGTGATGTCAAGTAAACCATGCTGTGGGGGCTCGCCCCGGAGGCGCCGAGAATGTCTCGAGGACTCAATGGTGACAGATGGTGTCAAATATCTGGGGGTTGTGTTGAGTGAAAAACAGCTCAAAAACCCTAATGCAACCGAGTGTGTAGAAGGAGAGCTCAAAAAATATGGCACTCAGGCCAACAACCAACTCAAAACACTTACTGTAACATCTGTGCTACAATAAGTGGAGTATCAACAGAAATGGTCAGAATACCAACAAGCAGCAGGTTTCCTAAAAAATAAAAATAGTGGACTCGCTAGACCAAAAGGAGGTAAGGGAGCATGCAAACACCTAGCTAAATAGTATTCTGACTCAACTAGACATATCCTCTACAAGGTGATGAAATCCAAGTCAGACAATATGGATAGTAGAGCCAAGTGGCTAAAGATATCCCCCTACCGGGAGGGACACCGGGTAGTCAATCCTAGAAGAAAAGCAACTAAGATACCCCATTCATGACACGTTCGGTTGGGTGAATCTACCATTTGGTTCTATCGCCGCTGTATCCCCATACCGGTGATACACCAAGAACTGCGAAAGGTATCCTTCGGTTACTGAATGGATTGCGGTATTCCACTCAGGCTTCTGGAACCAGTCTAGTGACTTCAACCCTCCTAGGGGAGAGGCCTTCCCGATAAATTGGTTTTAAATCGTGTCAAATCATACTAGGGGATTTTGGTTCCCTAATGGACAATAGCTATGTCTCAAGTGTAAGCAACCGAGGGGTGTTATTTGGATGCCTATCCCCCCGATCCTACCTAACTACAAAAATTCTTATGTGTTCCTCAAGTGGGGTTAGAATGTTGGTTGTGTTAAGTAGTATTTTAGGGCTCACTTGAATTAGGTGACAGAGTGTGTGCATGTGAGATGATGAACCCAAGTAAAATTGCCATGGGGTGGGCAACTTTCTAACTAAAAATAACAATACAGAATTTAAACTTTGAAATGCAAAATTTTCTCTTTTCAATTAAAATGATGAAATTTTAAAAAAAATATTATGTAAATGGAACAGAAATAATACTACAGAAAAAAGGCTGTAGGGAAGTATGGCTGCAGATAGGACAGATGGCTGTGCAGGTGCAAAAAATATTGCAACAAAGTGTTGGGTTCAAAACAGTGAAAAAAGTGCAGAAAACAGACCACGGGTCTGTGGCAAATCTGAGTGGTCGGACTGCGGGAAACAGCACAACAGTCGCGGACGGGTTGCGGGATTTTGGCTGAAAAACACAGGCGGACCGCAGGAAAAAGGTCGAAAGTCGCAAGTGGGTTGCAGGAAAATGGATGAAAGCCGCAGGCGAGACGCGGGAAGAAGGCCAAAAGACACAGGCGGGTTGCAAAAAAATGGTTGAAAGCCACAAGCGGGATGTGGGAAAAAGGACGAAAGATGCAAGCGGGTTGCAAAAAAATGGCTGAAGGCCTCAAGCAGGATGCAGGAAAACGGCCGAAAGACGCAGGCGGGTTGCAGAAAAATGGCTGAAAGCCACAAGCAGGACACGGGAAAATGACCGAAAGATGTAAACGGGTTGCAGTAAAATGGCTGAAAGCCGCAAGCAGCCCGTGAAAAAATGGGTTAACAGTCGCGGTCGGACCGCACGAAACAAGCTAATAGTCGCGGTCAGATCGCAGGTAACAGACTGGAAACCGCTGGTAGATCGCGAGAAACAGTTTGAGAGCCGCGGTCGGATCGCAGGTAAATTCCTAAAATACGCGGTCGAAACGCAACTGCGGGGGGCAAAAGACGTGGTTTACGGTAGCCGAAAGGGACAGCCGAAAGGAAAAAACAGAAAAATATTGCAAAAAATTAAAAACATTTAAAACTTTAAAACTATAACCAGAAATTCAAAGGAACACAAGGGGAGTCGCCAAAACTATAGGTAGGGTTTTCACCCTAGCTTGTGCAAATGAGCACCTACTAAAGAGAAGGGACTCCTTAGTAGCAGTTCAGAAAAACAGTAAATGAAAGACAGTACAGTAAAATAGTAACTACTCTAAGCATGTGCATAAACATAAAAGACAAGATAATAAAAATGGTTTTTGTATTGATTATACCTCCAATGTGAAGGTTGGTGAAGCCTTTGCAGCAGTCCAAGAGGGTTGCTGCCAAGCTCCAATTTTGTTCCTTTCTCTTTCTCCAAAGGGTTTTGGAAATGGGCCAAAGGGGCACTCAAATGTGAAACTAGCTCAAGGGTGAGCTAGGGTTTCAGGAGTGATTTTGGCAGAGTAAAGGTGTGGTTGACTGTGGATATGAAATGAGGGGCCTCCATCACCTATTTATAGGTTTTTAGTGGTGGAGTGCTTTCCCATGGTTTTGGGCACCATAAGGTTTAGGTCAGCTGTATAGGCTTTTTGCTTCCTTTTTCCCTCTTTTTCCTCTTTTTTATATATTTTTATTCCCTTTTTAGAGGGTTTTTGCTATTTTGGAGGAATTTTGGATTATTTTGGGGGGGAAAAGGGGTTTTTTGGCCTTTTGGAGGCTTTTTAATGGGTTTTTAAGGTTTTGGAGGCAAATATGGTAGGAAATATGGACAAATGAGTCATGTAATGGGGTAGATGAGGTAGTTAGCACTTTTTGGGTGTTAACAATTGGTATCACAACTAAAGGTCTATTTGGAAGATAAACCCGCAGGAAGCTAGGGTTTCTGGTTCGAGTGGGAGCAATGGAAGAAGAAGGAAATTCTAAGGTTGAGAAGTTTAATGGCCAAAACTTTCAGTTATGGAAGATGCTAATGGAGGACTATTTGTACTAGAAGGATCTATTCCTTCTATTGGGAGGAAGAGCAAAGCAGTTGGTGGCCATGAAGGACGAAGAATGGGAGGTTCTTGACAGAAAGGATCTAGGAACAATACAACTGAGCCTGGCTTCATCGATGGCATTCAATATCTCAAAAGAAATGACAATGGAGGGTTTGATGAGCGCACTGGGTAAGCTATATGAAAAAACATTGGCCTCCATCAAGGTATTTCTAATGAAGCGTTTATTTAATATGAAGATGTCTGAAGGTGGATCTGTTACTGATCATTTAAATGAGTTTAATACGGTTACCAATCAACTAAGTTCTGTAAGTGTGAACTTTGATGATGAGGTTAGGGATTTTCTAATGTTGTGTTCATTTCCAGAAAGCTGGAATAGCTTGGTGTTGGCAAGCAACACCCTCCGAAGCAATTGAGCACTAAAATCCAATTGGTAATGATATAAGTTTCGAAGACAAGGAACCATACTGCATGTCACTACTTTGATCGACACTCATCCATTATATTTTAGGAGTGCCTTCAAAATATTTGATTCTGAAGGTACTCCCAATAAAGTTGATAGGTCGATTGGCATAGGGGAATTCACATCAGCCTTCACTTTAATTAAACCATTGGACTTGGGATGCGATCCCAAGAGCTAAAGGGAAGTCTGTTGTGACTTCCAAATAGAACTTTCAGATCAAGCATGTTGTAAGTGATGAAATAGAAGATACACCAGATGGATTCAAGACAGCTTTCTTGAATGGTGTAGTTGAAGAAGAAGCAGCCACTTGGTTCTGAGACACATGATAGGAAATCATATATGTGCAGAAATTGGTATGGTGAAGATAGATTGATTGCCGACACGCAGCGGAAGCTTACTACCGAGTTCGAGATGAAGAACTTGGGGATGATGCACTATTTGTTTTTGGCATGGAGGTGTGGCAGAGTGCAGAAGGAATCTTCCTTGGACAAGGGAAGTATGCAGTAGAGATCCTGAAGAGGTTTGGGATGATGGATTGCAAGGCCATGGCCACACCTATGGCATCAAATCTAAAGCTTCTATGTGATGCTTCATCTGAGCCGGTTGATGTCTCTTTGTATCGTCAGATGATTGGGTCCTTGATGTACCTGACGAACACGAGACCAGACATTTGCTTTGTTGTGAACACATTGAGCCAGTTCTTGATGGATCCGAGGAGTGTTCACCTGGTTGCTATAAAGCATGTTCTGAGGTGCCTGAAGGGTACAGTGGATTATGGACTCAAGTATGAGGCGGATCAAAAGTTTAACCTACAGGGTTATGTTGATTTAGATTGGGTTGGCAGTGCTGCAGATAGGAAGAGCACATCTGGGTGTTGCTTCAGTATGGGATCAGGTGTGATCTCTTGGTTTAGCAGGAAGCAATCCTGCGTAGCACTGAGTACAACTGAGGCAGAGTATGTTGCAGCCTGTTCAGCTAGTTGTGAGGCAGTATGGCTACGGAAGCTACTGTCTGAGTTATTTGATCTCCCGTTGGATGCTACTGGTATCTTCTATGATAACCAGAGTTGTGTGAAGCTGTCCGAGAACCCAGTGTTTCATGACAGGTCGAAACACATAGAGATCAAATATCACTATATCAGGGATATGGTGCAGAGAGGAGCTGTGAAGCTCCTGTATATTATAACGGACGAGCAGATTGCAGATGTACTGACGAAGCCACTAGCCAGGGTGAAGTTCGAGTACTTCAGAGAGAGACTTGGCGTTCTTTAGATCGAGGACACTTCGAGGAAGAAGTGATGGACACATTTGCTGAAGCCATTCCAAGCATGTTGGAAGGAGGATCCTTCACATGGCTGTGGATGTAAGCGCTGGATGATGAGCATCAGGATGATGTTCTGGTTTCTGCTTGGATATGATCAGTTGGATCATTTCTTTTATGTATTTATGTACGCATCATGTTGGATGCTGGATATGATCAGTTGGATCATTTTTATGTATGTATTTATGCATCATGTTGATGCTGGATATGATCAGTTGGATCATGTGTATGTATTTTGTATATGCATCATGTTGGATGCTTGGACCATGTATCTGTATATGTATCAGGTGGATACATTGTATGATCAGGTGGATCATGTATGGTGATATGTATTTGTATCAGGTGGATACATTGATGATCAGGAGGATCATGTATGATGATATGTATCAGGAAGATACTTGGTATGCATCAGGTAGATGCATTGATGATCAGGTGGATCAGGTATGATGACATGCAACAGGATGTTGCAGTGATGATCAGGATGATCATAGATGACGAGCTTCAGGATGTTGCTCCAGATGACATGCAGCAGGATGTTGCAGTGATGATCAGGATTATCATAGATGATGAGCTTCAGGATGTTGCTCCAGATGACATGCAGCAGGATGTTGCAGTGATGATCAGGATGATCATGGATGATGAGCTTCAGGATGTTGCTCCAGATGACATGCAGCAGGATGTTGCAGTGATGATCAGGATGATCATGGATGATGAGCTTCAGGATGTTGCTCCAGATGACATGCAGCAGGATGTTGCAGTGATGATCAGGATGATCATGGATGATGAGCTTCAGGATGTTGCTCCAGATGACATGCAGTAGGATGTTGCAGTGATGATGATCAGGATGATCATGAGTACATCAGGATGATGTATGGTGAGTATCGGGTTGATACTCTATGGCCGTGGATCAGGTTGTGCAGATGAGCATGTCTGGGAGATCCTATAGGTCGGAGTTGTGTACCCGTAACAGCCTGGGATGCTCTTTCGAGACATTACTCTGGGAGGACATGTAATAGCACCCTGGGAGATCTCAGGTCGGAGTTATGTACCTGTAACATCCTGAGATGCTCTTGCGAGGTTTTGTCCTATGGCATGTAATTTGGGCCCTGGGAGATTTCAGGTCAGAGTTGTGTACCTGTAACATCCTGAGATGCTCTTGCAAGGTTTTGCCATGACCACATGTAATTTGTGCCCTGGGAGATTTCAGGTCGGAGTTGTGTACCCGTAACATCCTGAGATGCTCTTGCTAGGTTTTGTGGTGGACCACATGTAATTTGTGCCCTGGGAGATTTCAGGTCGGAGTTGTGTACCTGTAACATCCTGAGATGCTCTTTCGAGGTTTTGTGGTGGGGTCACATGTAATAGCGCCCTGGGAGATCCTACAGGTCGGAGGTGTGTACCCGTAACATCCTGTGATGCTCTTTTGAGGTTTTGTGACGCACGTAATAAGTCCTGAGGATTCCACAGTATGGCCAGTAATGACGAAGACCTGCAGGTGGTGGGCCTACATCCAGTAGGAAAAAGGACTGGCTCTGTAGAACTTCCTATGACGAGTAGAGTCAGAGATTGGTTGAGATAGTAGCAGCAGTGACAATGATGATGACGATGCATCGATGACGATGATCCAGAGAAGAAGACTTGTCTAGTAGATCTGTGTCGAGAAATACCTTCCTAGTTAAGAGGGAGTGTTGATGTATATGTAACCTCGGAATGTATTTCATCTGTATATTATATATATATTTATTGTACCCTTATAAGAGATGTGTTATTCCTCTATAAGGAAGTGTCGTCATGTGGATTGACAAGTGTCGCAAGTGTGTGTACTTGCCGATGGGTTATTAGACCACCTTATGGGGTCGGCCTTGATTAATATATAATATAATGTGGATGTATCCAAGTAGACAAGTCGGCCCCAGTAGGTCACTGGGCAAAAAGGTGAGTATAAATAGAGATAGGAGATCTCTATTTTACTCACTCGGAAAAGTAACTATCTCTCTCTCTGAAAAGTGGCGCACTAGTGAGGAGGAGGATCATCTGCTAGGAGACTAGCTCAATGTTATTTGGTTGTATTTTGGTTGAGCCATTGCTCTCTCTATCTCTGAGGAAGTTGTGGGGTTTTTCACCTTAGGGTTTTCCCCACGGAAACTCTGTGTCTCTTGTCTCTATGCTTTTGATTCTTGTGATGCTTGTGATGATTTTCATATTATGATTGTCATGCATTGATATACTGTAGATGTTATTCTCTCAGCAAAGATCCTATAGTATTGTAATTTAATACTAAAAATTTAACATAAAGAACGCAACCTATTTCACCATGAACTTATCAAAATTATTGTTTCTTACCGGCTGGGGGAGTTGGGTGATTCATGGGAATCCTTCCTTACCTGCAATAAGTTCGGGGAAAACGACAAATGGCCCCATCGGAGGTCCAAAACCAGGTCTAAACGGGTTGAGGCGTTGTTAGAAGAACAGGGGTCTCAAAATGATCTTGAAGATGAAGTGCTTGAATCGAGCCAAACCCCAAGTATCGATCATCCTAACCCCAAGGCTGAGTTAAACCCTGAAATACCCTGTGATAGTCCTCTGCCCCAAACGAGTCAACCTGCGACTATTCCACCTCCTCCATGTGATCCTCAGCTTCATCCACAAATCAATCCCTGTCACGAACCAGCAGAACAAGAAGTTAACAAAATGCCTAGTGATCAAGCCATTTGTCGAACTACTCGTAGCATGGCTGCTGTACTTTTTGCAAAAAGGGAACTAGTTGCAGAAGATGCCCTAGTGGTTGAATTGAGTGATTCCTCTTAGTCATGACCACATCCAACTCCCATCGGACCCACGATCCTCGACCTTAAGTATGTGTCGACCTCTCAGCATGAAGGTATAAGTGTTCAAAAATCTAATCCAATGCCTAACACAGAACAAGAAGTGAACCAAGAGCTATGAACAAGGCCAAACATGGAACAGGTGCATCGACCTGTTGAAATACCCGTGGCTCAAGTTATTTCATCTTTAGAAACAGAGCTGAAGGAAGCACAAGTGGTTAATACTTTTTCCATGGAAGAGATCGCGAGTTTAAAAGCTGATTTGTCCTCTTTGGTTGATAAGTGGAATTCTTTGAAGGAGAAGAAAACCCAGTACAAGGCTTATGGTAGGAATCTTCTGATGAAAAATAAATGATTAATCAAGCAAAACAAGATTGAAAAAACAAGGGCTGTGAGGTTTAAAGCTAAATTGAATGAAGCAAGGAGGGTGGTCCCAGTTCAAGTATCAGTTCAGTCATCCCCAAAATCATAATGTTGTTTAAAATGAGGTTCATTTTTTATTTTATGATTTTGTTTGAATGGTCAGGTGACATAAAGTGGGATCTATACAGGTCAGCAAATATAACCAATTTGTTATTCCAATACAGATTTTTTCTTTTTATGAGGACATCTACAGAATTAAAAATTTTGCAGACATCATATTCATCATTATATCTGTATTAATCAATTATTGGTATTTGTTTACAATTCCTAACTGATTTGTTTTATGAAAACACAGGTGTTATGCAATTTTGGAAATGAAGGTCAATCATGTTGATTCAATTTTGGAGTTCATTTTGTTGAAGTGTACCTGTTCAAAACCCTATACACATGCAATTGGTTTCTTTCATTGGCATCATATCCCATGTTTGGAACCAGTGGTTGATGGTGATTAATGCAAATTATCTCATGCCCAGGAATAATGATACTGGAGTTATCCAGTAAGTTCTGAAGATTATCTTATGTGTTATTCCAATCCAGGTGTCAACAGCTGGCATACATTCGAGTTATATCAGAATCAACATTAAGTGATATGTTATTATTGTAGGGATCCACGTGGTTCCAAGAAAATAGAACTGATAGGAACTTAGACGCTCGTTTCTTTTTCTATATAAACAATCCCAAAACTTTGATGAAGGGTTCGATTTCTAAGACATTGGGGAGCTTTTATTATACATCAGTACTTTTTTTTTATTCTGTTTACATAGATTGTCTCATGAACTTCTTCTGATGACTGTCAAATGTGCTAGGATACCGAAACCTTAGCTAAGTTTTGGATAATCAATATTGTGTGATTCGTCTCTTCTTTTGTTATCTTGTTTGCTTTTCATATATAAATGTATTTATATTGTATGTGAAATGTTTTCATGAGAAATTCGAATGCTTATGTTGTCTAAATCATTAATTGATATGAACTTTTTCTATAATGTCAATAGTGGTTGATCAAATTTTGTAATTATCTAGTTTGCAGAGTGATCTTGTTCTAATTGCAAGTTAGTTTAATTATATCTTTCATGTTTTTTGAACGACATAATTTTGTTAGTGAATTTTGGCTTTTGGTTTGAAGTTCTCATATATAAATTATTTTATAATAGTTGTGTTCTATCTGTTATAAAATAATTTAAATTCACCTTTATTGTTTAGGATGTTTATCACTAAATGGTAACTAGTGAATATTGTTCTTACTTCTGATTTTTTAGTCAAATAACAAGTCTTTGCTCTTGGCCGAGATAGGAATGCTGACTTTAGATAGATTATCATAAGTTAGTTTATCATAGAATAATATTAGCAATCACTATTTTTGGTTTCTAGATAAGTCATTAGGATTAGAACATAAGTAGTTTTTTAGGATTTTTGATAGTTGTTAACAGTTAGTTCCTTTTTCGAGATTTGCTCACCTTAGGAGACTCTCTATCTTTGAGAGCACAAAACATAGGTAGCAGGGCCTTAAATACTATGAGAAAAAGTTATTCCAAACACATACAAAACTGTACTAAGTTGAGTGTGTGGACTGTTTTTCTCTAGTTGGCCTAAGACAGTTCTTCTGGCCAACACTTGGTCATGGCTGTAAGTAACTTTGTCTGTGATGAGCTCTTTAATTCTCTTTTAATTAAATCGAGAATAGAAATATGTACATAAATTATCAACCCAGGGCTATGAGATGTTATGAGCTACCAAGCAAAATATATTCCAGACACTGCAACTTGGAAGATCTTGACACGGAGAAAATTAATGAATCATTCAATCAGAATTAGGATGTAATCTTTTAGTGAATGGACTCCTAAGAAATTACTAACTACCTAAAGAATCTTGCAACTTAATGAAAGTTCCTAATTATCAAATAGCATTCGGCTAAACTAGAGAAAAGATCTTATGCATCAATGAAAACATCTAACTCTCAACACCATTCAGCTGGACTACAGAAAGAGATCACTACCAACACAATCTGTCGAATTACAGAAAGCAATTAAACTCCTATTCTAATTAACAAACTGGAAATTTCCTAATGAAATTAATTCACTGAATCACAAATGAAAAAGGTTGAATAACTAATTGAATTCCACGATTTTCCTTTACCTACACGCACTCACAACATAAATTGGAAAGAACCTAAGTGCATCCATTCACTGCAGGATTAATACTAACTGGATATTTATCATTCATAAATTCCTCTGTGATCAATAATGAAAATAACGATGTAATGCAATCACACCATTGTTGATGTATATGTAACTTCGGAATGTATTTCATCTGTATATTATATTTATATTTATTGTACCCTTATAAGAGATGTGTTATTCCTCTATAAGGAAGTGTCGTCATGTGGATTGACAAGTGTCGCAAGTGTGTGTACTTGCCGATGGGTTATTAGACCACCTTATGGGGTCGGCCCTAATTAATATATAATATAATGTGGATGTACTCAAGTAGACAAGTCGGCCCCAGTAGGTCACTGGGCAAAAAGGTGAGTATAAATAGAGATAGGAGATCTCTATTTTACTTACTCGAAAAAGCATTTATCTCTCTCTCTGAAAAGTGGCGCACTAGTGAGGAGGAGGAGGATCATCTGCTAGGAGACTATCTCTGTGTTATTTGGTTGTATTTTGGTTGAGCCATTGCTCTCTCTATCTCTGAGGAAGTTGTGGGGTTTTTCACCTTAGGGTTTTCCCCACGGAAACTCTGTGTCTCTTGTCTCTATGCTTTTGATTCTTGTGATGCTTGTGATGCTTGTCATATTATGATTGTCATGCATTGATATACTGTAGATGTTTTTCTCTCAGCAAAGATCCTATAGTATTGTGATTTAATACTGAAAATTTAACATGGTATCAGAGCCTAACTGAGAAGAAGACATTTTGCAGTGACGGAAGCTTGTATTCCTTGTTTATTGGGTTTCTCTCCATAGATTTTTGAAATTCAGTATAGTAGATTGGATCTACTCATCAAGGCGCATCTTTCTGTCCAATCAGATTTCAGTTCCGAGCATTTTCAGTTTTGGCCCTAAAAATTAGGGTTTCCACAAAAATAGGAATTTCTGGAAACTGAAGGTACAGTTGGAAGCTCCTTACAAAAATCGAAGGTTTGAGCTTTGGATCGAGATTTTTGGCTGGGTAGATCTCCGGGAAACTCAAACCCTAATTCAGGGCTCTCCCCAGTGAACTCGGGAGGACAAAAAGGCAATTTTGAAGGGCAAGACTTTGCTGATCTCAAATTTTGAATGTACTAGGCTGATCAGCTCTCCAAGGCGCATCTTTCTATCCTTTCGGAATTTTGAAATTCACATTTTGAATTTTTAGGGTTTCTCTGACAAACCCCAATCCGGGACCAGATCCAGTTTTCAGCACTTCAAGTGGTAAGTTCTAAATCTTTTCTATTTCCATTTGAAGTACTCTTAAAGATGTCTCTTCACACCAAGCTTGAGGATAAGCTTGAAGGGGCTGATAACTTCCGAGCCTGGAAGTATAGGATTGGGCTAATCCTGGAAGAGAATGAGTTGGACTCATATGTGAAAGAAGACATCCCTATCCCAGAGGATGAAGAGGCCAAGGTATTGCACAAGAAGAACTTGGTCAAGGCAAAGAGAATCATTGCTGATTCCATCAAAGACCATCTCATACCCCATGTGTCTTCTCTCAAGACACCCAAAGAGATGTTTGAATCTTTGACCAAGCTATTTGAAGGAAAGAACATAAATCGGAAGATGACCCTGCGGAACCAATTGAAAGCAGTGAAGTTTCAGAATGGAGAAACCATTCAATCCTACTTTTCAAGGGTCTCTCAGATCAAGGAACAATTAGAAGCAGTAGATGAAATGGTGGAGAATGGTGAAGTGGTGATGACCACTCTAAATGGCCTACCCAGGTCATGGGATTCCTTTATCCAAGGAATTTGTGCAAGGAAGAAGTTGATCTCCTTCAGTAGACTTCGGGAAGAATGTTCTCAAGAAGAAGCTAGACTTATAGCTCGTGAGGAAAAGATGGGAGGAGAAGATCAAGCTCTTGCAGCTCACACCAAAAGAAGCAAAACCAAGAAGGATCACCCTCGCCACAATAGATCCTATCAAAAGAATAAGAAAGACCTAAGATGCTTCACATGCAATGAGAAGGGTCACTTTGCTTCAGATTGTCCCAAGAACAAAAGGGATAATAACAACAACTCCAGTAAGAAGAAGAAGGGCAGCAAAAGAAGGTTTCATGCTCATGCTGCCGAAGATGATGAACCTCCAAAGAAGAAGGCTAGGGCAGAAAATGATAGTGATGATGTCTCATCAAGTGAAGAAGAGTATGTTCTGATCTCTGCTCTCACAGGTACAATCTCCCATGGTTGTAATGATTGGTTAATTGATAGCGGGGCATCCAAACACATGACTGGATTCAAAGAATCTTTTGTGAACCTATCTGAACATGAATCACCCCATAAGGTGAAACTTGGGGATGATTATCAATACCCAATCAAAGGAAGTGGTGAAGCCTCCTACAACCTAGATTCTGGAAAATCGTTGAAAATGAAGGAAGTACTTTATGTACCTGGGCTCAAGAAGAACTTACTCTCCATTTCTGCATTAGATGCAAAAGGTATGAGGGTTGCATTTGTGGATGGCCAAGTCCTAATGTGGCCAAAGGGAAAGACCATAGATGATGCAGTAGTGATTGGAAATCAAGAGGGAGGTTTGTACAATTTGAAGGGACAACTTGAACATGCCATGGTGACATAAATACAAAGATTCATCCATAGTCATGGATCACATAGAGGTATGTATAATTTGTTTTTGCAAAAATTAACTAATGAGTTATGTAGGTCATTGAAGAGAACAAGAACACATTGCTAGCAAATATGGTGACCAGGTATGTGTTTCTTATATCATAGGATCTTATAATGTTGTTTGATAATGATTATTCATGAAGTCATAGGTTTGAATAAGTCATGGCTGTATGCATATTATATTTCTTACCATAATTGATGATATGACCAACCAGAAGAATCATGAAGGAATAGGTTTGAATAATCACAGGTTTTATGCATTTTATATCTCTTATCTTGATTGATGATTCAACTAACCTGAAGAGTCATAGGTTTGAGTAATTACAGGTTTAGACATGTTATGTTTCTTATGATTTGACTAACCATAAGAATCCTACATAAACCTTGAATGCTAATACTTATTATTTCTGTTTGAAATGATCATGACTATACATGCTTGAGATTATTGTGTTTTAATATTATACTAATGAATGTATGATTTTATATGAGATCACAAGGATAACAAAATCATGATACTAATAAGCATGCATAGGGACCAAGGATGAATATGAGTTCAAGAACAGGTAATCCAGGAAGCAAAGATCAAGAGGGAGCACACTCCAGTTGTTCCTACAAGAAAGCAAAGGAACACACTTCAGTAGTTTCTGCAAGGATGTAGATATTCAGAGGGAGTTGACCATCTTTCCACAACAGAAAGGTGTAGAAGAAGCAACTTCAGATTAGGACTCCAGCAGCTCCTATAAGGAAGCAAAGACTCAGAGGGAGTCCACCCAATGAACAAACAAAGATAAGTATTTTAATTTCTTGCATATTTGTCTGTTTAAATAAAATTGTTCAATGATGTATATGCTCATGATCCTAGACTTAGGATATGTATTGTGCATATTAGAATAATTGCATTGATGAACAGTATGCTACTAATATACATGGGTAAGTGGCCTATGGCACTGTACAACATTCCATTGCTACTTATCTAGAATGAAACCTCTTTGCTGACATGTTGGGAGGTGTGCACACTCTTAACAATGTTCTGGTAGAGATTGGAAGGCATCTAGAAAGTTATGGAATATGGATAAATGTTGTATTGAAGCATTGGCTAAGATAATTGCATGACTGTATGGCATATTTCTTTATGTGTAAGAATTTGTTCTGAAAACTATGAGATGTTTTCTAATCATGCAATTTAACTTGTTGTGTAGGAAAGATCGTATGCCATCTCCTACAAAAGAAGAACTACAACATTTGTTCTAGCAACAAAGATATCTATTGAAGATATTGAAGATATTGAAGTTCCCAGGATCTGGGATGAAGAAATGAAATGCCATGATCCGTCGATCATGAAGAACGATGTTTGGGATGTAGTCCCAAGACCTGAAGGGAAGTTTGTTATGACTTCCAGATGAAACTATCAGATCAAGCATGTTGCAGATGGCAGCATAGAGAAATATAAAAGTGATGAAATAGAAGATACACCAGATGGTTTCAAGACAGCTTTCTTGAATAGTTGTATGCAGATAACCTGTTTGTTACAGGTGAAGATAGATTGATTTCCGACATGCAGTGGAAGCTTACTGCTATGTTCGAGATGAAGAACTTGGGGTTGATGCACTATTTGTTTTTGGCATGGAGGTGTGGCAGAGTGATGGAATCTTCCTTGGACAAGGGAAGTATGCAGTAGAGATCCTGAAGAGGTTCGGGATGATGGAATACAAGGCTATGGCCACACCTATGGCATCGAATCTGAAGCTTCTATGAGATGCTTCATCTGGGCCGGTTGATGTCTCTTTGTATCGTCAGATGATTGGGTCCTTGATGTACCTGACGAACACAAGACCAGACACTTACTTTGCTGTGAACACATTGAGCCAGTTCCTGACGGATCCGAGGAGTGTTCACCTGGTTGTTGTAAAGCATGTTCTGAGGTACCTGAAGGGTACAGTGGATTATGGGCTCAGGTATGAGGTGAATCAAAAGTTTAACCTACAGGGTTATGCTGATTCAGATTGGGTTGGCAGTGCTGTAGATAGGAAGAGCACATCTGGGTGTTGCTTCGGTATGGGATCAGGTGTGATCTCTTGGTTCAGCAGGAAGCAGTCCTGCGTAGCACTGAGTACAGCTGAGGCTGAGTATGTTGCAGCATGTTCAGCTAGTTGTGAGGCAGTATAGCTACGGAAGCTACTGTCTGAGTTATTTGATCTTCCGTTGGATACTACTGGTATCTTCTGTGATAACCAGAGTTGTGTGAAGCTGTCCGAGAACCCAGTGTTTCATGATAGGGCGAAATACATAGAGATCAAATATCACTATATCAGGGATATGATACAGAGAGGAGTTGTGAAGCTCCTATATGTTGCGACAGACGAGCAGATTACAGATGTGCTGACGAAGCCACTAGCCAAAGTGAAGTTCGAGTACTTCAGAGAGAGGCTTGGTGTTCTTCAGATCGAGGACACTTCGAGGAAGAAGTGATGGACACATTTGCTGAAGCCATTCCAAGCATGTTGAAAGGAGGATCCTTCACATGGCTGTGGATGTAAGCGCTGGATGATGAGCATCAGGATGATGTTCTGGTTTCTGCTTGGATATGATCAGTTGGATCATTTCTTTTATGTATTTATGTACGCATCATGTTGGATGCTGGATATGATCAGTTGGATCATTTTGTATGTATGTACGCATCATGTTGGATGCTGGATATGATCAGTTGGATCATTTTGCACGCATCATGTTGGATGCCTGGATATGATCAGTTGGATCATTTTTATGTACACATCATGTTGATGCTGGATATGATCAGTTGGATCATGTGTACGTATTTTGTATATGCATCATGTTGGATGCTTGGTCCATGTATTTGTATATGTATCAGGTGGATACATTGTATGATCAGGTGGATCATGTATGGTGATATGTATCATGTATTTGTATTTGTATCAGGTGGATACATTGATGATCAGGAGTATCATGTATGATGATATGTATCAGGTAGATACTTGGTATGCATCAGGTAGATGCATTGATGATCAGGAGGATCATGTATGATGATATGTATCATGTATTTGTATCAGGTGGATACATTGTATGATCAGGAGGATCATGTATGATGATATGTATCAGGTAGATACTTGGTATGCATCAGGTAGATGCATTGATGATCAGGATGATCATGGATGACGAGCTTTAGGATGTTGCTCCAGATGATATGCAGCAGGATGTTGCAGTGATGATCAGGATGATCATATATGACGAGCTTCAGGATGTTGCTCCGGATGACATGCAGCAGGACGTTGCAGTGATGATCAGGATGATCATAGATGACGAGCTTCAGGATGTTGCTCCCGATGACATGCAGCAGGACGTTGCAGTGATGATGATCAGGATGATCATGGATACATCAGGATGATGTATGGTGAGTATCAGGTTGATACTCTGTGGCCGTGGATCAGGTTGTGCAGATGAGCATGTAATTCGGTGCCCTGGGAGATTTGCAGATGGTCTTTCGAGGTTTTGCCTATGGCATGTAATTCGGTTCCCTGGGACATCTGGCAAATGATCTTTCGAGGTTTTGCTCTGGGAGGACATGTAATTCGGTGCCCTGGGAGATCTGCAGATAGTCTTTCGAGGTTTTGCCTATGGCATGTAATTCGGTTCCCTGGGATATCTGGCAGATGCTCTTTCGAGGTTTTGTCCTATGGCATGTAATTCGGTTCCCTGGGAGATCTGCAGATAGTCTTTCGAGGTTTTGCCTATGGCATGTAATTCGGTTCCCTGGGATATCTGGCAGATGCTCTTGCGAGGTTTTGCCATGACCACATGTAATTCGTTTCCCTGGGAGATCCTATAGGTAGAGCTGTGTGCTCGTAACAGCCTGGGATGCTCTTGCGAGGTTTTGTGGTGAGGTCACATGTAATTCGGTGCCCTGGGAGATCCTATAGGTAGAGCTGTGTGCTCGTAACATCCTGGGATGCTCTTTCGAGGTTTTGTGACACACGTAAAAGTCCTGAGGATTCCACAGTATGGCCAGTGATGATGAAGACCTGCAGGTGGTGGGCCTACATCCAGTATGAAAAAGGACTGGCTCTGTAGAACTTCCTATGACGAGTAGAGACATAGATTGGTTGAGATAGTAGCAGCAGTGACGATGATGATGACGATGCATCGATGACGATGATCCAGAGAAGAAGACTTGTCTAGCAGATCTGTGTCGAGAAATACCTTCCTAGTTAAGAGGGAGTGTTGATGTATATGTAACTTCGGAATGTATTTCATCTGTATATTATATTTATATTTATTGTACCCTTATAAGAGATGTGTTATTCCTCTATAAGGAAGTGTCGTCATGTGGATTGACAAGTGTCGCAAGTGTGTGTACTTGCCGATGGGTTATTAGACAACCTTATGGGGTCGGCCCTAATTAATATATAATATAATGTGGATGTACTCAAGTAGACAAGTCGGCCCCAGTAGGTCACTGGGCAAAAAGGTGAGTATAAATAGAGATAGGAGATCTCTATTTTACTTACTCGAAAAAGCATTTATCTCTCTCTCTGAAAAGTGGCGCACTAGTGAGGAGGAGGAGGATCATCTGCTAGGAGACTATCTCTGTGTTATTTGGTTGTATTTTGGTTGAGCCATTGCTCTCTCTATCTCTGAGGAAGTTGTGGGGTTTTTCACCTTAGGGTTTTCCCCACGGAAACTCTGTGTCTCTTGTCTCTATGCTTTTGATTCTTGTGATGCTTGTGATGCTTGTCATATTATGATTGTCATGCATTGATATACTGTAGATGTTGTTCTCTCAGCAAAGATCCTATAGTATTGTGATTTAATACTGAAAATTTAACAACCATTCATTAAGAATTCACACATAACAAAGATCAACACACCAATTCTATGTATTAATTAATCGCATCAACCACACTGTGTTAATAATTAAGCTACCAAACTGAACACACATGCATAGAGGAAATAAATCCTATCTATAACAACACCTATCACAGAAGGGGGCCCTACCTTCAGCAACAGGAGCTGAACAACCTCTCAATCACATGAAATGGATCAACACATCGAATTAGATAAAAAAACCAGGAATTTCTTATATATAAAACTGATACAGCGTTCAATAATTCTTATGCAATTGAGGCTAACCCCTTTGAGGAGTTCCCCTATCTTTTATACATCAACACTTTGAGAAAATAGGAGAAATCGAATAGTTACAACAGGCTTCCAAAGAGATCCTATCTTCAGATTTTCAAGGAGATGATTCAGGGATATACATAGTGGAAAGTGGAGATGGATCCCAGGGATATCGGGATAGTCAACTATGAGTCATCATAGACCCAAAATACCAAATTAAGCATGAAACCTCCATCTCCTTGGATCGACTGTAGCATCATCTGAGTGTTGGATAGGTAACCACAGTAATGTAAGGAATACATCAAGATGGGTGCCTCAATGTAATAGCTCTAGACTGAAGTGCATATCTTCCAGATTCCATAGTCCTTCATTCTTCAACCTGTAGATAAACTGATACCGAACCTGAAACATAACTTCTTTAGTAGGCAATAATGGCAACATATCCCTATCAATCACAAGCAATTGACAAATAGCAGAAGGGACAAGATCAATTCTTACCAAGGTCAAAATGTGCAGAATGTAATCAAAAGAGCCAGTAATAATACAGGAGTATGTCAAAAAGGAGTCAAAAACAAAGTAGAAGGAGGGAACAAAAAGGGTCATATGCACAGCCCGTCATCTCCCCCCAACCAAAGGGTTTGCGTGTCCCTATGCAAACTAAGACTGTGATCGACTAACAGGGGTGCTTGGAGAGCTTCCTAGGAATTCATCACTCCACTTGTAGGAGGAATGGACACCTTCTGTTATACTGTAAAAACCTTTCTGTTCTCCCATAATTCTGAAAAACTCACTATCTTCCCCATCCACTACAGGGCACCAAAGTATAGGAAAGTGAAATCGAAGCCCAATCCAGTTGGCTCTCTGAGTACTTAGGCAATCAAAGTAGACTTTTATTGTGTCCAGGTATCGCTCAAACAACCTAATAGAGAAAGGATCCTTCCTTCTTAAATCCATGCTCATAGCATTGATTCTTCTTCGTAGACAGAGCATCACTTCCAACCTATGAAAAGGAATCCAACTCTTACATTCATGAAAAACTTTAGACTGAGCAAACTCTAGGAGAGTAATGAATGATGAATCTTGCATAACCTGGTTTCTGGCCATAAATAACTTTTCAACTAAGGGGGAACCTCTCACCCAAAGGGCATCTTCCCATTCAATATCCTCTATAGTAGTGGCAGCATTGTTCCATCTCAAATGATTTCTCATGAAGGACATGAATGCCCTCAGTTGTACTTCTCCAACATGAGGGTTTGGATCCCAATATTCATAATCAGTCATAACCAGGTTGTGCATATATACCTCACACAGAAAATCATGTTCTTCATCATTACTCCTGGAAAAGGCATCAACGAACTGGGCTTCTGTCTCAATATGATCATTATATCCCATAGTTACCATTGACAGCCTAAAAGATATAAGTTGTTCTTTTAAAAACAATGAATACAAATTCGAAGGGGGTCTTAAATTCCTCATGGAATGAGCTAGATAATTCATATATTCTTTTTCAAATTTTAATTTTTCCACTTCTTGACCAAGCCTTCTTGTAGCCATGGCGTAATTTTAATTCATATATTCCTTGTTGGCTCGGTTTTGCAACCAAGCTTAGTGCTATGGGCACCTACTAACTAGTAGTAGCAGTTTCAATAGAAATAAAAGCAATAAACTAAATAAACAATACTTTTCATGGATCTAAACAAGAATCTAAGCAAATAATGTAAATATTTCAAAAATCAAGAACAAGAAACATAAGAAATAAATTTTGTATTGAAAAGTGGGGGGCAAGCAAGTGCTTGCGATATTACCTCCAATGGTGAAGGTTGATGTTGAGCAACTCCCAAGATGAGTAGCTCCAAACTCCAATAGGTCTCTTTCTCCAAGGTTGCTTCAATGGCTAAAAGTGCTCATGGGAGATTTCAGCAGCATAAGGATGAGATAATGGAAGGATGTGAAATGAGGAGCCCCTACCACCTTTTTATAGGTTTTGGTGGTGAGGAATACCATTTGTGGTTTTGTGGAAACCAATGGTATTGACCAACATGGTTTAGGTAATTTTCCCTCCTTTTTCCTTTTTTGAATAAAAATAATATTTTAATTCCCTTTTTAATATTTTTGGGAATTTGGACCCTTTTTGAGGGTTTTTATGATTTTCTTGGAAAAATAATCTTTTTTAATGGAAAAAGGGGTGTACCAAGGTCTTTTGGTGACCTTTTGTTGGTTTCAGAGGCTCAGATGGTGGAAAAGTGGACAAATGGGTCATGTGAGTAAGGGAATGAGCTAGTGAGCACTTTTTAGGTGTTAACAGATTGCCCCCTGATGTGTGAGGGCAGGAGCTCATCGTATGGCCGATAGACATCATAGTTCTTTTGTCCTTTTTCTGGGTTTTAGGGGAGAGAAGAGACCGTTTGGAGACTGGAGCCACGGCCCTTGGAAGCTGCAAAAACAAAAAATATTACATGGCCTCAATATGAATGAGGTATAATCTCTGATAAAGGACGAGGCGGGCATTCCCATGCTCGTATCAAGGCATATACAAAACAATTAGTCCCAAGAAGGGGGATCTAATACGTGAAGAAATATACTGGTACATCATAATGGTCCAGAGGGGACATGATGGTGGGATATACTCATGATCATGAATGATCGCAATAACTGATACACTGGATCAACTGTGGAACTGCTGAAACTGAAGGTGTCCAACATCTGTAGGGACTCAAAGACTGTGAGCCATCTCTGAGAAGTATTTGTATCTGTATACTCGAGGGAGTAGAAAACTGGGGTACACTGAATACTGTCGCCATACGCAACCCGGATATGTATAGAAAAAATGTAACTGGTTGTATCCATAGGTAGACTCTCAAATGTGGAGGAGTCAGGTGGTATCCGGGGTCTTCGACTAATAACTGAACGAACCAATACCCTGTGCGAGTCTCAACGATGCGATCAAGGTGTTGAAGTCGAGCATGTGAGAAGCAACCATTTGGAGAGGCAGTAAGGATTCCTCTCGAAATGATTCGTCGGCACTCATCATAAATGGTAATGAGTCCAAGACACAGGGACCTCTAAGTCTATCCTCTGGAATCAATGTGGTTGTCGTCGACAGAGGGGGACCAGCAACTAACCAGGCAATGATGTTTCCTTGATAGGAGCACGAGGTGTAGAACTGAAGTGATGTAGTACTGCTGGTAGGACTGACATACTTGTGGGGATGGGAAATAACTGGGTCAAAAAATGGGTAGACTCAAAACTTCCTTTGTTCAGAGCATGATGACATGGTTGACCTGGCAGGGTAGGGAACTGACTTGTAGGTGCAGGGATCATAGCTTTGACTGAATGGTATATATTGACTCTGGGGGGGGAGGACAAGCTGATGGTAGCTGTCGAGAGAGTTTCAGGGTGACATACTGCAGAATACTCTGAACAAAGGCGACCAAAAGGGGAAGCTGTTAGCGAGCAGATATGATCTGTCGTGGCGCCAAGAGGCACCCTTCTTCCTTCTTCATAGTTTTAATGAGCTTCAAGAAGGGATAAAAGTGTGCTCTGAAATGGTACGGTCCTGTGGATTTTGTGAGCCCAGGACGGCGCATGCTCATGGTTGTTTTCATGTTTAGAGAGTCTGAAAACAGTAAGTGGACTCTGTTGGTGTTTCTTTTTCGTAAGTTTAGTCTCCGAGGCCCGAAAAAGTATAAAATGATGCGGATGGAGAACTCTTCTAGCCGATGTGACTAGAGTATACCTTTTTCGTAATTAGTCTACGAGGTCCGGAAAAGGGGTAAACTTATACCAGGTAGACGCCCTTTCAGATACGTTTATCGAGCATGAAAGGAAGCAAGATTGCTCGGCGATCTTTTCATTGTTTTAGGAGTCAGAAAAGAGCTTAACAGAAACTCCCTAAGTGCCTTTTTCGTAAAAGGGGTTGCTCGGCCCGAAAAAGGGGTAAAATCATACCGAACAAAAATGGATTGACGAGGATGAGAAAATGTCTCAAGCATCGTCATCTGTGCGGAAAACTGGATCCGGCGACATAAGATATATCGAAAACGGAGAACGGCCGATGTGGCACGCAAACCGAGGCGACGAGGGGGCGTGGGAAAAAATGCCCGGAAAATCTAAAGGTGAGAGCGAGAAATGGTCTCAAGCATCATCAGGGGCGCGGAAAACTGAATCCGGCGATATAAGACACATCGAAAACGGAGAACGGCCGATGTGGCACGCAAACCGAGGCGACGAGGGGGCGTGGGAAAAAATGCCCGGAAAATCTAAAGGTGAGAGCGAGAAATGGTCTCTAGCATCATCAGGGGCGCGGAAAACTGAATCCGGCCATATAAGGCACCTCGAAAACGGAGTACGGCCGATGTGGCACGCAAACCGAGGCCACGAGAGGGGCTAAAAAATGGTCATAAATGGACCCCGGGAAAAAACGGGAAACGGAAGGAACCTCTATGAAGTTCTCGCTGTGCTGATCCCAACGGTACCAACGGTTTGAGAAATGGACTTCGTATGACACCGCAATGGTTGTTTGAAATTTGTGGAATTTCTATAAATAGGACGTGGGGCCCAATATGACTTGTCATTGTCACGTGCGAGTTTGATAGAGCAGTCAGAGCTATTTCTCGATTTCCGGGAGATTTCACCGTTGGTTTTTGATTTAGCGAGTTGCAGGTAACTCTATTCGCCTTAACCTAGTCAATTATGTCTTTTTTAGTTGGCGGTGGGCCCCCGAAAGCCGCGAATCTCCACGTTGACTCTCCAACGTGGAACCGCGCGGGTTTCGGGGCGGAACCCGCGATGAACCGCGCGGGTTTTAGACTCACAGTCGCGATGTTCATCGCGACTGTGAGGTCGGAACCCGCGATGTTCATCGCGTGTTCATGGGTGACAGTCGCGATGTTCATCGCGACTGTCTGGACGAAACTCGCGATGTTCATCGCGGGTTTTTTCATGGAACCCGCGATGGTCATCGCGGCTTTTGTGGAAAAGCCGCGATGGTCATCGCGGCTTTTTGTGAAAAAGTCGCGATGAGATTTTTTCAAAATTTTTTATGCTGGGGCTAAAATTTTCTGTGTTTTCTTGGCAGGATGTTGCGGAGGGCTCAGTCCGTATGGCGGGAGAGAGATATTGATGCCGAGATTGTGGCGAGGATCGAGGATGATGGGGGGGTGAGACAGACTTTAGCCATGAGCGGACTTTTGAAGTTCGCTCAGATACCTTATATCCGTTCAGTGAGGAGACTCCTGAACAAGCTCGTTCAGTGGTGGGTGCCGGCAGAGGGTGCCTTTATTATTGGTGGTGAGAGGTTGGAGATTACTCTCACTGATGTATATTTTTTGACCGGTTTGCCTCGCTTGGGTGAGGTGGGTGATATCTCTCCGAGGTTGCCTCCAGGCGTGGATATGGAGGACCTCTTACAGACCTTTTGTGGGGATGACGCTGTTTTGGTAAACAGCTCTATCAGTCTGAAGTTCCTACGTGAGTGGGATATGCGGGCCGTTGGTGCCTGCGTTCTGAGGGTTTTGGGTGCTGCTGCACCACATCGTATGTCTGGGGGGCAGACGGTGATGGTGGACTCCGTTCTACGGGGTACTTACTATGCTTGGGCTCAGATGTTCTTGGCCGGTGTCCGGAGAGATCTGGACAAGGCCGTGAGAGAGGGAGGTGAGTTCTGTTACGCCTCATTTTTATGTTGTTTTTTCTTTGAGCGGGTGCCGACCCTACGGCCACGCGTACCGGTTCGTGCTGGTCTACCTAGCGAGCCTCGTATGATGAGGTGGGGGCAGATGATGCCTCGTGCTGGCGGTGGTATCCGTGGCTTCTTTACAGAGGATTTTTTCCAGCAGTGGGAGCAGATGCCACTGGTGATCGAGGACTATCCATACGCTGGTATGGACTACCGGGGAGACCCGGAGATGCCACGTGCCCCAGGACAGGCCTGGAGCTTAGACGGTATGTTTTTGTGTCCTATGTGATGTTTATACCATATGTATTATGTTTGATCATGATGATGTCTGTTGTATAGTATCTGATGGTTCTACTTGCTTTGTGCAGATATTGGTCCGGTACCACCACCTGACTATGTGGCTCGGCAGGGGCGGGCGATAGTGGTTGCGCGTCCTCCAGTACCTGTACGTCCTCCTCGTGGTGGAGGATTTGGAGCCCGTGGGCGAGGGGTTGGCCCTCAGGACGATGCTATAGATGGTGTTCGACGGACTTTGGCCCGGATCGTAGCTAGACTTCCGGAGGATGGCTGGAGGGACCTTGATCGGGACATTTTGCAGGGATGTCTCGGTGCACCGCCCGAGTGGCAGTCACTGTTGTTGAGGGCAGCGGTGCTTGCTGCGAGACACGGGGGTGGTGGAGGAGATGCTCCGGCAGAGCCGGCACCGGGGAGGATACGTCTGAGGGACGACCCAGCAGGGCCAGCCGAGCGGCGAGTTCGGGGTCGTCGTGACCCGGCTGGGCCAGCGGAAGTGGAGTCGGAGGAGGAGCCGGAGGAGGATCCTGAGGATCCGGAGGATCCTGATGATTAGACATCATTGTACTTGCCCCCAAATGCTCATGAGCATATGGGGAAGCATTTTTGTATGACAGATGTATTTTGTGTATATCGAGTGCTGAGGGCACTTATGACATGTAGACCTTTTTGGTTCGTATATATATGTGGATATATATTTTGGATATTTTGATGTGTATGCACGTGGATGCAGTGTGTTTGTAGATTTATATATGCCCGTGGAGGCACATGCTATGCACATGGATGCATTATTTTGGTTTGTTTTATGCCCGTGGAGGCACATGTTATGCACGTGGATGCAATATTGTTTTTTTTTGTATATGCCCGTGGAGGCACATGTTTTGCACCTGGGTGCATGTTTGTTTAGGATATGACATGATGTGATTGGTGTGCCAGTCGAGGACACTGTTGGCCATATTATCCGCTACACTATTGAGGTGTCTTGGGACATGTGTGAATGTAATGGATTCAAACTGTCTAACCATTTGTTTAGTGCGCAGGAATTTTCTGAACAGACAGGGATCGCGTACCTGGTAATCATTGTTGAGCTGGGAAACTAGGAGCTGTGAGTCCAAGAAAACGTTGAGGTGACGTATGCTCATCTGGAGAGCAGCGGCCAGGAGACCGGTCACGGCATCGTATTCAGCTTGATTATTGGTGGCGGCACCTAAACATACTCCATCGATGTGAATTAACTCATGTGAAGGGGAGTATATTACCCAAGCTGCGGAGGCGAGATTGGGAGACCAACGGCTTGCACCATCAGCGAAACCGATATGGCAGAGTGGAAGAGGCTCCATCTGTGGTCATGCAGGGAAAACAAATATTTTAGGTTTTTTGAAAATTTTTTGTGAACGAAAAACGTATGCCTATACTAAAAAGTGGACGATGGTGTCCATGAGATTTTCTATGGGTAAAATCTTTTAAGGTGCAACCCGTTGCGTGGGTTGCGTAAGGTGTTGCCTTCTGAGTCGGTCAGAATGTATGCCCCCTGCCCGAGGCAGGTGTGTATGATGTATGGGCCTTGCCACATAGACACGAACTTCCCTTTTCCGGTTTTATCATGAGCTTGATCGTAAGCGAGGACAAGGTCTCCCTCCGAAAAGGTTCTTGGGTGGACGCGTTTGTCGTAACTTAGTTTCGATCTTTGTTTAGCGGCTTCCATGTTTTGAATGGCTGTGCGCCGATCTTCATCGGCCTGCTCTAGGAGCAGTAAACGTTGCTCGATCGGGGAAGTATCTGGTAGGAGCTCAACGGCGATGTGTAAAGCTGGGATCTGGCACTCAATAGGGAGGACAGACTCGACACCGTGAACTAAATGGAAAGGGGTAAAACCGGTGGCGGTTTTGGTTGATGTGCGGTAAGCCCAGAGTGCTGGGAAAAGCATGTGATGCCAATTGGACTTGTGCTTGTCTACAGTGCGTTGGAGAATGGTCTTCAAGATTTTATTGATCGCTTCGACTTGGCCGTTTCCTTGGGGGTAGTAAGCGGAAGAGAAATGGTGTTCGAATTTCAACATGGTTGATAATTCTTTCCAGACGGCATCTTCGAAGTGAGAGCCGTGGTCAGAGACTAGCTGTTGTGGTACTCCGAAACGAGCGATGACGTGGTTGAAGAAAAACCGCGCCGCGGTGTCGGCTTTGCAGTTATAGGTTGGCATGGCTTCTGCCCACTTGGTGAAATAATCTACGGCCACAATGATGTGTTTGTGACCGCCGGCTGACGGGGGGTTGCAGTCGAGGAAGTCTATGGCCCATTTGCAGAATGGTCCAACAGTGTTGACTGGATGAAGGGGGGCAGGGGGGGTTCTTGCCTTGGGGGCAAAGAGCTGGCAGTTCTGGCAATGCTTGACTGCGGTGATGCAATCAGTAAACAACGATGGCCAAAAATAACCTGCCCGAATGATTTTCTGGGCGGTAGCCATGCCGGAGAAATGGCCTCCACAGGCCCCGCTATGACAATCATTGAGGACTTGTTCTGCCTCACTATGGGATAGGCAGCGGCGTAAGATAGTATCAACGCCGCGTCGGTAAAGTACATCTCCAATAAGTAGGTATCGGGGTGCGTGGTGTCGTATGCGACGGCGTCCATCACGATCGATGTGTGGTCGGAATTTTTGAGTACGGAGGTAAGTCAAAATGTCTCCGTACCAAGGGTCGTCCGACGAAATGACGAAGATCTGCTCGTCAATCAGGTCCGTATGGATAACGGGTGATGTCGAAGAGGACGGGAGATCTGTAATTAAGTGAGCAAGCGCGAGGGCTTTGGTGCTTTTGGGAGTCTTGAAAGTAAGGTCATATTCCTGGAGGATAATGACCCATTTAGCGACACGACCCTGAAGGAGTCTCCTGGTGAGGAGGTAGACCATGGGGTTGGAGTCGGCCACGACCGTGGTATGACTAAGCAAAATGTAGTGTCGTAGTTTCTGTACGGAAAAGACTACAGCTAGGGCTAATCTTTCCTCATATGGGTAACGTAGAGGTGGGCCAGACAAGGTCTGGCTGACGTAGTAAATTACATGCTCTTTGTGGGAAGCATCTTCTTGGACCAAAACTCCGGATACGGCATGTTCGGATGCCGAGACGTAAAGGGTGAAGTCTTGGGAAAAATCCGGTGGGGATATCAAGGGGGCTTGTGTGAGAGCCTTCTTGAGGGCTTCGAATGCCGTGTCTGCTTGTTCGTCCCAGACAAAGGGTATGTGGGTACGAAGTAAGCGTAAGAATCCATGGACTTTGGTGGCGTAATCAGGAACAAAGCGCCTAAGAAAATTGGACCGACCTTGCAAGCTCTGAAGCTGGCGAAGCGTGCGAGGAGGGGGAAGTTCTAAGATGGCTTTGACTTTCAGGGGATCAACGGTGATCCCGTCCTGAGAAACAATGAAACCCAACAACCGGCCTGCCGGGACGCAAAAGACACACTTGTGTGGGTTCAAGCGGATTTTATATTTACGACAACGCAGGAAAACTTGCCGGAGGTCGCTAAGGTGGTCTGATCGTTTTCGGGAACGCGCTGTGAGGTCGTCAAGATAGACCCGCAGGATATGGACCAAGTCGTGAAAGCAGTAGGTCATGGCTCGCTGGAAAGTGGCACCAGCATTTTTAAGGCCAAAGGGCATGACTCGATAGGCAAAGGTGCCCCATGGGGTGGTAAAGGCAGTCTTGTACTGATCCTCCTTGCGGATGTGAATCTGGTTGTATCCGGAAAACCCGTCCATGAAGGATAGGACCTCATGGCCCGCACACTCATCAATGAGTTGGTCAATGAATGGCGTGGGGAAATTGTCTTTTGGACAAGCGTGGTTTAGGTCGCGGAAATCAGTGCATACTCTAAGGGTGCCTTGCTTTTTGTTGACCGGGACGGGGTTCGACACCCATGTGGTGTACGGAATAGGGTAGATGAAACCTGCTGTTCGAAGTTTCTCGACTTCAGCCTTGACAGCGGGGAGCTTGGCAGGGTGAATAGGTCGCTGTTTCTGACGAACAGGGGGTACTTCCGGCCATGTATCGATATGGTGTTCAATGATGGCGGGGTCGAGACCAGGCATCTCGGTATAGGACCAGGCGAAGACGTCTCGGAACTCTTGAAAGAGTTTTTTGTATGCCTGAGTTTCTGCTTGAGTGCATGATGCGCCCAGCGAGATGAGCTCAGGTTTCCCTGGTGTTATGGAAATGTCTATCTGTATGGTGGGGGAAATGTTGGACATGTTCCCTTCTTCAAAGGCATCCGGTGCTGGGATGGGGTCCTTTAACCAATCGACCTTAGCAGGTATGAAGTCTTTCGACTCGACTGATAGCTGGTTGGATGCGGTGGAGGTAGATGCTTCCGGGAGGAAGTACGAGCGATGATGCATATCATCCCAAGGGTAGTCGGGTGCAGTGAGTGTTTCCAAAATCTGCTCGTCAGTATTGAAGTAGTCAGACCATAAATCAAGGGGTTCTGGTTTGAAGGTTGTCGAAATCATATATATCGTATTGACTTCTTCTGACGAGGATGATGGTGGAGGGTGAATCTCCTCGATGAGGGGAGGAGATATCTCTAAATCGGCATTGTTTAATTCGTACAGCGCTGCTCTATAGTCTGGTAGATCAGGGCAATGGTGTGAGTAGTGGCCGTAGACACTGCATATAGCACAAGGATGGTTAGTGCGCAGTGATTTGTCGCGAGGCTGTAGAGGTGGCTCTAATTTGACTACTGGGATGCCGATGTCATCCTCCAACATATTCATATGTTCTTGGAGTGCCGGTAAATGTGGGCATTGATGAGTTGGATGGCCAATTTCATCGCATAATGAACATTTGGGGGGAGCTCGAAACACCGGTGGAGGTTTGGCTGCCTTAGGAGGTGGTATGGCAGTGTAGGGTTGTGGACCTCTGCCCCCAGTGGGCTTAGCAAGGAGAGGGGGATCCTTTGACGTCGACGCAATCGTGAGACCCGGAGGAGGTTTCATTGACGACGAAGGAATATTGAGGTTAGGAGGAGGTGTCGTTGCCGACGAAGGGATCGCGACGCCAGGGGGAGGTTGATTTGTGGTAACAATAGGTTGTACCGGTTGGAGGATGACGTCTGGTGTCGGTAATCGAACGGGAGGCGGAATATACCACACGGGTAATCCCAATGTTAGCCCGGGTAGGCTAAGGGTAGCCATAACCGGGGCGCTTACTACGCCCGAAGGAGGAAATAGGAAGGGGATGGTGTGGATGGGTGTAACACCGATGTGACTGGGGATCAATGGTGGTTGACCGCCGGGTGTTTGTGTATTCTGCGAAACAGTACAGAGGTTTGCGACTTGGGTCTCCGGTGACGGTGGTGGAATGGCCTGGAATGTAGAGGTCATTGGTGTATTTGAATACAGTCCGGGTGCCACAGAAGACACAAAGGAGGTAACAGCACTAGAAGCGGGTTGTTCAATCATGGGGAGAACATTCTCCGGTGCTGCAGGGGCGTTGGGGTCATAGTAGGTGAGCTGGTCAATTTTGACCACGCGGCCCTCATGGGGGAACATCATGGTGCGGAAGACGGAGGAGGCGACCGCTTTCATGGCATACATGTAACTGCGGCCAAGTAAAAGGTTATAGTCTAGTTGGGCGTTAATGACCTCTATGTCGATGAGCACGGTCTTCCCACCTAATTGGACGGGTACCTTGGGTAATAAACCGTGAGGTTGAGCTGACCGGCCGTCGTAGGCCCGCAATGCAGTGGTGGATTGCTGGAGAGCAGGGGAGCCCAACTTTTGCCAAACAAAAGTGGACATGACGCATGTGGAGGCACCCTCGTCGATGATACATCGATGGATGACAAGATTCCGAATAGAAACGGAAACTTGGACTGCTATGGTAGAAGGCAGCCGTGGTTCAGATTGGTCTAAGTCAAAGGTCATCAAGTTCGAATCATTTGGGTCAATAGCCCCAATGGCGGAAAGTAAAGTCTTGCGCTGAGAAGGACAGGTTTTTAAGACTTCTAACGCAGACATGGCTGCGGGAGATTGAGCTAAGTCGTCTACGATGTTGTAATTGGATGCAGCTCGTGCATTGGGGTTGTTGTTGATTCGGCGAAGGGGGAAGCGAGGTGCTTTAGAAGCGCCATCAAGTGGAACCTGAGGTATACGCAATGTCTGATCAGTGGGATTAGCAGTGGTATCCTTTTCGGCGGGGGGGGCTTCAGAAGTCGGTCCGTATTGATTTCGACGGGTTTGGACATTGACGTCAGCGGTGGACATCATCAATAAGTGGTGGGTACCTGAATCAAACATGGGTTGATCAGGAGCTGCGTAAGTTATTTGTTGTGGTTGCACGTTGCCCTGTTGGGGGGCTAACGGCTGGGTGTTTACCACTCCTTGTGTTGGAAAGGGGTTTTGGAGAACCAGAGGTTGTTGTGGAGGTGGTGGGGGGTTGGGTGGTGGCTGAGGAGCCGCCTGCCCTTGACGATGGGCGTCATTTGTCCATAGTTGTCGAGCTCGCTCGAGATGTGGGCAAGCGTGGGTATAGTGGCCATAGACATTGCAAATGGAACAAGGATGGTTTGTCCGTAAATTAGCATTTTTAGGTTGCTTAGGTGGCCGATCAGGATTCTGATGAGCGGGCGCCGCGTTATTGTTTTGCGGGGGCTGGGTAGGTTGTGGAGCTTGGTTGCGGTTTTGATTGTTTCCACGGTTGCGTCCTCTTCCGCGGTTGGGTTGTCCACCCTGGTTGCGCTGGTTATTTTGATATTGGGGCTGCTGTTGTTGTGCGTACACATGCCCTTGAGCATTGGGGGGATTCTGAGGAGCCGCAGGTGCGGGAGCAGGTTGCGGTGGATAGTATGCAGGTGGAGCTGGAGGTGGTCCAGTTGCCTGTTGGGGATGTTGGTACCCCTGCGCTGGTGGAGGTGTGAGGTTAGCCGGTGCAACCGGTTGTGGGTAATGCATGGGCTGTTGTGGAAACTGCATGGGGTTTTGTACCGCAGGTTGAGCATAGTATGTAGGAGGTACATATGCTGATGGCGCTTGGCCATAACAATGTTGTGGACAAGAGGGTCCATGAACATGATGGGTCTGGTTTATTGGAGCATAAGAAGTTGTCGCTCCGGAACTGGATGTAGCCCTAGAAAGGTCTGGGGCGGGCATGGTGCTCACCATACTGAAAGGTTTTGCTTGCGGTGTAATTTGGCCAATAATGCCATCAGCGGCATGTGATGCCCCCGGTGTGTCACCGCGTGCAGAGTCGCCTCGTGGGGCGTCAGGTATGATGGTGTATAGGTAACCTGACTGGGCATAGATAAGGTCAAACTGTTGGGCCTTAAGGATGGCCTCCTCTTCAGACTGGGGTCTTTCAGAAGCTACATCCTTCGCAATGAGGGGAAGGAGGGATTTAAGGAACCAGTCTAAAAAGATCCGGTCGTCTAATTTGATCTTGCATAGGCTTCGGCGCCGACGCCAATCATGGATATGGTCAGTGATGTGCGTGGCCGTGTTCTGTCTGCAAGACAGTAGGATTTCGACGCCCGCATCATAGCGGACTGGTAGCTGAAAGAACTGCAGGAAGGTCGAGGCAAGGGAGGTAAATGAGGAATGCGTCCCATGGGGTTGCTCGATATACCATTTGGCTGCAGAGCCAGTGAAGGTGCGCTGTAATAAACGAAGGCGGACAGAGTCGTCCACTATGGAGTTGGAGGAACACCATAAATGGAAGGACATGATGTGGTTCTGGGGGTCTTCTCCGGCCTTTCCCTCAAACTTAGGGATGTCAGAGGGAAGCTTAGTGGGCATATGGGGCCAAGCAGGATCATGCCTAATGGGGTCATTCGTAAGCCTAGCTAAATCTGGCAAGTTGAGACTTGCCATGTATGGTAGACTAGCGGATGTGGCGATTGGAACGTGGATTGGCCTAGCCATTGTGGTATGGTGTAGGGGTCCAGTAGCTCCTATAGGTATGCTAGGTATGGCGGGTATGTGCCCTCCAACAGGTGTGGCCTGATATGGGTTAGTACTCCCAAGTGCAACTTGGGTTACACTTGGGTTAGGAATCGCACTAGGGATTCCTGGTATATTACTACCGAGTGCAACGTGGGTTACACTTGGGTTAGGAATCGCACTAGGGATTCCTGGGATAGCATTCCCAAGTGCAACATGAGTGACACTTGGGTTAGGAATCGTACTAGGGATTCCTGGGATAGGGTTTGTGGAAACCGAAGGGGGTATGACCCCCATGTTGGGCATGCCCATGACAGGTTGTGGTCCTGTGGTAGGCATTCCTAAATGTGGAGTGTTACCCATATTGGGCATACCCAAGGGGGTGGGTGTTGTCATGGATGGTATCCCCGCAGAAAGGTCTGCGGATGTCTGACCTATGGTTAATGTAAATTGTGGATCTTCTGGTGTTCCAGACATAATTGTGGTAGGTAGTAACTCTGTGGGGTTTTCGGATTCTACCTCCAAATCAAAGGTGAAGTGGGGTATGTCAGAATCGGATGACCGTCTAGATGATCGACGATGTGTCGAATCAAGGGATAATGCTCTGCGTCTGTGACGTGGAGAGCCAAGTGGACTAAACTCTGGGAGTTCGCCCTGTAGACGACGAGAACGTCTAGAATTCTCAATGGTGAGAATATGGTTTTTATGTAAAAAATTGTTTTAAGTATCAGGTTGTGATATATATGTAAAAGACTCAAAACCCTAATGCAACCAAGGGTGCAAAAAGGGGAGTGAAAAAAGAAGGCTCACAGGCCAAAAAATCAATCCTCAAAAAATGCACTTATTCTAGCAGCTGTGCTACAATAAGTGGAGGAATGCAACAACCGGTCAGAATACCAACATGCAAGCGGCTCCTAGAAAAAATAGGTGTAACTAGACTCAAAAGGTGGTAAAGATCATGCAAACACCTAATCTAAAAGTATTGTGACTCAAACAGACGATATCCCCTGCAAGGTGATGAAATCCAAGTCAGACAATATGAATGTAGAGACAACGGCTAGATATCCCCCTACCGGGAGGGACACCGGGTAATCAATCCTAAAAAGACAGGCTACTAGGATACTCCGTTCATGACGCGTCGAGAAAAGGTAAATCTGCCGTTTGGTCCTTTGATCGCAATATCCCAATACAGGGATATCCCGAGAACTGCGAATGGTAGCCCTTCGGTTACTGAATGGGTTTCGGTATCCCACTCAGGCTTCCGGAACCATCCTCGCGACTTCAACCCTCCTAGGGGAGAGGCCTTCCCACAAACCGGTTGTGACCGCGCCAAAAAGTACTAAGAGATTTTAGCTCCCTAATTGGACAACTTCTATGTCTCAGATGTATGAACTGAGGGGTGTTATTGGAACACCTATCCCCCCAATACTACCTAGCTACAAGAATTCTTTTTGTGTTCCCCAAGTGGGGTTAAGAGTGTGTTCAAATTAGGGTAAGTTTTAAGTCTTAGTTCAATTAAGTGATCGTGTGAGTGCACGTGAGGTGTTGTAAACTGAACTTGAAAAAATTAAATGCTTTAAGGGAAATTTTTCACAAAATAAAGGACTTTTCGAAAAATAATAAGCAAATATTTAAGACTTTTTTCACTAAAAGAAATTAAATTGCTTTTTCAAAAAATAACTCGAAAAAAATAATGGATTTTTTGGATTTTTGAAAGCAAATAATAAACTTCTAAAAGAAATAAATGGATTTCTTCGTTTCAATAAAATTTGCTAAGGGCAAGATTCTAAAGAAGTAAACAGGAAAAAATTTGAATCTAGATAAAGAATGCAAAATGAATCTTTCTTTCACTTTCTTGAAAATTTTTAAAAAGATTTCTATGTATGCACTTTTAAATAGTAAAAAATTTTTCTAAATCTGGAAAATATGCAGAATTTGATACTGTAAAAAATGTGCTATGGGCAGAAAGTACAGTAAAAAATATTTTTCAAAATCGGGATGGCCGAATGAAAAAATTCAGCCGCGCGGGTTTTGGACGAACAGCCGCGATGGGCCGCGCGGGTTTTGGCCGAACAGTCGCGATGGACCGCGCGGGTTTTGGACGCACAGTCGCGATGGACCGCGCAGGTTTTGGGCGCACAGTCGCGATGGACCGTGCAGGTTTTGGGCGCACAGTCGCGATGGACCGCGCAGGTTTTGGGCGCACAGTCGCGATGGACCGCGCAGGTTTTGGGCGCACAGTCGCGATGGACAGCGCGGAAAAACACAGAACAGTCGCGATGGACCGCGCGACTGTCTGGAAAAAGGCCGCGATGGACCGCGCGGAAAAATGCAGAAAAGTCGCGATGGACCGCGCGACTGTCTGGCAAAAAGCCGCGAGGCGGAAACCGTGCACGGAAAACGAGAAACGAACTCGAAAATTTAAAATTTAGGGCTGTTTTTTGGGGCCAAACCTCAGAACAGCAATGGATCTGCTGTCTAAGATGGCAGATCTATGGATCTAATGGTTAAAAACTCATAAAAACTAAGATTTAATGGCAAAGCTAGAGATCTAAAGTTCAAACCAAAGCGGAGTCGCCAAAACTGTTGGCTCGGTTTTGCAACCAAGCTTAGTGCTATGGGCACCTACTAACTAGTAGTAGCAGTTTCAATAGAAATAAAAGCAATAAACTAAATAAACAATACTTTTCATGGATCTAAACAAGAATCTAAGCAAATAATGTAAATATTTCAAAAATCAAGAACAAGAAACATAAGAAATAAATTTTGTATTGAAAAGTGGGGGGCAAGCAAGTGCTTGCGATATTACCTCCAATGGTGAAGGTTGATGTTGAGCAACTCCCAAGATGAGTAGCTCCAAACTCCAATAGGTCTCTTTCTCCAAGGTTGCTTCAATGGCTAAAAGTGCTCATGGGAGATTTCAGCAGCATAAGGATGAGATAATGGAAGGATGTGAAATGAGGAGCCCCTACCACCTTTTTATAGGTTTTGGTGGTGAGGAATACCATTTGTGGTTTTGTGGAAACCAATGGTATTGACCAACATGGTTTAGGTAATTTTCCCTCCTTTTTCCTTTTTTGAATAAAAATAATATTTTAATTCCCTTTTTAATATTTTTGGGAATTTGGACCCTTTTTGAGGGTTTTTATGATTTTCTTGGAAAAATAATCTTTTTTAATGGAAAAAGGGGTGTACCAAGGTCTTTTGGTGACCTTTTGTTGGTTTCAGAGGCTCAGATGGTGGAAAAGTGGACAAATGGGTCATGTGAGTAAGGGAATGAGCTAGTGAGCACTTTTTAGGTGTTAACAACCAGGTTGTGCATATATACCTCACACAGAAAATCATGTTCTTCATCATTACTCCTGGAAAAGGCATCAACGAACTGGGCTTCTGTCTCAATATGATCATTATATCCCATAGTTACCATTGACAGCCTAAAAGATATAAGTTGTTCTTTTAAAAACAATGAATACAAATTCGAAGGGGGTCTTAAATTCCTCATGGAATGAGCTAGATAATTCATATATTCTTTTTCAAATTTTAATTTTTCCACTTCTTGACCAAGCCTTCTTGTAGCCATGGCGTAATTTTTCCTTTGCAACTATTCTTTAATTGTCTCCTATTCTTTCCCTTTTTTCTGATTGCTGGCCAATTTTAATTGTCTCTCCAGATCTCCTGCTGCCCGCCTGTAACTGAACTACCATTTCTTCTAGATATTTTATTCAGGCTTCATCGGAAGGGTTTTCTTCATGTAGTTCTTGGCCTCTTGTTTCTTCTATTTCAAAATCTTCTAGTTCTTTTGCTTCAGAACCTTCCTTTGGATCCATATTTATTGCTTGCATGTTGTCCTCTATTTCTTCATCTCTGTAGTTTTCATTTTGTTCATTTTCCCATGCTACAACCTCCAATAGGGAGTCCATCTTATATCTCTCCATCTTCTGAACTTGCTCTTGTAGGGATGCCACTTCTTCTATTTTCTTCTGGTAAGAGATTTTCAAAGTCCTGTGGTATTTCTTCAAATCTCCATATGCCTTACGATACCTGCATAATAGGAAATATTGGAATCTCCTAATCCTGCTACCTTGTGATTTTCTGAACAAAGTCGACCATCGTTTTTCTCCCTTCTGTTGCTTCTCCATGTTCTGCAACTCTAATTGATTTTACTAGTCTTTACTGGTACTTCCTGTTATAATGAATACTTCATGTTCTTCCTCTATTTCCTTATTCCGGCCCAACAATTCTTTCTGATTTTGTTGCCCTCCCTGAGCTCTAGATATTGTCCGAGTATGAGGTCCTTCTATTAAGCAAGTTGGGGTTTCGACTTGAAGGCTTCTCATTGGGACTACCTGGACTGGTTTCTCCTGTTGGATCTATGGGGTAATTTCCAGTATTTTCTTCTTCTTTCTCCTTGTCTGACCAACACTCAAAAATGTACCCACAAACGATTCCCAGGTCTGGTCTTGTTTCTATAGGGCATCTTCTACCAATAACCTGATCAACCTGTGATGTGCCAGGTCTGGATTATTACTATTTTTTACCATTTTGCTCATTAATTCTAGGGACTTCCACAGAAAGTATGGCATGTCAATGTATTTTTGATGCCTTAAGTGGTTCAAGATTTTAAAGTGATAAGCAAAACTTTAGCTGAACCGACCTTCACATGTGATAAATTTAATTACACAGAGTGCCACTTTGCTCCATGGAACCGGTAATGAAGTTCGCTTTGTCCCCTTTTCTGTCCCTTGCAGCAATTCACCAGGTTTCACAAATGCATCAATCAGAGGTTTTATCGACACCCGTCTTTCAAACCACTTCTCGCCTATATGTGGTAATCCAGAAACCCCCACAGCTATCATCTCATCCACTGGAATTCTCAATCCCCGCACTTCTGCAACTTTACCATCATATGTGAGTGAAAAATCCATAGCAATTGCAGCATCTCCTTTCTTCATTCTGTCAAACTATGCCAGCCATCCGGCCTGCTGGAAAATCATTTTTACCTCTTTGTTCGCATAAACCATATCTGGGCTTCTTGGTTCACTCCTAATTGCCCTTTTCATTGCGTTTCTCTTCTTATTTCCCCCCAAGTGCTTACAGTTTCTCAAATCCCTGCCAATTCCAGGAGAAAATTGGATTTTGGCCTAAGTGGGGTGGATTATTAATACGGGTCTGGCTAAGAGTTCATAAGTGGTGGCATTATCTAACACTTAACTGGTTTTACCGAATTTTTAAAGGCACCACTTATTCTCCCCCCAACTAAAACAACACATGACCTTGTGTGACACTAACTAACATTTGAGAACAGGATTCGTCCTTCTGTACTTGTCAAATGCAACTGAAAGATGGGTATGTACCTGTTACCTGAGAAAAAATAGATATAGTACAAATCCAGTTGGTTGCGATAATTAGACTGAATGGTGAATGGAAGATTCTCCAATTCTAGTGTTGATGGTATTCTTTGAGGCTGACGACAATGATGAACTTCCTGGTAGCGGTCCTGACAAATGGAATTGGGTCTGGCTTTGGTTTAGTTGCTGAAAAGGATCCATACTACCGCGGATCAACTGATGAGTGCTCCATTTTTATTTTCCGGTGACGTCGAGTGAGGGTGGGCCCGTACGGATAAATGAGATGCCGCTGTATGGATGTGGCTTGGAAGGTGGTGGAAAGTATGACCGTTGGAGTGTTGAAAAAGTTGGAAAGTAGCCGGTACATTATGAGAAATGATTCCGTGGAATGTTAGAAAGTGTGGAAACTAAATGGGGGTTATGTACCGAGACGGGAAGGTTTTGGTCATGGAATGGAAAGGGTAGTGGTAATAGAATGGAACATGTTCTGTAGTGCAGCAGAACATGTGCTGTAGTGGAGCAGAAGGGTGTTGGTAACGAAACAGAACAGGTTCCGTAATGAAACATAAAGGTTCTATAATGCAGCGGAAGGGTGTTGGTAACGGAACGGAATAGGTTCCGTAATGAAACGAAAAGGTTCTATAATGCTGCGGAAAAGGTTTCGTAATAAAGTGGAAAAAGGTTCTGCGATGAAGCGGAAAGGATTTGGTAATGGAACGGAATATGTTCCATAATGAAATGGAAAGGTTCTGTACTGCAGTGGAACATGCTTCATAATAAAGTGAAAAAAGGTTCTGTAATGGGTGGTTTTATCCCAAAAAGTAGGGTCATCCAATAGTGAGTAGAAGAGAGATGGGATAAAGAAGGAAAACTAGGATAGAATGTCCCTACAACATATAAACAGATCGATTTATTAGAAAAAAAAAAATTATTTTATTGAATTTTTTAGGCTGCGTCCAAGTAGGATTTTCACAGTCCATTCTGCTTCCTTTTTCAGATGGTTGCATCCCAGAGGGATTTTCACAGTCCATTTTTTTTTTTTTTTAAAGGGCTGCGTCCCAGAAGGATTTTCACAGTCCATTTTCTTTTTCTCTTTTTATTTTTATTTTTATTCTTCTTCAGAGATTGAGCTAATGATTTGGAAATCATTAGTGCACTAGCAGGCAACAATGTTGCGGATGAACTCCTCTTTAGACAATGGTTTTTTATATGGTCTTAATCTATGACCATTGGCCATAAGAGAGGTACCTTCACCATCAATGGTTCTGAGTCATACTGTGAGTATTTTGATCACAGAAGATCTAGGAGCTATGGAGAACCTCACAAAATCGAATTAATTTGCAAAAACAGTGGAAAAACTTGAAAAAGAAGATAAATTTACACACAATGTATGCTGAAACCTTTGATTAACTGACTGTCTGACATGTGAAAATGTTAGTAACAGGTTTTTATTACATCCATGAGAAATTCAAGAGCATTAGGTGGCTCTAGCTGAGTGTACAAGTCAACAATGCCAAATTGGCCTCAATCCCCCCTAGGTGGGTCCAACTCAATCCCAATCATCCCAAACAGTCACGAATTCTGGTGTGGAGGTGGCTGAAGCATGCTGGGTCATAAATGAGATCAAGGCAGGTGTGGGTGAGCAAGTAGAGGAGTTTGGGGGGCCCAAGGGAGCATTAAATGCTCCAAATCTAGCCAAAAATGGGCAAAATCCACCCTAGCGCCCTTGGTCAACTGAAATTCCCAAAAACAAGGAGAGAGGGCGCACCAGCAATTAATGAGGGCACACTTGTGGACAAAACAGGAGGCTGGGTGAACTGGTTTGGTTGGAAGTGGGTGTGAACACTCTCAAAAGTGGGTTTTTGACCAACTGTAGTCACCTAGTCCAAACTATGGTTTAATTAAGCACATGATCAATAAAAATTTATGGATTATGGTACTAAGTGTGGATTACAGTTCTAACACCCGCCCTTAACCATAGCTTATTACATCTCATGAAAGATAAGTGGGAGGCCTTGGCAACAAAGGCTCAAGTCACCTCATTACAAACAGAAATTTTATTTGTCCATATGAACCGAGGAAAAGAAGTAAAACCTCATGGGATAAAAACTTCCCTCTAAAATGGACATGGGGCTGAACCTGCAATTAAATTGCAGCAATCACCATCCATCACTCACTCCAAGCAAAGCTCTCAAGTGAGTGAAGGTCTTCTCAGTAAAGCACTTGGTGAAAATATCTGCAGTTTGCTCGGTGGATGGGCAATACTGTAGTGAAATCACCCTATCATGCACCAAGCCCCGAATGTAATGCATGTGGATCTCAATGTGCTTTGTTCTTTGCCTCTGTACTGGATCAGTATATATCTTGATGGCACTTTGATTATCCACCCAAATATTGGTTGGAGAATCAATAGCAACACCAAACTCCCGAAGAATGCCTTGCAACCAAACACACTGTGTGGCTGCATTCACTGCTGCCCTGTACTCGGCCTCTGCTGATGAAAGAGAAATTGTATGCTGTTTCTTACTTGACCAGAAAATGGGACCTTCATCAAACATAAACACAAAACCTGAAGTGGACTTTCTATCGATGGGATCTCCCGCCCAATCGGAATTAGAAAATCCAGCTAGTTGAAGTGAAGAACCAGCTGCATAGTGTACCCCAAAGTTCTTTGTTCCTTGGACATAATGAAGGATCCTTTTGGCTGCCTTCCAATGGATCTCATGTGGCTGCTGCATATACCTTGCTACAGCACTTACAGCATAAGACAAATCAGGTCTTGTATGTGTAAGGTACAGCAAACTTCCAACTAGCTGCTTGTAGAGAGTGCAATCCACCAACGGAGAGTCTTCAAATTCACCTAGTTTTATGCCTGAAAGGAATGGGCACTTGGCTGCCTTACATTCAGCCATTTTAAACTTGAATAACATGTCTGAAGCATTCTTAGGTTGACTCAGCAATATACCTCTCTTAGATTGCTCAATTTCCAAACCCAAAAATTGCCTTAGCAATCCTAGGTCGCTCATGGCAAATTCACTGTGCAAAGAAGCTTTAATTGAGCCAATTTGTTTGGTGCAGCTCCTTGTAATTAAGAGATCATCAACATACAGTACAATGACCTGCAAATTTATCATCACAATGCTTCAAATAAACATTTGGATCAGACTTGCATCGACAGAAACCAATTGAGAGCAAAAAAGCATCCATTTTGGCATACCAAGCCCTGGGGGCTTGCTTGAGTCCATAGAGTGACTTCTTCAACCTGCATAAAAGTGTGGGATCCTCTTGGAATCCTTCAGGTTGCTGCATATATATCTCTTCCTGTAGCTCACCATGCAAGAATGCACTTTTGACATCCATGTGGTGAACTTCCCAACCTTTACTAGCTGCCATGGCTAGAGCTAGTCTAATTGAGTCCATCTTTGCAACCGGTGCAAAGGTCTCTGTATAATCCACACCATGGATTTGTGAGTAGCCCTTAGCCACTAACCTATCCTTATACTTAATATCAGAACCATCAGCAACATGTTTGGTTCGAAAAATCCACTTACATTGCACAAGTTTCCTCTTGGGAGGAAGAGGCACCAAATCCCATGTTTTGTTCTCTTGGAGAGACTGGAATTCTTCTTGCATTGCTGCTCTCCACCTTGGATCATGATGAGATTCCTGATATTATGTTGAATCAGATCCAATCATCATATAACAGTGATCAGCAAGTTCACTTTCATTTGCAAAGGAAGCATTGATTGTTTGAGATCTAGTCTTCCTAGGCTCTTGGGGATTGCCTGCCAATTCACCTACAGCTTGTATGATTTTCTCAGCCCACTTGGGCCTTGATGGTGACTCATGTATAGCAATGTCATCTTCAGCCATGTCATCTTCAGCAATATCAGAAAAATCAGAGGTGGAATCATCACTAATTTCATTAAGGTGTGGAGGAGAGGAGCTTTCCCCCGGTGCAAGCTCAAAATCTGGAATTGGTTCTTCTTCGAATTGCACACTTCTCTCAATGAAAGTTTTGAGTGTGGATGTGTCAAAGAGCTTGTAGCCCTTTGTGTCCTCACCATATCCAACCATGATACATTCCCTGCTCTGTGGCTCCAAAGCCTTCCTCTTTTCTGATGGAATTCGAGCCCATGCTCTAGACCCAAAAATCCTGAAATTTGACACATTTGGTTTTTGGCCAAACCATGCCTCATAGGGGGTTTTTCCTTTGACTGATTTGTGAAAGGCTCTGTTCTGAATATGAGCAGCACAATTGATGGCTTCAGCCCATATCTTAGGGCTTAGATCCCTAGCTTCAATCATGCAAGTAGCCATCTCCTTGAGAGATCTATTTTTCCTCTCTGCCACACCATTTTGCTGAGGTGTGTAGGGGATTGAATGTTGCATTTGGATGCCACATTCCTCACAAAGGTGCTGAATGTTATTATTCACATATTCCTTTCCATTATCAGTCCTAAGGATCTTTATCTTATGACCACTATGGTTCTCCACTAGGGCTTTCCAATTCTTCAATTTCTCAAACACTTCTGACTTCAATTTAAGGAAGTAAACCCAGCAGAATCGAGAGTAGTCATCTATGAATGTAAGTACATACCTTGATCCACCATATGATGGAGTGGGAAGAGGACCAATGAGGTCTGAATGTACCAATCCAAGTGGTTGAGTGGCTCTCCTTGACATTCCCTTCTCATAGCTGCGCTCAGGATGCTTTCCAACTACACACCCAATGCATGCACCATTTGAAGATCTGATTTCTGGAAGCCCTTCCACCATCTCGTCCTTGTGCAATTGCTGGAGATATTTGTAGTTCATGTGGCCAAATCTTTCATGCCACAACTTGGAGGTCTCGTTGGCATGAGAGACAAGTGCATGGTCACTAGAATTTGGAATGAAATTTGAGAATTTGTACATTCTCTCATCATGATCTGCATACCCTACTGCCACAACTTGATTTGAGGAAATTTTTGAGATTTCTACCAAATCTGGAGTAAATGTTACTCTCTTGTCTTCTCCTGTATGGGTCATTTGATAGACTGATAGCAAATTTGCAGCCAATGAAGGTACATAGAGCACATCACTGAAATAGCCATGCTCCATGTCAATCCTACCAATCCCCTTGGTTTGGATTTCTGAATCATCTCCCATTCGAACTGTTGGGCCACCATTCGAATGCATAGAGGAGAAGAGCTCTCTGGATGAAACCATATGTCTGGAAGCTCCTGAATCAATGATGAAGGAAGAGGGATTCAAAATACCTGCTACCAAAGCATGACACTTCTCCTTATTGTCAGGGTTTGAGGTGCTCTCCTTCTTCCTTGCGCCCTCAGGGACTGGGATGTTGTTCTTCTGCAACAGCTGTGCCATTGAGTCAATGGTTTTCTTCATACATGAGCTCTCTGGATGCCATCCCCTATGACAATAGGTGCATTTGGTCTTTTCCTTTCCCTTCTTGTCCTTCTCCTTTGACAGATTCGAACCCCCATCTGCAGACTTGGTCTTGTCAAACTTCCTCTTCTCTTGCTGCTTCGAATTCTTGGCTTTCTGCTTTCCTTTGCTTGCATTTGAAACACCCATTGCCAATGCTTGGTCCTTTGATTTTATGGTGCCCATCTGAACTAGTTTGTCCTACTCCTGAGTGAGACACTCCATGAAGGTGGCTAGAGATGGCATTTGCCAATTTCGAAGGGTCATTTTGGCTGAGTGAAATGTGCTAACAAATACAGAGAATTCTGGGCCTAGCTTCGAAAGGATGGACAGAATCAGTTGTTCCTCCTTCTTAACAATTCCACATTGTTGCAGTTGAAGCACCAGTGACTTGAATTTCGTGAAGAACTCCTGAATGGTTTCAAAATGCGCTGGGCTCAAGCTAATGAGCTTGTTTTCAAGCTGGTGGCCTCTCAGTTCATCAGTTTTCCCAAAGAGTGATTCTAGCTTCACCCATACTTCATTGGGGGTTGTCAAACTGTCTGTATGAAACAAGAGTTCCCTTGAAATGCTCAGGCATAACAATCCATAAGCTTCATCATGTCGATTGTAGTACTTTGCTTTCTCCACAGTAGAGTTTGGTTCCACTTCTGTGCCCATGGTCACTCTATAGAGACCCTTAGATCTCAGCTTGATGACCATCTCAGCCTTCCAATCGAAAAAATTGAAGGGTGTGAGCAACATTTGGTTTGCTTCCATGACTGCTGCGTTAATGGTGAGAAAACTACTGAAACACCTACAAAAAACACTCAATTTTTATCTGGAAATCCTCTCTAGAATGCAGTTCAATGCTCAATATTGACCTGCAACTCACTAAATCCACGATGGCTCTGATACCATGTGAGTATTTTGATCACAGAAGATCTAGGAGCTATGGAGAACCTCACAAAATCGAATTAATTTGCAAAAACAGTGGAAAAACTTGAAAAAGAAGATAAATTTACACACAATGTATGCTGAAACCTTTGATTAACTGACTATCTGACATGTGAAAATGTTAGTAACAGGTTTTTATTACATCCATGAGAAATTCGAGAGCATTAGGTGGCTCTAGCTGAGTGTACAAGTCAACAATGCCAAATTGGCCTCAATCCCCCCTAGGTGGGTCCAACTCAATCCCAATCACCCCAAACAGTCACGAATTCTGGTGTGGAGGTGGCTGAAGCATGCTAGGTCATAAATGAGCTCAAGTCAAGCGTGGGTGAGCAAGTAGAGGAGTTTGGGGGGCCCAAGGGAGCATTAAATGCTCCAAATCTAGCCAAAAATGGGCAAAATCCACCCTAGCGCCCTTGGTCAACTAAAATTCCCCAAAACAAGGAGAGAGGGTGCACCAGCAATTAATGAGGGCACACTTGTGGACAAAACAGGAGGCTGGGTGAACTGGTTTGGTTGGAAGTGGGTGTGAACACTCTCAAAAGTGGGTTTTTGACCAACTGTAGTCACCTAGTCCAAACTATGGTTTAATTAAGCACATGATCAATAAAAATTTATGGATTATGGTACTAAGTGTGGATTACAGTTCTAACACATACTGTACCATTATCAAAAATTGTTTCAATCTCATATGGTCCCAGCCATCTAGTGTGAAGTTTCCCTTTGAACTTTTTGAATCTAGAGTCATAGAGAAGAGCCTAGTCACCCTCTTGAAAATGCTTAGTTTTGATGAATTCATCATGCCACCTGGTTCGTTGTTGTTGCACAATGGATGTATGTTCTATGGAAGCTAGGCATAATTCATCAAGCTCATCAAGCTGCTGTAGGCGATTATGTTGAGCCTGTGATAAATCCATGCCTAATTGAAATGCAGTTCTTAATGTCTTAATCTCAACTTCTATTGGTAGGGTGACTTGTTTGCCATAAAGTAATTGATAAGGACTCAAACCTATTTTGCTTCTCCATGCTTTTCTGTAGGCCCATAAGGCTTCAAGCAACCTATCATCCCAGTCTCTTTGATGAAGTTGGACAGTATTTGTGAGCACAGCTTCCAGAATTCTGTTTGTGCCTTCTACTTGCCCGTTTTCCCGAGGGTGATATGGTGAGGTTACCCTATGCTTGATATGGTATTTCGTTGTGAGAGCTTTGATAAGTTTAGATGTAAATTGAGGGACTCCATCAGTAACAATCTCCCTCGGAACTCCAAACCTTGTGAAAATCTCTGCATATAGAAAGTTTGAGACTGCCTGCTCTGTTGCCCTTGGAAGTGCCTTTTCCTCCACCCATTTAGTTACATAATTTGTGCAAACTAAAATGTAGGAGTTCTGTCTAGATGGAGGTTTAATAGGGCCAACAAAATCTAATGCCCACTTCTCAAATGATTCCACCACAAGCTGAGTTTGAAGTGGCATTTCATCGGACTGAAGTGTCTGCCCCATCCTTTGGCAACTATCACAACTGTGGACATATTCCCGGGTGTCTTTGAATATTGTGGGCCAGTAATATCCCAGTTGTAAAATCTTATGGGATGTTCGTTTATCAACAAAGTGTCCTCCACATGGACCATCATGACAGGTTCTCAGGATTGGATAGATTTCATCTTCATGAACACATCGACAGATCACCAAGTCTGGTCCTGTATAAAACAAATAGCGATCAATCCATTAAAATCTGCTTCTATGTTGCACAATCCTCTTCTTTTCTTTTGATGTCATATGCCTCGGAAGTCTTCCTGCAGCCAAATAATTTGCTACATATGCAAACCAAGGAACATTAGTAGAAATAGCAAACAAATATTCATTTAGAAAAGCATCATCCACCGATTGAGATTCTTCATCATTAGTTATTCGTGAAAGAAAATCAGCAACCACATTAGTTTTACCAGGTCTGTCCATTATCAAAATATCAAATTCTTGTAGCAACAAAAGCCACCTTGTGACTCTGCCATTTGTGATGGATTTATTCATGAGATATTTAATGGCAGAGTGGTTAGTATGTACAGTTACTGGGTATCCTGTAATGTAATGGAAAAATGTATTTATGGCATAAATGACAGCCAGGAACTCTTTCTCAGTCATAGTACAATTAAGTTCGGAAGCAGTCAGATTTTTACTAATAAAATATATAGCATAGGGATTCTGATCTTCTTGTTGGCCTAGGACTCCTCCTATGGTGGCATCAAAGGCATCTGTAGAGATTAGAAAGGGTAATGACCAATTTGGTCCTCGTAAGATAGGTGTAGTAGAAACTTTTTGTTTTAAAGTTTCCCAGGCTACTTGGCAATCTTTTGTCCATTCAAATGGTTTATTTTTAGACATAAGCAGAAATAAAGGACTAGCAATATTTGAAACATTTTGCACAAATCTTCTATAATAACCTGCATATCTAATAAAACTGCGTACCTCTTTTTGTGTGGATGGAACTGATAAATTACTGATTACCTGGATTTTTGTTGGGTCTACTCTAATGCCATCCGGAGATATAAGATGACCCAAAACAACGCCTTGGGTAAGCATCATTATGCATTTCTCACTGCTGAGACAGAGGTTCACCTCTTTGCATCGTGTAAGTACCCTGTCTAAATTATTCAAAGTTGCTGCAAAATCTTCACCATGGGAAGTGAAATCATCCATAAAAACTTCCATAGTGTCATGAAGAAGATCAGAAAAGATACTGAGAACAACCCGCTGAAAAGTGGCAGGGGCATTGCATAATCTGAAAGGTAACACTTGGTATGCAAAGGTATTCCACGGGCCTGTGAATGTCATTTTTTCTTGGTCCTCCCGTGCTATCCTGATCTGATTATACCCACTGAAACCGTCCAGAAAGGAAAAATATTTTCTGCCTGCTAGTGTGTCCAACACCTGATCGATGAAGGGTAACAGAAAATGGTCCTTATGCGTGGATTTGTTTAATTCCCTGTAATCCACGTAAATATGCCACTTTCCATTCTTCTTAGGCACAATGACCAGTGGAGACACCCACTTGCTATCAGAAATGGGATAAATAAAATTTGCAGCCAGCATCTTCTGTAGTTCCTCTTTGACCACCTCTTTAAGTGCCAGATTGATCCTGCGCTGGGGTTTCCTGATGGGTCTAGAATCCTCCTTAGTATATATATGGTGTGTGCACAGGTCATTGTGCAAACCCTTCATGTCACTATAATCCCAGGAATATGTAGACTTATGTTTCTTCAATACTGTAGTCAGCTGTTCTATTTCCTGCTTCGACAATGTAGAGCTAATCTTCAGAAACTTGCTCGGTTCAATTTCCACTTCCATAATTTCAGACTCCTTATCATGGATAGCAGCATTATTAGATGAACTCGGAGTACTATCAATTTGTTGAGTGGCACAAACTATACTAAACAATTCCACAAAGTCTCCTGAGGGATTAGAAGAAATGAATTGGCTGAGCAGATCATCCTTAGTTAATTGTTTTGCTGCCATTGTTTGCTCAATCATGTACAGCTGTAGGGTTTCATCTGTGTGCTCAATTTCTTCTTCATCTGACCAAACAGGAAGTTCGGGTTGGATTATCGGTTTCACAGGAGGATATAAAGTAAGTTCCTTAACAACATGGCCATGAGATATGTGCATGTTTCCTGATCGGAAGCCAATATATGCATCTACCGTGGCTAACCATGGTCTCCCCAAAATTAGGGGATAGCCTCCCAAATTTGATTTCGTTTGTAAAACCATGAAGTCTACCGAGTACTCCCATGAGTCGACTGAAATAACAAGATCTTCTATAATGCCTTCTGGTTTCACAGGAGATTGGTCAGCCAACTGTAAGATGGTATAATTTTTCCTGAGGTTTGTAATGCCCAATATGTCCATTGTTCTTTTAGTCATGACATTAATAGCTTCTCCCAAGTCTATCAGTGTATTCGAGATATGAATGCCATTGATTTTCTCTTTAACCATAGGACTACTAGGGTCAGAGTACTTAGCAGTAAGGGTATTACCCATCATCAATTCAACAAAGTCACCTATCACATGGATTGTTGGGGGGTCTTTTTCGTTTCCTGCCTAGTTTTTTCAAACACAATTCTCTGACAACTTTGGAGTAAATGGGAATGTCTTTGATAGCTTGGAATAGTGGAATTTTGACACAGACATTTCGTAATTCTCCAAGGAGATCAAAATCTGACTATGGCATTGTTGGGCCCAGGTTGAGTTAAAGTTTTGGGAAGCACCTTTTTGAGGAAGGCAGGGAAAGCTGAGCTAAGCGCAACTTAGAAACACAATTTTGGCTAAGTATTGAGGATGCTATGAAGTTGCGCATAGCATCCAACTTTTGAAGAGACTGTGGAGTTGCGTGCAGCGTCAAAGTTTTGGCCATGATGTGAAGACCAGTACTACGCAGAAGCAATGCTGCGGAGTTAGGAGGCCACATGGAGCCAGCAAAGTGGTGTGTTGGACAAGTATCAAGTGTAGTTACCGACTCGACCGGTAGCAACCAATTTTGGAAAGATACTTTAGGATTGCCGAGTGGCGGACGTAGGCAAAACAGGAAGGCGGCCACGTGTGGGTTGTTAAGAAAAGCGACGCTTGGCATGCGCAAAAGATAAAACCGTTAGAGAGAAACGGTTCAGCAGTAGCATCCTGTAGGCACGCATGCGACAGGAAGGCCGATAGCGACAGAATGAGGACATGGAGATCCACCATGATCAAGCAGACTCTACCAGGAGCCAGCAAGCTAGTTTGGAAAACTGACGTAGTTTTGGAAACCCTTAGGGTTTTGGGTTTTAGGTATTCGGCATTGTACAGACATGACCTTCGGGCATGATCTATTTAAGAAGACATTTTGTATGGGATGGGGGTTCGCTTTTGTGGGTTGTTCTCTCTCTGTATTATTGTTATGCTTTTGTTTTGAGAACTTTAGGAGACACCCTTTTTGTATTGTAAAATCTCTCTGAGCTAAGAATATTGTAAAGGCTCTGCAGCTGTGTGCGCAGAGACCTAGCCGAGAGAAAGAGAGTTTGCAGCTGAGTGCGTAGACTAAGAATAGTTGCCCCATCCGTTTTGAAAGAAATATACTACCAAATGTTCTTGTGGACGTAGCTTTCCATCCGGGGAAGTGAACCACATTAAAACCTGTGTTATGTGATGATGTGTATGAATGAATGATTGTCTGTATTTTCTATAGAATGAATACTTGAATGTTTCCTTGCATGCTGTAAATTGAGAATTTTGATATGCATTTACCAATAGGAGAAGTTTGGGAATGATATGCTAGGTTCCGTGGAAGTAGATGAATGGTGAACACTTCAATTCTATGTTAAGGTCATGAATCAGTCATTTAAAGTATAATTACTTTCTTAAACACAATGACGAACGCAGTACAATTAATTGTGAAAATCCTCACAGCAGATCTAAGAGATGATGTGTACCTCACAAGAGTAATTATGATTAAGCAAGAAAATAGAAGAAGAGTGATACATGCAGTATAATGAGCAACAGAATAATATGGTACAGTAGAACTCAGATAGAAGCAATAATGCTTCGGTCATACTAGATTATTAATCACAAATGGACATATAAATAATACAATGCATGAGGAATTCGAATGCCTAAGGTGGAAATTCGAATTAGCCTTCATGGAGTGATCAAAGGATCACTGGAGTGTCATCGAAGCACAACTAGGTGTCCTCATGATCATCAGAGCGCAACTGGAAGTCTTCATCATCATCAGTGGAGTCATCAATGCTCAAGTAACTGTCAACCATCAGTCAAACTAACTCTGGTAGGTGTAACTGAGTGTAACTCAATGTAACTGAGTGTAACTGAATGTAACTGAATGTAACTAAGTGTAACTGACTGTAACTGAGTGTAACTGACTGTAACTGAGTGACAACTGGACTGGTAGGTGAAGGAGGGCGAGTTGCTCCCTAAAATCAAGGAAGAAGGGCACATTAAGCAACTGGAGGGCTAAAACTGAATAGTGAGAAGCTCCTGGGGGCTGGCTAACTGAGGGCTAGGTGCTGGAATGATGACTGGGATGCATGCAAACCCTAGAATGCATGCAAACCCTAAAAGGTGCATGCATGACTGAAAATGTAAATGATCAAAATATTGGTGGGACTAGGATGGAGTATAGGAATATCCTAACACCCCCCCTTAATCCATCCTGGGCCCTGGTAACTAAGACCAAAGGTCACCCAATACAATGAATAATAACAATCAATAAACCAAGGAAGTGGGAAAATTTCATGGGAAACATACCCCCTCCTCAAAAAATAGATTGTAAGGCACACATAAAAAATAAAAGCTCCAAACTCAAGCATGTGTGATGCTTGGTCATATGTCTGGAGGTATCTTCTTCTTGGGAAGAAGTGGATCATGCTCAAAAAGCATGTGCTTGTACTTTCTCTTCAGATCGAATGTGATGAGAACAAATCCAATAGTATTAGAATGATCCTTGAACCTGTGATTTGAATAAGATGAGGTAGGATCAAATTTTTGAATGTGCATATAGTCCTTTGTCTTCTCCTTCGAACCACCATGGGTGAGATTATGCCAAAAAGAACTATTACATGTTTGCTTGAAATCAAAATCAGATTTAAGACTTTCAAAACAGTTTCTTGAGATCTCCTTTGAACCAGCAGGGGTGAGATCAAAACTATCATATGCATGAGAAATTTTCCCAAGCAGTAATTGCTTAGAACCCAAATTAGATACAAGACTTGAATAATGGCTTCTTGAGATCTCCTTTGAACCATGAGAGGTGAGATCAAAACCAGTAGATGCATGAGAAATTATCCCAAGCGAATGGCAATGGCCATATTCTTCAATGACCTTCTGAAAGCATGATTTTATGATCATATAGTAGTATAAAAGAGATGTTTTCTGAAGATGAGCGAATGCATTACCTCCATTAGCTGATTTGACCTCTAAAATAATCATGTGATCATGATGCAAACCAACAGACTCTGGTGCAAGAGAGGATTTAGGACCTTCTGCAATATCTAGAGTGTGAGCTGCCATAGAAAGAGAAGAAAGTTTGAGCATGAGCGGAGAATCTGCAAGTTCTTTATCAACAACTTCAATATGAGATGATACTGGTTCATGATCTGAGAGACCATCAAGAGGAGCGAATGCATCACTTTGTTTTCTTTCGAATGGGTTGGGACCAAGTCCTTCATTCTCTCTGCCAAATTTTCCATCCAGGTGAGCCCATATCTCTTTTGGAGTCCATAACTCTCTTGGAATTTCAACACCATCACGGTATTTGAATTGGAATCTCTGGTATGCATACAAAGAAAACATTATTGCTGCAAAGTGCATGTCTCTTTTATTTAACCAGTCAATCTTCTCTTCAGGGGATTTGAACTCTCTTTCAAAATAACAATAAAAAAGATCATGGATCTTCAAGTCTGCTATCATTCTTGGTTTCCATTCATCATAGTTGAGTGGATCAAGAGGAGTAATTCCTGATGAATACATTGAAGCTGTAGAGGACCTGCAAAAACAATATAGAATAACTGCAACTGCTACTGCTGCAAAAATGCAGAAACTGCTGCAACTGTTGCACTCGAAATCTTGGTAATAACCTGCAAAAAACTCTCAAGAATGGAGATAAGCAATTCTCTCAACTCGCTCTGATACCATGTGAAAATCCTCACAGCAGATCTAAGAGATGATGTGTACCTCACAAGAGTAATTATGATTAAGCAAGAAAATAGAAGAAGAGTGATACATGCAGTATAATGAGCAACAGAATAATATGGTACAGTAGAACTCAGATAGAAGCAATAATGCTTCGGTCATACTAGATTATTAATCACAAATGGACATATAAATAATACAATGCATGAGGAATTCGAATGCCTAAGGTGGCAATTCGAATTAGCCTTCATGGAGTGATGAAAGGATCACTAGAGTGTCATCGGAGCACAACTAGGTGTCCTCATGATCATCAGAGCGCAACTGGAAGTCTTCATCATCATCAGTGGAGTCATCAATGCTCAAGTAACTGTCAACCATCAGTCAAACTAACTCTGGTAGGTGTAACTGAGTGTAACTCAATGTAACTGAGTGTAACTAAATGTAACTGAATGTAACTAAGTGTAACTGACTGTAACTGAGTGACAACTGGACTGGTAGGTGAAGGAGGGCGAGTTGCTCCCTAAAATCAAGGAAGAAGGGCGCATTAAGCAACTGGAGGGATAAAACTGAATAGTGAGAAGCTCTTGGGGGCTGGCTAACTGAGGGCTAGGTGCTGGACTGATGACTGGGATGCATGCAAACCCTAGAATGCATGCAAACCCTAAAAGGTGCATGCATGACTGAAAATGTAAATGATCAAAATATTGGTGGGACTAGGATGGAGTATAGGAATATCCTAACATTAATCATGTTTATCATTTTAGTCATGTTGTAATAATCCAAGTTCTTGACGAATGCTAGAAAGATAGCTAGTAAGTTCCTGAATGAATGGATGAGTGATATTCATTTCAGTGCCTTAACGTTTCCGAGATTTTCCAAGTAGAGGATAATTGTGGGTGATTCGCAGTTCCAGTAGAAGATTCGCAGCAGTAAGAAACCCTTGGTGTGGCCCGTAGTGTTTCCTCCACCGTGCAGTACTACTCGCAGCATATATCTTGCTGTGCACCGCATCACTCTGCCTCGTAGCACACTCCTTCTGTCCTGCGCTGCGCAGCTTGCTCAGATAAACAAATCATCATTTACTGTGGAAACCTGATTCCGTAGTACCCCATAAAGATACACCTCGGGTGAGACCTCAACCTGCTCACAGGTTGTTGCCGAAAGGGCCGATGCGAAGGGGTTTTGTTGGTAAAAGGAAGAACCGCAAAGAACCTGGGTCTAATTGGAAACCTCTACGTCAGTTTACACCAACAAATAGTTCCGTTGCCACGCTACAATGCATGATGAGTTGAAATGGTTCCGTTGCCGCGCTAGAATCCATGATGAGTTGAAATGGTTTCGTTGAGTTGCAATTATGATGTGTGAAGAATAATATCAGTTCCCCGAAGGATCTAACTATTGGCATCCTGAAAAGACAGAAATCCAAGCTTGGTGGGATAAGACCATAGGTGATTTTAACAAACAAGAAAATAGACATCCGCGTCTAAGCGACACACAGTGGTCGGATAGATATCTGTTAGATGACATTCATGAGATCTTTTGGGCATCGTTTCCAAATGAGCTGCATGTGTGGATCTCATGGCTCGCAGAGAAGAAAAACTGTTTCCAAGGAGGAGTTCCTATGAAGTGGACTCCCGAGCTCACAGCGTAGCTTAAAGCGTTAGATAGCCCGTTGTCATGCGTAGTTGATTATTGGATCGATCATATGCTAGAAGGATTTGTAACAAAAATTTTTGTAGACACACTCAAATCCTACAATGTTGGTAGAATTTTTCCCTACGGATAAGTCAAAATTCTCTTAACTTAAAGCAGATTCTTAACTGACTCTAAGGTAAGAACAAAACAAAACAAATGCTACCTTGAAATTTTTGAACTAACTTTCACAACAAGATTACATGTATTCAGAAACAATGAAAGATATAACTCATGTTTCAATCTGACGTTTATCTCGCTTCTAGCTCTTGATCCAAAAGCTCCAATGTAGAACCTGTTGAGATCAAACAAAGAACAAGCATACAAGCTTCCAAATACCTTGAAGTAAAGATTAGATTCAAATCTAGATTAGATATATTCCATGCTAAAGACTAGTACAATACACATGAAATGGGAAAAACAAGATAAGTTATCTTTATTGCAAACTTGAAGAATGTTTACAAAGGTTGCTTGATGTCCAAGCCAATCCTCCATCTCCAAGTGCTTACTCCTCTAGCTATCTCCACAATACTGCAAGATCATAAGTTTGGTACTTCTAAGAGTCCTCCCCCTTTCCCATGGAATGCCTCTCTTTTATAGTGTATGGTAGGGTTAACCAACAAGAGAGATGGGTGGATCTAGGGAGTACTTAGTGGATTAGGGTTTCTAATCACAGAAAATGAGTTAGGATCGAATCAGGGATCCCAATCCTCCAATATCTCTCGAAAATCCAAAATCCCACAAGCCATGGAAAAAAGGATATAAAAAGAGTACCACGCCCAGAAACCTGAGCATAGCGCGGTAGTACCGCATGGCAGGGACAAAGCATAATGCGGTAGTATGGACTACCGCGCACCTATAACTGAGCAAGGCGCGGTAGTTAGGGTAAATACAGTATCAGCTAGGTGAAAACTTGTCAAGGTAAGTTTGTATTCAAGGTTCACTCATCATTTTTATCTTCTGAGTGGTTTAAATCAGTAGGGGAAGTGTCGTCAACTCTTTTCATGGTGCAGATGCGACACTGTGAAATATAGAGGTATAACATACAACCAAGCAGAAGCAAATTTTTTCGGAGGATTCCACTGTAAGTTTCTGAACAACCTCAGTCTACACATTAAGATGTTGTTAGCTGAGAAAGGTGTTCTAAGAATGCAGTAATATGCTTGAAGTTTGTCATGATAAACAATACATATATTGATTCTGACGAAGAGACACATATTAGTAGAAGTGGTAAGAGATATAAAATTAATAAATATGTTAAAGGCCCTAAACTTCATATAGATACTGAGATCCCCTGTGATCTTGATAGCTAAGTTGCACAACCATTTACCCCTGAGAATCCACCAGCTACACAAACCCCGCCACCCTTATTGTAGAACCCACCCACTACGCAGCCCACCCCACAGAAGAATCAGCCTAGTCCATCTCTCCCGATAGTCCCATTTGTATTCACTGCATAGATCCCTTTGCAGCAGCTGCGCACTAATCCCGGCGCCCCACCACCTAGTAGCACAATGGAAAAGACTGATATGAAACTACCAATATTCAGAGGAACTGGCCTAGAAGACCCTGATCAACATTGGTTCCTTTGTGAAGCCGCACGGAGTGTAAGACAAATCCAGGACGATGTTGTGAAGCAAGCACAACTCATCACCACTTTCAGGGATAGAGCGCTACATTGGTTTATGAAATACTCTACCATACAACCAAGAACCCTCGCAGAAATTAAAGTCGCACTGGTGGCAGAGTTCAAGAAACCTAAGTCTGAGTCTCAGTGTATAACTGAGTTGAAGGAAATAAAGCAGAGACCAACTGAAACGATCTGGGAATTTGATCATAAATTTAAGACCTTACTAGACCAAGTAAGCTTTGTTATACCACCAGAACAGCATAAAGAATGGTTCATTGCTACGCTGTTACCTCATATCAGATTACCATTGATGCAGAAGAAGGTTCTATCCCAGGCATAAGCCTTGGAAATTGCAATGAAACTGGAAGCTTCGCCAAGATTACATGTATTCAGAAACAATGAAAGATAATGTAAGAACAAAAGATTACATGTATTCGCCAATTATCCGAGATTTTCCAAGTAGAGGATAATTGTGGGTGATTCGTAGTTCCAGTAGAAGATTCGCAGCAGTAAGAAACCCTTGGTGTGGCCCACAGTGTTTCCTCCACCGCGCAGTACTACTCGCAGCATATATCTTGCTGTGCACCGCATCACTCTGCCTCGTAGCACACTCCTTCTGTCCTGCGCTGCGCAGCTTGCTCAGATAAACAAATCATCATTTACTGTGGAAACCTGATTCCGTAGTACCCCATAAAGATACACCTCGGGTGAGACCTCAACCTGCTCACAGGTTGTTGCCGAAAGGGCCGATGCGAAGGGGTTTTGTTGGTAAATGGAAGAACCACAAAGAACCTGGGTCTAATTGGAAACCTCTACATCAGTTTACGCCAACAAATAGTTCCGTTGCCATGCTGCAATGCATGATGAGTTGAAATGGTTCCGTTGCCGCGCTAGAATCCATGATGAGTTGAAATGGTTTCGTTGAGTTGAAATGGTTTCGTTGAGTTGCAATTACGATGTGTGAAGAAGAATATCAGTTCCCCGAAGGATCTAACTATTGGCATCCTGAAAAGACAGAAATCCAAGCTTGGTGGGATAAGACCATAGGCGATTTTAACAAACAAGAAAATAGACATCCGCGTCTAAGCGACACATAGTGGTCGGATAGATATCTCTTAGATGACATTCATGAGATCTTTTGGGCATCGTTTCCAAATGAGCTGCATGTGTGGATCTCATGGCTTGCAGAGAAGAAAAACTGTTTCCAAGGAGGAGTTCCTATGAAGTGGACTCCCGAGCTCACAGCATAGCTTAAATCGTTAGATAGCCCGTTGTCATGCGTAGTTGATTATTGGATCGATCATATGCTAGAAGGATTTGTAACAAAATTTTTTGTAGACACACTCAAATCCTACAATGTTGGTAGAATTTTTCCCTACGGATAAGTCAAAATTCTCTTAACTTAAAGCAGATTCTTAACTGACTCGAAGGTAAGAACAAAACAAAACAAATGCTACCTTGAAATTCCTAAACTAACTTTCACAACAAGATTACATGTATTCAGAAATAATGAAAGATATAACTCACCTTTGAATCTGACGTTTATCTCGCTTCTAGCTCTTGATCCAAAAGCTCCAATGTAGAACCTATTGATATCAAACAAAGAACAAGCATACAAGCTTCCAAATACCTTGAAGTAAAGATTAGATTCAAATCTAGATTAGATATATTCCATGCTAAAGACTAGTACAATACACATGAAATGGGAAAAACAAGACAAGTAATCTTTATTGCAAACTTGAAGAATGCTTACAAAGGTTGCTTGATGTCCAAGCCAATCCTCCAGCTCCAAGTGCTTACTCCTCTAGCTATCTCCACAATACTGCAAGATCATAAGTTTGGTACTTCTAAGAGTCCTCCCCCTTTCCCATGGAATGCCTCTCTTTTATAGTGTATGGTAGGGTTAACCAACAAGAGAGATGGGTGGATCTAGGGAGTACTTAGTGGATCAGGGTTTCTAATCACAAAAAATGAGTTAGGATCGAATCAGGGATCCCAATCATCCAATATCTCTCAAAAATCTAAAATCCCACAAGCCATGGCAAAAAGGCTATAAAAAGAGTACCGTGCCCAGAAACCTGAGCATAGCGCGGTAGTACCGCGTGGCAGGGACAAAGCATAATGTGGTAGTACAGACTACCGCGCACCTATAACTGAGCAAGGTGCGGTAGTTAGGGTAAATACAGTCTCAGCTAGGTGAAAACTTGTCAGGGTAAGTTTATCTTCAAGGTTCACTCATCATTTTTCTCTTCTGAGTGGTTTAAAGTAGTAGGGGAAGTGTCGTCAACTCTTTTCATGGTGCAGATGCGACATTGTGAGATATAGAGGTATAACAGATGCCCCCTAAAGTGTGAGGTCAGAAGGGACTGATGGCCGAAAGACTTTACGAATATAGTGTGCAGAGATAGCATCGAGGAGAGCGACAAGGAGCTGAAACATGAACAAGGTGCTAGATATACCACCGAGGCGGGCATCCCCATGCTCGGAAACAAATGACTCAAAGCATGGCTGCCGACCAATACATTACAGATCCATGAGTACTGAGATGATATAGACTGTAGACAGGTCATGGCTACTATGAACAAGCGTAGATCCATGAGACAATAATGACACAGCCATGACCAATACAATAAGTGGATCTGTGTGACAATACAAAGGACATCCCCATCGCAACTTGTACGCAATCAAGATACAAGGGTGCGCCCAGGGTCTTCTACCCGATCGCAAATGATACGAATCTAGCCATGTGATTACAAGGTGTTGAAGTCGAACATGGTAGAAACCGTTTGATTACCGGTCAATGATGTGAACCATTAACAAATGCGAGGGAAATCACCAATGATGAAAATGATCCCCAAGGTATCTGAAGTACATCTCAACGAAATGCGAATATATGAATTGATGTCGAGCATTCGAGATATTGTTCAATCAGAGGTTAGTGATGTGAACCTACTGTTGAACATGAGGAAACCTACCATTGAGGCATGCAGGTAACAAGGTACAAATGGTTGATCTCTAAGTCCAATTCCTGGATAGTGATTTGGCGTCGACGGGAATAGACTCGTCGAAGGTGGGCCATAATGATTCCCACATCATCGACACGAAATCAGCATGAGCGATAAGAGGATGAAACAATGGAGTATGTACTGACACAGCGGAGGTCTGACACAATGAATGACTCTGAACAGTGCAACCCTTTGAACATATAACGGCATGTAACAGGACTTGGCAGCAGGGACTATTGAAAGTAGAGGATAGACACCGAATGAGTAGGCTCGTGGCCAGGGAGACGACTCAGGATGATGACTATGACTCAATGAAAAATGGATACCCAATATAGACAAGAGACAAACACATGCCATGTTCAAAGGTAACGACTGACAAGCTACCAAAAATAAACTTGACTTGTTCCTCCATATTTCCCCGACATGATAGACGAGTACCTCTTTGTTGTTTTTTGAGCTTGAAGAGGATAACAGATGATCGTTGTAGCCCATCTCATAGATGAGTCCAATCTCACATGTTTTACGAACCTGAGAAAGGAGGGGTTCGTCCCAAAGTGGGTCCTTCGATGTTAAAATTTTAACGAGTCGAAGGAAGGAAAAATCGGTAGTTTTTCATATTTAGAGAGCCTGAAAAACTTAAAGGAAGCTCCGCAGTGTACTTTTTCGTAAATTTAGTCCCTCGATCTCGAAAAAGTGTAAAACAATTTCTGAGAGAACTCTCCCAGTCAAGATTGACTGAGGTATACCTTTCTCGTAAATAGTCTAGATGGGCTGAAAAAGGGGTAACCTATCACTAAATAGACGACCTTTCAAATACTTTTACAAGTGTGAAAGAGTCAAGATCACTTGGCAATCTTTTCAATTTTAGGGAGTCTGAAAAGAGCTTAACTATGGACTCCAATGGTCTTTTTCATAATTTTTAATTATTCTGGTCCGAAAAAATAATAAAATACGACCAGGATAATACTTTCCTCATCGTTTAATGAGCATGCGTAAAGCCGACCAAACTCGACACCATTTACTTGCGTTTGACAAGCACGACATGGGTGTGAAAGTGCTTGGAATCTTTTTCAAGTTTTAACCCAGAGCACGAAAAAGATAAAGTAGGCTCGAAATGAAGGTCAAACGATGAATGAACGCCAGCGTGAATATATTGCTTTTTAAAGGAGATCCTGTCAATAAAGTGCTCATAAAACCGGATATTAGCAATGTGAAATGGGTTTTTTATTTTAACCATATAAAATAATAATTAAAAAATAGGTGAAAAAGCTATAAAAGGATGGTTAAAAATAGAAATTTACCATTTCATTTGTGTTTTTACCCAAAGAGGAGATTTTACCCATTTGAGGAGCAAAAACTTCAAGGATCCATATCGGGAGTTTCAGGACAACGTTTCAACAACCATCTATGCCAGGTAAGAGCTCTCAAGCTTCTCTTTCATTTGATGTATGAATAAATTGCTTTCAGTAAGAAAAATTGATTTTTTGGGCGATCCCTACTGGGCAAAAATTGCCCTTCACAGTACCCGCGTGGGGCCCATATCGAGAAACGCGGTACTGTTCGACAGTACCGCACTATGTATTTAAGCCGAAGCATGGTACTGTGCAGTACCGCATGGCAAGACGTGCCCCAGGTGCGATGAAGACGATTTTTAAGATGACAAAATCGATTTTTCTCAAAAAAATTTCTGAAACCAAGTTATTAAATAGTTACTAAATGTTTCCCATGCCCTTTTGCAGGTGTTTGACACTTATTTGGAGAAAAATGGTCCATTGGAAAGAAAGAGAACATGAAGCGGGTGATTTGGCGGCCGAAAATGACCTACCGACCGTGACTGCATTACGGGAGTGCGGTTTGTTGAAATTCTTTAAGACCAAAGGCATTCATCAGCAAGCCAAACTTCTTACCCATCTTATCCAATTGTGGGACTCTGACATTCAAGCTTTTCGAGTGGGAGAGCATGTTCTCGAAATTCAACTTGAGGATATTTACTTCCTCACGGGCCTCTCGAAAAGAGGGGCCCGGGTGAACTTTACTGGATACACAGCCTCAGAGACGAGCACAGATGCTCTGATTGCTCGGTACTTCCATCAGGATTCGAGTAAGAAAAGTGGGAAAGTGGTCATAAAAGATGTTACAGAACTTCCTTTAAAAACTATTTTGTTCACCATCACACGTGCAGCAGGGAGTGTGGGTCCGCATCAGGCATCCCGTACACAGATGAAGCTGGCAATGGATTGTATGGTTGGAATAGTATTTAACTGGTGTGAGGCGGTGTTGACCAATCTTAAAGAACAAGTGCACAAGTGCAGAGTTGGAGAGAACTCCCAATTTGGTAATGGGAGTATCCTAGTCACCTTCTTTTTGGCGAGGGTGCCATTGCTGTGTCCACAGATATTTATGCCCCACCGTCCACCTACCGAGCCATGGATGGATCGATGGAGTGATTATGCAGGGCGTCTTGGGGGACCTCAGCGCTTGGCATTTGGTGAGGATTTCTTCTCCTGGCTCGAGGAGCAGATAGTTATGATCGATGACTACCCCTATGCAGGGGTGGACTTCCGCAAGGACATCGACTTGGCACTGCTAGAGGACGAAGATTGGGACAACTCAGGTATGACCTTCATGGATATATATTTTTTATTTTTTGAATATATTAATTTTATTGCTTTTTTAGAATGTGTAAAAGACTTCTAATGTACGTTCGCATGCATGTCGCAGATCGTGGACCACAGAGACCAGCTGGGTACTCGCCCTTACGTCGCAGTGGTGTTGATCGCCAAGCTGTTCCTGACGAGGAGGAGGACAAAGACGAAGCAGGAGGTGTCTGGGACATAGAGAGGAACTTACAGGGGTTGACTCATGGTATCCTTGCTATGAGGATGGATGACGTCCCTTTACATCTTCAGCGGCTGATTGTGGGTGTGCCTAGTCGTATTGGTCGACTTCTTCGTAGGGTGGCTCGAGCTGTAGTGTGTTACCACCAGCAGCGGGAGGAGTCTGACGAGGAACATGATAGATCTCCTAGATCTCCATAGATGGTCTTTTTTGTCTTTTGCGGCATGTATATGATATGTAGGCTTTGAGAGCCAAATTTGTGTACGGGATTTGGTCCCAAATTTTGTCTTTGACACAAAATTTATGTATTTTGGAAAAACACTCTTATATACAGTTATATGGACCTATTTTCATGATCTATTTATTTACAATGACTTGTGCATTTTATCATTTATGATGTGTTTATGTATGGGCAAGATGCCAATCCAAAATGTAATTAGCCAATGAATCAGCTATACAATTGAATTCTCTCGGTATGTGTTGATATGTAATGAAATTAAATGATCGTTCCAAGAGGCGTACTCTCTGAAATAAATGAAGTAGTATAGGATCGCGAACTGTGTGAACACGGTTTAGATGAAAAACCACGAGTTGGGAGTCTAAGAAGACTGATATGGAGTCAATTCCGAGTGAAGCAACCTTCGTCAAGAGACCAATGACTGCATGGTACTCCGTGATATTGTTGGTTGCAGGAACTAACCAATTGGCTCCTGAAGAAATCAACTCGCCAGTGGGGGAATAGATTACCCATGCTACGGAAGCGAGATTCCGGGTATGTCGGCTTGCACCGTCGGCGAATCAGAAGTAGGCAGACATCTGCGCATAAAATCACGAGTTAAAGTAAGAGTGGATACATGAGGTCCACGTGCACACCAAAAAATGAGTAAAAGCAAACTAAGTACATTATGTACAACAAGTAACCCGCGTAGGGAAACCTTACGCGTAGAAGCATTTGAGGTATAGCCCATTGCGGGGCCGTGCCAATGGCGTACCATCACAATCGATTAGTTCATAAGCTCCTTTTTCCAAGACACATTTTACAATAAAGGGGCCGTACCACATAGATTCAAGTTTTTCTTTTCCAAGCTTATCGTGCATTTGATCATATGTAAGTACGAGGTCACCTTCATTGAAAATTCGAGGTTGAACGGATTTGTCATATTGAGCTTTGACGCGTTTTTTATGAGCTTCATTAGCTAAAGCAGCGTCGCGGCGGGTTTCATCTAGCTTGGCTAGGTATAAGAACCGTTCTTCTTCGGAAGTGGTGTGGGGAAGTAGCTCTATGGCTATCTTGAGTGATGGGATTTCACATTCAATCGGCAGAATGGCTTCTAGGCCATACAACAGTTGGAATGGTGTAAACCCAGTAGCACTTTTCACTGAGGTTCGGTATGCCCACAGTGCTGAGAATAGAGCTGAGTGCCAGTTGGATTTCTGGGTACCCACAATACGTTGAATCATTCGTTTCAGGACTTTGTTAATGGCTTCAACTTGGCCATCAGCTTGTGGGTAATACGGAGTTGAGTTTTCATGGCGAAAACCCAGTTTGGCACTTAGTTCTTCGATCACATGGTTCCTGAAATGGGAGCCATGATCGGTCACAATAGATTGTGGGACACCAAACCTAGCTATAATATGATTGAATATGAATTGCGCTGTTGTTTTGCCGTCCTCAGCATACGTAGGCATCGCTTCAGCCCATTTTGTGAAATAGTCGATAGCTACTATGACATAGCTATGCCCCCCAGCTGAAGTGGGCTTACAGTGCATGAAATCTATGCCCCATTTGGAAAAAGAGCCGACGGCAATAACAGGATGGAGTGGAGCAGGGTGCGAGTGTGCTTTACTATGAAAGAATTGACATGGTGGACACTTCTTGACTATTTCAATGCAGTCTTTGAAAATTGAGGGCCAGAAGTATCCTGCTCGCAGTATTTTCTGGGCCGTAGCCATCCCAGAGAGATGACCACCACATGCCCCAGCGTGGCAGCCATTAAGAATGCATTCCACCTCATCTAAGGTCAAACAGCGTCGAAGAATGGTGTCGACACCACGTCGATAAAGACTATCGTTGACTATGAGGTAGTATTTTGTGTGATGTCGGATGCGTCACCGTTCATCGCGAGCTAGGTCGGGTCGGAAGCGTTGGGTTTGGAGATATAATAGAATATCCCTGTACCATGGATCAGACGTGCTAATGAGAAACAACAATTCATCAGGGAGAGAATCGATGGGCTCGGATTGCTCGGTAGCACAGGGCAAAGTACAAATCAACTCTGCAAAGACCAAAGACTTCTTGGACTTGGATTTGACAAATTCCAAGTCAAACTCCTGAAGGATGACGATCCAACGAGAATATTTGCCCCCAAGCACTTGACGTGTGAGGATATAATACATTGGATTGAAATCAGCTATAACAGTGGTCCGACGGAGTAGAATGTAATGACAAAATCTTTGGACAGCAAATACTGTTGCCAGAGCCAGTTTTTCAACATGTGAATAACAAGTTTCGGATTCGAGAAGACTCTTACTAAGATAGTATACCACATTTTCTATGCCGTTTTGGTCTTCATGGACTAGCACCATACCGATGGTGGAAGTCGAAGCCGCGAGATAAAGAATGTAGTCCCGTGTGTAATCAGGGGGTTGGATCATAGGATCTTTTGTTAAGGCTTCCTTTAGATTGTCAAAGGCGCGTTGGGCTTCATCATCCCAGATAAAGGGAACGTTCTTCTTGAGAAGCCTCATGTAGCCTTTTGTTATCTTGGAAAGATTGCAGATAAAACAACGTAGAAAGTTTGCATGCCCTTGCAAACATTGAAGTTCTGGAATGTTGGTGGGTGAAGGCAGGGCTAAGATAGCTCCTACCTTCGCAGGATCTAATCGTATCCCGCTTTTGGAGACTATGAAGCCCAACAGTTTTCCGACTTCTACACAAAAGATGCACTTATGCGGGTTAAAACGTATATTGTATCGAGGACACCTTCCGAAAATGGCACTTAAGTGGTCTGGATGGTCTTCTCGGGTCTGAGAGTGAGCGGGAAGATCATCAAGATATGGTTCTACAATATGTTTGATGTCGTGAAATGTGTATGACATCGCCCGTTGGAAAGTTTCCTCGGCATTTTTTAGGCCAAAAGGTAACTTCTGTTATGCGAAAACCCCCCAAGGGCAGATAAAGGCCGTTTTGTACTGGTCTGCTGGGAGGATATCGATCTGATTATAGCCAGAAAAGCCATCCATAAATGAAAAGATGACACTCCCGGCACAGTTATCGATGATCTGGTTGATGAACGGCGTTGGGTAGTTGTCCTTTGGACAAGTCTTGTTCAAGTCGCGGTAATTGACACAGACTCTAATCGTTCCCTGCTTCTTGGCTACGGGAACGATGTTGGATACCCATTCTGTCAATGGGACAGGATAGATAAAACCAGCACGCAAGAGTTTTTCAACTGCTGCTTTAATAGCGGCTACCTTACGAGGATGGACGGGTCGAATTTTTTGCCGAACAGGTCGGGTGCCAGGGAATGTTGGAATTTCATGGACCACGATCGAGGGATCAATTCTTGGCATTTCTTCATAACTCCAAGCAAAAACATCGCGGAAATTTTTTAAGTAGGCACTATAGAACTCCATTTCAAGGGGAGTACATGTTTTTCCGATATGTACGTTTTCCACGATACCAGGCTTCACTGAAATATCGATGGGAGTGGTTGCCATAAGATTATCCAAGTTTCCTTTGGAAAATACCTCGTCGAGGGAAGTGGGGAACTTGGTTTCGACCATCCCAAGTGAAGTACTGGGTTTTGTATCAGGCTCAAGAGGCTGAATGATGGGGAAAGAAGATCGATGATGAAAATCTCCCCATGGTGGCTCATCACCACACATAACCTCCATAATTGATTCGTCGGTAGGAAAAATCAAATTGAGAGGATCGATAAGTGGTGGGTTTGGATGAGTTTCAGCCGAGAGTTGCGCCACGGTGTGATGAGTAGGACAGTCGACCCAATCGGTGGCTGATTGGATTGCTTGATATGCTGCGAGGTTTTTGTTGAGAGGCATAGAGTTTCCGTAGTCTTCAATCTGAGAGGGACTCGGAATCACCCATGAATCATTGGAAGGGGTGACATTTGATGAAATCATGTTGACTGGTTGAACATGGGTTCCCAGCTCTGGAAAAACTCCAATAAGGGATTAATCCTTCATGAGACCAACACCAATGTCTTGGAACCGGTACCGAGGTTGATCTAATAATGGGACAGTGTTGGTGGAGTTTGGATGGGAGTCTGGCATACAGTAATCCAGTTGATCAATAGTGACAATTTTCCCTTCATGAGGAAATTGCACGATCTGGAAGACTGTAGATGCTATGGCGGTCATGGCATAAAACCAATTTCATCCAAGTAGGAGATTGTAATCCAATGGCGCATCTACGACTTCAATGTGTACGGATACTATTTTCCCCCCCAGTTCAACACCAATTGAGGGAATGAGTCCATAAGGTTGAAAATCGTGTCCATCAAATGCCCTGAGAGTAGTGGGAGAAGTTGTGACTTCAGGTGAGCCTAAGGCTCTCCAGCAGTTCAAAGACATGATTGACGTGGAAGCACCTTCGTCTAACACAGTGCGATGGATGATATTTCCATGGATTTTTGTGTGAACCTGGAAGGCTAACTGGTGAGAAAGCCAAGGTTTAGTGTGCTCCCAGTTAAACATAATGGAGTTTGAAGTATCTGGATCCATTGCCCCCAATGCTGAAAGTAGGGTTCTACGCTGCGTGGGGCAGTGTTGGAGAACCTCGAGAGTCGACATGGCGCAAGGTGCTTGAGCTAGATCCTCAACAATATTGTAATTTTGGGCGGCTCGAGCATTGGGATTAGATGTCACCTTTCATATGGTGCCCTTGGGTGGTCGTAGCACTGTATCCGTAAGTGGTCTCTCGATATCGAGATGGCCGGTAGGGGGGGGAATAGGAATCGGATCTTCAACAGGAGATTTGCCTTTGGCTATCTCGGGTTGTTTGTTTGAACTTGGAGGGTTGTCGTACGTCTTTGAATGAGTGGTTATATGAATCTCTTCATTACTCATCATTAGGATTTTGCGGTTTGTGGACGTCTCTCCATGGGTGGGATTGGTCGGGTTTCCCCCTTGTGGGGTTTCTTGGGCAACCATTTGCTATTGTTGTTGGGGGAAAGGGTCAGTTAACACTACCGGGCGAGAGGACCCTTTAAAGAACTTGTTGACCTCATCCTTGTAGGGACAGTCACGCGTGTAATGATCATCTTGACAAATTAGGAAGGTAAACTTAGCCTTTTGATGTGGTTTCTGGTCATTCTGGGTGGGTTGTGGCTTGGGGTTCTCCTGCTGGTTTTTCTTAGGTTTACCACGATTGTTTTTCTTCTTTCCCCCGGATGGTTGTGACGTAGATTGAACTGCATTCACTTCGGAGGAATTAGTAGGAGACGTAGTTGTTTTTGAAGCAGCCTGAGGTAAAGCAGGGGAAGCAAAAGCTTGTTGTCCCATCGAGTTGGTAGTAGGCTGGGTCTTGACTGAACTGACGATACCATTAATGGGAGGTTCAGTGGTAGGTTTGGTTAGATCAGTGTTAACGCGAGAAGCATGAGGAAGAAGTTCATGTAAAGTACCGGATTGAGTGTATACCAAATCCATGTACTGGGTTGCCGAGATGGCTTGTTCTTCTATAACCGGCCCGCGCATAGCGATATCTCTAGCTATGGGAGGCAGAAAAGATTTTGTGAACCAATCAACAAGTAGCTGATCCAGAATGGGTGCCTTAATTATCCTACGGCGTCGTCGCCACTCATGGATGTGATCTGAAATGTGTGTAGAAGTGGTTTGACGCAGTGAGGTTAACAGTTCTGTTCCAGTCTCATATCGGATGGGGAGCTGGAAATGGGTCAGAACCTGCATAGCCAAAGTGTTGAAATCACGAAAGAGTGTTGTGGCAGCCCGATGTACCATTTTGCTGCCGTGTCGGTAAGCATACGTTGGAAGAGCCGAAGTCGGATGGAATCATCCATCAAGGAGTTGGATGAACAACAAAGATGGAAGGTCATCAGATGGTTCTTGGGGTCTTCCCCGGGCTTAGCATCAAACTTGGGAATGTCCGATGGAAGTTTGGATGGAATGGGTGGCCAGTGAGGTTCATGCCATATAGGATCGTTAATAATCCTTGACAAATCAGGTAAGTCAAGTGTGACCAAAAAGGGAAGTTGACGGTTAGTCTGCGGGTATGAGTAATAACCATGTGGTGCAGAGAAACCTGGAGGGCCCTGCATAGCATACTACTGCATGTTATACCCATATGTGTTTCCCAGGGGGTACTGCTGGAAGTTCTATGGGTAGTAATCCATCTGGTTAACCAGTTGATTGTAAGTAACCGGTTGATGGGTGTTCTGCTGAGTGGGTATGGTACCCTGGGGTTGCGGAAACCCAGGAATAGTTGCTGCTCCTGGTTGGGGAAAAGTTCCTTGGAATTGTTGTGTTCCAGGAATGTTACCACTATATTGAGTAAGTGGAGGGTTTCCCATAGCAAGGTTGGGGGGTGGCTGCGACGGTGGTGTCCATGGAAGGCTCGTTCCTCCTTGGGGAGCGAGTGGAAATTGAAGGGATGGGTTCCATGGAGTTGTACTAGCTGAAGGGTAAGGGAAGCTAGAATTCAAGTTGGGGGGAATCTGAGATTGCTCCCGAGCTTGGTTCCAATTTCCAAAAAGTGAGTACCCCCCGCTCTGTGGGATTTGAGGGTCCCAAGAAGGAAGCATACCTGATGGGGGAGGTTGAGAATGAGGTCCAGTTGGAACACCGGAATAAGGTTGCCCGCTTCCAGGTGTGTTGTACATACCATACTAAGCAGATGTTGCTGGTTGGGAGAGTTGTTGGATGGAACCAATGGGTTGTCCACCAGTAGATGGGTTGGATGGCCCTATAGGAGGAGGCTGTTGACTAGGAACGGGGTTCCCAACAAAAGGTTGTCCTCCAACTAGTTGAGTTGATGGCCCTATAGGAGGAGGTTGCTGACTAACAATGGGGTTCCCAACAAAGGGTTGTCCCCCAACTAGTTGGGTTGATGGCCCACTAGGGGGGGTTTGCATGTTGGAGTTAGGGACCACTGCAGTCGGTTGTCCACCTCCTGAGATAGTGTAAATGGTGGCTAAAGGTGATCCTCCGGTCAAAACGGAAGATCCAGTAATATGACTAGGTGTTCGTCCGTCGCTAGCCAAATATGATAGTGTGGATTGGCCAACGGTGCCAAAAGTACCGATTTGCGGAGGGGGTCGTCCATATCTGACAGGCGAGGACGGAGAAAAAACTGGGTTATCCCTCATAGAATGTGCGCCAAAAATGGGTGATGGCAACAAATGTGGGGAATTTAGTCCAAGGGTATCGGCGTCGTCCATAATGTGTTCAATGATAGGAGGACCATCAAAAACTGGGTCCGATTTCATGTCTTGAAAAGGGTTTTGGGGATCCGGCGGGAACCTAGGTATAGTAACGTCCGAAGGTCCAGAGCCATCTACAAAGGATTGACGAAACTCTGTGTTAGACGGGATGTTGGGATCCCGATAGTCAGAAGGACGAGTAACGGGGGGATATCTAGATGTTGTCGAGAGCATTTGCTCTCTGTCGTGTCTAAACCATGCTGATGCTAACGGGGAGTTCGCTAGACTAACCATACTAGACTGGATGGAAGCCATGATTTCATGTCCCGGAGGGAGGTTGGGTAGAGATATAGTACGAGGTACATTGCTAGAAGAACTTATTTCCTGCGGATGAACACTGGGTGACGTAGTGATAACAGGAGGAAGCTCCTCCTGGGAAGTGATGAAGCCATAATCAGGTTCAAAAGGTGTGTCAGGAAGTCGAGTATCTTCAATGATTTCAACTTACCCGCCTGGGACTGAAATCAAGCCAGGTATATCCTGGTCGGACCCTTCGGTGGTGCCAACAGATCCGTCTGTGTCATCGGGAAAAATGTCTGATGGACGGGAAGTGCTGACATCAGGTAGAAGGATGACCTCTGGTCTAGTACTTTGGGCTGTACTAGGTTCAGCCGCTGTAATGGTGTCCACTGTGGTAGATATATCTGGAATAACAGTGGGTGAAGTGACAGTGGAAGTCTCAGATATGCTAGTGGTTGCAGAAGCTGCAATAGATTCTGAGACTGTGCTGTGAGTAGCATTTATAGGCGGAACTGAAGATGTTGTACGTATCGGTGGTGGAATGTTCCCTTGACTAGCACTGCGGCAAGGAGGAGCGGGAATGCGTGATGCAGGTGGACCGAAAGTCCATGGCGGTGGTGGTGGTGGAGGGCTTTGGCCCTGTATTCTTCGTGATCTCCGTGGTTGCTTTGACATGATGACAGGAAAATGAAAATCAGGGGCAGTTTCATAACAAAGAACTCAAAAACTCTAATGCAGCCGAGTGTGCAGAAGAGGAGCTAGAAAAAGCAAGGCTCACAGGCCAAAAAAGCAAGCTCTAAAATCTATACTGAGACCGGTGTCTCAATAAGCGAGCTGATACAAAAAATGGCCAGAATGCCAACAAGTAGTCCCTAAAAAGAAAAAAGACCCTCTACAAAGATGAGATAACAAGCAAAATCCTAACTAAGAGATAGAGACCTCAACAAGCTGTATCCTTTGCAAGGTGATGAAATCCAAGTCGAACAATACAACATGAGAGACCGATATAAGAAGGATATCCCTCTACCGAAAGGGATCATGGGTAAAATAGCCCTAGTAGAATAGTCACTAAGCTACCTCGTTCATGACACATTGGAAAAGGTTTTGGGCACTTCAGCCTTCCAAAGAAGACAAGGATCGATGTTGCCTTAGGGCTAAGTGGAGTGCGGCATTCCACAGATTCCGTCCGGTTCTCAATCTCGTGGCCGTTTAACCCCTGAAAGTTAGAAACAGTCAGGAGGCCCCTCCACAAACTAGCTGTGACCGTGTCAATAAATACTAGAGGATTTTAGTTCCCTAGAAGAAAACAACTATGTCTCAGATGAAAATGACAAGGGGGAATTATTTTGATGCCTATCCCCGGTGTCCTACCTAACTACCAAATTCTTTTGATTTCCTCAAGTGAGGTTAATGTTGGTTTAATTAGGGAGATTAATTTTAGTGGTTGTCTTACTCAATCAGGTAAATGGACGTGAAACTTGATGGTGTTATGACGACTCAAACCATGCAAATGAGAATGAATAAAAAATAAGCCTTTGTCTTTGATGAAATCTAGCTATGGGAGAGAGAGAGTTCTTCGATAAAAAATGCATGAAATTTTTCACAAGCAATAAAAAACCAAAACAAGAAATTTTTGTTTTTCTTTCTGTAATCAAAGCCAAACTGAAATAAACACTCTTTTTAATTCGCTGATCCTACAACTAAGATGCTTCAGATATGAGAATTTTTTGTGGCAAATTCAATGGTTCATTTCCCAATGCACAATAATACTACTAGACTTTTTCAATTCAAACAACAGAATTGTTCTCAAATATAATTTTTTAATTACTGAAAATGATGGAAATAGTGTGACTGTAAAAGCTAGAGGGTTCAGTAAAAGAGAACAGTAATGTTGGGTTGGTTGTGGTGAAAAAATCAAGCTAATGCAATCAAATTGGAAAAGTGACCCAATATTCCAAATCATGCCACTAATTCAAACAATAACCAAGCTCACAAGAAGGAAATAATCACACCACATAGACTGTAAAATGACCAGGATGATAACATGCAACAACAAACACTACCTAAGGCAGAGAAAGACTCAGGAAACCAAGCAAGGATAAAAAAATTTAAAAATTTGCAGACACTACCGCGTGGCAGAATGAGGCTAAAGCGCGGTACTGCTAAACTACTGCTCTGGTACTAACTCAGTGAACGAGGTACTACCGCATTGTAATCAGTGCAGAGGGTGCGATACTGTGGCAATGTAAGAAAAAAGCACAACTTTAGAAAAGAAAATGGATTTTTCAGGGTTGCTGCTAACCTAGGGGACTCAGTGATCATACAGGGAGAAAAAATACAGCGAGGAGAGGTGAATAAAGGTCAAAAAAGACCAAGATTCAAAATTGGTTTGAAGTGCAATAAAACAAATCACAATCAAAAGATGGATGACAGTGAATTGAATCAATCAAATAGAAATAAGTCCTAGTGGAGTCGCCATTCTTGTTGGTAGAATTTTTCCCTACGGATAAGTCAAAATTCTCTTAACTTAAAGCAGATTCTTAACTGACTCTAAGGTAAGAACAAAACAAAAAAAATGCTACCTTGAAATTTCTGAACTAACTTTCACAACAAGATTACATGTATTCAGAAACAATGAAAGATATAACTCATGTTTCAATCTGACGTTTATCTCGCTTCTAGCTCTTGATCCAAAAGCTCCAATGTAGAACCTGTTGAGATCAAACAAAGAACAAGCATACAAGCTTCCAAATACCTTGAAGTAAAGATTAGATTCAAATCTAGATTAGATATATTCCATGCTAAAGACTAGTACAATACATATGAAATGGGAAAAACAAGATAAGTTATCTTTATTGCAAACTTGAAGAATGTTTACAAAGGTTGCTTGATGTCCAAGCCAATCCTCCATCTCCAAGTGCTTACTCCTCTAGCTATCTCCACAATACTGCAAGATCATAAGTTTGGTACTTCTAAGAGTCCTCCCCCTTTCCCATGGAATGCCTCTCTTTTATAGTGTATGGTAGGGTTAACCAACAAGAGAGATGGGTGGATCTAGGGAGTACTTAGTGGATTAGGGTTTCTAATCACAGAAAATGAGTTAGGATCGAATCAGGGATCCCAATCCTCCAATATCTCTCGAAAATCCAAAATCCCACAAGCCATGGAAAAAAGGATATAAAAAGAGTACCACGCCCAGAAACCTGAGCATAGCGCGGTAGTACCGCGTGGCAGGGACAAAGCATAATGTGGTAGTATGGACTACCGTGCACCTATAACTGAGCAAGGCGCGGTAGTTAGGGTAAATACAGTATCAGCTAGGTGAAAACTTGTCAAGGTAAGTTTGTATTCGAGGTTCACTCATCATTTTTATCTTCTGAGTGGTTTAAAGCAGTAGGGGAAGTGTCGTCAACTCTTTTCATGGTGCAGATGGGACACTGTGAATATAGAGGTATAACATACAACCAAGCAAAAGCAAATTTTTTCGGAGGATTCCACTGTAAGTTTCTGAACAACCTCAGTCTACACATTAAGATGTTGTTAGCTGAGAAAGGTGTTCTAAGAATGCAGTAATATGCTTGAAGTTTGTCATGATAAACAATACATATATTGATTCTGACGAAGAGACACATACTAGTAGAAGTGGTAAGAGATATAAAATTAATAAATATCTTAAAGGCCCTAAACTTCATATAGATACTGAGATCCCCTGTGATCTTGATAGCTAAGTTGCACAACCATTTACCCCTGAGAATCCACCAGCTACACAAACCCCGCCACCCTTATTGTAGAACCCACCCACTACGCAGCCCACCCCACAGAAGAATCAGCCTAGTCCATCTCTCCCGATAGTCCCATTTGTATTCACTGCATAGATCCCTTTGCAGCAGCTGCGCACTAATCTCGGCGCCCCACCACCTAGTAGCACAATGGAAAAGACTGATATGAAACTACCAATATTCAGAGGAACTGGCCTAGAAGACCCTGATCAACATTGGTTCCTTTGTGAAGCCGCACGGAGTGTAAGACAAATCCAGGACGATGTTGTGAAGCAAGCACAACTCATCACCACTTTCAAGGATAGAGCGCTACATTGGTTTATGAAATACTCTACCATACAACCGAGAACCCTCGCAGAAATTAAAGTCGCACTGGTGGCAGAGTTCAAGAAACCTAAGTCTGAGTCTCAGTGTATAACTGAGTTGAAGGAAATAAAGCAGAGACCAACTGAAAAGATCTGGGAATTTGATCATAAATTTAAGACCTTACTAGACCAAGTAAGCTTTGTTATACCACCAGAACAGCATAAAGAATGGTTCATTGCTACGCTGTTACCTCATATCAGATTACCATTGATGCAGAAGAAGGTTCTATCCCAGGCATAAGCCTTGGAAATTGCAATGAAACTGGAAGCTTCGCCAATTGGTGATACTAGTTCTGGGATGTCTCAGATCCAGAACCAGCTGACCACCCTGACACTTGAACTGCAAAGTATGAAAAATGGTAAAGAACAAAGATATGAACCTAGACAGGAGGCCTAGTGTACAAGTTGTAAAGGAGAAGGTCATGACCACGAGCATTTCCCTCTATTCTGCGACTATATTAATAGTGGTGCACCTAACCCATTAAATTAGAATCCAACCCCATGGTGTGAAATTTGTAGAACCATAGGACATAAACTTGAAGACTGTTACCTCATCCAGAAATATGTGAAAACTCCTAAGAATTTATACTACAATTTCTGTAAATCAGTTGGACATGATGAATCCAACTGCCGCGCATATGAATTAATGAATGAAAGAAAAAGGGATATGGACTCAATGCGAGGCGCTGGCTGGTACCGTGTACAAGAAGAGACCTAGCCGAAACAAGAAAATGCAGAATATGACCAAGGAGGATACAGAGGTCACGGTGGTGGATACCACGGAAAGGGAAGAAATGCTGGTCTGGCACAAGGAAGAGGCCGTGGCCAAGTCATTTGATAGAACTGTGGCCAACCCAGGCATGTGTCTAGAGATTGTGTTAACCCATGCACTATGTGCAATTATTGTAAATCATTTGAGCATGTCATTGAAGATTTCCCAGTATTAGAGGTGGAAATGCAGAAGAGAAGACGAACAGAGGATACGAATACAAATGTCCAGTGGATCGTAGTAGAGAATAGACCAGTCAATCCAAGCATTAACATGGTCACGCGCAGTGGCGCTGAGACAGGCTGCGACAGAGGAGCAGAAGCTTCAACATCAGGGGAGGCACATACGAAGAAGGATCCCCTTGAAATAGTATGGATAAGGAAAGCTCCAGGTAAAGCAACCCCTCTTAACCTACAAAAGAACAAGGAGATCTTCATTGATGCGCGGGATACCTTTAGAGAACAAGCAGATAAGTCATCAAGGATCCCACTGCACAGTGAAACACCGCATGTTGAAGACATGCCGGCTCCGTATGACAAAAAAAGTACTGCGACAGATGTCCGTACTTCTGTTGCGCAGTTCTTATGAAGCTGCATGAAGTTACTAAAAAGTGAAAAAGCCATAGTAGAGCTCCAGAAGCTTATCAGCCAGTATGAACCTCAGATTGCAACAGAGACTCCAGATAGCGATGTACATCATATAAGGAAGCACAAAAGAATAGGTCAAGAGATGAGGCTTACTGCACAGATAGGAGATTTTGAAATGGAAGAAGTCATCCTTGATCTGGGATCAGAAGTGAATGTATTGACTAAGAAGACATGGCAGCAGATGGGTTGACCAAAGTTGATCTAGTCACCTATCCAGTTATGAATGGCTAATCAAGAGAAGGTCATACCTTTTGGCCGCTTAGCTAATGTAGTAGTTGACATTGATGGAGTACAGAGTCATGCAGACTTTGAGGTTATTGAAATTGTGGATGATAGTCAACCTTTTCCAGCAATATTGGGAATTGATTGGGCTATGGATAACTTGGCTATCATAAACTTGAAGACAAAGAAGATGATCTTTGAAGGGAATCATCTTAGGGTCATCGCACCATTGGATCCTAAATATGGTGATAGATATAGTGAGCCGATTCAGGAGGAATCCCAAGCTCAAAATTTAGACTGACTATACCAGCTTACTGCGAACAAGGAAGACTACATTAATCCTACTGTGGACAGTATGCTCAGCTGGCGATGTGACACTTCTTGTATCTCTGAATCGGATACAGGACTGCAGAATTGGCAAAGCCGCATGCATGAAGTATCAGTAAGAAGATGTGCGTAGGTTACAAAATCACTGTGCTGGATTGGAAAACAGGTGAGTCCTATTCCCACATATGATGCTTCTGCTAATGTTTACAGTTTCATAAGGGAATATACTGCAGCTATACCAGATGAGCATAGACTTCCAGCTTTAGATATAGCATTACACGATACACCTGCCAGATGGTGGAAGGCACATAAGAAAACATTGACCACTTGGGATCAATGCAGAACTAAGATGCAGATCCGATTCATTGAAAAGGTTATTTTACCCTTTGAAAAGTATAATGGACAGATAGACCCTAATCAGCACATTGAAATCTGTTCAAAGGCATGGGTGGAAAGAACACTTACAGAATTGGTACATTTATTTGTACATACATTGGATGCAGGTATCCCAGAGAAATGGTACCTCGACCTGGAGTTGCACAGTGAACTCACTGATTGGGAGCTGCTTGCTGTGAACTTCCGGAAGGAATTCAGTTTTGAAGACGAGAATCCATTAATCCATGAAGCATTACAGCTAATCAAGAAGTGCATATTCCAGGACGACTGTCATCATCAAAACATAACATTACAATATTTTTTTGGGACAGAGTGCGTTCCTGCGCACCTACAGTCAGAATGGAAAGAACATGAAGAGCAGTTGATCGAGTGTTACAACTTAGCTGAAGATACCAATGATACAAATGAAGACGATGAGAACGACTCACGCAACATAGATATACCAAAATTAGAAGGCACACGTGAGGTAGAAGGACCTCCATTGGAAATCCCAGATATGACTGGACCAGTAAAAACACAAAAAGTGAACGTTGGCACAGACAAAGAGCCAAAGTTCGCATCAATAGGAGATTATTGGGATGATCAGACTATTGCAGAAATCGCAGATACCTTACATGAGTATCAAGAACTATTTCCAACAAAATTTACAGAAATGAAAGGAATTTTGGGAGACCTAGGGGTTATGAAAATACCTTTAAAGCCAGGTGCTAAGCCTGTCAAGCAAAGGCCATACAAATTTAATCCGCACTATAAGGAAAAAGTCCAACCAGAGCTAGATAAGATGCTAGAAGCAGGAATCATTGAACCAATTGAAGAATCCAAATGGATTAGCCCCATGGTTGTTCAAGACAAGAAAGCAAAAGGCGAGATCAGGATTTGTGTGGATCTCAGAAAGCTGAACGATGCTTCCATGCACGACCCATTTCCTAGTCCATTCACAGATGAAGTGCTTGATAACATTGGAGGAAATGAGGCATATTCTTTCACTGATGATTTCTCTGGTTATCATCACATCAGGATTGATCTTGAAAACATGCATAAGACGACATTTGCTACAGAATGGGGGTCATTCCAGTACACCATCATGCCTTTTGGGTTGAAGAACGCACCTGCCATATTCTCTAGAGTCATCGTCGCAGCATTTAAAGATTTTATGCACAAGTTTTTAGAAGCATATTTTGATGATTGGACTGTATTTGGTCTATTGAAAAATCATTGCATGAATCTCCACATGATGCTCGAGAAGTGTCGACAGCATCAAATATCCTTGAATTTGAAAAAGTGTATTTTCTGTGTGCCTTATGGAATTTTACTTGGCCACATTGTCTGTAAGCAAGGACTGATGGTAGATCCTGCGAATATTGCAGTTGTTGCAAACTTACCAACACCAAATTCAGTCAAGATGTGGCGATCTACATTAGGCCATACTGAATATTACAGGAAATTTATAAAGGGTTATGCACAGATAACCGCAGAAATGGAAAAGTTGCTAAAGAAAGACGCACCGTTCATTTGGAACGTAGAATGCGAACAAGGTTTTGACACATTAAAAAAAAAGATGGTCATTGTGCCGATTCTAGTCTTTCCAGACTGGACAAAGCCATTCCATGTCCATGTTGATGCATCATGTATTGCCCTAGGAATCATGTTAGCTCATCCAGGAGAGGGAGGTATTGACCACCCTATTGCATTTTCTAGCAGAAAGCTCTCAACAGCAGAAAACAACTATACTACTACCGAGAGGGAAGGCCTTGCGATGGTATATTCCCTACAGAAATTTAGACACTACCTGTTGGGATCACACTTCCCTATGTTTACTGACCACTCTGCGTTGAAATATTTGGTCAACAAGCTAGTGTTAGGGGGACGCATATGCCGATGGCTATTGCTGTTCCAGGAATATGAATTTGAAATTATTGTCAAGCCAGGTAGACTGAACTTGGGACCTGATCATCTGTCAAGGATCGAGTCAGGAGAGGAGCCGACGAATATTGAAGACAGTCTTCCTGATGCGTAGTTATTTAGTATACAGGTTGCCGATGATTATTACAAGGATATCATTGACTTCCTAACCATAGGGCTGGCACCCCAAGAATTCTCGGTCCACCAAAAAAAACAGTTAGTGGTGCGCGTCGCGTACTTCACTATAATTGCAGGTCAGTTATACAAACTTGGGCCAGATGAAGTCCTACGCAGGTGCATACTCGATCATGAGAAGCCATTTATTCTATCCGACGCACACTCAGGAATTGCGGGAGGTCACTATGCTGGAAGAGCTATTGTGCAGAAGATATTGCACGCAGGGCTATGGTTTCCTATGATCCATAAAGATGCCAAAGAACATTGCAGGAACTGTGATGTCTGTCAAAGGATAGGAAAACCATAACGCCGAGATGAGATTCCATTGAATCCACAGTTAACATTACAGCCATTTGAAAAATGGGCAATAGACTTTGTGGGTGCTATAAACCCACCAGGAAAAAGAACGGGTGTAAGGTATATTATTACTGCTACAGATTACCTCACTAGATGGGCAGAAGCAAAACCAGTTAAGGACTGTAGTGCCAGTACTGCTGCGCAGTTTATTTTTGAAGAAATACTCACCAGATTTGGTTTTCCAAAGATTTTGATGAGTGACCAAGGTACTCACTTTCTGAACAAGACGATTGAGGCGCTTATAGAGGAATTCCACATTCATCATCAGCGCAGTACTCCATATCACCCATAGGCAAATGGTATTGTAGAGGCTTTCAATAAAATATTGGAGAACACACTCACTAAGGTGTGCAATGTAAATAGAGACGATTGGGACCTGCGCATCTCATCTGTGCTATGGGCATAAAGGACAACATGCAAGAAATTGACAGGACAGAAACCCTTTCGGTTGGTTTATGGGCAGGAGGCTATAATGCCTATGGAATATATTGTCCCTAGTCTGAGAATCGCTGCATTTACAGGGATGGCAGACTGTGAAGCTCTAGAAGAAAGATTACTACATTTACTAGGCTTGGAGGAAGATCGCTTCATCACAGTCTTCCACCAGCAAGCTCAGAAGGACTGCAAGAAAGCATGGCATGATCGCCATATAAAGAACAAGTGTTTTCAAGTACGTGATCTAGTCCTCCTGTATGATAGCAAATTCATGAAATTCCCTGGTAAATTTAAGATGCATTGGCTTGGCCCATATACTGTGATGCATGTTACTAACACTAGTGCATTCCAGTTAGCCAATTTAGCTGGCGATACTTTTCCAACTTTGATAAATGGAAGCAGGCTAAAGCTATACCATGATAGCACTGCTTCGCAGAACCCTAAATAACGAACCAAGGAAGGAAGTTCTAAGTGTCAAGTACAGTTGAAAGTGGACACTAGAAATGTAAAGGAGTCTATACATGTATGATAAAAGGAAGAAGGTATGATAGGAAGAATGATCTATGCACTGCGCAGCACTGTTGAAGCTGCGCAGGGAAAAAAAAAAAAAAGAGAGAGAAAAAGAAGAAGAAAAATATATATAGTGGAAGCCGCGCAGTTGGAAATTTTTGGCACTGCAAAGTAGCTGCGCAGTTGGAAATTTTTGGCACTACGAAGCAGCCGCGCAGTTGGAAATTTTCGGCACTACGAAGTATCCATGCAGGGTTGCAGATGGCTTGTCGCGTAGTTCGACGCAACACCCAGAGAAAAATAGCCGTTGCATGGCTTTTCAGAAAAATAGCCGTTAGATGACCGTTGCAGCAACCGCTCCAGCATTTAAAGAAAAGATAGTCGTTCTTAGCACACTGACAATAGAAAAGACCGAAGGATCCGCTCAAATTCGCCAACTGACACCACATTAAATGATTATCTAGACATTGAAGGGCGCAGGGGAGGGTCTACTGCGCCTATAAATAACAACATTGGGAGACTCGCGGGCGTTACCAAGCACTTAGAATTTTCTTGCGATTAACCTCTCTGAGCTAGTAGCCATCTGCATTCTGTCTGCCTTAGCCGCTACCTCAATTGTGAATGTCTGAACCTCCCTTTAGAGAAGAGGAATTGACCCTTGAAGAAGCCCTGAGGATCTTTCAGCAAGGAGGGATTCAAAAGTTAATGAAAACCCCAGTTAAGAAGGTTGCTGTAGAATAACGAGAAGGATCCCATAGATCACCAAGAATTAATCCCACGATGCAGGAAAAACAAAAACATAAGGGAAAAGTGGTAACTACACCTCGATCCAATATCATAAAGTTGGGATCCTCGACACAGAAAGCACTAGTCTTTCAGACAGAACCTCTAAAGATGACACCTGAATATATCTCTCCGCGGGCACTGAATGCCCTTGTGTTTAAATTGCTCAAGACTGCGAGATATGACATCATGCTGTCGCCTATGTCAAAGCATGTAAACATTGGTAAGAATCTGTTGGGAAAGATAGCAGATTGTAAATGGGAGTATTATGACCTCTTGGGAATGAAAAAAGATGAGTCAGATTTTCCCAAATACCCAGATTTTCAACCAGACCAGTATATGTGCTGGAAAAAGGATGCCAAGGGAACTCTCAACTTGGTAGCTGATAGTTGGTTAGCACCCGTCGTTTAGTCAGGGCTACTGAACTTGCTGAGATTGCCACATTTTTATCGCTCTCCAGAACTGAATGTCATGGTTCGCACACTCATAGCGCGAATCCGCCAAGGTTATCTATGGCTGGACATAAACATTGACATTAACATTGATTTGATCCACCGCATCACCAGGTTAAGTAAGCGCGATAAGGATCCAAAGCATTTATTCCAGGGGAAGAGCAAAGAAAAATAGGTTGTGGAGAAGATGAAGAAGACCCACTCCATGGTAAAGGGCAAAAGAGGATTCCCAACAGAAGACATAGAGGACCGAGCAACAAGATTTGTAACACAGTTGCTCGCAAGAAATATGCTTAAAACAGCTAGGTCTTCGGAGGTGCCTGTGGGCACAATACTCCTTGGTGCCGCAACGTCCGAAGGCCACAGCTTCAATTGGTGTCAATTTCTGCTGAATGAGTTCCTTGAAGAACTCAACAACACCCAGGTGAACGACGGCCAGTTCCATTTCACTTGGCTCATCGTCCTGATTTCTTTGTGTGAATGGAAGGAGCCGTGAGATTATGCAGGTGTCGTTATGGATCCCAAGGATCCTAGAGGGTTTAAATTTGTCAACCTATGGGAAAACAAAAATCCAGAGCCCTAGCATGCAACCGCAGAAGTCTTTTACCAGTACTATATGCAGCTGCGTGATGCAATCACGAAGACACCCTACATCATAAAGAAGGTCACGACAAAGTATATCCGCATCATCGACTTTGAGGCAGATATGAAATGTATATTCATATCTCCGAAATCACAAACAAGGAAACCGGAGTGGTTCCCAGGAAAGTAAAACATGTACGAGCAGTATATTGAGGACCTCATGAAAGATTGGCCAGCAGAATTCCACATAGTGGTCATGGACGTGGAGACAGATTCAGAAGAAGATGAGCTGATCCCGCTCTCATGCCCAATCATTGAAGAAATAGGGAAGAGAAAAGAAGCTGAAACTTCGCAGAAGCCAATGTCAAGGAAAAAGGTGAAGGCTACAAAGATTCAATTGGAGGCAGTCCTCAATGATGATGACTATGAGATGATAGCCGAAATAATCTCAGAGCAGATGAAGGAGCTGATGGTAGCTAAAGAAAAGAAGGACAAGGTCATCCACGATGACTTGCACCAGACGAGGCTCGCAATGCAAGGCCTAATGAAGAAAATGGACGATGTCCAGAAAAGCCTTATTGTGCCACAGGAAGCAGGGGATGAAAGGAAGTTGGTAGGAACCTCACAGCAAGGAAGCCAGCAGCTAGCAATAACATTGCCGTTGAAAACTAGGATTGCCAATGTGGACCCATTGGTTATTGTGTTGCCAATAGCAGAGCAAGTGGCCTTGGACACAACGAGAGTTGAGAGGGTAGAGCTCGACCTAGCCAAAATACCATTATCAGGATTGCACTTCATCCACACGCAGATCATGGAGGAGATGCATGAATGGATGGTTGAAGCGATGAAGTTACAAGCAGAGCTCACCATAGCAAACAGACAAATTCAGCAGAAGGCAGAAATACAACTACGCAACGAACAGGACCGCCAACATAATTTAGAGACCACCATATCCAATGTGGCGAAGGATATTAAAGACATAGACATCCAGGATGATCCTGCAGACACAATTATGAGGATCGGAGATAAGGTGAGATCCTTGCAGTTAGAGATGCAGGACAAAGAAATTTATTATGAGGCCGATATTGCTACATTGAAGGAGAAGCTAAATAAGCAAGCGCCATTAAACGAACAGCAGGTCAGAGAGAAGGCAGTCAGCGCTGCCTCGAAAAGCATCACAAGAGAGATGGCTAAGTGCCAATCTCTTCTGGATAAGGTTTCGCAGGAAATCGCGACCCTTGAAGAGGATCAAGGGTTGCTGCAGGTCAAGACCGTGGTACAAGAAAGACAGACCACGTTGGACAAGTTGAACGCATAGGTGAAAGCTCTACCACCTAGAGAAAGGCTTCCAAGATACAAGGAGATATTCAGCTTAAAGAAAGAAGTACATGACTTATGACAAAAAGAGACTCAGATGGATAATCAGTCGCAGCAGCTCCTAGATAATTCCATGGCGGTATCGCAGCAGATTGAAGATAAGTTAATCGAACTGCGCAATAACCAGGAGCAAGTACAAGATCAAATTGGACAAGAAATAACTCCAACACTGCTTGAGACAATTAAACAGGTTGAGGAGGATACAAGATAAGTAGTGGTGCAGTTGTGCAACACATATGACGAGTTCGCGACCAAGTTCATCCCACCGATCGCGGCACAGAGTGAGACAGCTGAAACAATCAATGGCTCGAGGACGAGCCACATGTAAGTGTTAGGGGCATGTTGGGCCCAGGTTGAGTTAAAGTTTTGGGAAGCACCTTTTTGAGGCAGGCAGGGAAAGCTGAGCTGAGCGTAGCTCAGAAACACAATTTTGGCTAAGTATTGAGGATGCTGCGAAGTTGCATGCAACATCCAATTTTGACGAGACTGCGGAGTTGCACGCAGTGTCAAAGTTTTGTCCGTGATGCGAAGACCAGTACTGCGTAGAAACAGTGCTGCGGAGTTAGGATGCCACGAGGAGCCAGCAAAGCGGTGTGCTGGACAAGTATCAAGCGTAGTTACCGACTCGACCGGTAGCAGCTAATTTTGGAAAGATACTTCAGGATTGTCGAGTGGCGGACGTAGGCAAAACAGGAAGGCAGCCATGCGTGGGTTGTTAAGGAAAGCGACATTTGGCACGCGCAGAAGGTAAAACAATTAGAGAGAAACTGTTCGGCAATAGTAGCCTCTAGGAACGTGTGCGACAAGAAGGCCGATAGCGACAGAATGAGGACGTGGATATCCGCCATGATCAAGCCGACGCTACTAGGAGCCAGCAAGCTAGTTTGGAAAACCGGTGCAGTTTTGGAAACCCTTAGGGTTTTGGGTTTTAGGTCTTCGGCATTGTACAGATATGACCTTCGGGCATGATCTATTTCAGAAGACATTTTGTGTGGGATGGGGGTTCGCTTTTCTGGGTTGTTCTCTCTCTGTATTATTGTTATGCGTTTGTTTTGAGAACTTAAGGAGACACCCTTTTGTATTGTAAAATCTCTCTGAGCTAAGAATATTGTAAAGGCTCTGCAGCTGTGTGCGCAGAAACCTAGCCGAGAGAAGGAGAGTTTGCAACTGAGTGCGCAGACTAAGAACGGTTTCCCCATCCCTTTTGAAAGAAATATATTACCAACCGTTCTTATGGACGTAGCTTTCCATTTGGGGAAGTGAACCACGTTAAAACCTGTGTTAGGTGATGATGTGTATGAATGAATGACTGTCTGTATTTTTTGTAGAATGAATAGTTGAATGTTTCCTTGCATGCTGTAAATTAAGAACTTTGATATGCATTTACCAATAGGAGAAGTTTGGGAATGATATGCTCGGTTTTGTGGAAGTAAATGAATGGCGAAGACTTCAATTCTATGTTAAGGTCGTGAATCAGTCATTTAAAGTATAATTACTTTCTTAAACATAGTGATGAACACAGTACAGTTAATCATGTTTATCATTTTAGTCATGTTGTAATAATCCAAGTTCTTGACGAATGCTAGAAATATAGCCAGTAAGTGCCTGAATGAATGGATGAGTGATATTCATTTCAGTGCCTTAATGTTTCTGATATTTTCCAAGTAGAGGATAATTGTGGGTGATTCGCAGTTCCAGTAGAAGATTCGTAGCAATAAGAAACCCTTGGTGTGGCCCGTAGTGTTGCCTCCACCGCGCAGTATTGCTTGCAGCATATATCTTGTTGCGCACCGCATCACTCTGCCCCGCAGCGCACTCCTTCTGTCCCGCGGTGCACAGCTTGCTCAGATAAACAAATCATCATTTAATGTGGAAACCTGATTCCGCAGTACCCCATAAAGATACATCTCGGGTGAGACCTCAACCTGCTCACAGGTTATTGCTGAAAGGGCCGATGCAAAGGGGTTTTGTTGGTAAAAGGAAGAACCGCAAAGAACCTAGGTCTAATTGGAAACCTCTAGGTCAGTTTAATCCAACAGGCATCAACTTCTCTATGGCTAAGCATTCGAGATATGGTGGTGGTTGTTTTTGCTCGATTGGAGGTGATTTCCTGGGTGGGATGGGTGGGAAATTGTCCTTAGATTGCACTGGTATTACTTTGGATTGGACTGGTAAATTTTCTGATGTTTCTTTCTCCTCATCCTTTGAAATTATAGGAGAGGTGGTTTTATTAATTTTCCTGCCAGAGCGTAATTGAATTTCATGGCAGTCCACCGTGGATATGGAATAGGATGGATAATTGGGTATTTCAGCAGCCATTATAGGTTGTCCAACCTTATTATTAGGGTTAGGAGCGGGTTGTGCAGGAAGGAGTGGTTTTGGAGGTGGATTGTTCACTGGCAAGGTTAATTGAGGTTGTAGGAGGGGTAGCATTAATGGTTGTATTGGTGCAAATGGGAATTGAGGATTCTGTAATTGCGGGGCTAAATGCCGAATCTGTTGATTATTCCCAAAATTTGAATTCCTCCAATTTGATTACCAGGGGTTACTTTGGGGATATGAAGGTGCCCATGTTTGTTGAGGCAAAGGTGGGTACTAAGGCTAAGAATTTGTTTGGACTTGTGGAACTTGCGACTAATGTAATTGAGTATTGTTCCAGTAAGGATTAAATGATTGCATGGGGTCTAGTACTGTACCTGAAGGTCGAGGTTTCCATGGACGTTTTTGAGATATAAAACAAACTGGTTCTGCATCTGTCCCTGCTTCTTCATATATAGCTTTGAGCCCTGGAAATGAAGGACATTCTTTTGTAGGGTGCTCCAGCTCGCATAGAAGACAGATCTCCACTTTTTCCAATGGGCAGCTTTTGAGGGGATGTCTCTTTCTGCATTTAGGACAGAAGACAACCAAAGATCGATCCTCCTCCTCTTGCCTTTTATTTGCTTGGAGTGCGTCTAACTGAGAACTCAGGGAACTAAGTATGTTAGTCTTGAAATCCTCCAAGAGGTTCCCAATTTTCACCCTTGAAACTCCTTCTCTTGAGGTCTTCGTGGTTCTATTTACTGTATACCGAATTCCTCTTCCTGATCTGGAGGCATTCCTTGAATACCTTCTGCAGAGATCACATATTTCTACATATTTTAGTAGGGACACATCCCCTGCACCCATAAAATTTAATGGTTCAATGCAGTCATCTCTAATCCCTCGTAAGAGTAGAATCTTCAATGTGTCATCATTCAACCCATTCTGTCTTGATCTTTGCAAATTGTATTGAAATCTCTCCACATAGTCTTCTAAATTCTCATCCTCCTGCTGAGCCATCTTAAAAATGGCTTCCTTCTGGTCCTTGTCCTTGTAGTATTCGTGATATTTATCCAGAAAAGATTTCTTCATTTGAGCCCAAGTTTTTATATTATCCCCTCTGAGGCCGATGAACCATCTCAGAGCCTGGATTTTCAAAGTGGCTGGAAAAAGTTTGAGTTTCTAGTGATCTATATCATAATCATAGCTCCTACACAGGACATCAAATTCAAATAGGAATGTATCTGGGTCTTCACTTTCCATACCATGAAATTTGGGCAACGCCGAATGTGGAATGTTCTTCATCTGGTTTGTAAGTGTAGATCCGAAATTTCGGATTGGGAATTCTAAAGTAACCGTTCCCATAATAGATTCTCCATTTGTGTTTCCTCGATTTGTCTCTTCCCTGTGGGGAATGTGTTCCCCCTCGCTATCCATACCTTCCATTAGATCTTCTAAAGTAGTTGACTTGGTGGACCACGGGGATTCAGCAACCAATTGTTCCTCTCCTCCTTGATTACCAACACTGAATTGTTCAGGAAACCCTTCTTCTTGAACCAACTCTTTTTCTGGAATGAATTCTACCTTGGGATTTCCGAGAGATGGTGACTTTCCCTGAACACGTCCTCCTTTTATTGAACTTCCTACACGATTAATACTTGGGGGAGGGGTATCATATGCATATACCAGTCGACCTGCACTATCTCTTACTCTATGCATGAATACTTTGCATGTTCCAGGATCACAGGGACTTGTGGCAGGAAATATTCTAAATGAATATGTCAGTGCATCTTACTTGACCCTCCTCTGAAATCATACCAGACTATTTCCAAAAATTATCACACACACAATCCACTCAAAGGAAAAAGAAGAAAATAAATCACAACTAAAACCAAAATAATCAATCAAACTACAATGTCCTTGGTGGATCCCCGGCAATAGTGCCAAAATGACGAGCTCTTTAATTCTCTTTTAATTAAATCAAAAACAGAAAGTTGTACATAAATTATCAACCTAGGGCTACAAGAGCTTATGAGCTACCAAGCAAAATATATGCCAGACACTACAACTTGGAAGATCTTGACACAGAGAAAATTAATGAATCATTCAATCAGAATTAGGATGTAATCTTTTAGTGAATGGACTCCTAAGAAATTACTAACTACCTAAAGAATCTTGCAACTTAATGAAAGTTCCTAATTATCAAATAGAATTCGGCTAAACTACATAAAAGATCTTATGCATCAATGAAAACATCTAACTCTCAACACCATTCAACTAGACTAAAAAAAGAGATCACTACCAACACAATCTGTCAAATTACAGAAAGCAATTAAATTCCTATTCTAATTAACAAACTGGAAATTTCCTAATGAAATTAATTCACTAAATCGCAAATGAAAAAGGTTGAATAACTAATTGAATTCCACAATATGCCTTTACCTACATGCACTCACAACAGAAATTGGAAAGAACCTAAGTGCATCCATTCATTGCAGGATTAATATTAACTAGATATTTATCATTCATAAATTCCTCTGTGATCAATAATGAAAATAACGATGTAATGCAATCACACCATTTGTTAAGAATTCACACACAACAAAGATCAACACACCAATTCTATGTATTAATTAATTGCATCAACGACACTGTGTTAATAATTGAGCTACCAAACTGAACACACATGCATAAAGGAAATAAATCCTATCTATAATAGCACTTGTCACAAAAGGGGGCCCTGCCTTCGGCAACAGGAGCTGAACAGCCTCTCAATCACACAAAATGGATCAACACATTGAATCAAATAAAAAAACTAGGAATTTCTTATATATAAAACTAATACAGCGTTCAATAATTATTATGCAATTGAGGCTAACCCCTTTGAAGAGTTCCCCTATCTTTTATAAATCAATGCTTTGAGAAAATAGGAGAAATCGAATAGTTACAACAGGCTTCCAAAGAGAGCCTATCTTCAGATTTTCAAGGAGATGATTCAGGGATATACATCGTGGAAAGTGGAAATGGATCCCAGGGATATCGGGATAGTCAACTATGAGTCATCATAAACCCAAAATACCAAATTAAGCATGAAACCTCCATCTCCTTGGATCGACTGCAGCATCATCTGAGTGTTGGATAGGTAACCACAGTAATGTAAAGAATACATCAAGTTGGGTGCCTCAATGTAATAGCTCTAGACTGAAGTGCATATCTTCCAGCTTCCATAGTCCTTCATTATGCAACCTTTAGATAAACTAATACCGAACCTAAAACATAACTTCTTCAGTAGGTAATAATGGCAACATAGCCCTATCAATCACAAGCAATTGACAAATAGCAGAAGGGACAAGATCAATTCTTACCAAGGTCAAAATGTGCAGAATGCAATCAAAAGAGCCAGTAATAATACAGGAGTATGTCAAAAAGGAGTAAAAAAAAAAGTAGAAGGAGGGAACAAAAAGGGTCATATGCACAACCCGTCAGTCTCTGGTTCAAACACCTTGAAATTTGATGATGTTATTGGTGTTATTCTTAGCGAGGAAATGCGAAGAAAAAGCACAGGTGAGACATTAGGTAATGCGTTGACCATGGAGAGAAGGGGAAGACAAAATGAGAGAGGAAAGAGCCAAGGTAATCATGGCAAGTCTAAAACGGGAAGATCCAAGTCTAGACTGGGAAAAATATAGTGCTGGAATGATAAAAAGAGAGGACATCTGAAGAAAGACTGCAGATCTCTAAAGAAGAAAGGAGATGGACATAAGGAAACTACCCACGAAGCAAATGTAGCAGGTGATGTGCTACAAGCCTACTTTGATTCTTGCATTAGATAATACTAGTGATTATTGGGTAGTAAATTCAGGGGTTTCATGTCATGCTACACCCCATAGGAAATATTTTCATGATTATGTTCCAAACGATTTTGGACATGTTTTATTGGGTGATGATGAGCTATGCAAAATTGTTGGAATGGTAAGGTATGGATAAAAGTTAAGAATGGAACTGACTGGTTGTTAAAAGATGTTAGGCATATTCCTGCTATGAAAAGAAATCTGATCTAAACAGGGAAGTTGGGAGATGGCAGATGTCTATCTACATTTGGAGAAAAGTGGGACTAAATGATCAATGGTGATAGCAAAAGAAGACAGGGTAGGTACGTTGTATTTATGTCCTCATAATACGGACCATTCTATCTCTTTAGCTTCCACAGGAACAAATACACATTGTGGCATCATAGGCTTGGCCACATGAGTGAGAAGGGGATGCAGATTCTCCACTCAAGGAAGTTGCTGCCAGATTTGAAGCAGGTAATTTTGGAATTCTGTGAGAACTGTGTTTATGGAAAACAGAAGAGAGTCATATTTCTCAGGGTTGGGAAACAGAAGAAGAATGAAAAGTTAGAGCTAGTGCATACAGATGTATGGGGTCCGGTTCAGGTACAATCTCTTGGTGGCTCTCATTATTATGTTACATTTATTGATGATGCAACTAGGAAAACCTGGGTTTATTGCATTAGACATAAATTTGATGTGTTTGCTACTTTTAAGAAGTGGAAAGATTTGGTTGAGAATGAGACAGGAAAAAGGTTGAAGTGTCTCAGATATGATAATGGAGGTGAGTACCGCGGCAAGGAGTTTGATAGTTACTATTCATACCATGGGATTCGTAGAGAGAAGACAGTCCCAGGAACACCACAAGAAAATGGTGTGTCAGAAAGGATGAACATAACGATCATGGAGCGTGCAAGGTGTATGAGACTGCATGCAGGGTTTCCCTTACAGTTTTGGGCGGATGCTGTAAATACTGTTGTTTATTTAATAAACAGAGGACCTTCAAGTGCTTTGGATGGTGGTATTCCAGAGGACACATGGACAGATAAAAAGGTAAACTACTCATTTATGAGAACGTTTGGTTGTGAAGCATTTGTCCATATTGAAAAAGAAAATAGAACAAATCTTGAAGCTAAATCCAAGAAATGTACCTTTATTTGATACAGGGTTGATGATTTTGGTTATCGTTTATGGGATTATGAAAATCACAAAATCATTAGAAGTAGAGATTTTATGTTCAATGAAAATGTCATGTATAAAGATCAGTTGTAGGGAAAGAAACAAGAAAAGGAAAACACAGAGTACACAGTACTTGATGAAATTACAGAAAATGAAGTTCCAAAGGTGCCAGAAAATCAAGAACAACAGCAAGTGCCTGAAACTCCTGCAACTGCAAGAAGATCTACCAGGTTAAGTAGACTCCCTGAACGATACTCTCCTTCAATGTATTATTTGTTGATGACTGACGCTGGTGAACTAGAATGTTATGAAGAAGCAATGCAGGTGGAAACTAGAAAGAAGTGGGAGCAAGGCATGAATGAGGAGATGGACTCATTGGTAGGAAACCAGACTTGATATCTGGTTCAGTTTCCTGCTGGTAAAAGAGCATTGTAGAACAAATGGATTTAAAGGTTGAAGGAAGAAGGAGGTAAGAAGCAGTACAAGGTGAGACGTGTTGTAAAGGGGTTTGCACAGAAGAAAGGTATAGATTTTAATGAAATATTTTCTCCTGTTGTTAAGATGACTTCAATTAGGACTATCTTAAGTCTAGTGGAAGTAGAAGATTTGCATCTTGAACAGTTAGATGTAAAAACAGCCTTTCTCCACAAGGATTTGGAGTAAGAGATATATATGCAGTAGCCACAAGGGTATGAGGTCAAAGGGAAGGAGAATTTGGTGTGCAGGTTGAAAAAGAGCTTGTATGGCTTGAAGCAAGCTCCAAGGCAGTGGTATCTACAATTTGTCAGGTTTATGATAGAACAAGGTTATAGTAGATGTCATTTTGACCACTGTGTTTATTTCAAGAAGCCAGACAATGAAAGATATATTATTTTGTTCTTGTATGTGGATGACATGCTTGTTGCAGGGTCTAACATGCAGAATATAAATGTACTCAAAAGGAAGCTAGCTAATTCATTTGTGATGAAGGATTTGGGTGTTGCAAAGCAAATCCTTGGTATGAGAATAACGAGAGACAGGAAAAATCACAAATTGACATTGTCTCAGAGTGAGTACATACAAAAGGTGTTGGAGAGGTTCATAACGCAGAATGCAAAACTAGTAAGTACACCTTTGGCCAACCATTTCAATCTAAGTAAGGAAATGTGTCCCGAGACACAGGAAGAGACAGATTACATGTCCAAGATTCCCTATAAATCATCAGTTGGAAGCTTGATGTATGCCATGGTGTACACAAGACCAGATATTGCACAAGCAGTGAGAGTTGTGAGCAGATATATGAACAATCCAGGTAAAGAAAATTGGAAGGCGGTATAGTGGATTCTCAGGTATTTGAGAGATACTACCACTCAGGCATTATGTTTTGGAGGTTCAGACACTATTCTACAGGGATATGTTGATGCAGATATGGCAGGTAATAAGGATAGCAGGAGGAGCACCACAGGGTATGTGTTTACTGTAGGTGGAACAATAGTAAGTTGGATTTCAAATCTGCAGAAGGTTGTTGCACTTTCAACAACAGAAGCAAAGTATGTTGCTATTACAGAGGCTAGTAAAGAGATGATTTGGTTGCAGAGGTTTATGGAGGAATTGGGTAAGAAGCAGAAGGATTGCAGGTTGTATAGTGACAGCAAGAGTGCCATTCATCTTGCAAAGAACTCAACATTCCATTCCAGGACTAAACATATATAGCTCAAGTACCATTTCATACGCTCTATTCTAGAAGATGAACTGTTGAAGCTGGAAAAGATACATACTAGCCAGAATCCTGCAGACATGTTCACAAAGGTAGTGAACAGAGAGGAACTGAGTTCCTACTCAGTTTCAGTTGGCCTTCTAGCATGAAGGTGAAGAGGAGAAAGTTTCCATGTCCAAGTCTAGCAAGTGCAGCAACAGTGGAGTTGTTGTGATCAGTCTCCAAGTGGGAGATTGTTGGTTGTGGAGCTTGATCTCCAGATTCATAGATATTATTATTTAGCCATGTTCGTACCCTAGGTTTGGTTATGATCCCGGCACAACCCTAGGGAGGTCCGGGGGGTGCGGGGGCAGCGCCCCCGAGGAAAATTTTTGGGGTTATTTTCGCCACTAGTTTTCGGACCCATGGTTTTGGGTATCCCGTGGTATTTTCCCATTGTATTTCCCTTATAAAAGAAAGACATTGTAACACAACTAGGGTTGATGTATTAGGTTTTATGCATTGTAAAGATCTCTGAGATCATAAAGAGAGACTGTAAGATAGTGAAGAGGAAGTGCAGCGGTTGTGTTGCAGGTTGTATCCCTTCATTTTGTTGGACAGTATAATAATAAGGATTGGCAACTTCAGTGTGGACGTATCCCAAGTTGGGTGAACCATGATATATCTATGTCTCTCTTGTAATGTGTGTGTGATTACATTTGCATTTTTGTTTATTGTTATTGCTCTGCTATCCTATTTTTCTAACTAGACCAACCCTTCCCTTAAAAAATTTTCCTCTTTATAGATCGTTCCTGAAGGTCATGTCTTTACAATCATTGTGGGACAAAATCCCTATAGTACCCAAAACACCCCCAAAAATGGCACGGTTACCCCGTTAACCAGGATTTCCATACTCGACCACTGCTTAACTTGACTTCGACCACCTTTCTGCACCGCTTCTAGCTCTAACGCCCTTCTGACAGCCGCAGTTCTGACTGCGTGGCTCTGACTGCTAACTGGCGCGTCCCTTTCATTTTTCTGCTTCTTTTGTCATTTTCGGTCTGCTGCTCTACTTCTAACGGTCTCCATTTCCCTGGATGTCTTAGTACTTTGTTTGTACTAAGGCGACAGGTCGCTTTCCTCCAACTTCGTGTCGATCCTCACCTTGCTCCCAGGATTTGCGAAGTCACTTACCCAAAATAGGTCACTGCTAGACCTCGCTTCGCCTATACTTCTTGCCAAAAATAGCTGTTGCGCTGGAGTCTCGCTCCACAAAAAACTATCATACCAAAAAGTGGTCCACTTGGGACATGCCCAATAGGCCCCTAACACTCACATGTGGCTCATTCCTGAGCCACTCTGACTGGGATTTTCCATCTGCGCATCTACTGAAGTGTTTGATCATGCAGTGAACTCTTGAACAATTGCGCTGAGCTTTGCAACTGTCTCCTTGGTCTCCTTCTTGCACTCCTTGATTGTGTCGAGTATTTCCTCTGAGAAGGGTTCCAAAATTTTCTCCTAGACAGTATCCTTTGTCGTCTGGAGTTCTTGCAAATTCTGCTCAATTTCTTCCGTCAACGTTATTGCTTCTTCATGTAGTGGCTGCAATTTTGAGGAGGTTTCAGTTTCCTTTGCTCTCAACACTTCCAATTCTTTCTGAAGTTCTCTCCTCTCTACGAACTTCTACATCTTTTTCCTTGCTGGCAAGTCCTTCATAGCAATATTAACATAATCGAGATCCTGCTGCTTCCACTGTACTTCTTCTTGGATTCTCTGCAACTCTGACTCTTCCTGCAACATAGCCCAAACTTTAGAGACTTCATCTAGCAGGATTTGAAATCTCGCCACTTCTGCATAGATGCTTTTTGTGGAAGCCTTTAATGCTTTGGCTCTTTCTTCTTTCTCCTGCTACGATGTTCCTAATTGTTGTTGAGCTTCCATCTCAACAATTTTATATTTATGGGAAACTTCCATATCCATCATTTCTTCCTTAATAGTGTTGACAATAGCACCAATATTTAGGATGTCTGTCTCTATTTCTCTCTTCATCGCATTTAGGAAGCTTCGCACAGACTGCAGAAACTGCTTCCTTTATCTTGCGCTGCTTCTCATGTGCATAGTCGAGCTCCCTCATCTTCAACGCACATTCATCTTGTAGCTTCTTGTAATTTTATTCCAGCCTCAGGTACTGGTTATAAGAGACTAAGTCTCTATCACGGATTTCTTCTGCAATCTGCGTGTGCAGGTTATGCAATCCCTCTATGAGTAACATCCCCACATTGATTTCTAGATATGTGAGTTGCCACGCACTTTCAACAATGTCATCTGTTGGAAATATGACAGACATTGGATCAATTTTGACATTTGGGTCCTTATGTTATAGGCAGGAGGGTTTCTCCTCTATTGGCTTGATTCACCAGAGCAGTTGTTGTGGTCTGGTTCTTTTGACAAGTCTCGCTGGACCTATTCAATTCTTGTGACCAGAATTTTTAGCTCGACGACACTCTCCTTCATACCAGTTTGTGTTGTCTCTTCCTTGGCATCTTTCATCCCCATTGTGTCTTCAATATATGCTGATACCCTGGATGCAATGCACTCATAGTCATCGTTGTGCAACTGCACATCCACTGGCCATCGAGTAGCTTTCGTCTTCTTTTTCTGTGGTTTTTTTGGCACTTTTGTGTCAGGTTCTTTCCTTTTCTCGCCTGCTTCTTGAGTAGGTTTTGGAGTTTGCGCACTTGTGGCCTCAGGACCTTTGGATTCTTGGTCATCCTCTTCGCTCTCCTCGGATGAGGTGATGAGCATTGCTGCCGCATCAATATTCCATTCTGTCGGCCAGTATTCTATGATCAGTTCGATTCTATGTGCATCAAGCTGATACAGTCCTTCAAACCATGTAGGAGCGTAATTAGTATTCTTGGTTGTATATATATAAAGTGCAGTCTAGCTTTGAATGTCATATTTGGAATATACCAAGTCGTCATGTAATGTCCCCCATTTTGACCCTTGTAATATTTTGGGTTATAATGTTAATAATGTATGCATATTATGTATGGTTCCTAGCGTGGAGCTCAAGGCCAAGGCCCCGCTAGTGAATGCTCGATCTAGAAGAGGCAAGTATTGGATATTATTCTACCCATGTGCTAGTGAACCATGGGAATTGTAAATATGCATCTTAATATAAATGCCCACAACTAGCTATGCAATGCAACAAGAGATGGGGGCATGATGTTACAAGGAATTGGGAGGGAAATATTCAAACCCTTGAGCCAATCAAGTCAAGTCAAGTGCCAATGAGAGAACCCATGAACCCTCAACTACCCATGTTGACTTTTCTACCCAATCATTGATTTCTCCCAAGAGTTGGTTGAGGCAGTTAATGCCTTGGGGAATGGGAGGTATGGCTGTCCAAATTCGAGTATGGGAAAGCCACCCTTCCTAGATTTTCGTTTTTGGCTTCTTGGGCAAGAAAAGGGCCATGGAATTGCCCCCTTAAGCCATTATTCAACCATCAGTTTGCTCTCTCATGATTTTAGATATTCTTAGCCATTTCCCTCCATGAATTTCATGTGTTTACCTTTGTTTTCCTAGATGGGAAGGGCATTTTTGTTGTGGCTAACAGTGGGGAAGAGAGGGGAAATGATTTGGGGTTTAATTGAGGCCGTTTTGGCCCACTGAATGCTCATACATCTGTGGGAGAAATCAGTTTTCTTCCCTGGGGTTGATTCCCGCTTCCCACAATCCGTTTTTGGTGTACCCACGTTTTGGGGAAAACCCATAGACCCTATTCTATGAATCCATGGTTGAATTATGTATCCATGTCAGGTTTGAGCTACAGTGTGTAAAAGAATGTTGGGGTTGAGATGGGTATCCATTGCTTTGGCCATGCAGGGTTTGAGAGTCCCAAGTTCCTTGTATATATCATGCCCAGCTCGGGGGTGGTCTCTGAGTGCTAAAATAATATAGGCTGGGAAGAGACCTACGGTTGGGAGGAACATTGCAGTGACATAGCTAGTTGTTGGGACAACATTACATCAAGATGAGTATTTTCTTATGTAATTACTTCTGCAAATGTATTAATTTGTTGGTTGTGTTAAAATTGGATAATAGTCATGTAATATGTGTGTGGATGAGTTCATTTCCATTGTGCACGTTTCTTTCATTTCCATCTGCACACATCTCTTTTATGGCTATGAATCTAATGAATATGGCTGAGTTTATATAAAAGCCCCATAAAATGGCATTAGGTTGCCTTCCTTGCATTGGGTCCAAGGGTGGGGACGTTACATTTGGTATCAGAGCTACTGGTTGCAGCATTGGTCCTTCATGGGATGCCTATCACAGTGGCAGAGGTAAGTATGCTTCCTTCCTAGCACAGACCGTTAAGAAAAGTTTCAAAATTTCAAAAATTTCCAAAAAGTTTTCTAAGTGTCTTTCGGTGGAAGAACTTGACAAGTTGGTCCGAAACGACGGAAGAAATCAGCGAGTTGGTCCGCAACAATGGAAGGACTCGGCGAGTTGGTCTGAAATTTTTTCTAAGTGTCTTTCGGTGGAAGAACTCGGCAAGTTGGTCCACAACGGCAGAAGAACTCAGCGAATTGGTCTGCAACGACGGAAGGACTCGGCGAGTTGGTCCGAAAATATTTCTAAGTGTTTTTCGGCGAAAGAACTTGGCAAGTTGGTCTGCAACGGCGGAAGAACTCAGCGAGTTGGTCTGCAATGGCGGAAGGACTCAGCAATTTGATCCACAACGATGGAAGAGATGGGCAAGTTGCTCCACAACGATGGAAGAGATGGGCAAGTTGCTCCGCAACGGCGGAAGAGATGGGTGAGTTTCTCTGCAACGGCGGAAGATATCAACAAGTTTGTCCGCAATGGGTCGGAAGAGAATAGCCAAGTCCATCGAAACAAAGAATTTCAGTTGTTTTCCAGGGAGATTTTTTAGATGCCAAAAGTTGAAAAATGCCGTGGAACTTATGTTCCAGATTGCCCCCTTGACCCCCGTCGTCCCCCGGAGACAATCATTGAAAGTGTGAAATGCATTCTCTATGCTTGGGATGAGAAGCAGGAATTGCATAGAAGGTTGTGGAAACCGTATTAAGAGTAACTGGCTGTAACATGCATTACGGAAGAGCAATGGGAGCAGTAAGGCAATGCCAATAAGAGGAAATTTCCTCACCTTAAACTATTTCTGTTTATAGCATAATAATTGCATATTTGGAAAATAGAAAGAATGAATGTTATACACGTATGTATATATTGAATTGCTAATTCATGAGAAGATCATAGCTAATGATTGCATGTATGCTTGGTAGGGAAGCCAAGAAAAGGGATCAACTATGATATGGAGGAGGAACTCCATGTCATGATGGGAAATTGGAAATTCACAAGGGAGAATTCCTTAACTCCTCTCTTGCTATTGTATTTATATTTCCTAAGTTTCATAAGTTGAAAATTATGGCATAGGGATGATGGAAATGCAAAAGAGTAATGCATATGAATTAATGGGCATGATTAAGTAGTCATTGCATAGTGCATGTGAATCGCTTATGCATAAAGCATGATGTTGCATATGGGTAAAGGTAGTGAAAGTTACACATGCAATAGCCCATTAATGGTATTGCTTATGGTTGATCACCAGTAATGTTGTTGATAATGGTTGTATGAATCAGACCATAGAAGCATGATTGAAAATGTAAGAGATTAGATAGCTGAAATGAATATGCACTAGATGGCATATTGATAAACATTGCACAGTGCATGTGAAAATACTTGTGTATATATATGATATTTCATATTGGTAGAATAGTGAGGTTTTGCATATGCAATGAACCACTTAAAGATGATTATGGTGGTTGTTAAATAACTAGTCATGTTTGCAATGGTTATAGGACCAAAGACAACCGAAGCATGACTAAGGGTGTGGATGATGATTGTTTCATATGACCAGCAACCTTATGAGGAAAAGATGGTGCAACAAATCTATGAGCATGAGGTTGGAAAAAGAACTGTAAAGCCTTGGAAAGAGTCCAACTAATCAGGTAACATCAAACGATGTTAATGACAACCATGAAGGTAATAGATATTGGTGCTTAAGTGCATGGATAATGAAAGAGGATTTGGTAAGATCCCTTCAACTATGTTCAACTATGTTGATTTGGTTTGCATATGGTATTGAGTTCCTAAATGTGAATGTTAGCCTACTAGGTATGGTGAGGTATGGGGTAGTAAGGGAGAGGAGCCCTCTACCATATGACTGTTTTAAATACTAGAATGCATTCATATGAAATTGTATCATGCCATTTGTGTATGTTGGTTGTGAGTTTAATAACCAGAGCAAGTAAAGACCTATAGTCATGTTGTGGTAGTACATGCCATGTGAATGGTTACGCCATAATATGATGGAATGCATAGTATCCGTGGATTGATGCAAAGTTGTATTGAGGGATTATGCATTGAGTGAATGCACATTAAAATATTATGTAAATGTTGTGAATGTGCATGCATATGTGTAAGTGCACATGTTGAGATGCATTGCGAGAATGCACGATTATGATATGTATAGGTTTCATTGCAATGGTGAACTATTGATAACCCCGAGACCATTTCATGAGCTGCTATGAATGCAGGAAAAGGATTGCACGAAGAAGGTAGACATGTTGATGGGTTACCAGAGCACTCTATTGGAAGGACAAAGATTGAATGGAATGTGAAGTAATGAGTACTTACAATTTATTTAAATTGCACGGATAGTGTACCCATGTCTTGCAATTTTATTGATGATAACGATGCATATATAGATATATACGTATATTTCATTGCACCTCAAATGCTAACAGCTGAAGTTGTTTGAATTATTGAGTGTTATAATTCTAAGATCACTTCAGTGACTGTTGTAGTAATGAAAGGATTATATGCATAGATACTCACAACATGTTTGGCTGATTGAAGTCTCAGATTTCAGGCAGATTGTTTTGGGCATGGAAAATGTGGGAAGACACATTGCAGGAAGACAATGTTTGATGACCTGCAGAAGCCAAACCCCATGGGAAGGACCCCATGCTTTGGAAATGGGTTTCGGGTGAAACACTATTTCATATTTTAAGAATGACATCTTAGTTGAGTTTTATGATTGAAAACCATGAGAGTGAGATGGTAAAGCTATGCCAAGAATGCATGTGTGGTTTATGGAACATGGAAAGATTGGGGTGGAAAATCAAAGAATTATTGACTCAGAGAAGGGAGCCCCATTCTTCGCAAATGAAGAAAAGATACATCTGTAAAATGAATGAGTATTCTGTGACCCTAGATAAGAACATGCATGTCTAAATTATTAGGGTTAATATGCAGAGCATGCTCTACTTTATTTATATATATTATTTCAGACTGCTTGAGTATGATTAGGGCCTACATGGCTCACATTGGAAAGGGGGTGCAAACCTTCTCTAGTGGCGGGTCATGATAGGGTTGTCAATATTGACTACACCCTAAGGGAATGGATGCATTCCTAGTGTTTCAATACTTTATAGTGAATGTTATGGAATGTGGTTGCAATTTTGAGAAGCAATACTGATAAGCCTGCTTATCCTTCTTGTGTTGTCAGCCTACACAAATGTCAATTGGTACTACACATTAAGAGGCAAAGTGAAGAAGGGTACGCAGAAGGACTGTATAGGAATTGGAAACCTTTCTATGCTCACACTAAATAATACTGGAAGGGATGGACAAACCAAGGGAGCTGTGTAGCGAAAATGGGTATCATCCTTATGTGAGTGGGGCCATGCTAACCTAAAGTCAAGAAAGTCACCTATAAAATTCCAAAAAGGAACCACCAATTTGCACAAGAGAAGGAGTGGCATTGTTGGAGCCTAGGCCGCAGCTATGGTAAAGCTGCGAATTTTGAAAAAAAAGCACAAGTATTGAAGGGAAAGTGCCAATTTTGAATAAGCATCAATTTTTGGGCAGAAGTAAATGGTGCGCAGTACGGTGCCAGATGGATGAGCTCAACGCAGATTATGGACCAGAAATCATGGAGCTCGCGCGCACACGTCAAAGGAGAATGAATGTGGCCGAGTAGAAAGCTCAGATACCACAATAAATGAAGTGACAGAATAGAGGGCTCAGTTACCCTCATTAAGGCTAAGTACAGAAGTTATGGTTGCTCTGATCAAGGAAGAGCAATGGACCAAAGCATTGAAGGTGAAGGACAAAGAGCAGTGAATGAAGAAGCGGCACCCATACCCGCAATCTGCGCTAAAAGTCACGGAACCTGCAGGAAACGGCGACGTGACTGCAAGCGGCACCTACAGTACACCTAGCCATGACCGCGGTTAGGGTTTTTTAGGATTACTGCTCGGAAAGGCCCACAGTTTTGTAAAGGTGCGAACATCATGGCCACCTATATATATGTGTAATTGTAAAGGTTAGACGTTAGTTAGCTGTTTGAGATATGTTAGTCAGTTAGCTAGCCATTAGGTGTTTTAGATAGAAGAGGGTTAGATGTTAAGAGGAGTGATAGCTGTGAAGCTAGTCACTGAGTTGCAGACAGTCTGAGTCGACGTCTGAACCATTGTAATCTCTGTAGAGGAAGAGACTAGATCTAGAGAAGGGATCCCAGCTGTGTGCGTGGAGTTTCCTAGAAAGATTTAAGGCTGCAGCTGTGTGCGCAGCATATTGTGTAAGTCCCATTTGGAGATTAATATAAGATACACTTCCTGTGGACGTGGTTTCCCCGTGGAGGCGAACTACCTAATTCTCATTGTTATGATGCTGTGTTGTGTGATTGCATGTTTTAGTTCACTATCTATGTATACACGAACATTGTGTTATCTTTATGAATGTGTTAAGTAAGTTCTCGAAGCTTCCTTGGTAGTTATAATCGTTAAGTGTCGAAGGAGTATGTAGAACACTGTCGCTGCGGCGAGTGGAGAGTGTGTTGCTGCATCGTGGCGCAGTGCCGAAAATGATACCTAGAGTATAGATGTAGAGGGTAATTGCCTCCTGCGTAGGAGAGGAGATACTGCGCTGCTAGGCGGGTAAGTGAGCCAAAGCGTTGTTGTGCTGAGAGGTCAACGGAAGAGTAAGACGTTCCGCTTTGAGTAATGATCAAGGAAGAAAGGGAGAAGATTGGAGTCTCTGCGTCGCCTAGGTTAAGGAAGCCTGATTCCTTAGCCCCCCATAGCCACTTCGGGTGAGACCTCGAGTTGCTACGCAGCTTGTTGCCGAGAGGGCCAGTGCACCAAGGGGTTTTGTTGCTGCGACTCATTAAAACCTGGATCTGTCCAAAAAGCAGCCAACAAATGGTTATGTTGCCTTGAGACTGGCTCAGCCAACAAATGGTTCTATTGCCTTAAGACTGGCTCAGCCAACAATTGGTTCTGTCGTTGGCTTTAACCCTATTATTTTGAAGGCAATGCAGTGCTGGAATCCTGCAGCTAAAGAAATTCAATACTGGTTTGATTCAAAGGCTAAAGAGTTCGTTGAACGAGAAAATAGAAGCCCTAGGCTTCAGATAGAAGACTGGCTGCAGAAGTATATTTATACTGACCTTCACAAAATTTTCTTTGTCACATTTGCACTTGAGTTGCATGCCTGGGTAGCTAAGCTAGCAGATACTAGACCCACTATGCATGTTGATAGACCCGTCGCTTGGATGCCTGAGTTAGTCAACAGTTTGAAGTGGGTAGATAATTATGTGTCCCGCGCAGTATTCTTTTGGTTGAACAGTCTGCTGGAAGGATTCATCACCGAGTTTGTAGTAGATACGAGAAAGAGCTTCAGTGAAGCTGAGAGGAGTTTCTTCAAAGCACACAGGGGTAAGTTCTTAAATTTTCTGAACTTATGGATTAAAATGCTTCTGTATGAAAAAGGAAAACTATGCATAGCTTCCGATGAATAGCATAGACAAGTAATGTCCGCAGATTCTGATAGTGATCTTGAACTTATTGGTTGCACTCATAGTGGAAAACGGTATAAAGTAGGCCTTGACCAACATTCTTTTGAGTCTAGCCCAGAAGATAGTCAAGTTCCTAGAGCGAGCCATATAGAGAGACAAGGGAGTGCTCATATCCCTTATCACCCTTTCACACCGCAAAAGCTAGACGGGGCTCAGTATAACCCCGCAGTAGCACCTTCTAGTAGCCCGCACGGTACCTCTAGTACCTCAGCACCACCGTTGTCTAACCATCCCGGAGGTAGTGCTACAGCACCTCCACCTCAACCTAGCGCAAGAAGGATGGGTGATGACATGAAGCTACCAACTTTTAGAGGAACAGGACTAGAAGACCCTGAGCAGCACTGGTTCCTATGTGAAGCCATTTGGACAATTAAGCAAATTAATGATGATGCTGTTAAGCTGGTTCAGTTAGCAACCACACTAAGAGAAAGAGCCTTAACTTGGTTCATGAAATACTCAGCAGCACAGAATAGGACACTTGCTGATGTCAGAAATGCTATGATTAGAGAATTCAAGAAACCTAAATCAGAATCACAGTGTATAACCGAGCTCAAAGACATAAAACGGTTACCCACAGAGTCAGTATGGGACTTTGACCAGAATTTCAAATCCATGATAGATCAAGTAAGCTTTGAGTTTGCACCGCAGCAGCATAAGGAATGGTTCATTGTTGTGTTGCTTCCACACATTAGACTTCCTTTGATGCAACAGAATCTCACTACACAGGAACAAGCTCTAGAGATGGCTATGAAACTAGAAGCTTCACCAATTGCTGGAACAAGCAACGATGTTGCGCAGTTGCAGAACCAATTAGAAAACCTAACCTTGCAAATCCATGATATTAAGAAAGGAAAGGATGTTAAGGAAGAAATTTGGTGTACAAAATGTAAAGCGCAAGGTCACTCAAAGGACCATTGTACCGTTTTCATAGAATATATTGCAACTGTAGCACCTAACCCTTTACCACAAGCTCAGGGGCCTTGGTGTGAAATCTGTAGAACTAGAGGTCACAGACCACAAGAATGTCACTTATTACAGAAATACGTACAAACTCCAAAGAATCTATATTGCAATTTCTGTAAATCAGTAGGCCATGATGAGAACAATTGCAGAGCATATGATCTTATGATGGAAAGGAAACATGATGTTTATAGAGTACAGTCAGAGGCACAAGGACCCACAGCAGGTCCACACTATGACCAAACTCGCAAAGCCCAAGGAGGAAATTATAGGGGCCGTGGACGCACAACAAGTTTTGGTCGTGGAAGAGGACAGATCACTTGTTATAATTGCGGAGCTCAAGGTCATTATGCAAGGGATTGCCAAAATCCTACAACCATTTGCAGATATTGTAAATCTTATGATCATGTCATTGAAGAATGCCCTCAGTTGATGGCTAAGATGCAAGCAAAGACGCCACAAGTCAATCATAATATTTAGTTGATTGGAGCAGAAAAAAGAGAACCAGATCCTACAGTTAATATAGTAACGCGCAGTGAAGAAACCACTGGTGCGCCAAAGTTGGGAACTGGAAAGCAAGCGATGCAATGGGTGCGCCGCGCTAATATTAAACCATCCCTGCTCGACCTGCAGAAGCAGAAAGAAGCATTCAAGCAAGCTCAAGAGTACTTCTCAGATCCGCAAGCTTCAAGTTCTGTCGCAATTCCGCATAATGATATCAGATCGCAAGTGCTAAGACAAGATAACCTGGTGCAAGAACAAGCCACTACATCTGGAAGGCCTGACGATGAGGATAATGCACTAGGTAGTGTCCATGCCTTCCTAAGAAACTGCTTAAAGTTGTTGTGCAATGAAAAAGAAACTATGGAACTTCAACACCTATTGGATAAATGTCAACAATCTGCTTCGATAAATACACCGCAGCGTGCTGTTCACCAGGAGTCATACTAGAACTGGAAAAGAGATGAGGCTCACAGCGCAGATTGGAGCATTTGAAATGGACGAAGTCATCTTGGATTTAGGCTCATAAGTCAATGTTCTCACCATGCAGACATGGGAACAGATGGGTAGCCCTCATCTTACAAGATCTCCTATCCAGCTAAGACTTGCGAATCAGCAATGAGTTTCTCCATTGGGCAGATTACCCAATGTACCTATTGATATTGAGGGAGTAAGAAGTTCTGCAGACTTTGAAGTAATCAAAATTTTGGATGATAGTAGACCTTACCCAACACTTTTAGGCATAGACTGGGCATTTGATAATTTGGTTGTCATTAATTTGAAGAAAAGACAGATGACTTTTGAGGATGACCAAATTAGGTTCATTGCACCGCTTGATCCCATTCAAGGACCAAGGTATATTGAACCCATTCGAGCAGAAGAAGAAGCGCGCCACATGGAAAGTTTGTACCAGATGACTGCTAGTCATAGGGACTATGTCAATCCCACAGTAGACGGCCATATCAGCTGGCGATGCGATAGCTCGTGCACATCAGATTCAGATGCAGGATTGGAAAACTGGCAGAATTGCTTACATGAGGTTTCTGCAAGGCATTGCGCCATGATGACTAAATCCATTCGATGGATTGGCACAGAATTGAATGACACTCCAATTTTTGATGGTTTAACTGAAGTAAGTGAATTCATACATACATATGAACAACAGATTCCAGATGAGCAGCGCATACAAGCTTTGTATGTAGCACTGCGTGCTACACCCGCAAGATGGTGGGGTGCGCATAAAGAGAATATTCACACATGGCAAGACTGTCGCAGATTGATACTAAGCAGATTTCAGGGAACTACAGCAAAAGTGCTGCACAAATATGATGGACAGAGTGACCCTAGGTCTCACATTGAAGCATGTATTTAGCAATGGTCAAATATTCCAGAAGATGAGTGGGTTCACCTATTCATCCACACGTTGGATACAGTTCCAAGGAACTGGTACACTGAAACAGAATTGCGCAGAGGCACTGTCACTTGGCCTCTTATGATAGAAAGTTTTCAACTTACCTTCAGATTTGAGTCAGAACATCCGAGCATTGATCAGGCTTTAAAATGTATTAAAAAGAAGGTATTTGAACCATGTTCGTTACCAGAATATTCCCAACCAGATTGGGCTGTCCAGATAGAACATGCCCTGTAATGCTATAATTTCACCACTGGAGAAGAGGAAGATGATCCTTGCAAGATCAATATTCCAGAATCAGAAGGGACACGCAATGTTGAAGGTCCTCAGCTTGATATCCTTGCCATTACAGAACACATCAAGCTCAAAAATATTCATATTGGTACAGAAGCCGAACCCAAGTTTGCTTCTATAGGAGATTATTGGGATGATGAAACTGTTGGGCATATTTCAGATTTATTACGTGACTACCAGGATATCTTTCCTACCAAGTTCATAGAAATGAAAGGCATATTAGGAGATTTAGGAGTTATGCGATACCTCTGAAAGCAGACACCAAGCCAGTAAAACAGCGCCCATACAGGTTGAACCCGCGATATAAAGAAAAGGTTAGAGAAGAAATTTATAAAATGCTCGCAGTAGGTATCATTGAGCCCGTAGAGGAAAGTGATTGGATTAGTCCTATGGTGGTACAAGAGAAGAAGACAAAAGGTGAAATAAGAATCTGCGTGGACTTGCGCAAGCTGAACGACGCATCACCGCACGATCCATTTCCAACTCCTTTTACAGACGAAGTGCTTGATAATGTTGGAGGACAAGAGGCTTACTCCTTCACTGATGGCTTCTCGGGATACCATCAGATCAGAATTCATCCGGAAGACTGCCATAAGACCACTTTTGCGACTGAATGGGGCTCATTCCAGTATACGGTAATGCCCTTTGGTCTTAAAAACGCACTTGCTATCTTCTCTAGAGTCGTTGTTGTTGTTTTTAAAGAATTCATTCATAAGTTTTTAGAAGTCTATTTTGATGACCGGACTGTGTTTGGTTTACTAAAGAACCATATAGGGAACCTGCGCATGATGTTAGAAAAATGTAGACAGTATCAGATTTCCCTAAACTTGAAAAAATGTATCTTCTGTGCTCCTTTTGGTATTTTGTTGGGACATATTGTATGCAGACAAGGACTCCTGATGGATCCTGCGAAGTTTGCCATCATTGCTAATTTACCTGTGCCCAACTCAGTCAAACAATTGCGCACTACATTGGGACATACAGGGTACTACAGGAAATTTCTCAAAGGTTATGCAAAGATCATTGCACCTATGGAAAGATTGCTGAAAAAGGAATCGAAATTCCAATGGACAGAAGAATGCCAACAGAGCTTGGATACACTTAAAGAAAAGATGATCACTGCGCCTATTCTAGTTTTCCCAGACTGGAGAAAACCCTTTCATGTTCATGTAGATGAATCTTCCATAGCATTGGGGGTTGTGCTTACACAACCGGGAGAAGGAGGTATTGATCACCCCATTGCTTACTCCAGCAGAAAGCTGTCCACATCCGAGAAGAACTACACCACTACAGAAAGAGAAGGACTAGCTATGGTGTATGCCCTACAGAAGTTCAGACACTACCTATTGGGCGCACATTTTAAAATGTATACTGACCATTCTGCTTTGAAATACTTGGTCAATAAGCCAGTGTTAGGGGGAAGAATTTGCAGATGGCTACTGCTCTTCCAGGAGTATGATTTTGAGGTTATTGTGAAGCCAGGTAGATTGAATGAAGGACCTGATCATTTATCTAGGATAGAGTCATGGGAGGAACCTACAAATATGGAGGACGATCTGTCCGATGCACAGCTATTTTCTGTTCAAGCAGCCGATGAGTATTATTCCGATATTCTTGAATTTCTCACTACCGGGCAAGCGCCAGTTGAGTTTACAATCTAGCAAAAAAAGCAACTTGTTGTCAAAGCCGCAGACTTCACTTTGATAGCAGGCCAACTCTATGAGCTGGGCCCCGACGAAGTCTTGCGTAGATGTATCCTACCGCATGAGAAGAACTCCATCATCTCAGAAGCGCACTCAGGAACCGCAAGAGGCCATTTCGCAGGAAAGCCGCCTGCGCAGAAGATCTTAGCCGCAGGTCTTTGGTGGCCAACATTGCACAAGGATACTAAGGAATTCTGCAAATGTTGCGATGTGTGCCAGCGAACAGGAAAACCTTCAAGAAGAGATGAAATGCCGATAAGACCCCAGATAACACTGCGTGCTTTTGATAAATGGGCCATTGATTTTGTAGGACCTATCAACCCACCAGGAAAGAGAACCGGTGCAAGATACATCACTACAGCTACTAAATACCTCACCAGATGGGCTGAGGCGAAGCCAGTTAAGAACTGCGACGCTGTCACTGCCGCGCAGTTCATTTTTTAGAACATTATCACTAGATTTGGATGTCCACAAATTCTAATGAGTGATCAGGGCACACATTTCTTGAATGAGACTATAGAGGCCCTTACTGAGGAATTCCACATTAGGCACCATAAGAGTACACCCTACCACCCTCAAGATAATGGTATGGTGGAGGCATTCAATAAGATTCTCGAGAATTCCCTGATGAAGATCTGTAATCAACAAAGAGATGATTGGGACCTTAGAGTCATAGCTGTATTATGGGCTTACAGAACCACATGTAAGAAACTAACAGGTCACACACCTTTCAGTTTGGTGTATGGACAAGAAGCAGTTATGCCCATGGAATACATTGTTCCCAGTCTCAAAATTGTGCAAATTACAGAAATGGCAGATACTGATACTATGAGTGAAAGACTCTCACAATTGCTTGCCTTAGAAGAAGACAGACTTTTAGCCGGATTCCATCAACAAGTACAGAAGGCAAGACAGAAAGCTTGGCATGACAGGCATATTAAGAATAAAAATTTGAAGAAGGAGACTTGGTACTCCTCTATAATAGTAAATTCATCAAGTTTCTCGGCAAGTTTCATGTACATTGGCTAGGCCCTTTTCGGGTGACAAAGATAACAGAAGGTGGAGCAGTACAGCTTGCGAATCTTAATGGAGAAGTGCTACCTACAATGATCAACGGGAGTCGGCTCAAGCTTTATCATGACGGCCACTCCGCCCTGTCGACTTAATTCAGTGCTAAAGAAGTGCAGATGCCCAGTGTAGTTGAAAGAGGCATCGCATTATCACAGTCTACACGGAAGTTGCGAGACACTTTCAGTCTCTGGCTTCCTGCACAGTTCCTTGAAACATCCGCGCATGTCAATACAGTTTGTTTGGAGCGACCCTATTTTGCGCTCTTGCGAAGTTTTTCTTGATTGTCAAACAGTCGCTCTTGCGGAGTGCCTTGTGTCAATTTGCCACTTGAGGAATTCTCGTTGTGGACCCCTCTATATGCACAGTTACCTATGCTGAAATGACCCGCCAAAAAATTTGAATTACAGTTGTCCTATTGCTGCTTTGAATATTAATGAAGGATAAGTTCGCCATTTAATTGTATCCGCTCTGACAGAGTTGGCTTGATCTCCCCAATATTCGCATTTATGTCATGCACCGAAAGCTTTAGCTTCTCCCGGAAGGCTGTCAGAGCCCGTCCATCACACTTAATGCACCGCAGAGGCGCGGGGGTAGGGGGGTTGTCAACTCATGCATAGGCACCTACGGCTAGTAACCCCACTTGTCCGAATTTACTATCGCCTTTAGCTATAAATACCCCGCACTTGTATATTTTCAGGTTACTTTTCTCGAATTGCATAGTGTCTTGTTTGAGAATCTAAGTTATTATTTTCAGAGCCGAGTCGTGCAGACTACTTCCTTTGTTTTCAGTGTTTGTATCCTACGCTGTTCCGCCATTTGTCTATTCAAGTCCTTGTTGTCTATACCGGTTCACAACGGAGAACTTGTCCACTGAATAAATTGTTCGTCAATTTAAGCGCAGAGGCTTAGATTTCGACATGACTACCCCGGTGATGACCTCGGCTTACACGTACCTTGGTTGGACTGATCCTAGACAATCTCTGGGAACGAGAGCATCTCAGCAGCAGCAGCAGGATGAGCCCGTTACAGAGCCGTTGGCCACTATGGTGAATTACATTCCTCCGCGTCCAGATGATGCACCAGAGGTGCATATTCCGAAGAATGCAAAGTATCCGATTCCGCTGCCACCACTCCCGGAAGTCGTGCGACAAGAAGGGTCCCTGCTTGGACACCTTCCACTGGTTAAGTTTTCTGATTTTAACTTGGGCGACTACATAACATATCCTCAGTTCGCGCTGGATCGCTATTTGACGGTAGTCCACACTCCCACCAGAAAGGTTGATGAATTCGTCCCAAAGGAATTTGCAGCAAATTTAGAGAAACCGGGATTGTTGAACTTGTTGAAGCTACCGCACTTCGGGCGTAGCAATGAAGTCAATACAGTTGTTAAGGCACTGCTGTCTTGCATTCATGGTGGTTACCTTTTGCTGGGGAGGCCAATCGATTTAAATGTCGACCTGATTCATCGTATTATCGGCCTATCTAAGGTTGGTAAGGACCCCAATATTCATTTTGTTGGAAAGGACAAAGACAGAAAGTTAGCTGCACAGTTGGTGCAGAAATACAAATTGACAAGAGGAGGTCGGGCTTATGACCTCACAATAATTGAGGATGAAGCACTTAGATTCACCGGTAGTCTGCTTGCAGGCAGACTTCTCACAAAATGCAGACCTAAAGAAGTCATTGGAGTTGCCGTGGAGCTCGCTATCACAGCTGCGGAGGGAGAGCAGTACAACTGGTCTCTCTTCCTCCTTAATTCTTTCTTGGAAGACTAGTAGAACGTCCAAGACACCGCCGGTCAGTTGTTCCATTTTTCTTGGCTTTTAATTTTATGTGCTTTTGTCGGGTGGAAGGAGACCCCGAACACTCAGTTCCTTCCACGCCGCGCAGGAGAGGTTACCAGAGTGCGCTATGTCAACCTCTGGGATTCTAATAATCCCGCGAAGCGCAAGATGAACCGCGCTGTATTTTGTGAATACTACCATCTCCTCAAAGATACCATTCAGGAAATGCTGAGGCTGAGTAAGGAGACAACCCAAATATATGAAGGGAAGTTGGTATTTTTTGCCAACTTGCATGAAATTTACCTCCGCCCTTGCGGCATTTAAGACGAATGGGCTGTAGGCCTTTACAAGATGACTACTGAAGATGTTGAAGAAACTATCAAGTCTTGGTCGGATGAATGGAGGGAGGCCGCCGAAATCGCATCCGCGATGCCACCCCCTGCTGTGCAAGAGAAAGATAAGGGCAAGGAAGCGCCTGAGCAAAGAAGTGATGAAGGTTCAATAGAACCAGCGACCAAGAAGCAGAAGGTGTCGCATCCCTGTGAGACCATTGCCTCGGGGATCGACCAGTACTTGAAGGATCAATTTCGTGAGCTGCGGACCATGCACGCTCACATCAGAAGTGCTATGGACCTGCAGTTCGTAGAGTTAAAAGGTCTCGCAGGAAGAGTTGTGCAGACCCATGCGCCAGCATCTACTTTGCAGGCACCGCAGGAAACTACAAGTACCGAGCGAGTTGAAGCACTTGCAGAGAGGCATACTGTCATGCACATCCCACCTACAAGCATGACACTTCCGGATCCTTTGGCCGCACTGTAGGTAAGTGCAGTTGGGCCCGTTGAAATAAATTTGTCTTTGATTCTGATAGAAACCTTGCAATTAGTGCAAGAGAAGGTCTCTATTGAGCTGAGAGCTAGAGATCTCTCCACATTCCATGCAAACCAAATACTGCAATCGCAGGAGATAGAGCTGAAGGCAGGCTATAAGAACATCTCTAAGAAGCTTGCACTTTATGAGGCACAAGACACTGGGATAAGAAACGTAGTTGATGAAATTGCCCAGGAGTTGCCGGCCTGCAAGATTCAACCAGACCTTCCTCTGGTTGAGAAAGTTCAAATTATTGGTGGAAGGGTGAAAGCCCTAGAGCAGGAAATAGTTGCTATGGATGAAGACCATAGAACGCAGATCACCGAGTTGGAAGCCCGTGTTGCAGCGCATTCTACAGATGATAGGCAGGAACAATTTGAAGCGTTGCGCAGAGCTTCCACACAAATGAAGAGCAGAGTAGATGAAGCCGAAAACCTGATGACCCAAGCTATGGAGGCTTGTACTGAGCTTGAGAAGCTCCCTTTCAAAGTTGGCCTTTTAGAACAAGTACAAGCAGTAGAGCAGTCCCTAACTGTTCTGACTGAAGAAGCTAAGGCCTTAGAAGGCTTAGCAAAAATGAGGAAAATGAGTGAAGTGCACATAATACAACAACAACTGCACAAGCTCAGGAATGAAGATGCTAAACGCACCAACAACATTCAGCCATTTATGGATGCGTATGCTGAACTTGCTGCCCGAGCCGAGGCAAAGATTAAAGAAATTGAAAAATCTCGACAGATGGTTGATGGCATAACTGAAGAAGAAGCCACTACAGAAATGGTGCAGACAGCTGTGGAGTGCATCGATGAAATGGACTCCGCTATTGCGCAGTGGAAAGAAACATTTGTTGCGACCCAAGCAGATGCAGATGTGCAAGTAAAGCGACCACACGCTAGTGTGAGTGGCTCGAGGACGAGCCACAAGTAAGTGTTAGGGGCTTGTTGGAGCCTAGGACGCAACTATGGTAAAGCTGCAAATTTTGAGAAAAAAACACAAGTATTGAAGGGAAAGTGCTAATTTTGAATAAGCAACAATTTTTGGGCAGAAGTAAATGGTGCGCAGTACGGTGCCAGATGGATGAGCTCAGCGCAGATTACGGACCGAAATCATGGAGCTCACACGCACACGTCAAAGGAGAATGAATGTGTCTGAGTAGAAAGCTCAGCTACCACAATAAATGAAGCGACGAAATAGAGGGCTCAACTACCCTCATTAAGGCTAAGTACAGAAGTTATGGTTGCTCTGATCAAGGAAGAGCAACGAACCAAAGCATTGAAGGCGAAGGACAAAGAGCAGTGAATGAAGAAGCGGCGCCCATACCCGCAATATGCGCCGAAAGTCACGGAACCTGCAGGAAACAGCGACGTGACTGCAAGCTTCGCCTACAGTACACCTAGCCATGACCGCGGTTAGGGTTTTTGGGGATTACTGCTAGGAAAGGCCCACAGTTTTGTAAAGGTGTGACCGTCATGGCCACCTATATATATGTGTAATTGTAAAGGTTAGACGTTAGTTAGCTGTTTGAGATATGTTAGTCAGTTGGCTAGCCATTAGATGTTTTAGACAGAAGAGGGTTAGATGTTAAGAGGAGTGATAGCTGTGGAGCTAGTCACTGAGTTGCAGACAGTCTGAGTCGATGTCTGAACCATTGTAATCTCTGTAGAGGAAGAGACTAGATCTAGAGAAGGGCTCCCAGCTGTGTGCGTGGAGTTTCCTAGAAAGATCTAAGGATGCAGCTGTGTGCGTAGCATATTGTGTAAGTCCCATTTGGAGATTAATATAAGATACACTTCCCATGGACGTGGTTTCCCCGTGGAGGCGAACTACCTAATTCTCATTGTTATGATGCTGTGTTGTGTGATTGCATGTTTTAGTTCACTATCTGTGTATACACGAACATTGTGTTATCTTTATGAATGTGTTAAGTAAGTTCTCGAAGCTTCCTTGGTAGTCATAATCATTAAGTGTCGAAGGAGTCTGTAGAACGCAGTCGCTGCGACGAGTGGAGAGTGTGTTGCTGTGCAGTGGCGCAGGGCCAGAAATGATACCTAGAGTATCGATGCAGAGGGTAATTGCCTCCTGCGCAGGAGCAGAGATACCGCGCCGCTAGGCGGGTAAGTGAGCTACATCGCTGTTGCGCTGAGAGGTCTGCGGAAGAGTAAGACGTTCCGCTTTAAGGAATGATCAAGGAAGAAAAGGATAAGATTGTAGTCTCCGCATCACCTAGGTTAAGGAAGCCTGATTCCTTATCCCCCCATAGCCACTTCGGGTGAGACCTTGAGCTGCTGCACAGCTCGTTGCCAAGAGGGCTAGTGCGCCAAGGGGTTTTGTTGCTACGTGTCATTAAAACCCGGGTCTGTCCAAAAAGCAGCCAACAGGAATCCTTGTATGAATGAAGAGTTGATGTGTGTGTTGTAGCTAGGGTTTTACCCCTAGCTTGTGCAAATGAGCACCTACTAAGGAGAATGGACTCCTTAGTAGCAGTTCAGTAAATGTAAATAATTAAGCTAAAACAGAAATTAAACTACTTCTAAAACATGCATGAAACATAAACAACAAATTTAAATAATGGCTTTTTGTATTGATGTTACCTCCAATGTGGAGGTTGATGAAGCTCCTTGCAAGGTCCAAGAGGATGCTCCAAGCTCCAATATGCTCCTTCTCTTTCTCCAATGGTGGGAATGGGCCAAAGGTGGCTCTCAAGGTGAAAGTAGTTCAATGGTGAACTAGGGTTTCGAGAGAGATTTTGGCAGAGTAAGGGTGCTTGTGATTGTGGATATGGAATAAGGGATCTCCATCACCTATTTATAGTTTTTTGGTGGTGGAGTGCTGACCCATGGTTTTGGGTAACACATGGTTTTGGGCAGCTGTATAGGGTTTTTTCCTCCTTTTCTTCATTATTTTATATTTTTTATTCCCTTTTTTGGGGATTTTTGCTATTTTTGGAGGAAAAAGGGTTTTTTTTAGCCTTTTTTAGGCTATTTTGATGGTTTTGTGGCCTTTTGGAGGCATTTTAGGCCTTTTGGAGGCTTTTTAGTGGGATTTTTTGGGTTTTTAAGGAAAAAATGGTAGGAAAATGGACAAATGAGCCATGTAATGTGGTAGATGAGGTAGTGAGCACTTTTTGGGTGTTAACAGATTGCCCCCTGATGTGCGAGGGCAGGAGCTCATCGTATGGCCGATGGACATCATAAGTCATGAATGGTTTTCCTGGGATGTGGAGAGAAGAAAAGAAACAAACTGAAGCCCGGAACAACGATCCCGAACAACTGCAAGAACTGAAAGTACATAACCTCAATAATGGATGAGGAATCATCTGATCATATGGACGAGGCGGGCATTCCCATGCTCGTATCAGGATATAACATAACAATAAAAATGGGGTCCAAAAATGGGGACCTGACATATACATGACCTCAAAAACTGAATGAGGAATAATCTCAGTATATGGATGAGGCGGGCATACCCATGCTCGTATCAAGATACATAAACATAACTGTGAGGCCCAAAAAAAGGGGGACCTATAAGATACATAACCACTGTGTACATCATAAGAGTCCAGAGGGGACACAAAGCGGGGACGTACTGCTGAGCTGATCATGTGGGAACTGAAGAACTGGTGCACTGGAACATCAACAGTGCTGCTGACTGGGGTACCAGAGGAACTGATGAGCTGCTGAATCATAGGGACTGGGAGCAACAACCTCGATGGTACACTGAACTGGGATAAAACCTGGGTACTCAAGGAAGCATATAGCTGTATGGCTTCCGAATACAATCACCAACGCAGCCCGGACATCCACGGGAACATATAACTGGGCGTTCCGAAGTGACTCACCAATGTGCTAGAGTCAAGGGAAATCCGGGGTCTTCGACTAAAAACTGATGGGATATAATCCTACGCGATCCTCAACGATGCGATCAAGGTGCTGAAGTCGAGCATGTGAGGAACAATCACTCGGAGAGGCAATGATGACTCCTCTCAGAATGATCCGTAGGCACTTACCACAGATGGTGATAAGTCCAAGGCGTAGGGACCTCTGGGCCTATCCTCTGGAATAGAGGAGCTGTCGTCGACAGAGGGAGACCTGCAACTATCAAGGCAATGATGTTTCCTTGACAGGAGCGCGAGGTACAGGACCGAAATGTGATAGTACTGATGGCAGGACGGACAAAACTGTGGGGGGACAACTGGGCAAGTAGAGTGGGTGAACTCAAACTTCCTTTGTTCAGAGTATGATAATGGGGATGATCTGGCAGCATATGAAACTGACTAAGGGGAAAGGGATCATAGCTGTATGGGATCTGGGAAGGTTACTGGGCTGAGGGAGACTCAAGCTAGGGTACAATGGCAGGAGACTGCAAAATACTCTGAACAAAGGCGACCTGATTGGGGGTGCTGCCAAGATGATTGATCATAGTGCCAGGAGGCACGGGAGGAGACTTCTTCATGGGTTAATGAACTAGAAGAAGTGTGTGTAAAATGGTACTGTCGTGTGGATTTTACGAGCCCAGGACCGTTCATGCTCGTGGTTGCTTTCAATTTTAAGGAGTCTGAAAGCGATAAGAAGACTCTGAAGTGATGGAATGGTACTGTCGTGTGGATTTTACGAGCCCAGGACAGTGCATGCTCGTGGTTGCTTTCAATTTTAGAGAGTCGGAAAGAAAATAAGAAGACTCCAGGGGGTTGCTTTTTCGTAGATTTAGTCTCCAAGGCCCAAAGAAGCATAAAAGGATGCAATGAAGAACTCTTCTATCCGGTGTGACTAGAGTATTCCTTTTTCATAATTAGTCTACCGGGTCCGGAAAAGGGTTAAACTTATACCAGATAGACGCCCTTTCAGGTACTTTAACGAGCATGAAAGGAAGCAAGATTGCTCGGCGATCTTTTCATTCTTTTAGGAGTCAGAAAAGAGCTTAACAGAAACTCCCTAAGTGCCTTTTTCGTAAAGGACTTGTCCGGCCTGAAAAAGGGATAAAATTATACCGAACAAAAGGAATGGCCAGGCAAGGAGGAAGTGTTCAATCAAGGATCAGTAATGATGATCAAGAACGAGGGTAGTGGGGAACACTGGTGGGCCTCCTTGTGGGGTAGATGAAATGGTGGCAAAATAACGAAACATTTGCAGTATGACAGGACTGAATGGCTCATGTAAAAATGTGGAACAATCCGATAGCGGCTGATGTGGCGTGCAAATCGAGGCAGCAAGGTGTCGGGACACAATGTGGAAATTGTACCAAGTGAGAGCGAGAAATGATCTCAAGCATCATCACGAGCTCGGAAAAATGAATCCGGCGATATAAAAGATGTGAAAAATGGAGAACGGCCGATGTGGCACGCAAACCGGGGTGACTAGTGGTGTCTGGACACAATGTTGATATTGGTCCTGGTGAGAGCAAGAAATGATCTCAAGCATCATCACGGGCACGGAAATATGAATCCGGCAGTGCAAATGGTGCGAAAAACGGAGGTCATAAGGACTCCGGAATGGTAAAAGGTGAGCCCACCAAGCCAAGGATGCAGTGGTGGGGAGAAATGATGACCCGTGGGGGAATAATACTAGGTGTATCAAAGCAAATCAAATCTACAAGTGATATGTGACCTCAAAAATGGTTGAGATCACAAGTGTGAAAAAGTGAGCAGGGTTAATGACTTGCCGAGATAGATGAGATGGGGTAGGGTCAAAATGATTGACCAGGCCTCCTATCCCAGGGTCGAGGTGATCTATTATGCCCCTTGACTTAGAGGTGTCAAGGTGGTGCTCTATAATGGTGGGGTCGAGACCGGGCATCTCAGTATAGGACTAGGCAAAGACATCACGGAATTCTTTGAAAAGGTTTATGTGGTCCTCAATCTCTTGTTTACTGCAGAATGCTCCTAAAGTGAGGAGTCAGGGGCACGTCCTGGGGCAGCGATATCAACTTGGATGACAGGTGAGATGTTGGCCATGTTACCTTCCTCGAAGGCATCAGGAGCAGGAATAGGGTCCTTGAACCAGTCGACCTTAGTGGGAAGGAAGTCTTTGGACTCAACTGTAAATTGGGTAGCTGTGCTAGAGGAGGATTCTTCTGGGATGAAACAGGAACGGTGGTGCATATCATCCCAGGGATAATTCGGAGCGGTAAGGGCCTCAAGAATCTCCTCATCGGTACGGAAAGTTTGCATCGTCAAATCGGTTGACAAGGGGGTAGTGGAGATCATATAGATGGTATTAATCTCTCCAGAAGGGGAAGAGGCCGGGGGGTGGATCTCCTCAATGGTGGTTGGGGCCGTCTCAAGATCCAGATTGTTCATCTCATAGAGAGCCGCTCTATAATCCGGGAGATCGGGACAATGATGGGAGTAATGCCCGTAAACACCGCATATGGCACAGGAGTGGTTAGTGCGTAGGGACTTGTCTTTAGGCTTGGGAGTGGGGTTGAGTTCGACAGTTGGGATGTTGGGGTCATCATCGAGCATCCGCATGTGCTTCTGCAATGCTGGTAACTGTGGGCATTGGTGGGTCGCATGGCCCAACTCGTCGCACAGTGAGCATTTGGGAGGAGCACGAAATACTAGGGGGGTTTTGACTGTCTTGGGAGGTGGTACAACAGTGTAAGGTTGTGGACCTCTGCCCCCAGTGGGTTTGGGAGTAGGAGGAGGAGTCATGGAGGACAAAGGGGTAGAGACACCGGGAGGTGGCTGAGTGGTAGTAGCCATGGGTTGCACCGGTTGGAGGACGACGTCTGGTGTCGGCGGGCGAACGGGAGGCGAAAGATACCATACGGGTAATCCCAAAGTCAACCCAGGGAGGCTAAGGGTAGCCATGACCGGGGCGCTTACTACTCCCGATGGAGGAACTAGGAAGGGGATCGTATGGATAGGTGTAACACCAATGTGGCTAGGTACTAATGGTGGTTTAGGCAACAAGGGTGGTTGATTATTAGGTGGTAGGTTGTCGTGGGACAAGGTACATAAGTCAGACACTTCCGGCGTAGATGACGGCGGAGGAATGGATTGAAAGGTGGAGGTCATCGGCGCGTCTGAGTAGACTCCCGGCCCCATAGAGGAAACAAACAAGGTGGTGGCACGAGAAATAGGTTGTTCAACCATGGGGAGAACATTTTCAGGTGCCGCAGGTGAGCTGGTCAACCTTAACCACGCGTCCCTCATGGGGGAACATCATGGTGCGAAAGACGGAAGAGGCAACCGCCCGCATGGCATACATGTAGCTGCGGCCAAGTAAAAGGTTATAATCCAATTGGGCATTGATGACCTCGATATCGATGAGGACGGTTTTACCACCTAACTGGACAGGGACATTGGCTAGGAGACCTTGGGGCTGAGCCAAACGTCCGTCGTAGGCGCGTAACGCAGTGGTTGACTGCTGGAGTGTAGGGGATCCCAACTTCTGCCATACGAATGTAGACATAACGCATGTGGAGGCACCCTCATCGATGATGCATCGATGGATGACAAGATTCCGAACGGAAACAGAAACTTGGAATGCTAAGGTGGAAGGCAGGCGTGGTTCGGACTGGTCCAAATCAAATGCCATCAAATTTGAATCATTTGGGTCAATCCCCCCAATGGCGGAGAGTAAAGTCTTGCGCTGGGAAGGGCAATTCTTCAAGATTTCTAACGCAGACATGGCTGCAAGAGATTGGGCTAGGTCGTCTACAATGTTGTAGTTTGACGCAGCGTGCGCATTGGGGTTATTATTGATACGGTGAAGTGGGAAACGAGGGGCTTTGGGAGCGCCATCTAATGGAGGTGGAGGAATACGTAACGCTTGATCTGTGGGATGGGCGTTGGTGTTTTTATCAGTGGGAGGTACGTCAGTGGTGGATCCATACTGGTTCCGACGGGTCTGTAGGTTGACATCATTGGAAGACATCATCAACAAGTGATGGGTACCTGAGTCAAACATGGGTTGATCAGGAGCGGCGTATGTGATCTGTTGTTGTTGGGGTTGCGCGTTAGCTTGAGGGGCTAACGGCTGAGTGTTCACCACGCCTTGGGTTGGTAAGGGGTTTTGCAGCACCAAAGGTTGCTGCTGAGGTTGTGGGGGGTTGGGCGGTGCTTGAGGAGCCGCATGCCCTTGGCGATGGGCATCATCAAACCAAAGCTGTCGAGCTCGCTCCAAATGTGGGCAAGTATGTGTGTAGTGGCCATAGACCCCGCAAATAGAACAAGGATGGTTCGTTCGCAAATTAGGGTTTTTAGCCTGCTTGGGCGGGCGATCAGGGTTTTGATTAGTGGGGGCCGCATTGGTGTTGTCGGGGGGATTAGCCGGTTGACCGGCTTGATCTGCAGGTTGGTTGTTCCCACGATTACGGCCCTTGCCGCGGTTCTGTTGGCCCTGGTTGCATTGGTTGTTCTGGTTTTGCTGCGGATTTTGTTGGGCGTAAACTTGCCCTTGAGTAGCAGGTGGATTCTGAGGTTGCGCAGGTGCAGGAGCAGGCTGCGGAGGATGATATGCAGGTGGAGGCTGAGCAGGTGCAGCAACTTGAGGAGGTTGCTGATATGGCTGCGGAGCGGGTTGTGGGTGTGCCACAGGGGCTGCCTATGGCGGATAATAAGCGGGTTGGGCTTGTGAAGGCGCAGGAGCTGGGGCAGCCTGCTGATGGTAGTAAGGCTGAGGTGCGACTGGGGGAGCATAAGCAGGAGTCGCATAACCGAAGCACTGAGGTGGACATGAGGGTCCATGTTGATGTGTCATGGGAGCATATGAGTTGGTTGCTCCAGACTGTGAGGTAGCCCACGAAAGGTCGGGGCCAGAGGTAGGACGTGCAATAGAAAATGGTTGAGGATGCAAAGAAACACGACCGATGATGCCGTCTGCGGCGTGGGATGCCCCCGGCGCATCGTGCTGGGAGGACTCGCCGCGAGGGGCGTCAGGTATAATGGTATAAAGGTAACCCGACTGGGCGTAAATGAGGTCGAACTGTTGTGCCTTAAGGATTGCCTCTTCTTCAGACTGGGGTCTTTCTGAAGCTACATCCTTAGCGATAACAGGAAGAAGGGACTTGAGGAACAAATCTAGGAAGATACGGTCGTCTAGTTTGATCTTTCATAAGCTACGGCGTCGACGCCACTCATGGATGTGGTCCGTGATATGGGTAGCCGTGTTTTTTCTACAAGATAGAAGGATCTCAACGCCTGCGTCATAGCGGACAGGCAACTGGAAGAACTGCAGGAATGTCGAGGCAAGGGAAGCAAAGGTGGCATGGGTCCCATGAGGTTGCTCGATATACCATTTGGCTGCAGAGCCAGTGAAGGTGTGCTGTAAGAGATGGAGGCGAACAGAGTCATCCACTATGGAGTTAGAGGAACACCATAGGTGGAAAGACATGATATGGTTTTGTGGGTCCTCACCAGCCTTGCCCTCAAACTTAGGGATGTCAGAGGGGAGCTTGGTAGGCATATGAGGCCACGCAGGGTCGTGTCGAATAGGATCGTTGATCAATCTGGCTAGGTCAGGTAGGTTGAGGCTAGCCATGAATGGCAAGCTGGAAGGAGGATGTGACACAGTAGTGGGTTGGACCAAGTTGGGGCCAGTGCCCCCAAGTGGAGGGACAAGATTTGGGGTAGTGCCCCCAAGTGGGGGAACTAAGGTAGTGGAGGATGGTCCAGCACCACCATGGGTAGTGTGAGCCACTGATGTAGTGGGGATAGGTATTCCCGCTGCGGGAATAGGTACCGTGAGGGGAACGGTAGATGAGGGTCCCATGGAGGGCATACCCAAAACAGGTGTAGTCACTGGTGTAGTGGTGGATGTGCCACCAATGGTCCCTATCACAAACGGAGTGGAAGTCGTGCGAGCCATGGGGCTAGTAGGGGCAGTGTAAATAGGGTTCTCAGACTCTTCGTCAGAATCGGAGGTAAAGTAAGGGGCGTCACTATCTGGTGACGGAGTCCTACGTCGCTGACGAGTGGAGTCAAGTGACAAGGCTCTAGATCTGTGATGAGTGGTATCAACGGATAATGATCGAAATCTATGATGTGTGGTGTCAAGAGAACCGTGCTGTGGGGGCTCGCCCCTGAGGCACCGAGAATGTCTCGGGGACTCAATGGTGACGGATGGTGTCAAATCTCTGTGGGTTGAGGTGAGTATAAAAACAGCTCAAAAAGGCCTAATGCAACCGAGTGTGCAGAAGGAGAGCTAAAAAACAAGGCACTCAGGCCAACAACCAACTCAAAACACCCACTGCAACAGCTGTGCTACAATAGGTGGAGTGTCAACAAAGATGGTCAGAATACCAACAAGCAGCAGGTTTCCTAAAAATAAAAAATGGTGGACTCACTAGACCAAAGGGAGGTAAAGGAGCATGCAAACACCTAACTAAAAGTATTCTGACTCAACTAAACATATCCTCTGCAAGGTGATGAAATCCAAGTCAAACAATATGAGTAGGAAAGCCAAGTGGCTATGATATCCCCCTACCGGGAGGGACACCGAGTAGTCAATCCTAGAAGAATGGCAACTAAGATACCCCGTTCATGACACGTCCAGAAAGGTGAATCTGTCGTTTAGTCCGTTGACCGCAATACCCCTATACAGGGATATCCCGTGAACCGCGAAAGGTAGCCCTTCGGTTACTGAATGGAGTGCGGTATTCCACTCAGGCCTCCGGAACCAGTCTCCCGACTTCAACCCTCCTAAGGGAGAGGCCCTCTGACAAACTGGTCGTGACCGTGCCAAAAAGTACTAGGGGATTTTGGTTCCCTATTTGGACAACAACTATGTATCAAGTGTAAGTGACCAAGGGGTGTTATTGGAAGCCTATCCCCCCGACCCTACCTAACTACAAAGATTCTTTTGTGTTCCCCAAGTGGGGTTAGAATGTTGGTTCAATTAGGTACTTTTTAAGGCTCACTTGATTTATGTGACAGAGTGTGTGCTCGTGAGGTGACGAACCCAAAATAGAAGTGCCACAAGCGGGGCAACTTCCAACTATCAATAATACTGAAATTGAAACTTTCACTTGCAAAATTTTCTGAATTAAAAATACTAAAATTTTAAAAGAATTCTGTAAAGGGAACAGAAATTGTGTTGCAGAAAGGCTATAAGGGAGTGAGGCTGCAGGTAGGACAGAGGGCTGTTCAAATGCAGAAAATATTGCAGCAAAAGGGGCTGGGCTCAAAAAGTGCAGAGGTTAGACCGCGGGTCGGTGGCGAATCGGAACAGGCAGACCGCGGGTTTGAGGGAAACAGACGCGGTCAGATCGCGGCTTTCGGACCAACAGATGCGGTCGGGACGCAGGAAATAGGGAAAAAGACGCAGTCGAGTCGCGGCAAAGAGGCTGACAGACGCGGTCGGGACGCCGGAACGGGGATGCAAGCCACGGTCGGGACGCGGGAAAATGGCCGACAGGAACGGTCAGATCGCAGCAAACAGGCTGATTAGCCGCGGTCGGATCGCAGGTAACAGACTTGAATCCGCCGGCAGGGCACCGGAAATAGTCTGAGAGCCGCGGTCGGGTCGCAGGTAAAGGCCTGAAAGACGCGGTCGGGACGCGACTGCAGATGGAAAAAATGCGGTATGCGGCGGCCGAAAGGGACAGCCGAAAGGAAAAAATTATAAACGGAAACCATAAATTCAAAATCTAGGTGAGTCGCCAAAACTGTAGCTAGGGTTTTACCCCTAGCTTGTGCAAATGAGCACCTACTAAGGAGAATGGACTCCTTAGTAGCAGTTCAGTAAATGTAAATAATTAAGCTAAAACAAAAATTAAATTACTTCTAAAACATGCATGAAACATAAACAACAAATTTAAATAATGGCTTTTTGTATTGATGTTACCTCCAATGTGGAGGTTGATGAAGCTCCTTGCAAGGTCCAAGAGGATGCTCCAAGCTCCAATATGCTCCTTCTCTTTCTCCAATGGTGGGAATGGGCCAAAGGTGGCTCTCAAGGTGAAAGTAGTTCAATGGTGAACTAGGGTTTCGAGAGAGATTTTGGCAGAGTAAGGGTGCTTGTGATTGTGGATATGGAATAAGGGATCTCCATCACCTATTTATAGTTTTGTGGTGGTGGAGTGCTGACCCATGGTTCTGGGTAACACATGGTTTTGGGCAGCTGTATAGGGTTTTTTCCTCCTTTTCTTCATTATTTTATATTTTTTATTCCCTTTTTTGGGGATTTTTGCTATTTTTGGAGGAAAAGGGGGTTTTTTAGCCTTTTTTAGGCTATTTTGATGGTTTTGTGGCCTTTTGGAGGCATTTTAGGCCTTTTGGAGGCTTTTTAGTGGGATTTTTTGGGTTTTTAAGGAAAAAATGGTAGGAAAATGGACAAATGAGCCATGTAATGTGGTAGATGAGGTAGTGAGCACTTTTTGGGTGTTAACATGTGTGAAGGGTTATGGTGCAAGAAGGTGTGGTGACATTGGTGAAGGCATAAAATCTCTATTGGGTCAGCAGTAGGAGGGCTAGCGCCAAGACTGACTGAAAACCCTGAGATGCCTATTGGGTCAGCAGTAGGAGGGCAGGCGCCAAGACTGACTGAAAACCCTGAGATTCCTATTGGGTCAGCAGTAGGAGGGCGGGTGCCAAGACTGACTGAAAACCATGAGATTCCTATTGGGTCAGCAGTATGAGGGCGGGCACCAAGACTGACTGAGAACCCTGACATTCCTATTGGGTCAGCAGTAGGAGGGCAGGCGCCAAGACTGACTGAAAACCCTAATATGCCTATGGCTCCATAGTAGAGCATTGACCTATAATGGTCTGGTGGCGCAGTTTCCTTCCATTGGTGAATGACCCAAACGAATGTGCTGGCTCGGCACTGGAGAGCGCCAACTTGGTATGGGACTGGTTGGGTACCACCAAATGCTTGGTAAATCCAACCAATAGTGAAGGTGTACTAGTTAAGCATTAACTACATCAAAGTCCATATGTGATTCCAAGGCTTTCAAAGTGAAGCAGGACCCTGTGGACCAGAGGGGAAATGCACAATACAGATAAGTATTCATTTTCATTTATGTCTTGTTTGGAATAATGAAGGTTTCAGGTATAAGTCTTCTAATAGCTAAGCTGATACACTATTGTTTCTTTGTTGGAAACCTTGGTCATTGCAGGAAAGCAAGACCTTGAAAGAACTATAAACTACTGGTAAAATCTAGAGAGTAAATGAGTGGGCGATATAAATTACTGTTAAAATCTAGAGAGTAAATGAGTGGGTGATGTAAATTATTGAGAAATCCAGGGAGTAGCTGGTTGAACGCTATAAATTTCTTGATAAGTCCAAAGAGTGACTAGTTGGGCATTAACTACTTGATATGGTAAAGCAGCGTGTACACTGGCTCAACACCCCTTAAACAATTGATAAAACTAGTTAGAGCACTGGCCTAGCATATTGCTAAAGGAAAAAAATTGATAAACCTAGTCAGCGTACTGGCCTGGCATTGCCTATTCAAATGATTGTGGAGTAGCCTACGTGCTGGCCCAACATTCATAATTGTGTCCATGGGAAATCCAAGGCTCATAAAGCAAAGAAGGATCCCGTGGGATAAAGTGAAAACATCCAATACAGATAAGTATTCGGTTATCTTGCAGCTTTTTGCTTATGAATACACATGTGTATATAAATTGGTTATGATTTCCTAAACTCATGTTTAGAGATAAACCCTATAAAAATAAACTAAACATGTGAATTAATTCAATGTTTGAGTGTAGGTATTGTTGGAAGAAAGGGCCAGGAAGGCATCGTAGGGATGCAGATGGACATGTGACCATCCTAAAGAACTCAGTATGAGCAGTAATGAAAGATGGTGCTAGTGGACATGAGTGGGTCATAGCAGCCAAAGGTTCTGTAGGCAACTATGGACGAGGGTTCCTAGTTGAAAATCCTTAGACATACCTTATACAGTAAGTGTCATAGCCAAGAAAGGAAATTCAAAGCATTCACATTGAAGTGAAAGAGACTAAGGAGCATGAAACTACAGCGACGGTGTAGCTCCATAATAGAAGAAGACTAAGAGGGAGAAACCCCTACTCTTCTCTTTCCTTTTGATTGATGCATTTATAAAACAAAAGATTGTTGAGTGCATGTCATGGCTGAAAATAGATTGTGTTTAATTGCTTGAAATGAATTGTGAATGCTGAAATAGTAAACTTCCTATAAAAGGATGAACATGAATGAGTTCATGTGTATGTTGGGAAAGCATGAAAAGTGTGGAAGTCCCATGAATAAAGCATGGACATTCCATGTCATTTGGGAAAATAATTGACTAATTTTAATGTTTATGTTATGTTTGTACTAACAAAGGATTCCCATGATGAATTTCACAGGTAAGAAGGTGAAACAATTGGTTGCAGCTGACACAAGAAAGTGTTGCTAGTAAGAAAAGTGTGGTCAGTTGTTTCCATTGACCATGGCAGCAGACTGAGGGCTATTAGAGTTGGATGAAAGTCTTCTTCAAACAATTTCTAGGACCCAAGAAAGTATTGGAGAGATGCTCAAGCTACAAAGGCAACATAATGAGATGAACCACAAGGTTTTGCAGGACTCCACTCGTCTACAAAAAGAGGTAAAAAGCATTCTGGGAGAAATCAGTAAGGGAAAGGAAGGTGAATCCATGAAGAAGCATTCATCCAATCGTTTGATTAAGAAACGTTCCAGGTGGGAATATTCAAAGGACATCGAGCAGGAAAAGGTAAAGCAACCAATGAAATGTTGGGGATGTGGAGGAAATCATTGCCTCCGCGACTGCCCAACAATGGAACATCAAGAGGGTAGCCGCCATAAAGTTTCCAGACTTGTAGATCAGCAGGAAGGTAAAGAAAGGGATTGTTTTGGAACAATGCCCTCATGTAGAGCTAGAAGGTCCTAGCCAACAAGAGCAGTTTGTGAAGGCCAAAGGACTTGGTCCTAAAAACCCAAGAAAAGGGTGAAATGCAAGACAGACCTACCATATTTTGTGAGTTCTGGACATGTATGTATTCATAGGTATTGGAACACCAAGGACGGTGTTATTCCAAGGGGAGGGGAATGTAATGTCCCCCATTTTGACCCTTGTAATATTTTGGGCTATACTATAAATAATGTATGCATATTATATATGATTCCTAGTGTGGAGCTCAAGGCGAAGGCCCCGCTAGTGAACGTTCGATCTAGAAGAGGCAAGTATTTGATATTATGCTACCCATGTGCTAGTGAACCATGGGAATTGTAAATATGCATCTTAATATAAATTCCCACAACTAGCTATGTAATGCAACAAGAGATGGGGGCATGATGTTACAAGGAATTGGGAGGGAAATATTCAAACCCTTGAGCCAATCAAGTCAAACCAAGTGCCAATGAGAGAACCCATGAACCCTCAACTACCCATGTTGACTTCTGTACCCAATCATTGATTTCTCCCAAGAGTTGGTTGAAGTAGTTAATGCCTTGGGGAATGGGAGGTATGGCTGTCCAAATTCGAGTATGGGAAAGCCACCATTCCTAGATTTTTGTTTTTGGATTCTTGGGAAAGAAAAGGGCCACAAAATTTCCCCCCAAGCCATTATTCAACCATCAGTTTTCTCTCTCACATGTTTAGAGCTTCCTGGGCATTTCCCTCCATGAATTTCCTATGTTTACCTTCATTTTCCTAGTTGGGAAGGGAATTTTTGTTGTGGCTAACAGTGGGGAAGAGAGGGGAAACGATTTGGGGTTTAATTGAGGCCATTTTGGCCCACTGAATGCTCATACATCTATGGGAGAAATTGGTTTTCTTCCCTGGGGTTGATTCCCTCTTCCCACAATCCATTTTTGGTGTGCCGACATTTTGGGGAAAACCCATAGACCCTATTCTATGAATCCATGGTTGAATTATGTATCCATGCCAGTTTTGAGCTACTGTGTGTAAAAGAATGTTGGGGTTGAGATGGGTATCCATTGCTTTGGCTGTGCAAGGTTTGAGAGTCCCACATTCCTTGTAGATATCATGCCCAAATCGGGGGTGGTCTCTGAGTGCTGAAATAATACATGCTGGGAAAAGACATACGGTTGGGAGGAACGTTGCAGTGACATAGCTAGTTGTTGGGACATCATTACATCAAGATGAGTATTTTCTTATGTAATTACTTCTGCAAATGTATTAATTTGTTGGCTGTGTTAAAATTGAATAACAATCATGTAATATGTGTGTGGATGAGTTCATTTCCGCTGTGCATGTTTGTTTCATTTCCATCTGCACACATCTCTTTTATGGATGTGAATCTAATGAATATGGCTGAGTTTATATAAAATCCCTATAGAATGGCATCAGGTTCCCTTCCTTGCATTGGGTCCAAGGGTGGGGACGTTACACGTCACTTCCTTAGTGATACGTGAAGTCTTCTTAATGACTTCGCATAAATGCTCATAATAGGGGAGAAACTGCAGGTTGCTCCACCTTTGCTTTTTTGGATTCATTGTTTCCCACATGTTTGCGAATCTTGGTCCTCGGGAGTCATTAGGGGCTACCGGCAAACCATTCTAATAGAGGGGTTCTTTCCACCTCATGAAGGAAATAAATACAAACAGCCAGCTGTAGTGGAATGGGGATCCATTGTCCTATGTGTTGCAAACATCTTCTAAAAATTCATTTAACAAGTAGTTTTCCCAATTGTACTGAAAACCATCCTTAGCCTTCGCAGCTAAGGATACTGCAGCAGCAGAAACTTCAGTTGGCCTTTACTTCTTTAGGATCCTTCCCGCAATAAGTTGAGCTGCGAAGCGTAGGGGCATGTTTTCAATCCCTATGGTTACGCAACCGTGAATTCCTTTGGTTAAGACGAATTCGGCCTTTATTTTTGCGTCCAATTATTTATTCTTATTCTTTCCAACAAAATTAGTTGAAGGATCGACACCTCTTTTGCTTAGGCCTGTGATTCTAACAATTAGGTCAATAGTAATGTTCCCCTTGCAGTCCAACTGCAAGTACCCCTAGTGTGTGCATGATAACAGAGTGCGCACCATGACATTAAGCTCATTGCTCCAGTCAAAATGTGGAATCCGCAGCAGATTGAGCAGTTCAAATGAGGATACCGGCTCGGCCCATTCCATCGGGACAATGGTCATTTGCTTGGTAATTGCATCATATTTCATGTACATGTATTTATCCGAATGGAATTGTGGAAACTTATCCTCATTCAACAAATCATGGTCAATAAATTTGCACTCGGGGATCTTATCGAGCAAATTCTCTTTCATCCGCACATGGCTTGACATCGGCGGAAGGGGAATATCATATTGTGTATTCTTTATAATAAGCACGCCTAGCACATCGCTTCTTATTGTACTAGTATACCCTGGAACGAGCCATATTGGTGTCGGTGGGTTCCCTTGTGGTGAATTTGGATTTTTAGTACTTGCAGCCTTGGGATTTTCCTGGTCATTGGCCTTCTACTTGTCTGTATTCAGCTATTGTGGTTGATTCCGTGGTGAATTCCTGGATGAGCCACCCTATTATGGAGTGGCTTGCTTAATGGGTGTCTTCATCACTCCTCCCATACCAAAATGTTTGAAAGTACCCAAAGTTTCTTATAATGTCGGCTCTTCGGACATATACTAGCGAGCAAGTATTGCTCTCAGTTGGTAAACACTTAGGATTTTACAGTCGGTAAAAATTCAAAATTCGTGGTAAAAATGGTAAGTAAACAATCCTTACCATTTATAGGTCTTTTACCCTGATGGTGTACCCAAAACATCTATTTTAGACATTAAATGTCATAACCATTGGCCAAATCCCCCAAGGATCTTGGTCCTTTCCTTCATTGAATGCGCCAGAAACAACTAAATTTTCGTTAAATGCAAACGCGGCCATCGGAAAAACACTGTATAACGACTATATTTCTGACCGACAATTGTAACAGTTATTTTTCCGACCGACAATTGTAACGATTATTTTTACTTATCTTCACGAGCGACCGTGCAACTCCAAAGTTCATTGCACATTTCTTATTGTTGGCTTCTAACTTCATAACGCAAGCCTTCTCTTATGTGAGTTGTGAGGTTCACTGCGCATTTTCCCTTTCTTGATGTTAACTTTGCATCTTGAACCTATTCCGACTTCACAACTCAGCTTGTTATGTGCATATCATAACACATCTCTCTTTTGCGTAAAAAAATTGCATTTTACAAAATTTACATGCAGACTCTTTATTCTGTCATTCTTATTGTCCAATTTCAACTGCACATGACACTTAGAATTTTTCTTCGCTGCTGATCAACTGATGTCTGGTGAAGTAGGACTATCCCTATAGGGTTTTAGTCTACTCCCATTAATAAGACCTGGTAGGTTTTATCTTGCTAATGTGGCTAGTTGAACTACACCACCATTAGTAACATGATTGACAACAGATGGCCCTAGCCAATGCATCTTAAATTTTCCACGAAACATCAGGAATTTACTGTCATAGATGAGGACAAGGTCTCCTACCTGAAATAATTTGTACTTGATGTGGCAATCATGACATGCTTTTTCTTTGTCTTTTTGCACCTGTTGGTGACAACCTGCAATAAAGCGATCTTCCTCCAACCCAACCAAGTATAGCATACTTTCTTCCATCATCTCATTGTCAGCCATATATGTGAATACTGCAATTCTTAGGATTGGTAATATATATTCCATAGGCATAATAGCTTCCTTTCCATATGATAGCCTGAAGGGTGTGTATCCTGGAAAATTATTGCAGGTTTTCTTGTATGCACATAACACAACTGGTATTCGTAGGTCCCAATCATCCCTATTTGTATTACATATCTTGGTAAGCGCATTTTCCAATACTTTTTTAAAATCTTCAACAGTTCCATTATCTTATGGATGATATGGTGTGCGTTTCTAATGGTAAATATGAAATTCCTCAGTCAAGGATAAAATAGTTCTATTCAAGAAGTGATTTCCCTGATCACTCATTAGGATCTTTGGACATCCAGACCTCGTGAGGATGTTTTAAAAAATGAATTACACAGCAGTAACTGTGCTACAGGCCTTTGCTGGTTTTTCCTCTGCCCATCTGGTTAGATAATATGTAGCTGTAATGATGTATCTTGAACCAGTTCACTTTCCTGGTGGGTTAATAGGTCCCACAAAATCAATAGCCCACTTATCAAAGGCTTGCAATGCCAATTTTTCCATTAGTGGCATTTCATCTCTACGAGATGGATTCCTTGTCCTTTGGAAAACATCGCAACTACAAAAATGTTCCTTTGAATCTCGTGGAGTGTAGGACACCATAGTCATGCTCTCATAACTTTCTGCGCAATTTCTCTTCCTACGTAGTGGCCTCCAGACAACCCTGAATTTGATTCAGCTAGTATCAATGGTTTCTCATGTTCTAACCCACATCTGCATAATACTTCATCTGGTCCTAGCTTGTATAATTGTCTTGCAACTATGGTGAAGTCAACTGCTTTAACTATCAACTATTTCTTCTGCTACGTAGTAAAATTTGTAGGTGCCAAACCTGTGGTTAGGAATTCGAAAATGTCCTTATAATAGTCATCTGATATATGAATAGCAAACAACTGTGCATCTGGTAGACTATCTTCCAGGTTGGTAGGTTCTTCGCATGACTCAATTCTGGAAAGATGGTCAGGTCCTGAGTTCCGCCTTCCTGACTTAACAGCGATTTCAGAATCATACTCCTAAAAGAGTAACAACCATCTACAGATTCTCCCCCCTAACACTGGTTTATTGACCAAGTATTTCAAAGATGAATGGCCAGTAAACATATAGAAGTTCTCACCTAACAAATAGTTTCTGAACTTCTGTAGTGCATACATCATAACTAATCCTTCCCTTTCTGTTGTTGTATAATTTGTTTCTGCTAAGGATAGCTTTCTGTTTGAGAATGCAATAGGATGGTCGATGCCTCCTTCACCTGGCTGAGCTAACACAATTCCCATTGCTATGGATGAAGCATCTACATGTACGTGGAATGGTTTACTCCAATCTGCAAAAACTAGAATAGGCACAATTACCATACTTTATTTCAATGTATCCAATCCTTTATGACATTCTTCATTCTATATGAACTTTGCTTCCTTCTTCAATAATGTTTCCATAGGTGCAGTGATCTACGCATATTCTTTGATGAAATTCCTATAGCACCCTGTGTGTCCCAATGTAGTATGTAGCTGTTTTACTGAATTAGGTGCTGGAAAATTCACAATAACTACAATTTTTGTTGGATAAACCATCAGTCCTTGTTTACAAACAATATGTCCCAGCAGAATTCCATACGGAACACAGAAGATTCTTTTCTTCAGGTTCAGGGAGATATGATGTTTTCTACACTTCGCTAACATAAGTCTTAAGTTCGCTTGATGGTTCTTCAATAACCCAAATATGGTCCAATCATCAAAATACACTTCTAAAAATTTATGGATAAAATACTTAAATGCAACAACAACTACTCTAGAAAAGATAGCAGGTGCATTATTCAAACCAAGGGCATAAAAGTGTATTGAAATGATCCCCATTTAGTGGAAAATGTGGTCTTGTGTCTATCTGTTGTATCAATTCTAATATGATGATATCCAAAAAATCCATCCATGAAGGAGTATGCTTTTTTTCCTCCAACATTATCTAACACTTCATCTGTGAATGGAGTAGGACATGGGTCATGCAGAGATGCATCGTTTAGCTTTCTGAGATTTACACATATCCTGATTTCTCCTTTAGTTGTCTTGTCCTGGATAACGATGGGACTTATCCATTTTGACTCTTCTACTGGTTCAATGATTTCTGCGTCAAGCATCTTATCAAGATTTGCCTTTACTCTTTCCTTGTATTTGGGATTTAGTCGATAGGGTCGCTGGTTAATAGGCTTCGCATTCGGATTGAGAGGTATTTTCATGACTCCCATGTCACCCAAAATGCCTTTCATTTAGGAGAACTTTGTAAAAAATAAGTCTTCATATTCACACAGAAAGTCTACGGTTTGTGCTACTGTTTCCTCATCCCAATAATCCCCTATAGAAGTGATCTTCGGTTCTTCACTAGTACCAATGTTCACTTTCGAGTTTTCACAGGATTAATCAGATTCATAATTTCCAATGGAGGACCTTCTACTTCGTGCTCTCCTTCCGAATAAATTATTTTGTCATCACGCAGATCTTCATCTTTGTCTTCACCTTCATCTAAATTGAAGTTATAGCATTCCAGGGCATGCTCTAGCTGTCTTTCCCACTCTGGTTGTTGATACACAGGTTCTTCTCTGTCATTGAATACCTTCTTTTTGATGATCTGCAAAGCCTTATTTATACTTGGAAAGTCATCCTCAAAACTGAAAGTTGCTTGGAAGTTCTGAGCCATGATAGACCATTCTACTATTCCTCTGCGAAGTTCTGTTTCTGTGTGCCAGTTCTTCAAAATTTGCTCCAGTGTGTGCACAAATCGATGGACCCATTCTTCTTGTGCTATGTGTGTCCATGCTTTCAGGAAAAAATTTATGTGATCTCTAGGATCGGTTTGTCCATTATATTTCACTTGTACAAACTCATTTTATTCTAGAAATTTGATCTCCATCATGTTCTTACATTCTTCCCATGTGGTCAGATTCTGCTTATGGGCATCCCACCTTCTCGTAGGTGTAGCGCGCAGTGTTGTATCCAATGATGATAACTTGTGTTCATCTGAAACTGATATAAGATATTCTTGAAAAAATGCATGAATATTACTCAAGCCATCATAAGTAGGGATTGGAATTACCTCTGTTCCAATCCAGTGAAGTGATGTCATGAGCTGTGTGCATCTTCTTGTAGATACTTTATGCATTTTGCTCTGCCAATTCTCTAGTTTTGCATCTAATTCTGATATGCAAGAACTATCACATCGCCAACTCAATGTTCCGTCATCAGTAGGATTGATGTAGTCTTCTTGGTTTACCGTCATTTTAAAGATGTGATCTAGATCTTGAGTTCTGCATTCTTCTCTTATTGGTCCAATATATCTAGGTCCTTGTGAAGGGTCCAAGGGTGAGATGACCCTGATATCTAGTACTTTGAATATCATCTACTTCTTTTTTAGGTTGATAATTGCAAGGTTATCAATTTCCCAATCTACCCCCAATAGTGTAGGATAGGGATGACTATCATCTATGATCTCAATCACTTGGAAGTCTCCTCTACTTTGCACTCCATCAATATCAACAACAAGATTTTATAACGTCCCAAAGGGTAGAACCTTTTGCTGATTGGATAGCCTCAATTGTATTGGTGACCATGTTAAATTCGGATTCCCCATTTGTTCCCATGTATGCTTTGTTAAAACATTTACTTCTGAGCCTAAGTGAAGGATAACCTCGTCCATTTCAAAATTCCCAATTTGCGCTTTTAGTCTAATTTATCTTCCGGTTCTTTTATGATTCTTAATATGGTGAACCACTCTATGTGTTGAAATATTGTAACTTCTAAGAATATTCTATTTGTACTTTATCCGGAGATGTTTCAATCCTCTGTCGAGACTTTATTGTATATACGAAGATGTTTATTCCTCCATCGGAATGTGGTAACTTGGGTTATTAGACTTCCCTAGTCAGGTCAGCCCAAAGTCAGTTGTATGGGGTGTTTAAGTCCCCTATTGAGGTCGGCCCAGTCAACATTATGTTGAGTGGTTAAGTTGGGGCCGACCTAGTTAGGGTTAAAAGTCAAGTGAGGTAAAGTATAAATAGAAGATGTGTGATCCTCATTTATCACACACACTCAATTGTGAAACTCGCATATGAGAAGGAGATATATGCAAAGGAGGAGAAGGAGCTCATGTTTAGGGATTACATCTTTGTATTTTTTGGTCATCTATATTGAGGAAACTTTGTTGGGTTTTCCACCCCATGAAGGTTTCCCAGGATAAATTGTGTCTGTTGTGTTTATGTTGTGCTTGTTGTTCTTTCAGTGATCCTATATATGCTATTGTTGTGAAATATAATGGAATACTGATGTTATATATCTTAGCATATTGAATCTTAACATGGTATCAGAGCTAGCTTGTAGGAAGGAAATTTATGGCACTTACGACACTTGTCTCACTTGCAACAATTTGAAAGTTAGGGTTTTGTATAGCAAAACCTAGTCATCATGGAACATTCGCTATAAATCCGTTTTGGAGAAGGTTCAGGATCTAAAAATTGGACAGGCCGAATATGAAATTTTTTTGTACCTTGTCTCTAAAGTTCAGCCTCAGATTCATTGTACTTTATGAGATATGATCCATACAAGTTAGGGTTTTTGCCTCTTCCAAAATGAATTCCTAAACAGGTGACCTAGGGAAAAAGGTCATATCTCAGGCTACAAAGCTCCAAATGAAATTTCGTAAAACATGGAAGTTAGGGCATAGACTGTAGTTTCATAGGTCTAATTTTTAGATGCCTAAGTTGAAACAGTGACACATGGCACTTTGTACAAGTTCGCTATGTTGTTTCATCCCTTAAACATGTCATGTTGGTAAAATGAGCATATCTCTCTGATGGAGAATCCAATGAAGCTCAAACATGTGGGGTTGGAAATATGACAAGTCAGGTTACCACAGGCTGAAGTTTCAGAGCTTGCAAATCTGAAATTTCAAAGATACACAAGAAACAATATGTCACATCTGAAATGGCTCAACGGAGGAATCAAGCAAGAGGAGGAAGAAGCTCTCACTTAGGGTTTTAAGTTTTTAGGTATGGAAGGACCTAATACAATGTTGGAGAAACATGATGCAACATTGGAAACTTTGATAATGGATTTAGAATCCATTCATCATAGATATTAATCCTCCATCAAAATGTTGTGGGAGGAAGTAGATTGAAGATTAGGGTTTCCAACTAAGAAGAAACCCTAACAAAGTTGGGAGACTCATAGGGCACAAATGAAGAAGGTTTAAATGGCACTGATATTCTATAATCCTAGCACCATGAACATAGATAAGAGGTTTACAAGTGATCTACCTTTGATGGTTAGGGTTTTACCCTTATAGAGAAGACTACTCGACATGTATGACTTGAGAAGATACATGTATGTTTTGAAATCTGTTTCATGATTAAGTTTATAATATGTTTGTCTTCATATTATTGAGGTTAGTACAATAATGATTAATTCTAGAGTGTCTGATCACCTTAGTAAAAGTATGAATGCATGTGAATGATAGAATAAATTCATTGATTAGGGTTATGACACTTATGATTGTACTAATGCACTTGTGGTGTTGTATGAGGATGATGTTGTCTTCTAACATGAAAGGTACATCAAGAAAGACAAATCGAGTTCTATGACCATGATGACATGAAGACAAAGACTCATCCATAGTCTTTGATCACATAGAATCTTTACTTACGAGGTATGTATGACATTGTTCTACTATGCTTGACTTATGAGATATGCAGGTTCTAACACAAGGTCTCTAAATCATTGAAGAGAACAAAGAAGATATTGTTTGGGTATGTTAGACATAACCAAGCATGATAATCCAGGTATGTTTTCCTATATCAAGTTAGAATCCTACTTTGTGTTAGGATCTTAGGTAAGTACACCTGTGTATTAAATTATCATGACCATACATACTTAAGATTATTTAGAATCATAATGTTTTGATAGTATTGAGATTATACTAATGAATGTATGATTATGTATGAAATCATGAGAATGACACTATTGCACACTTAAGCATGCATACTGGTCCAGGATGGATAGAAGTTCAAAGACATATAATCATGATGCTGTCATAAAGGGAAAATAGAGATCAAGCGGGAGGCAACCACACAAACATAAAAGATAAGTATTTGAGTTGTTATTTGAATTACTTCTTGAATATTTGAATAGTCAATGATAGTTGTATGCATATTTGTATTCCTATAATATATCATGCATAGTGTAAGCATTCATATAGCATTGAAAAATATACTACTAATACGCATATGATGGGTAAGTTGGACAAACATTCCATTGTTGCTTTTATAGAATGAAACCTCTTTGTTGACATGCCAAGAGCTGTGCACACTCTTGATAGTATGTTCTGGTAGAGAAGGAAGGCATCTAGATAGCCACTATATGCATACAGGATATGGAAAAATGTTGTGCCAAAATATTGGTCAAGATAGTTGCATAACTATGTGAATCATATCAGTATACATAATAGGTTATCATGTAAACATGATTTGATGATTATGAAGTATTACTAATCATGTAATTAACTTTGATTTGTAGGAAAGATCATGAAGAATGATGAACACCAAACAAGTGATGGATGTTCAACAAGAAGACTTACAAATCAAACATACTTTAGAAGGCTCATGGCTAGAAGATTCTCTTAGAAAGAGGAAGAGGATCATGACGAGATGTTTGCTCCAAGTGGCTAGATAAGACCGTTCTCTTAATGGTGTAATTGAAGAAGAAGTGTGAATCGAGAAAACTCCCAGGATTCAATTGAAGAAAGCTCTGTACGGGTATCCAGGATTGATAGTCATTTGATGAGCTTAATGATCACCATGGGTGATGCGGAGTTCAACCTTTGCTACAAGGTTCAAGATGGTTTCTATATACAGATGACATTCTTCTCTTAGATGGATGCAAGAAGGAACTCACCATAGAGTTCGAATGATCTTGAGGCTCATATCAGTAGACCCATCTGATGGGGATAACATAGATAGATATGCATAAGATCATTCAATGCAGAGTGTGAATGATGTTCAGTCACAGAATTGATAGCTTCTTGAAAAAATTGGGCTTTGCCAAAAGTAAAGATGATACTAACCTTTACCTTAAGGTTATGGATGATGAACCTGTTATGTTATTATTGTATGTGGATTATCTCCTTCTAACAAGGAATGAGAAACAAATCATGGAAAGCAAGAAGAAGCTAGCTATAGAATTTGAGATGAAAGATCTCAGATTGATGCATTAGTTCCTAGGTCTGGAAGTATGGCAAGGCCCAGAAGGAATATTTCTCAACCAGGGAAAGTATGCTGTGTAAATCTTGAAAAGATTTGATATGTTGGAATGTAAAGCCATGGCCACTCCCATGGATTCCAAATTGAAGCTGTTAGCTAATGACTCATCAGATTTAGTGGATGTAACTTTGTATAGACAGATTATTGGGTTATTGATGTATCATATAATACCAGGCCAGGTATATGCTTTGTTGTGAACACCTTGAGTCGGTATCTGGTTGAGCCTAGACATGTTCACCTGATAGCTGCAAATCATGTGATGAGGTACCTAAAGGGTACGATAGACTTTGGTCTATATTATATTGGAGATCGTGACTTAAAATTGTATGGCTACATAGATGTTGATTGGGAGGGAAGTGTATCAGACAGGAAGAGCACATCGAGCGGATGTTATTTTCTGATATCTGTCATGATCTCGTGGTTTAGCCGGAAGCAGTCTAGTGTGGCTCTCAGCACAGCTGAAGCGGAATATATAGCTGCTTGCTCAGCTAGTTGTGAATCGATATGGCTTGGAAAGTTGTTATCAGGATTGTTTGACTTAGAGATGGAACCCATTGTGATCTTGTGTGACAACTAGAGTTGTATCAAGATGACAAAGAATCTAGTATTCCATGATAAGTCAAAGCACATAGAGATCCGATATTTTTATATACGAGATATGGTGCAGAAAGGAGCTATAAAGCTCAATTATGTGATCACTGACGTACAAGTTGCTAATATATTGACCAAACCCCTATCTCAAGTAAAGTTTGAGTATTTCTGAGACAAGCTTGGTGTAGTTCAGAAGGACCCTCCTCGAAAGGGGGAGTGATTTGGTTGATGATCATATGTGGATATTGGTATCGATGTGGATACCTATATCGATGATAAGATTGCCTACATCGATGGTAAGGTCAATGATGTGGATACTTGTATCGATGATGAGGATACTTGTATCGATGGTGTGGATACTTGTATCGATGATAAGGATACTTGTATCAATGATGTGGATACTTGTATTGATGATGAGGATACTTGTATTGATGATGAGGATACTTGCATTGATGATGTGGATACTTGTATCAATGATGAGGATACTTGTATCGATGGTGTGGATACTTGTATCGACGATGAGGATACTTGTATCGATGATGTGGATACTTGTATTGATGATGAGGACACTTCTATCGATGATGAGGACACTTGTATTGATGATGAGGTTACCTGTTCCGACGATGTTGGGCCTAGGTTGACACAAAGTTTTGGAAACACCTTTTTGTAGTAAGCAGGGAAAGCTAAACTGAGCGCAGCTCAGAAATATAATTTTGCCTAAGTGTTGAGGGTGCTGCGGAGCTGTGCGCAGCATCCAAGTTTTGATCAGGTTGCAAAGCTGTGCACAACATCTGAATTTTGGAAGCACCGCGAAGACTAGTGCTGCGAGGAAGCAGTGCTACGAAGCAATCAAGACACGTGGAGCCAGTAAAGGTGTGTACTAGACGGAGGATGGCCAGATATAGTGGATAGACCAGCGGTGGTCTACTTTTGGTAAGACTGCTGGAAAGATGCCGATTTGAGGGCATAAGCAGATCAGGAAGGCGGCCAATTGTACGAGTCCGTTAAGCAGAGGACAGGTCGGGAAAGTGACAATTTGGCGTGCAGTAGGGTACATGACCGTTAAGAGGAAAATGGTGGACGAACAATGATTGGAGCTGAGCCAGTTGTACGCAGCCATTAGAGGATGAACAACCTACAAGGAAAGTGAATGGGAGTTGAGCTAGTCGCACGAGTCCGTTCGTCGAAGGGCGGCTCGAAGTGGATGACATGTTGGTGTGCGCACAATAGGAAGGCTGAAAGCGATGGATCTAAGGCGTGGAATACTGCCATGACAGTAGAATCGCTACTAGAATCATGCATGACAGTTGAGAGGGACCATAGTGGTTTGGAAACCCTAAGGGTTTTGGTCTTCAATGTTGTAAAGACATGACCTTCGGGCGTGATCTATATTAAGAGGACAATTTTGTATAGGGAGGGTTGGTTAGTTGCTCAAGATGAGAGAGGCTGGTCCTTATGACCATATTGTATTGTAATATCTTTTGAGTCAAGAAAACATTGTAAAGGCTCTGCAGCTGAGTGCGCAGAGACCTATCTGAGCAAGAAGAGAGCCGCAGCTGAGTGCGTGGCTAAGAACTGTAAACCCTCCCTTAAAAGAAATATCAAACACAGTTCTTGTGGATGTAGCTTCCTATCCGGGGAAGTGAACCACGTTAAATAGTGTGTTGAGTGACTGAATGTATAAATGTGTGTTTATATTTATCTGTTTCTGTAGTTGGATGTCTAAATATTGGCTTGCAGTCTGTTATGAGAAGGATTTTATATGCATTCGCCATCAAGAGAGTATGGAATGATATGTTAGGTCTGCACGAATGGATGTATGGTTAATTTTAGCTTTGCTTCTAGGAACAGTGAATCTATCGTCTTCTTGAGCATGGAGAAAGTTGTTTACGTGTTTGAGTGGATGCATTCGATGAATGTATAATAGTTATTTTGCACCTAAGGGTTATGCTTAAAATAGTAACATTATAAGTGTGTGTTATGAGCATTAAGTAATAAGTTAGTTAAGTGTATGACTGAGTGGATAAGTGCTATTCAGCTCACTGCCTTAAGCATTTTGCACTTATTCCAACTGTAGGAATTCAAGAGGCAGTGTTCACAGTGTAGTATTAAGTCTCGCAGTAAGGAAGAAGGTAGTGGTGTAGACCGCGGTGTTGACCATCATCGCGCAGTTCGACCTTCGCAGCACACAGTCGGTGTGCTACTGCAAACTTCATCACAGTCATCAACTCATCACTCACTATTGACATATGAGTTCGCAGTGCCCCATTAGAAACACCTTGGGTGAGACCTCAACCTACTCGCAGGCTGTTGCCGAAAGGGCCGGTGCGAAGGGGTTTTGTTAATTTAAGGTAACTGCGTAGAACCTGGGTCTTCATAAAACCTTGGGTCAGCATTGTATAGCCAACAAATGGTTCCATTGCCGTGCTAGAATCTGTGATGAGTTCCAGTCGTGATGAGTGATGAAGAGTCTAAGTTCCTGGAAAGTTCATTGAACTGGAATCCTGAGAAGACAGAAATCCAGGCTTGGTGGGATAAGACCATAAGAGACTTTAAAAGACAAGAGAACAGACATCCAGGTCTAAGTGACACACAATGGTCGGATAGATATCTGTTGGATGACATTCACGAGATTTTCTGGGTTACATTTCTGAACGAGCTGCACACGTGGATCTTGTGGCTCACAGAAAAGAAAACCTGTTTTCAAGGAGGCGTTCCTATAGAGTGGAATCCTGATCTCATATCACAGCTCAAAGCAATAGACAACGCATTGACGCGCACAGTGGAATTTTGGGTCGATCATATGCTAGAAGGATTTGTCACAGAGTTTGTTGTGGATACGCTCAAATCCTACAGCCAAGCAGAGGCACACTTTTTCGGAGGTTTCCAAGGTAAATTCCTGAACAATATCAGTCTATACATTAAGATGTTGTTAGATGAGAAATGCATTTTAAAAATGTAGTAATCTTTTCAAGTTGTCATGGTAAATAGCATTTATAGCAATTCCGATGAAGATACTCACAACTTAAGAAGTGGGAAAAGATACAAGTTCAATAAGAATCCTAGAGGCTCTGGACTCCACATAGATACTGAGATTCCTTCTGATATTGAAAACAAAGCCGCACCCCCATTTACCCCTCAGAATCCTCCACTTGTAGAGCCAACCCCACTGAATACACAGCCTAGTACATCTACCCATAGACGCCCATTTGTTTCAACTACGCAGAGTCCTTTACGACACCCTAGAACCCCTCAGGGAACACCTCAAGGTGCCCCTTCGAGTGCTACACCTCCCCCTAGAGCCATGGCCTATACGGATATGAAGCTGCCTATATTAAAAGGGACAGATATAGAAGATCCTGATCAACACTGGTTGCTTTGTGAAGCTATCTGGAGTGTCAGACAAATCTAGGATGATGATGAGAAGAAAGCCCAGCTTATTACCACATTTAGAGATAGAGCACTGCACTGGTTCATGAAGTATTCTACCACGTAGCCCAGAACCCTGGCAGAGATTAAAGCTGCATGGATAGCAGAGTTCAAGAAACCAAAGTTTGAATCTCATTGTATAATTGAGCTGAAGGAAATCAAGCAGAGACCGACTGAATCAGTCTGGGAGTTTGATCAGAAGTTCAAGACCCTATTAGACCAAGTAAGCTTTGTTATAGCTCCGGATCAGCACAAGGAATGGTTGATTGCTGCGCTGATACCCCACATTAGATTACCATTGATGCAGCAGAAGGTTACGTCGCAGGCAGAGGCCTTAGAGATCGCGATGAAGTTGGAGGCTTCACCGATCGGTGAGTCTAGTTCTAGGATGACGTAGATTCAGAACCAGCCTACCACCCTGACACTGGAGTTGCAGAGCATGAAGAATGGAAAAGAGAAGTGATATGAACCTCATCACGAGATCTGGTGCATGATTTGCAAAGGAGAAGGGCATGACCGCAAACATTGTCCCCTATACCATGACTATCTCGGCAATGGTGCACCTAACCCCATCAATCATAACAAGGCACCTTGGTGTGAGATCTGCAAAACTATTGGTCATAGACCTGAAGATTGTTACCTAATACATAAATATGTGAAGACGCCTAAGAATCTATATTGTAATTTCTGTAAATCAGTTGGACATGACAAATCCAACTGCCGCGCCTATGAACTAATGAATGAAAGAAAGCACGACATGGATTCAATGAGAGGCACTAGCTTGTATAGAGTGAAAGAAGATAACCATCCAAAGCAAGACAACACGCATTATGATCAATCTGTCTATAGAGGCTGTGGTGGTGAATACTGCGGTAGAGGAAGAAATATCGGCCCGGCACAAGGAAGAGGCTGCGGCAGGGTCATCTGCTATAACTGTGTCCATCCAAGTCATGTATCCAAAGACTGTGTAAACCCCTGCACCACCTGTAATTATTGTAAATCATTTGAGCATGTTATAGAAGATTTCCCAGTACTAGAGGTAGAGATGCAGAAAAGAAGAAGGACAGATGCGCTAGCCTCGAACATCCAGTAAATCGCAGCAGAGAATAGACCTGCGGATCCTGGCATTAAATTAGTCACACACAGTGGCATCGAGACAGGCCGTGATAGGGGAGCAGAGTCTTCCACTTCAGGAGAGGCTCATGCGAAGCAGGGCCCTCTTGAAACAATATGGGTAAGAAAAGCTCGATGAAAGATGCCTACTCTGGATCTGAAGAAGAACAAAGAAGCTTTTGTTAACGCATGGGATACCTTCAGAGAACCAGCACCTAAATCACCAAGGATCCCGCTGCGCACCGAAGTACCATGTGTTGAAGACACATCTGCTGTGTATGGCAAGACAAGACACATAGCGAATGTTAGCACCTCTATTGCACAGTTCCTAAGAAGCTGCATGAAGCAGCTGAAAAATGAAAATGCGATAGCGGAGCTGGAGAAGCTCATAAATCTATATGAACCATAGACAGAAGCAGAAACTTCTAATGGCGCACTACATCATATAAAGAAATAGAAGAGGTCGGGACGAGAGATGAGGCTCACTGCGTAGATAGGAGACTATGAGATGGACGAAGTTATCCTTGATCTAGGATCAAAAGTAAATGTCTTAACCAAGCAGACATGGTAGCAGATGGGTCGACCAAAGCTGTCGTGGTCACCTATCCAGCTGAGAATGGCCAACCAAGAGAAATTTATACCATTTGGCCACTTAGCCAATGTTGTTGTTGATATTGATGGAGTACAAAGCCATGCAGACTTTGAAGTCATCGAGATTGTTGACGATAGCCAGCCCTTTCCTGCGCTATTAGGAATTGACTGGGCTATTGACAATTTGGCCATTATAAATTTGAAAAAAAAGAAGATTATATTTGAAGGAAAGCATCTGCGGGTTATCGCACAATTGGATCCTGTAGATGGGGACAAATATAGCTAGCCGATTCAGGAGGAATCTAAGGCCCAGGACTTGGACCGGCTGTACTAGATGACTGTGAACCAGGAGGATTACATTAATCATACTATGGACGGTGCACTCAGCTAGAGATGCGATAGCTCCTTTGTTTCTGACTCGGACGATGGACTGGAAAACTGGCAGAATCGCATGCATGAAGTGTCATCTAGAAGGTGTGTGCAGGTCACGAAATCACTATGCTGGATTGGAAAGGAGGTAAGCTTGATCCCTACATTTGATCATTCTGCTAACATTTATACTTTTATTCAAGACTATACTACAGTAGTTCCAGAAGAGCATAGGTTTCCAGCATTGGATATGGCACTGCGTGGCATAATCGCTAGATGGTGGGTTTCACACAAATAGATATTGATCACTTGGGATCAATGCAAAACAAAGATGTAGATTCGGTTCGCAAAAAGGGTTACCTTATTCTTTGATAATTTCAGCGGGCAAACAGATCCTAGTCAGCATTTGGATGTTTGTTCGTAGGCATGGGAAGAAAGGCCACCTGAAGAGTGGGTGCACTTGTTTGTGCATACTTTGGAAGAGTATATTTTGAAGAAATGGTATCTAGACCTGGAGTTACGCAGCGAGACCTCAGATTGGGATACATTAACTGCGAACTTCCAGAGAGATTTCAACTTTGAGGATGAGAACCCTTTGATACATGAGGCACTACAGATAATCAAGGAATGAGTATTCAGAGTAGATTATCCTCGTGAATATATGTCATGGGAAGAATTCTTCGGCACAGATGACAGTCTTGCGAACATACACTCAGAATGGAAAGAACATGAAGAACATTCGATAGACTATTATAACCTAGTTGAAGATGATAAGCATGGAAGAGAAGAAGATGAAGATGATCGGTGCAATATCAATATACTAGAGTCAGAAGGTGCGCGTGATATAGAAGGACCTCCATTGGAAATCCTAGACATGAGTGGACTGGTTAAGACATAGAAGGTGAACATTGGCACGATTGAAGAGCCGAAGTTCTCATCTATCGGAGACTACTGGGATGATCAGATTGTCTCGGAGATTGCAGACACTTTGCATGAATATCAAGAGCTATTTCCAACCAAGTTTACAGCGATGAAAGGAATATTGGGTGACTTAGGAGTCATGAAAATCCCTTTGAAGCCAGGCACTAAGCCTGTGAAGCAGCGACCGTATAGATCGAGTCCACGGTATAAAGAGAGAGTCCGCATAGAGTTGAAAAAAATGTTAGAGGCAGGAATCATTGAACCTGTCGAGGAATCTGAATGGATGAGTCCTATGGTTGTCCAGGACAAGAATACGAAGGGCGAGATCAGGATTTGTGTCGATCTCAGAAAACTTAATGATGCCTCTATGCATGACCCATTCCCTACTTCATTTATAGATGAGGTACTTGACAATGTTGGAGGGAATGAGGCCTATTCCTTTACTGATGGTTTCTCCGATTATCATCAGATCAAGATTGATCCCGCAGAGAGGCATATTTTGGGGGTCGTTCCATTATATAGTCATGTTGTTTGGTCTGAAGAACATGCCTACCATATTCTCCAGGGTTGTCGTCACGCCATTCAAGGATTTCACGCATAAGTTTCTGGAAGCATATTTTGATGACTGGAGTATCTTTTGTTTACTGAAGAACCATTGCGCAAACTTGAGAATGATGCTTGACAAGTGCCGCTAGCATATATATCATTGAACTTAAAGAAGTGCATCTTCTTTGTGCCCTATGGAATTTTATTGGGACATATTGTTTGCAAATAGGGATTGATGGTGGACCCTACGAAGATTGCCATCATTGTAAATTTTCCTACACCAACTTCAGTTAAAATACTGCGCTCTACCTTGGGCCATACAGGTTATTACAGGAATTTCATTAAAGGTTACGCACATATCACCGCAGCAATGGAGAAGCTGCTGAAGAAGGATGTGCCGTTCGTTTGGAACGAGGAATGCGAACAGGGTTTTGACACCCTTAAATAAAAGATGGTTACTGCGCTGATCCTAGTCTTTCTAGACTGGGCAAAGCCGTTTCATGTTCATGTGGACGCAACATGGATTTCCCTAGGCATTGTGTTAGCTCAGCCAGGAGAAGGGGGTATTCACCACCCCATCGCATTTTCTAGTAGGAAGCTATCGATAGCAGAGAAGAACTATACCACTACTAAGCGGGAAGGACTTGCGATGGTATATGACCTTCAGAAGTTTAGACATTATCTACTTGGTGCGCACTTCCTTATGTTCAATGATCATTTTGCATTGAAATACTTGGTCAATAAGCTAGTGTTAGGGGGGCGTATATGTAGATGGCTATTTTTATTCCAGGAGTACGACTTCGAGATCATTGTTAAACCCGGAAGGATGAATTTGGGACCTGACCACTTGTATCGAATTGAGTCGGGAGAGGAGCCGACGAACATCGAAGACAGTCTTCCTGACGCGCAGATGTTTGCTATACAGGTTGCAGATGATTACTATAAGGATATCATTGATTTTTTGACAACATGGCTGACACCGCAAGAATTTTCTGTTCACCAGAAGAAGTAGCTAGTAGTGCGCACCACAGATTTCAATATCATTGCAGGTCAGTTATACAAACTCGGACCAGATGAAGTCCTGCGCAGATGTGTACTTGACCACGAGAAACCATATATACTAGAAGATGTGCATTCATGGATTGCGGGAGGTCCTTACGCAGGAAGGGCTACTGTGCAGAAGATATTGCATGCAGGGCTGTGGTGGCCTACCATCCACAAAGATTATAAGGAATACTGCAGGAACTGCGATGTCTGTCAGAGGATAGGGAAGCCGTCGCGGAGAGATGAAATTCCATTGAACCCGCAATTGACCTTACAGGACTTTGAGAAGTGGTAAATTGATTTTGTGGGACCTATAAACACACCAGGGAAGAGAAATGGTGAGAGGTATATCATTACTGCCATGGATTACCTCACCAAATGGGTAGAAGCTAAACCAGTGAAGGACTGCAGCGCAGGTACTGTCGCGCAGTTCATTTTTTAGGAAATTTTGTCAAGATTCGGCTGTCCAAAATTTTTGATGAGTGATCAAGGCACTCACTTTCTGAATAAGACCATTGAAGCCCTCATAGAGGAGTTCCACATTCGGCATCACCGCAGTACGCCATATCATCCACAGGCGAATGGAAATGTTGAAGCTTGCAATAAGATACTGGAAAATGCATTGACGAAGGTGTGCAACGTAAACATGGATGATTGGGACCTGCACATCGCGTCTATACTATGGGCATACAGAACAACTTGTAAGACGTTGACGGGATAGACACCCTTCCGGTTGGCTTATGGGAAAGAGGCCATAATGCCAATGGAGTACATTATCCCCAGTCTGAGGATTGCTACATTCACCAGAATGGCAGATCGTGAAGCATTAGATGAAAGACTGCTACATTTAGTCGGCTTGGAGGAGGATCGTTTCATTGCAGGCTTTCAACAGCAAGTCCAGAAGGATCATGAAAAGGCATGGCATAATCGCCATATCAGGAACAAATGCTTTCAGGTAGGTGACTTAGTCCTCCTCTATGATAGCAAGTTCATGAAATTTCCTAGCAAGTTTAAAATGCATTGGCTTGGTCCATATATTGTTATGTATGTCACTAACAGTGGTGCAGTCCAGTTATCCACTTTAGTTGGTGATACTCTACCCACTACGATAAATGGAGGCAGACTTAAATTGTACCGTGATAGTCTTGCTTCGCAGCATACGGAAAGATAAAAGTGGGGAGAAATTTCCAAGTGTCGGGTACAGTTAGAATTGGACACTGGAAATGTCAAGGAGCCCGTACATGTATGTTAAGTAGAGAAATGCATGTACCTTGCAGCACTGCTGAAGCTGCGTGGAAGAAAAAAAAAAGAGAGAAGTAAGAAAAGAAAAAGGAAAGCCACGCAGTTAAAAGTTTTTGGCACTATGAAGTAACTGCACAGGATCTCAAATGGCTTGCTGCGCAGCTCGGCATAGCACTCAGAAAAATAACCATTACACTACCATTGGAAAAATATAGTCGTTATGTGACCATTGCAATGAAACGCTCGAGCATTTAAAGGAAAGATAGGCATTCTGGACACGATGACGAGGGAAGAGACGAAAGGATCTATTCAAATTGGCCAACGAACAACTCATTAAATGTGGATATAGCCATTGGGAGGTGCGCGGAGGACCTAGTTGCGCCGATAAATAACACTGCTACAGGACTCGCAGGCGTTACTCAACACTTGGAATTTTCTTGCGATCACTCCCTGAGCTATTGTTCTTCTATCATCTGATTATCACATCCTTTAGCTAACCAGTGAATGTCTGAACCCTCCTATAGAGAAGAAGAGTTGACCATTGAAGAAGCACTTGAAGTCTTTCAGTATGGGGGAATTGCAGAGTTAATGAAAACCCTTGCCAAGAAGGTTGTAATCGAGCTAAGGAAATCATCCAGAGAATCACCTTGCCATAATCCCGTTATGCAGGAAAAAGGGAAAGATAAAGGGAAAGACGTGACTGCACCATGAAGCAAGATCATAAATATGGGCTCATCGGCACAAAAATCGCCAGTCTTTTAGAAAGAACCACTGAAACTCACACAAGAGTATATATCACCATGGGTGTTGGATGCCCTAGTCTTCAAATTGGTCAAGAGCGCTAAGTATGAGATCCCATTGTCACCGATATCAAAGCATGGAGAGGTTGCCAAGAACCTACTTGGAAAGATTCCGGATTGCAAGTGGGAAGATTTTGACCTCCTAGGCGTACAAAAGGAAGAGCCACGCGCCTGAATACCCACAATTCCAGCCTGACCAGTACATGTGCTGGAAGAAAGATGCAAAGGGCACACCCAACTTGGTTTTCGAAAGCTAGCTAACACTGGTAGTTCCGTCAGGCTTGTTAAACCTCCTTAGACTTCCACATTTTGATCGTTCAGCGAAAGTTAATGCAGTGGTTCGCATGCTGATGGCACGAACCAACCAGGGATACCTGTGGATAGATAAAAACATTGATTTCAATACTGCCTTGATCCATCGCATAACAGATCTCAGCAAGCGTGGTAAGGATGCCAAGCAGTTCTTCCAAGGGAAGAGCAAGGAAAAAGAAGCTATCGAGAAAATGAAGAAAAGCCAGCCATTGGTTAAGGGGAAAAGGGGTTTTCCCATAGAAGACATTGAGGACAGAATGACAAAATTTGTCACCCAGTTACTTGCAGGAAAAATCCTCAGAACTGCTAGGCCTCCGGAGGTGCCTACGGGCGTAGTATTACTTGGTTCCACAGCGGCTGAGGGCACTGAGTTCAATTGGTGTCAATTTCTTCTGAATGAGTTCTTGGATGAACTCAATGATATCCAGGAAAATGGTGGACAATTCCACTTCACATGGCTCATCATCCTCATCGCCTTTTGCAGATGGAAGGAGCCAAGGGACTATGTGGGTATCAACATAGTAGCCAATGATCCCAAAGGATTTCAGTATGCCAACCTCTGGGAAAATGTCATCGCAGAGCGATAGCTGATGTGTTCTACTAATATTACACTCAGCTGCGCGATGCGATTGTCTGTACAACCTGCATCACAAGGCAGATAACGTCGAAGTACATTCACGTTTTGGACTTCAGCGCAAACATGCGATGTATCTTCATCTCACCAAAGGAAAGAATGAAGAAACCATAGTGGTTCCCAGGTAACTACCACATGTATGAGGAGGACATTGAAGCCTTCATGAAGGATTGTCCTGCTGACTTCCATGTGGAAGTCATGGATGTCGAGACAGACTCTGAAGAGGATGAGCCAATCCCGCTGGAATGCCCAATTGTTGAAGAAACTGGGAAGCAGAAAGAGCCAGAGACTCTGCAGAAGCCGAACGCAAGGAAGAAGATGAAGGCTACAAAGACTCAATCTGAGGAAAAACCTGAACGAAGATGATTATGAGATGATAGTCGAAACAGTCTCAGAACAAATGAAGGCGCTCATGGCAGCTAAAGATAAGAGGGATATGGTAATCCAGGATGACCTGCAGAAGATGCGGCTCACAATGCAAGGCCTGATGAAGAAAATGGATGATGTCTAGAAAATCCTTACCTTGCCGTGCGACACAGGAGCTGAAGGGAGGTCGGTAGGGACCTCGCAGCAAGAACTGCCGCAAATAGCAATAACGATGTCATCGAAGACTAGAATTGTCCACGTGGACCCATTGGCTATTGCACTTCCAATGACAGAGCAGTTGGTCTTGGACACAAAGGGAGTCGAGCAGGTAGAGCTCGACTTGGTGAAAATCCCCTTACTAGGCTTGCACTTCATCCACACGTAGATCATTGAGGAGATGCATGAACGGATGGTGCAGTCGATGAAGTCACAAGCGGAGCTCACCGCAGCAAACAGGCAGCTTGAGGTGTGTGCAGACATGTAGCTGCGTGATGAACAGGACCACCGAAAAATTTTGGAGAATACCATATCCACTGTTTCCTAGGATATTGAAGGTATAGAACTCGAGGATGATCCTGCAGACACAGTTCTGAGGATCGGAGATAAGGTGAGATCCTTGAAGTTGGAGATGCAGGATAAAGAAATTTTTTATGAGGCCGATATTGCCTCATTGAAGCCAAAAATGAACATACAGGCGCCATTAACTGAGCAGTAGTTGAGAGAGCAAGCCATCAATATCACCGCGCAGAAAATTACGAGTGGCATGGCTCAGTGCCAAGATCTGTTGGAACACGTTTCCAAGGCATTCACTTCCCTTGAAGAGGATCAGGGGATGCTACAGGTAAAGATCACGGTAAAAGAAAAGCAAACTGCGCTAGAAAAGTTGGACGCAGAGCTCAAGGCTCTGCCACCAAGGGAGAGGCTAGCCAGGTATAAGGAAGTATCAGGTTTGAAGAAGCAAGTCTAGGCATTAAGAGAGAAGGAGACTGAGATGGACAATCAGTCACAGCAACTCTTGGAGGATGCTACAGTAGTGTTGCATCAGATAGAGGACAAGCTGAAGGAACTGCGCGACAACCATGAGAAGGTACAGGGACAAATTAGAGCAAAGATAACTCCAGTGCTACTTGAAACAGTATAGCAAGTTGAGCAGGATACCAAAGAAGCAGTGGGGCAGTTACTCGGTGTATATAATGAGTTCGTGGCCAAACTAGTTCCACTAGTCGTGGAGCAGAGTGAGACAACTGAAGCAGCAAGTGGCTCGGGGACGAGCCACATGTAGGTGTTAGGGGCATGTTGGGCCCAGGTTGAGACAAATTTTTGGAAACACCTTTTTGTGGTAAGCAGGGAAAGCTGAATTGAGCGCATCTTAGAAATATAATTTTTCCTAAGTGTTGAGGGTGTTGCGGAGCTGTGCGCAGCATCCAAGTTTTGATCAGGCTACAAAGCTGTGTGCAACATCTGAATTTTGGAAGCACCGTGAAGACCAGTGCTGCGAGGAAGTATTGCTGCGAAGCAGTCAAGACACGTGGAGCCAGTAACGTTATGTACTGGATGGAGGATGGCCAGATATAGTGGATAGACCAGTGGTGGTCTACTTTTGGTAAGACTGCTGGAAAGATGTTGAGTTGAGGGCATAAGCAGATCAGGAAAGCGACCAACTGTACGAGTCCGTTAAGCAGAGGATGGGTTGGGAAAGTGACAGTTTGGCATGCAGCAGGGTACGTGACCGTTAAGAGGAAAAAGGCGGACGGACAATGACTGGAGCTGAGCCAGTTGTATGCAGCCGTTAGAGGATGGACGACCTACAGGGAAAGCGATTGGGAGCTGAGCCAGTCACACGAGTCCGTTCGTGGAAGGGTGGCTCGAAGTGGATGACCTGTTGGTGTGCACACAACAGGAAGGCTGAAAGCGACGGATCTAAGGCATGGAAGACTACCACGATAGCAGAATCGCTACTAGAATCCTGCATGACTGTTCAAAGGGACCGTAGTGGTTTGGAAACCCTAAGGGTTTCGGTCTTCAACGTTGTAAAGACATAACCTTCGGGCATGATCTATATTAAGAGGACAATTTTGTATAGGGAGGGTTGGTTAGTTGCTCGAGACGAGAGAGGTTAGTCATTGTGACTATATTGTATCGTAATATCTTTTGAGTCAAGAAAACATTGTAAAGGCTCTGCAGCTGAGTGCGCAGAGACCTATCTGAGCAAGAAGAGAGTCACAACTGAGTGCGCGGCTAAGAACTATGAACCCTCCCTTAAAAGAAATATCAAACACAGTTCTTGTGGATGTAGCTTCCCATTTGGAAAGTGAACCATGTTAAATAGTGTGTTGAGTGACTGAATGTATATATGTGTGTTTATATTTATCTGTTTCTATAGTTGGATGTATGAATATTGGCTTGCAGTCTGTCATGAAAAGGCTTTTATATGCATTCGCCATCAAGAGAGTATGGAATGATATGTTAGGTCTACATGAATGGATGTATGGTTAATTTTAGCTTTTCTTCTAGGAACAGTGAATCTATCGTCTGCTTGAGCATGGAGAAAGTTGTTTATGTGTTTGAATGGATGCACTCGATGAATGTATAACAATTATTTCGCACCTAAGGGTTATGCTTAAAGTAGGAACATTATAAGTGTGTGTTATGAGCATTAAGTAATAAGTTAGTTAAGTGTATGACTGAGTGGATAAGTGGTATTCAGCTCACTGCCTAAAGCATTTTGCACTTATTCCAAGTGTAGGAAGTCAAGAGGCAGTGTTTGCAATGTAGTATTAAGTCTCGCAGTAAGGAAGAAGTTAGTGGTGTGGACCGCGGTGTTGACCATCGCCGCGCAGTTCGACCTTCATAGCACACAGCCAGTGCGTTGCCGTGAACTTTGTCTCAGTAATCAACTCATCACTCACTGTGGACATCTGAGTCCGCAGTGCCCCATTAGAAACACCTTGGGTGAGACCTTAGCCTGCTCGCAGGCTGTTGCCGAAAGGATCGGTGCAAAGGGGTTTTGTTGGTTTAAGGTAACCGCGCAGAACTTGGGTCTTCATAAAACCTCTAGTCAGCATTGTATAGCCAACAGATGATGAGGTTGATGTATGGTCCTTAGACTTTGTCTAAGTAGATGACGAGAGGGATTGTATCATCCTTGGACTTCGGTCCCTGGATTGATCTGTAGACAGATGTCTTTGAGAAGTGGTCCCTAGTGGACGAGAGGGATTGTATCATCCCTGGACTTTGGTCCCTGAATTTATCGATAGACAGATGTCTTCGAGAAGTGGTCCCTAGTGGATGAGAGGGATTGTATTATCCCTGGACTTCGGTCCCTGAAGTGATCCATATAAAGTTGTCTTCGAGAAGTGGTCCCTAGAGGATGAGAGGGATTGTATCATCCTTATACTTCAGTTCCTGAATTGATCCGTAGACAGATGTATTTGAGAAGTGGTCCCTAGTGGATGAGAGGGATTGTATCATCCCTAGACTTCGGTCTCTGAATTGATCCATAGAAAGATGTCTTTGAGAAGTGGTCCCTAGTGGACGAGAGGGATTGCATCATCCCTGGACTTCAATCCCTGAATTGATCTGTAGACATATGTATTCAAGAAATGGTCCCCAGTGGACGAGAGGGATTGCATCATCCCTAAACTATGGTCCTTGAATTGATCCATAGACATATGTCTCTGAAAAGTGGTCCTTAGAGTTTGTCTAAGTTGACAAGTGGACTACATCCTCCCTAGACATGATATGGTGTCTTAAATGGATAGGGATTGATCACCTTGTAAAATAGACCATGTCTGTTGCAGAGTATGATGCTATGATGCTATTGATCTAGAGATCCAGATGATGTTGTTGATAGAGAGATCCAGACGATGAGGTTGTTTATCTAGAGATCTAGATGATGTTGTTGATCGAGAGATCTAGATGTTGATACTTTCGATCAAAATATCCAGACGATGAAGATGTTGATCAAGATATCCAGATGATGATGTTGTTGATCGAGAGATCTAGATGTTGATACTGTTGATCGGGAGATCCAGATGATGATGTTGTTGATCGAAAGATCCAGATGTTGATGTTGTAGCGATCAAGTGCTGCAGAAGATGAAGACTCAGTACTGAAGATGTTGATGTTCCAGTATTGAAGATCTTGAAGATGTTCCAGTAACTGTTTGAGTTACTGATGATGATTAAAGAAATCTTCCAATTATTTATAGATGTATCATGTATCATGTAGTTGATGAATCCTTGCTCCTGCAGATGTTGTTAGAATATCCTTCTCGTTAAGGGGGAGTGTTAAATTATTGTAACTTCTAAGGATATTCTATTTGTACTTTATCCAGAGATGTTTCATTCCTCTGCCGAGACTTTATTGTATATCCGGAGTTGTTTATTCCTCCGTTAGAATGTGGTAGATTGGGTTATTAGACTTCCCTAGTGGGTTCAGACCAGAGTCAGTTGTATGGGGTGTTTAAGTCCCCTAGTGAGGTCGTCCCAGTCAAGATAATGTTGAGTGGTTAAGTTGGGGCCGACCTAGTTAGGGTTAAAAGTCAAGTGAGGTAAAGTATAAATAGAGGATGTGTGATCCTCGTTTATCACACACACTCACTTGTGAAACTCGCATAGGAGAAGGAGAGATCTACAAAGGAGGAGAAGGAGCTCATGTTTAGGGATTACATATTTGTATTTGTTGGTCATCTATATTGAGGAAGCTTTGCTGGTTTTTCTACCCCATGAGGGTTTCCCAGGATAAATTGTGTCTCTTGTGTTTATGCTGTGCTTGTTGTTCTTTCAGTGATCCTGTATATTCTATTGTTGTGAAATCTAATGGAACACTAATGTTATCTATCTTAGCATATTGAATCTTAACACTATGTTCTTCAGTTACTACATTACGCTGCTCGTAATAACTCAGTTGGATCTATAGTTCTGCCAAAGCATTTTCATGCTTTAACAACTTCATGCAGCTCTGTAAAAGATGCGCAACAGGACTCATCATGTTTGCTGCAGTACGTGATCGATCGTACGAAGATGGCATATCCATCACAAGCGATGTCTCACTTCGCAACTTGATTCTCAGAGTTAAAGCTTGTGATTCTTTGAAGGTTTCTCTTGCTTCCATGAAGGCTTCTTTTTCTTTGTTTAGGTCGAAAGCATGTGTTTTTCCAGTTGCTTTTCTTATCCAAGCCCCTTCAATAGGATTCTTCCTAGCTTGGTGATTCTTCAAAGTCTAAGCTTCATTTGTTTGATCTCCACCCATCATGGCTCCACTTCGCGTCACAGCATGAATGTTGGAATCTGTATTCCATTTTTTAGTTGCGATCATATGTATGTTCCGATTCTATGCTTCTGGTCTTCTCTCTTTCATTTTTCCTTGCAAAACAAGCATGCCTCAATGACATGTTCAAATGATTTACAGTATTTACAAGTAGTATAAGGGTTCATACAATCTCTAACTAGATGTCTTGGTTGAGCGCAGTTATAACATACAATCTAGCCTCTTCCTCGTTGTTGTCCATTGTTTCCTCCTCTTCCTCTGAATCCGCCACATCCTCTATACGTGCCTTTATTATACTGCACATTTTCATTGTTGTTCTGCATCTCCGCTTGAACTCTATAGACATCATATTTTCTTTCTATCATGAGGTGATATGCTCTTCAATTTCTATCATCATGGCCAACTAATTTACAGAATGTGCAGTATAGGTTCTTTGGTGTTTGCACCTATTTCTGAATTAGATAACAGTCTTCTTACCGATGTCCTCTACATCAAAAAATGTCGCACCATGGTCCTTGCTGTTGATTTAATGGGTTTGGTGCTCCACTAGCGATGTAATCCCTAAATATCATACAATGTTCTTTAGAGTGTCCTTCTCCCTTACACTTTGTACACCAAAATTCTTCTCGGGTCTCTTTTCCTTTCTTCATATCTTGCAGTTGTAATGTCAAATTTGTTAGCTGGGTCTATATTTGAACCATACCTGCGCTAGTATCTCCTATAGGTGAAGTCTCTAGTTTCATCGCAATTTCTAGGGCCTATGTCTGTGAAGTAACCTTTTTTTGCATCAACGATAACCTGATATGTGGAAACAATGCAGCTATGAACCATTCTTGGTGTTGTTGTGGTGCTATGTCAAAACTGGCTTGATCTAACAGTGCTTTGAACTTTTGATCAAATTCCCACACTGACTCACTCAGTTTCTGCTTAATTTCTTTGAGCTCTGTGATACATTGTGGTTCTGACTTAGGTTTCTTAAATTCTTTGATGAGAGCATTTCTAATATCTTCTAATGTCCTATTCTATCTAACATAGTACTTCATAAACCATGTTAAGGCTCTGTCCATAAATGTGGTAACAAGTTGTGCTTGTCTAATAGCATCATCATGTACTTGTTTAACATTCCATATGGCTTCACAAAGAAACCAATGTTGCTATGGGTCCTCAAGACTAGTTCCTTTAAATATAGGCAACTTAATGTCATATGTCATTCTTCTTATAGGAGGTGTAGTGTTCTGTGATGACTTAGGTATACTACTACTTGGAACATTCTGCGTACTTGCTCTTGCAGTGTTACTACTACTGTTGTTCTGTGGGTTAGTAGTATTTTTGTCTTCAACTAGAGGTTTCTACGGAGTAATAGGCTGATATCCAATGAGTATAGGCATCTTAATGTCATATGTCATTCTTCTTATAGGAGGTGTAGTGTTCTGTGATGACTTAGGTATACTACTACTTGGAACATTCTGCGTACTTGCTCTTGCAGTGTTACTACTACTGTTGTTCTGTGGGTTAGTAGTATTTTTGTCTTCAACTAGAGGTTTCTACGGAGTAATAGGCTGATATCCAATGAGTCTATCACTATTAGTCTCAACCTGATATGAGTCCCTATTAATTCCTAACTCAATTTCTAGAGACATACGAGGTTCAGGTTCATTAGACCTCTTTCGGGTACTATACTTGTATCTTTTATCATTCCGTAATGTATAAATATTTTCTTCAGTGTCACTATCTGTGTTACTGAACATCACAAACTCAAGTTCCTAAGGTTTTTATTGCATTCTTAAGACAACTTTTTCTGCTAACAGCATTTTAATATATAAATTGAGATTTTTCAGGTACTTACCTCTGAATCCTTTGAAGAAATATGCCTTTGCTGCGCTGTAAGACTTTGGAGTGTCCACAACAAACTCTGTGACATATCCTTCTAGTACACTATCGAGCCAAAAGTCTACTTCTCTTGAGATTGGGATATCCACTGCTTTAAGTATTTGAATACGTTATGGAGTCCACTCTATAGGTTCGCCACCTTTAAATTAATTTTTCCGCTCTACAAGCCTCAATATCCACTCATGTAGCTTGTTGCTGAAGGATGCGAAGAAAATTTCATGTATGTCAGAGAAGAGATATCTTTGTAACCACTCTTCCGTAGATAAGCACGGATGTCTGTTTTCTTTCTTTGCAAACTCTTCCTCTATCTTAGTTACCTAGTTATGTATCTCTGTTTGCTCGGGATTCTAGTTATCGAAGCACATCACCAGTTCAAGCACGGAAACAGAACCATTTGTTGGTTTACTATTTGTTCTTTAACTTTCTTGTATTGACCTAGGTTCGACGCAGTTAGGGGACCAACGATACCACTTCTCCACCGACCCTTTCGGAAACAACCTGCGAACAGGATGAGGTCTCACCCGAGGTGAAGTTATGGGGGACTACAAAAGAAGGTTTTTGTAACCAGGTGATGCGCGGTTATGGGACTAGCTGTAATACCCCAAATTTTGGACTTTTAACCCCTTATATAGTTTGCTAAGTATTATTTCATTTTACTTAGATGACATTAGAAATTTGAGAAATTGATTTCTAATGACCATGTGGACCAACACATTAATGAGATGGGAGTCACAGTCCCCTATGGGTTGGAGGGTAAATTCCAATTAAAATAATAATGAGAAATTATTATTGGAGAAAATGGTAAACCCTAAAGAAAAGTTTAGGGAGAATAATGAAATAAAAGAAATAAGACAATGAGAAAATTCACACCTAAGAGAATAAAAAGTGAAAAGAGGAATTCATTCACACATTATCATGTTCATTATCACACAAGAGAAATGGGAGCTAGGAATAATAATAACCAGAGCTAAATGAAGACTAGAAAATGGGGGCAGTTTTGGAGCACAAAACTGAACCAGAACAAGAGATATCATAGCAGTTGGGTATAGCTTGGACACTTGGTTTTGTTCAGGTAGGAGAACTACCCCAAGATTGCAGGAGCATTAAAATACTCTGAATAGGCTGTGGTTGATTGATTTCTCTTAATGGTTGAGGCTTAAAATCCCCTGTAGCATCCTGGAGATCAGGAGCACTAAGTTGGATGTTGGGTTTCCTACTGCCACATAAATTTCCTAAATAGCTTGGGGAACACGTTAAGGGAAAATCAAATATAAACTCTGAACCATAGGGGACTGTGAACTCAGCTCGGGGGTGACCTAGAAGGATGGAGAACTTGCTGGTCAAAGGCTAGGTGTAACGTCCCCTCCATCATGGTAGTGCGATGGAGAGAATGTTAGACTAAATCCAGGGCATCTATCCCCATGATTATTAACATAATTCCCAGTAACATGAAAATGGACATATGCAAATATATATATATATATATATATATATAATAAAACACAACGAAAGTAAATTCTATTACACATTTAGCATAAATTCAAGATATTCATGGTAATCATCAATTAAAGAAATACATTACATAATTAACATAAGAGAGAGTGTACTTATCTTAAAGCAAAGTAGTCCCGAGCAACTGGCTATGCAACTGCAACGTTCCACCCAACCATAGGCCAATTGTGCTCACCAATATTTCAACACAACTACCACCCCTGAGCTAGGCATGATTTCTACAAGGGAAAAGGGAACAATAGACTCACACATAGTCAAATATACCAAAATCAGCTAAGCCAACCCACAGTTGGGTTTATCAAGCTGCTAAGGAAATGGAAGGAAATGAATTGCTAAGCTAGTGGCTCATCCACAGAGCTATGGATACATCTACCAGATCTATCTAGCTTGGTACCCACATTACCTACACACCCAATACAAGGAAGTTTTCCCTTCACTACCAGATAGTACCTCAGGCCATACCTTCCAATCTAGTATTGTTCAAGGTGTGCATAGAAGAGTATCAATCCCTCTTGATCTTCTTGAGAGGTTACCTCCCTCACTAGGTTTATCAAGCCAATTTAGGTCCACTTCCACTCCTAATTTATTGCTCATTGTTCAAACCAAAACAGAGATGCTCATAACAACAAAATCACAAGTGCTGGGCATGGAGAAAAAACGTGGGCAACCCAAAACGAAATGGTAGATGGGGAATCAACCTTGGGAGAGTAAAATCATTTCCAGAAAATGTTCTGGGGCATTCAAGGGGCAGAAGTGACCTCCATAAACCCAAAAATTGTGACCCCCTTCTTTCCAGCCATTGTGCAATACAAAAACTAGTTCCTAGCCATGGAAAATACAGGAAAATGAAAGACCATGTGAAGGAGAAATCCCCAGCTAGCTCAAACTGCGTGAGAGAGCAAAGGCCATGGGTGAAGAATGGATTTGGGCACCATTTAGTGGGTGTTTTCTTTCCCAAGAAGAAAAAGTACGTTTTCCCAAGTTGATGGCTTGCCCATGCACGAAATTGGTTGCCATACCTCTTCATTCCCAAGGCATTAACTACCCCAACCAACTCCTGGAAAAATTAAATGATTGGGTGGATAAGTCAAAATGGGTAGTTGAGGATTTATGGGTTCACTCAATGAAATTTGGATTAAATCTATTGGCTCAAGGGTTTGAATAATTTTCCTCCCTATTCCTTGTAGAATCATGCCCCCATCTCTTGTTGCATTGTATAACTAGTTGTGGGTATTTCATTAAAATTCGTATTTACATGATGTCTTAATATACATTGTGCATGTCCAGCACAAGAACCATAGGCATCTATTTTTAATTGTCGATACAGAAAACACTAAATCAATGGCGGGGCCTTGTCCTTGAGCTCCTCACCATGATTAAATAACAATATTTACATCTCTTACGATTTAATGCAATGGGGTCAAAATGGGGACGTTACACTGGGAGGTTTGTGCTAGGTTCCACTGGTCATCAGAATACATATAAGTTGATATGTTGTACTTGCATGATAAATTTTATGGAACAATTATTAGGATTTGCTTATGAATATTCCTGATGTATTGTTGAATGGTTTGTTTACCATATCTAATCATATATATATTGTTATACTGAAATTCTGACTATGGACATTATATAGATTTTATATCTCTGTAATACTGTACAAAATGGTGGTCTAATTTAATTACCTGCAGTATTCACAGTTTATGTTGATGCAAGAATGAATACATTCTCTGTGCAGTAGGTAGACAGAGATATAGCTTAAATAATGATATATATAAGTCGGAGATAGGAATTAAGGCATGATCATTGTTTATGTTATCTATTGATATGATTTTAAATAGAATATGTTTCTCATATTAATGGCAGAAATGAGGAAAACATGTAAATCGTGAGGTTTACATGTCAAGCCATTGTATTAACTAAGCTTTTATTTCATCCTTGCATAGATAAACATAAATACTGTGATTAAAGTGATTTAAACCTACAATGAGTGGTTTTTCATTTATTTGACAAAGTTTATAAATTCATATTGAATTGGTATATGAATAGCATTTAAAATTCAGTATGGATATCGATTTTGGTTGCCATCAAAATCGTAAACAATAACAAATCAATCTCAGGATGCATTATCATTTTTAGATGCGTTTTTGTCTTGTATATGCGTGCTATTTCATCCATGTATGGAACTCGATTTTATACAAACTCTGTTTATACATAACATTTAGTATGGAATTGGTGTTGGTTTACATTACCCTTGTAAACAATAACCAATTAGTTACTGTATGCATTATTTGTATGTTCAATTGCGTTTTATCTACTGCATGCATGCCATGACTCTCGACATGGGAGAGCGAACTCCCTGGGAAAGCTACTTTCCAAATCATGAAACCACATCATTATGTTAATGACTAGAACCAACTTCAATGCCTAAGGATTTTACAGAAATTAACATGGTATGTATTCACACAACTAACATATATATGCACATGGAGTCTTTGAAAACAGATTTCAAAGAATAACAACAAGTTCTGTAAACTATGTTTCATGCCATGCTTCATGTTTTATAACCAATTCGAATTTAAATATTGGATGCTCAAACAATATGGCGTCCCAATTTATTATGATACTACCGTGTAGTTCGTTTTTATCTTTTTATGTGGGTGTGCCTTAAATTTAGGCATGGAAGCCCGAGTACATGGGTCGCAGCTTCGACCTCTGTGTTTAATCGAAACTAAACACCACATGCTAGACCAACCAGCATTAAAACGATTCATTCATAGTTTCAACACTATATAGATTTTTGTTGAAAGCTAGGGTTGTGTTACCTATCAAATCACGACTTATGCATTAATACATACTTTTAATCATTTCACATTTGTTCAATGAATGTAAATCTATGTTATAATAATTCCGTTCTCATACTTAAAAGAGAAACTAGAGACAGAATGCAACCACATAATAAACAAACCCTGTTTATGATGACGAGCTTGTGTTGAAACGCTTTTTAGACTTTGCATTCATTATTTACAGAACAAAAATATCAAGTCCAAATCTATTGCATTTATATTTCAAAACAGAAATCCCTTCATGGGAGAAGCTTATTTCGAAATAGTGCTTTGAGAACTGACGACAGCCATGGTGGTCGAACCAACATATAAACATTAATAAATTGTTATTCACAGTATACATTTGGTAATGTAGGGATTACATTCACCTACAGGCCGTAAGGTAAAACTGTCAACTAAACACAGTCGTGTACCAAAGAGAACAAGGCCGAGGAACATCTTTGTTTCATGATGCAGACAAGAGAAGAAACAAAGTCTTAAGTAACCCATCTCTAAGCGTCGGGGTGTTTTCACCTGAGGGAAAAGGAGATATCGGGTTACTTGGATACCCTTGTAGACTACTCTCCATTGCTAAGTGGTGGAGCCAATTGTGGTTCTCCCAGCACACCCTCTGCGGTCGTTGCACCTGCTTTTACAAAGTATTTAAACAAGAGTTAGTGGTGAACAACAATACGTAATTGTAAAAACTGAATGGTGAAAGTAGTGGGTGGTTGCAACTGTTTAACTCTGGGATAGGGAAAGAAGCGAGGACCAAGTTTGTGGTTTCACCTGGGCCTACACAAGAACCACGATAATATTAGATTCGACAGCATCAATTGTTACAACTAATTGACAGTGTAAAATCTTGTAACAATGCGTAAACACATGTACCTCTTACCTATTCTACGTGGATACTTTAGCAAGCTGCCGCTTGCTCCCACACACCGAGCTCTGAATCAAGTCGAGAGCACCTTCTTCCTTGTTCGAGTGTGAGCCTTCTGCTCACAGCAGAGGTTCTCTACGAAACCGGTTACAACGACAATGAACAACCTGACAACGAATCTAGGGTTTTGTTGAACACTTTGGTACTGGTTTGGCAGGAGAGGTGACCTATGAGACCGGTTGCACCTTTCGTTAATGGCTTGGTACATCATAGTTTTAGGCGCAAACCACCAAACCGAAATCAACACTGCCGATGTGATCACATTTCCCAACTGGAAGCCTCAGATCATGATCAACGGTTGTAGATCACCTTCGAATTTATTAACCAATAGTGGAGTGTTAATGCAGTAGTTCTCAGAATTGTCAACCTAGTGTGATAGCTAGCGTGGGATGGATGGAACATGAGCGGGATTTTTCCATTTGATGAGTAATGAAAAACATGTTCTCTGAGTATGGAGTCACCTGCCAGGAGGGCACCCAATGGGTTTAAAACAATCGTTTCATGCGTTGAAGTCTGCGTGGCAAAATCGAAGTCAAAGCATAGTCACCCAACATTAAAAATGTTATGCACATATTAACATTTGTGCATCACAACAAGCACCTACATAAATATGTTATGCCATATGATTATCACGATGTTGCCATAGGTTTGAGTTGGTCGATATAGTCATGGTAATGTTTTATGGTTTCACATAAGTTCGACTCTATGTCAACCTTTTGAGCGCATAACCAACATATATATATTATATTACAATATATATGTTACATTAATATATATGTATTACATTTTGCATTCCATTTTATTAATGTTGCTTTGTGTTCGATTATCATATGAAGTTAGTTTGAACGCACGGATTACACTATGTAAGCCTAGGTCTTTACAAAGGTAATCCTAGAGCATAACATAGTATATAGTTAATACATTGTTAATACATAGGTGATATGTTAGTAATATAGTTATAACATATAACTATGTTAAATTTAAAATTGTGTATTCGTTTGAAAACTTTAAAAGGTTAATATTTCATAGTAGTAGCATATTAATAGTTTTAATATAGTTATTCATTGAAATATTAGTGTCGCATATGAATTTATATTGTTGTAAGTGTTTATCTTATAGTTGATATGTAATTGTTTGCAGATGAATTGTCCCTATATACTAACTTGTTCATTTATAGGTACACCGTCATAGTTATAGGAGTTTTCAAGTGTCAACACTTGTATGAAATGCGATAAAAGTAGCAAGTGAAGAATAGTGCACACAGAATCAGAATAATATCTAAGTAGGCTGTAGCGACAGCTAGATTTCATGTTTCCGTAAATGTTTTAGTGATTAAAATATTTGATCAAAAGAAAAAAATGTGTAGAAGAGACGTGACACTGGCTCAGGTGAAGTTCTCCCAACTCCGCATATACTTTGTTGTTACTGCACACATATGGGACTGCGCACTTTGAAACTACCACAATATAATATGATAGTGCAACTCCAGGACTGTGCTTCTATTCGATTACACACATTACAGACTTCGCTGACTCAGTGTCTTTCCATGCCACTACGCATTTAAATTTCTTAGAATTACTTGCACATTCAGTTATACATGTTCAATACTTAACATATTATTCTCATCAACCATACATGTGAAAATACATATAAAAGAATGAACATACATAAACATGAACATAAAAATAAGCAATCTCACAAATTCAATCACACAACACAAGTATTTACGTGTTTCACCCCCAGGATGGGAGCTATGTCCATGGGAATTGTTGTTTATATTAATGGGAAGGGTCAACAGTTCCAGTCTGCACACACATATGCAGAGTCTTCTCTCTACAATGGGTCTCTGTGCACACAATTGCAGAGCCTCTTTCTCTCTTCTTTCTCTTACAATACTTAGTATTTCATCAAGACCCCAAAAAGACCATGAGAGACCAACCATTCCCTTACAAAATTTCCCTCTTTATAGATCGCTCTTGAAGGTCACGTCTTTACAATCATTGTGGGACAAAATCCCTATAGTACCCAAAACCCCCGCAAAAATGGTGCGGTTACCCCGCTAACCAGGCTTGTCATACTCGACCACTACTTCACTTGACTTCGATCACCTTTCTACGCTGCTTCTGGCTCTGCCACCCTTGTGACAGCCACAGTTTTGACTGCGCAGCTTTGAATGCATACTGGCATGTCCCTTTCCTCCGTTCTACTTCTTATGTCGCTATACGTCTTTTGCTCTACTTCTAACGGTCTCCACTGCCATGGTTGTATTAGTACTTTGTCTGTACTGAGGAGACAGGTCGCTTTCCTCCAACTCTGCGCCGCTCCTCACCCTGCTCCCAGGACTTGAGGAGTCCCTTACCCAAAATAGGTCGCTACTGGACCTTGCTTTGCCTCTACTTATTGCCAAAAATAACTACTGCACTGGAGCCTCGCTCCATGAAAAAATGTCTTTCCAAAAAGTGGTCTACTTGGGCCATGCCCAACAACAATCGTTTGCATATGCATTCAAATACTTGGGTAATCTGCTTGTCTTCGAGTCCCACCAATTCCATGAGTCATTCTACTCTTTTGATTCATTCAAAGAATGATTCCATCATCAGTTTCATTAGGGGTCGGTTTCATTCTCGTCACGTGAATGCTTCCAAGTCATGCCATTCCTATGTTCAAGAGAGGTTTTTTCATAGAGTTAATATCTATAGTCATTCTATATTCTATTATGTCGATCATTCCTTAGTCAGTCTCAAGTGCTAATCTACAGTATGATCTACTCCAAAACATTTTCGATCATGCTTCGTGTTGATGATGAGGGAAACATCATGGCCCTCCTTCGATTGGTTTATCCTTGTTGAATTCAACACATCATCCGAGGATTAAACCTAGAAACCAATCAAGTACCTTGGGCCTACATGCCTCAATGAATTGAGTTATCTCACTTTCAACAATAAGTTCACATCAACGAATTTTGATTGAAATATTCCACTGAGTGTTCAACCTCAGATCATTGATTCACATTCAGTGCTATGTACTATGATACCTTGGGGATCATTGACATCAATGATGATTTCCCTCGCACTTGTTAACAATATACATGAACGACATCAAGTGGTTTATAACATGTTCGACTCCATGACATTGTAATCACATGGTTAGAATCGTATCATCGTGAGTTTGACTTGAAGACCCTGGGTTAAGTCATATATCTCACCCAAGTTGCGATGGAGATTTTTTTAGTCATATTACACAGATCCATTTTTATTGGTCGTGGCCGTGTTATCGTCTCATCATGGATCTATGATTGTGTCTAGTAGCCATGATTGTGTTGTTACATCGTAATCTTCCACCCTGTGAGCATCAACATTATTTGGCCTATAGGATCCATTTCAGTGACTCAGATCAACTTATATCCTTCAGAGATACTATTTTTCCCTATTTTTGTTCCTACCCACATGTTGCATCGCTATAGCATGCGTACCCGCAAGTTGCATCACTATAGCCCGCGGGTATCAAGTAAAATGGTAAAAACCACTATTAATTACTTTTTACTCCCAAAAAGCAGTCATTGGGTGACCTTTGGTTCTCCATCTGCCCGAGTAACGTCTCGATGTGTCCTTTCACGTACCTTTGAGAGGACTATATATTGAGCACATATGGCTTATGGACGGGAGAGAGAGGAGAATAGCAAGAGAAATCTAGTGGATTTTTTCCCTATCTTGAGTCTGCACTCATTGATCCTTGTAGTTGTGAACCCTTTATGTTCACCTTCCAAAATCCTATCTAGTTTGAGTTTGCCATTCATGGAGGATTGAAGTGGTAGAGGCACAAGTGGATTGATCTAGATCTTGGTTCAGATTGGTTGCCGGCAAGAGGTCGTATCACTTTGTACTTCTTCTTGTTCATTAATAGAAATGCTCATATTCTCGTCCATTCATGGTGTGAATGTTGTTTATTATACATTGGGTTACATTTTCTTATGATATTATGGACCATTGTTATTGATCATGTTAATCTCAATTATATATTATATGTACTTGTTGGATATTGGCTGTCGAGACTAATTTGCAGACTACAAGTGCATGGATTGAAAGCTCCAATGGGGATCTACATCAAACATTTGGATCGAGGTTGGTTACATTTCTCCATTATCTTAACATTGTCATTTATAATAGCATATCTTTGAGAATTGAGTAGATTTCTGGTAGTCATATGTCTATTGTAGTATTCCCAAGCCATAGTGAGTTTTCTCGAATACATGTGTTCTGTCGATCTTTACTATCATGGATCTACAATGCATTGGTAGACATCCATGTTATGAGTTAGTTTGAGACATGTATCTCAGAGTTAGTTGTACTGTAGAATATCTTTGTTGGCCACTCCAACCGACAATCCTTACTTCTATTTTTTCCCTATTACAAACCATTTCACCTACCTTATTTTGCCAGCTTCATGCTTTGGGTGGAATTCTGTTACACTAAAATGTCATCATCATGAGTTATGTGTCCTATGTATTCCATGATCCCTAAAGTCCCTAAGCTAAACAATGAAAGAGAAGTTGTTGTGATTTCCTTTAACATTTTGTTGTCACTCCGACGTGCCATGCTGTCCAGCAAGGTGCATTGGGTTCAAGGTGACACACTTCGCAACTTAGTAGAGTTCATCAGTGATGCAGTGTGCCCTTGTACAAGGTGCATTGATCCCTCTTTGGCGCATGTTTCCCTTGTGAAGGGTGTGTCTCAATTGGTTAAAATGGAAACATATAAGCTTCGAGCGACTTCTCGAAGCTTGGATGGCGTGGAGACTTATCCCTACTTACTTGGAAAGGTGGCATTCGATCCCCTTGTCTATTGGGATGATCCCTTAAGCCTCTCCCCTAAATCCTCAACCTCTTCTCTACATTTAGATCTATATATATGAACCTCCTCTCCATTGATAAGGGAGGAAGGATAGAGTACCTATATGCTGGTGTAATTTCTCTAGCTGATCCTCTTCATCCATTAGGAGGATAAGCATTTGATCTTAAAAGGATAGGATTGTTGGAAGGAGGTTATGACATCAAAGCATCAGTCGTAACATCTCTCCCTTTGTACTTATTACTATTACATTTAATACAAGTTCTTTCCATAAACTTTGTTGTGTTAATAATGTTTATGATTAACTTCTTTGACTGTTAATCTATATCAATTCACATCCATGTGATTTTATTATTTGTTTGTTTCCACATGTCTTGTCTGGTTTTGCAGCTAAAGATCTGTACTTGGAGCTTGGAGCAGCAAGGAGAGGGGAACTACATACTTGAGATAAGCCACTTCTTTCATTTGTCTTGCATTTCAATTGATCTAGGAAATGTATTTGTGTTATGTATTCATTTGTTCTAGATCTGAACCATTCGGACTAGGGAGATCTATTTGAGTCTGCTCATACATATTTTTCACAAACAAGTGCACTTATGGAGGTGGAGGCTAAATTCTAGATTACAACTCTTATAATATAGGGATAAGGCTCATAAATGAAAAAAAACAAACATAAATGGGAGAGAATCTATCCCAAGGAGGGAGCACTAGGAAGGAGGGGACCACTAAGGTATGCATAAGGTGCAATAGTAACTCCATATTCCATAAAAATAAAAAATAGGGTATGTTGTACAATGTTTGGGTTACCAACATTACTAATTTCACCAAGGCACAAAATGAACAAGGATGGACAAAATCAATCCATATTTGTTTTCTAAGGTGCTAGGGATGTCCCCTCACACTATGGAATCCATGGTCTCCCATACTCTTTTAGTTTCATTTTTTGAGCTAGTTGTTTATTTAATTAAGAGAAAAAACATTCAATGATAACAACAATGACAATAACAACTTAAAAATTAATAATAGTGCCAAAGTCCATAATCACATCATCAAACAAATCATCATACGTACAAAGTCACATTAATAAACATAACATAATTCCATAGTCAAATAAAAGACTATAAGTCTAGGGCTTAACAACCGGGGTATTACATTGTACCTCAACCGAAAATGAGATTTTCTTTGATAGTTATGCCTAGTTATAGATTAAAGTATCAAAATAAAGGGGGATTCAACTAAGATGAAAATTCCAAGGAGGGTTTTGTAGATAGCACCATCTATGTGCCACTTTAGGCCAGCAAACCAGTCCTCTAACCAAGGGAGGGAACCCTTCAATAATAAGTAGGTATGAATCCTAGTATGCCACCCTAGGTACCTTTCAGATATACATGTAAAACTTGATTGGGTTTAGAATTGCAATATAAGGTGCTCATGGGAAAATTTCAGCCATGGAAACAAATGGAAAATGAGTGTTGTATTTAAATGGGAGGCCCAAATATACCACAAGACTTTAAAAATAAAATTAAGTATATTTCACAGCAGCCTTAATCATAACCAACTCTCAGAAAAGAAGAAACAACAACATAACATACAGTCAATTGACAAAGGATGTTTTAAGTTCCAATCTCTATGTATGTTAGCTATTGTTTGAAAATCACACTGGTGCGTAAAGTTCATATACATTTAACTCTAGGCCATCAAAGGAAGACTTGACATATTGCTTCAAATATATTTAAAACATGTACAAGATACTATTAATTCAACAACCAACAACATGATTTCCTTGGTCTTGGTTTCTTAAACAACAAGAATCTCAAGCATTCACGAATAAAGAAATTTTAATCCAAAAATATCAGTGGTAGTATTTCCTTGGTCCTGGGTATTTCCAAAGTTCAATATCTCATTCGATGTAAACAAAAACACTTTACATCCAAAAAACCCATTGGAATGCTTTCCTCAGTCCTAGGTACCCTTAGAAATATGATATTTACATTTATCTTATATAACATAATACATTAGAGGGGATTAGTTCATCTCTACCCAGGTCTTATTATCCATCATATCAACAACAAAATTTCAGAAGACTGAGACAATGAAGAATGCGGAAAAGGAAAGAGAGAGAGCTGACTGATGTAATAGATCCAGGCGACTATCTTCAACCTTGAAACTCATGAGAAACAATCAAACCTCCTATGGTGCCTCTTCCGACTGAGATTTTATATGATTTCTGATGCTGACTGTATTCTATTCGATGGAAACACAGGGTTTCCATGTTCATGGAATCCATATTTTATTCGGTAGTTTCCATAATTGATTCTCAAGAGTACCTTATCCCAGTATGCCACCACCTCCAGGATTCAAATTTTCATCTTCCTTTCACTATCTAGCATTTTTTTGTACACAACTGATTCTGGTACTGAACAACAATGGGGAGAGTGTTTTTTTTGTTTAATCATCACCAAGGAGGGATTGTCCCATGATGCACTAGCTAAAAAAAATTCAAGAGAGCTTTCCATTTTCCTCATTGCGATGCGCTAGGGGACAAACTTCATAGAGATGAATTTTCCTGTAGGGCCTTTCTTTGTGGGAGGATCTATAATAGGAAGGGGCCAATATTCATAAACATAAATTGATGTGGTTCATCAAGGATGATCTCTCATGTATCGAATAGATACATGACTACAAGATAGAGTATGAGTGCGACTGCCTATATTTTTTGCATATTCATCCCAGGCATTTTCATTTATTCTCTCAAGCTTCCAAATTATATGGAGATGGTGTATGTGAATCCTAAGGTAGAGTGTATCAGGGAGAATAGAAGGACCACTATAATAGAAAGTTCACTAGGACTTCTCGATATGCTTATTTATTGTGGCCCCTGTCACCCCATTTGAGAGCGATGTTTTGAAATGATGATTTAATGTGAGCTGCAGTGTGTAGTGATCAACAGGGTGCTTCATTCGAAAGCAATTAAGCCGGGATTTCTAGGAAATTGCCTTATATGGTGATGATGAAAAATTGTTGGTACCAAAAGGTAAATTGAATTGTCATCACAGAACAATGCGCAAGATGATAGCAAGTAGGAATGATAAGTTATGTATTGCGGGTGGCATCATTCTGCATCTATATATAGATTTAAGAGGAGGAGGATATCCCTGCGAGAATCTAGATCTAGCGTAGGATAATAATGAACATAGATTTGGTCACTTGAGAAAGGATTCTTAATGATAGAAATCACATGATTTCGGGAGTGAGTCAGATTGAGATTTATGTGCACAGGATAAGAAATAATTAGCAGTTAATGATGCGAATAAGGTGATGGGATCACAAGAAGGAGATTTAGGTTTGAGGAGGCACATATTGTTGACGCTGGCACTCCATGTTTTCAAGGATGAATGCTAATTTGAATCAGTGAGTATAGTTTTGATTGGCTAGACAATCATGTTGCTATGTAATTTTTACGACGACTGCATTGGAGGCTTGATTCTTCTTTGATCACCATGAATGTTGGCTTGATATCTTGGAAATGATCACTTGGATATCTTCTATGGAATTCTCCTATGCAGGGTCTTCAGAGTAGGCTTGGGAGAAATTTCTTTCCTCATGGAAGGTCTCTTAATTTATGACTACAAGGATTAACTTCAACAATCCTTCATGGGTCATGTCTTACACTCTACGAAAGATACATCATTTCTTTCTATGGGCACCTATCAGACTATCAATGGCCTAAATTTTATTTTGGGGAAGACACGTGCATGGATTCCAGCCAATGGTGAGTGGAAGGATTTTCTCAATTTGACACTTATTCTGAAAGACACCAATGGAAAAAATGTATCCAAAACATGTTACGCGATCCCATCCAGACCATTCACAGGATACATATTCCTCTTTGTATGTACGAGCCTTGTTCTCTCCAATGGATTAGACTTTATTTTGACTATCTGCGTGATTTAATCTAGGTCGTTGGTCGGTTGATTGATCCACATCACAGTTGGAATTATTGTCGGAGGCTAACTTCGACACATCTACGACAAGTCATCAACGTTGACACAACTTCGACAAGTTCCAACTTCGACATGGCTTCAACAACTCTATGACTTCGAAAATTTTTGCGACCTCAAATTTTTGCAACATCGACATGCAACATCGATCAATGACTTACGACTATCGAACTTTGACAGACTGTATCTCTGTCTTCCAGTCAACTGTAATGGTTGAACTTCCAAACCATTCTAACTTCTCTTGTAACTGAACGTAACGGGAAAGCACCCAAGCATCTCAAAACTCTCTATATAAGCATGTAAACTATTGTAATATACAACATAGAATCAATCGATGATCTCATATCCAGTAATAGAAGATCAGTTTGGATTCTTGCATATTGTATGTGTATATTTTTGTTTTGTCTGGGTAGTGTATTCCCGCTTTGTGCATTTTTTTTCTTAAGATTACTCCATAACAAAGCCAACGCATTTAGTCGAACTATTGTCCCCCTCGTGCTTCCTGGCCACATGCGAATCATTGGTATCAGAGCACTAAAATTTTTTCATGCTTAAGTTTGCGTAGACACTTCCAGCGAAGTTACCGACTTATGCCTGTTCAAACACGCTCACAATCTCAGCAATCCAAGCAAACGCTACCTCCAGAAATAGTAGAAGAAATAGACTATAGACATGCAGACAATGAGACAACACAACTTATTGAGCAAGCGCTGACTCGACAATGAACTGAAATGTTTTCCCAGTTTGATGAAATTCTCACGTGATTTGCTTCGACATCAAAAGGATTTTCAACGAGAACTCACTCCGATAAAATCAACCCCTTCAAAGTGCAAATGAATTTGGACATACCAAATCCTGAAGGAAAGATTTACGCGGAATCCGTCGACAATTGGGTACAATAATTGGAATCCTATTACTTGGTGAATCAACTCTCAGAAGCTGACAAGATCACCATTTCATCCTTAAAGACGTCAACATCTATGCACTGTTGGTGGGAGAACCTCTCGACAAAGATGGAGAAAAGAGGAGACCCCATCGACACATGGGATAAATTCGTCGAACAAATATGAAAAAAAATTTACCCTCCCAAATACCTTGAGCAATAGTATCAGAAGTGGCAGTAGCTAAGGCAATGGAAAGACCAATCAGTACAGAGTTACACTGACGGGTTCTATTTACTCATAGCTAGACTTGGCGTCCAAGAAGAAGAGAAATTGCTTGTTCTGAAGTACATCAGCGGATTGTCCCAGTATATTCAACAAGAGATGGAATTTATGACTCTCAATACGCTTGTGGATGCATTCCACTATGCCAGCAAACTTTAAACCAAGTAAAAAGGGAAAGTACGCTTCACGACAAAGATGAAATCAGGAAGAACACCTAACAAGAAGACATCAGCCGACTTTGACAAGTCTAAATCTTCTCAGTCGACTCTGCCAAAGACAGATCATGACAAAAATCCTTTTCAGAAAAGGGAACGTAGAAAACAACTACCGACCGGAAAATGGTGCGATTACCACCACTCATATTGGCATGATACATCTGAATGCGAAGCTCGAAAGACATTTTTGGAAAAAGTGTCGACATCTGACACATTCGACAAGACGGTGGAAGAATCTGATCCAGATGCAACAACCTTTTTGACATCAACATGACCACTCCAGGAGCCTCGACTATCGTGGATGAGGAGGAACGAGAGTTCCTGTTCCATACATGTATATGGGTCCAGCACAACCAATTATATCTAATTGTGGATAAAGGTATCCAGAAGAACTTCATTTTTGAATATCTTGTGAGGAAACTAGGTCTTGTCACCACTCTGCATCCTCAGCCTTACAACATCAGTTGGATGAAGGATGGACAGGAACTACAGATTACCTGACAATGCAAACTCGCCTACTTCATAAAGCCTTTTGAAGATGAAGTACTCTACGACGTAGAACCACTCTTTGTATCCGATGCCCTATTTCGGAAACCTTACCTATGGGATCTCCATGGAAGTTATCGGTCACAAGTACAGCAGGTGATTATCAAAATCGAGAATCGATGGTACAACATTCCAAAGCAACAACCTACACCAATGTTTTCAATGATATCTTCTAAACATAAAAGGAAGCTCATCAATCATGCTGATAAGTTCACGTTAACCATGATCAAACCGCAACATTCTAGGAATACTACAACGACGAGTCGACTCATCGACCAAAGCAGCTTTCAACAGAAGTAGTTGATCGAAAATGTTCTTGACGAGTATCGGAGTTTATTCCAAGAGCCGAACGGAATACTTCAACATTGCCAGGTAAAACACTTCATTGAACTTGCTCCTGGTTCTTCTTTTCCTAATGCATTTGTTTACCGAAGATCCATTCTCGAAAATGAAGATATTCGCAGACAAATCCAAGATTTGATCAACAAAGGTCATATATGACTTATCTCCTCCCCTTGTGGAATTCCAGTCGTCCTCGTTCCAAAGAAATACGGGACTTGGCACATGTGAATCGACTATAGGGAACTCAACAAAATTTCTGTAAAGAATCGCTACCCTCTTCCGCGGATAGACGAGCTCATCGACTGTTTGAAAGGTGATAAATTCTTTACTAAGCTCAACCTCAAGTCGAGATATCATCATATTCCAATCAAGCCCTCAGATGTGTGGAAAACTGCTTTCAATACCAAGGAAGGATTGTTTGAATGGTTAGTCATGCTTTCCAGCTTAACCAATGCACTTGCAACCTTCATGCAGTACATGAACAACATGTTATGACCTTTCATCGGCAAATGGGTCATTGTCTACCTTGAAGACATATTTATTTTCATTCAATCATGGGAAGAACATGTCAGACAGCTTCTATAAGTCCTCAACACTCTCCAACAACATAGACTTTACTTGAACATGGACAAATGCACCTTTGCGAAGAACAACATCAAATATTTGGGGTGTATAATTGACTCTGTAGGCATTCATGTCGATCCACACAAAGTACATATCCTCAAATATTGGTCCATTCCTCAAAGCATTCAAGAAATAAGAATTTTTCTTGGTTTGGAGAATTTCTATCGACAGTTCATACTCAGCTTCAGTCACATAGCCAGGCCCTTGAATCAGTTGACAAAGGGAAATGGAAAAAAAATCTTCAAATGGACATCGACACAACAAGAAGCTTTTGAATAGCTCAAGCACAAGCTCTGCACTGCACCAGTACTTGTGTTACCTAATTTTCATCATCCCTTTGAGATTGAGACAGACGCATCGGACTATGCCTTGGGTGCAATGATCACTCAGTGTGGTCACCCAATTGCTTTTCATTCCGAAACTTTTAACGACACAGTTAGAAGATATTCAACATACGAAAAAGAACTGTACGCCATTATGCAAGCTCTCAAGAAATGGAGGCATTACATCATTAGAAAGGAAACAATTATCCTAACTGACCATAAGCCTCTACAGTTCGCTCCGACCCAGTCAAAACTAAAAAAAACTAGACAAATCAAGTGGATTAATTAACTACAACAATTCCAGTTGGTGATTAAGTATCAGAAAGGTAAGGCTAACACTTCCGTCGATTGTCTGAGTCGACCAAACATTACTCTCCTTTTCATAGTGATGATTAGGTAGGGTTACAACATGATGACCACTTGGCCTAAATTATATCAGGACAACATCGACTTTTCACTAGTCTACCGACAGCTTCAGACTGACAAGTCGTCGACCTCTGACTACGTCCTGAAAGACACCTTGCTATACAAGCTTGGATAGCTTTGTGTACCAATAGGTGAGCATCGACAAAAACTCATTTGGGACGTGCACTACAACAAGAATGCAGGACACTTTGGAGTAGCAAAGACACTCGCTATTCTCCAGAAGTATTTATTTTGGCATACACTTAAAATTGACGTCAACAGGTACATTCGATCATGCGTGGTTTGTGCCATTGCTAAACCACCTAATCAACAACATGGATTGTATACACCTCTGCCAGTTCCTCGTCGACCATGGGAATCTATTTCTATGGAATACTTGACAAGATATAGTAATACCAAACATCATCACTACGCGATCTTAGTAGTAGTCGACAGATTTTCCAAGATGGCCATTCTCATACCATGCAAGAAGACCATGACAGTGCAACAGACTACTCATCTCTTCTTCACACATGTTTGGAAACACTTTGGTTTACCCACAACCATTACTTCCGACCGATATTCCAGACTCATCAACATATTTTGGAAGACTCTCTGGCAACATCTGGACACACGACTCTCATTTTCGATAGCTTTCCATCCTCAGACCGACGGACAAACAAAAGTTGTGAGTACAACTGCTTCGCATGTACAACCATAAGCATTGACGCACATGGGATGAAAGTCTTCCATGCATACAAAACACTTACAATCGTGCTGTTGTTGCAGCAACACCCCTCCCCAAAATTTTGTACATGTTGGGGCCCCTCCTGTATTTTTTGTAGAAAGTTTGCCTGAGAAGCCATACCAGCCGTCAGCCCTGTTTTCAACATAAAATCTTACCTCCCTACTGAGCATCTTGCCATCAATCCTTCCGTGTTTTCCCCAAAGAGCCTAAGAAGAACTTAGTTTTTCCCCAACGTTTTGGAATAATTTGGACTATCTCCACGACTTCAAAGACAAACGTCCAATCTTTCCGAAAGAAGGACTGAGATTTTCTTTGTCAAAATCCGCGGAAGACATTGAAAATTAGTTCCCGAAACAACGGAAGCTTTCGCTCAAGCCTTCCGCAACCGCGGAAAGGTTCAAGTTATTCTCCCGAAACGGCGGGGGAATTCAACAAAACCACCCGAAACGGCGGAAGCCATTCTCATAGACCGCACGCCTAAGTCTTCCGAAGTAAAAGGACTTGGATTTTTTTTTCGATCATTGCTTTTGCGGAACGGTTCAAGTTCCGAAACGACAAAACCTCCCGAAACGGCGGAGCCCTTTACTCAAGCCTTCCGCAACCACATAAAGGTTCCGGCTTGCCTCCCGAAATGGCGGGACTCATTCGCCTTAGTCTCCCGAAAAGAACTTAGAACTTTTTTCAACCGTCCGCGGAGAGATTGGAGTTTTCTTCCCGAAACGGCGGGGACAGTTCGTAAAACGCTCCGAAACAGCGGAAGGGATTAGGAAAGACGCTCGAAAAAGTCGGATTGGTTTGTTAAACTTGCGGAAGGTTTTGATGAAACCCTCCCGAAACGGCGGAAGCCATCCGCATAAGTCGCGCGGAGGAATTCACGTTTTGTTTCCGAAACTATGAAAAGGACTTAGATTTTTTTGGAGAACTTCGGCGGAAGCCTTCAGCCTTTTGCTCCTGAAACCGCGGAAGCTTTCGGGCTACCCTCCCGAAACGGCGGAACCAAACCACTTAAACCGCTCGAAAAAGGACTTCGAAACGATCCCAGGAAACTGCGCGGAAGAGTATAAGTTCTCCTTCCGAAACGGCGGAAGCCATTCACAAAAGCTTTCCGAAACTAGCGGGAGCCTTCGCGAAACCCTCCCGAAAATCAACGAAACTTTGAATTTTTTGGTTCGCGGAAGCTTTCGAAAAAGCCTTCCGAAAAACATCGGGAGCATTCACTATATCGTTCCGAAAGGGCGGAAGCCTTGGCGTTACCCGTCCGCTACGCGGCGGTCTTTCACGGAAGGCTTCGATTTTCCTTTCCGCAGTAAGCCCCGAAACGTCGGAAGCTTTCATCGAACCCTTCCGCAACGGCGGATATGATTCGCAAACTGGCCCCGCGAATGACGGTTGCACGAAAACCGAGATCGTTTGACATGACCGCTACGTGCGGCGAATTTAAACCTCGTTCTAACCGCGCCACCTACCGAATTGAATGCTCACACGTGCCTTTTTTTTATATAATGCGGTAGGGGCTCGACCCAATACACCATTGTTTTTTGAATTCGCCAACGACGTGCGACGCCGTGCAAATCGCTCCAACTCACCTCGCTCGTCCGTGCTCGCGGCCACCTCGCTCAAGCGATCCCCACGGTGCCAGGTAGGATTCTGACTTGGGATTTCGCCATTGGGTTGTCTTTGGTAGGAAAACATTGGGTTTTAGTGGGATTGTGATGGGCAACACACCCGTCAAGGGCTATGTTTTGCCCGTCAGATACAGTGAACGGAGTTTTCGCCATACAAAATCGTCATAGACCTTCGTTAAAACATTAACATTTTATTTCAATGGTGGTGGGTGCGGGCGGTTAATCATGTCCCATATTTTTTAAAAAAACCCCGGGCCGCGCCCCTCGTCTTGGGAGAATTTGTCGAAGCCCCATGGGCTTTCCATGTCCCCGGCCGTAAACCCAGACTTAAAACCCTGGGCCCTTCCATAAGCCTCAGCCCCTACACGCGAGCCGAAACCCGTGAACGTTGAAGCCACGCGAGCCGAAACCTGAAGCCATGGCCGCCCTAGCACTCCCCGTCAGCATATCCCCGGCGCCGTCACCTTCGCTCGGACTAAGGTATCCCGTAGTGACTCGGCGAGTGGCCGCGCGTGACGATAGCATTCAAAGCCCTCACCGAGTCAACCCGCGTCTCCCCGCCATCGACCTCTCCAACCGCAGCTACAACGAAAACATCTCCCTCCGCAAGGCGGAACCGGAAGCCAATTGCTTCCGCAAACCACCTATCGGTCCGAAAACCAATGGCTTCCGCAACATAGCTTATCCCCTCGGGAGCATTGCAGACTCGTCTTTTAAGAGCTTCAAATGTTTCAATTTGTGTCTTATGTTGAAATAATGTTTTGCTTCCTAAATATTTGCTTCATTGACTTATCTCATTAAAACGATGTTGCTCTCTGCGAAAGCTTTACAGCCTGTTGCTCAAATAATGACTTTGATATGGATGTTATCAGGGATAAATCAGGATGCCGAAAACCGGTAAGAAGAAGGTGAAGATGACAGAAAAGAAGCCTGCCCCTCCCAAGATTGAAACCTCGCTCCAGGACACTAGGTGCACTACTAGCGTCCCTCCAAAAATCAGATGGGAAGACATCTACAGAATGATCCGGGACCAAGAAATCCCAGATATGCTGCTAGAGGAAGCACCAATCTATCTTAACATCAGAGCCTCAGGCATAACTAGAGCCGCTACCCGCCCTGAGCTGTTCCCCTGTGCTGAAGTGATCGAGTGGATACTGCAACATGCAGATGCTGAAGGGAGAGTGATAAACGATAGCGGGAAAATGGCTATCGCCTCGTTTCAACCCGCGTATATTGCGGCAGCCTACAGATTTCCCCGTGTCCAACAAGCTCTGACTGACGAATGGTTGGGCCAAATGGATAACGTCGAGATGGACAAGAAGCTATTGAGGGGAGGGAAGCATTTGAGGAAGAAGGGAAATGATGAATATGACGTGCAGAACCTGAGGGCCCCTTTCAGATTGATCGCTTTAATGCTGTGTAGAATCTTCGGCATGCCCGATGGCACAGTATACAAGATTCAGTGGGTCCCTATCATTCATTATGTGGCATTTCAGGGGACAGTGTTTGACTGGGCCACTATCTTGTCAGATAGTCTGGCCTCAATGATAAGTGCTGCTAAGCCCGGGCTGGCCTTGAAGAAGGCTGAATTCTTCATGTCTTCATACCTGATAGATTGTATCTTGGCCAAGATAGAGTTCCCCAAATTGGGGTGTGCATGGGATAGGGCCACCGCCCCGGTCTACGTCGCATTCAAGATGTTGTGGGCTCAGAACTACAAGCCCAGCTACAAACTCATCTGTGAGGGGTTCATCATGCCCCTATACGAGAAAATGTTCAAGGAGGAACCAAATTGCCTGTCACAAAATGCTTTGGAAGTCCTTGGGGATTATGGGGACTTTTACTTTTCAGAACAAGGTACCTACCTGAGAATGTTCGGAGGGACTAAGCCCCCATACATATTGCCGCAGTATGCCACAGACTATGTGGTGCTCAAGGAAGCAGTAAGACAACTCTTCTTGGATGGGATTGGAGCATTCCTCCACAAGCTACACAAGGCTTCCTTTCCCCCCTTACCTTTCTGCATAGGTGCTTACAAGTTTTCAGGGGTGGCCTCTGCCGACGAATTTGTTCAAGAGTTGAAGGCCTTCCACTTCGGTGAGGTCATCTTCCACAGGAACGACAGAAAGGGTAAAGTGGCCGAGCATTGCAAGGGGAACTATGCTAACTTCGAATACTCCCACTACCCCGATGCCGAGGAGGAAGCATTCAGAGGCATCAGCAACATGACTGAGCTACGGATCTGTCGCCAAAGTACTGGAGCGAGCTCTAGTTCAACCAAAGCCCAGAAGACCATCCAGCAAAAGGAGAAAGAAGCCAAGGATGCCCGAGCTCAGGAAGAGCTCAGATTAAGAGAAGAGGCAAGGTTACAAAAGGAAGCCGAGGAAGCAAGAAAGCAACAAGACATTGAAAATGAAAGACTGCAGAAGGAGGCTGAAGAAGCCCAAAAGCAGAAAGAAGCAGAGACTGAGCAAGCTGAAGCAAGGAAGAAGGCGGAGGAAGAATTGAAGGCAAGGGAAGATACCGAGGCAGGTGGGTCCGGTGTACAAGACATGGAGATAGACACCTCTCAAGCAGGTGGCTCTGGTACCCAAAAGGAAGGAGCAGACCCCGCTCAGGAAGTCCGAACCCCACCTATGGAAGAAGACATAGACATCATAAACCGACCAATTGTCCCATACACTCCATCTGGGAAGCGTACGGTGTCCAAATGGATGAGTTTGTCTATGACAAGAAAAGGAAAACAATGGTCCTCCAATCAGAAGAGAGGATTAAAAGTCCCTTCCATGATGACATAGTTACTCACCGAGAGGTCGCTGTCATGCAGAACACAGATGCAGATCCCATCGCCATGGCATCTGCAGTTATAGCAACAGCACAGGCATCATTTGCCAATGTAGGGGTTATAGTCAAAGAAAATATATTGACAAAGAAGAGAGCACGCACCCTGCAACAAAATGTGGCTAATGAGCAAGCCCAAAGGGACCTGGCAGTAAACAAATATAATTGCTTGTATGCTGAGCATAGGGAGCTGTCAAACAAGTACAGTCACCTGGAGGAGGAAAAGGACCAGCTAGCACTCCAGATAATGATTGCAGAAGCGGAGAAGAATGGAGCAGAATAAAAGGCTTCCCAGTTAGAAGCAGACAAGCAGACATTAGCTGAGCGTTTAGAGCAAGCGGAGAGCAGAACCTTGGACATGTCTCCCTTCCACGAGCTGTCATGCAATATCCTGCAGCAAGTGTATGGCTCTCAAGAGCTAATCACTGACGAGGTATGCAAACTCAAGGCCATGATGGGTAGGCTAAAAGAGGTCAATACGGAAGCCCACAGGCTCAAAGCTAAGAATACCCGTGTCAAGGCAAATGTCATAAGTTAGATGGCATGGAGGGAAGGGAAAGGAGGTTTCCCCCCGCATCTTCCTTTTAAGACCATGGAAGATTTTAATGAAGATATAGCCTTGTTGGAGTTTGGTAGGAACTGTGCCAATAAGCTAATGGCCAGTGTGCAGAGGACAACAGATAGAATCAACAACCTATACCAAAAGCTCAAAGGAGTCCATGACAACTGCACATTGAGTTTCCCTCAGACCCTAGAAGACTTCCCGGAAAAGGAGCAGCGGTTGTCTCAACTGAAAGAAGAGCTAGGCGTCCAGATGGAGTATGTGAAAAGCATTGATGTCCTGGCCATGGATGATCTCCAACATTACATCGGTTCATCAACACTTCACAATCATCTGCTGAAGGAAACATATCAAGTTGCTGAAGCAGAAGTACAAAGCATTAAAGTAGAGCTCGGGAAGAATGTAACTTCTCAGAAAATCCTGTTTCCTGCTGCAGCAAACATAATCATCAGGGACACAGGTGTGTGGCACAGCTACATAGAAGAGGAGGTCAGGAAAGCTGCAGCAACAGCAGGAGCAGCATCAGCAGGGGATTCGAGGGCCTCTTCCCAGTCAGCATCAGTGACCATCAACTTGGGCGACCCTGTGCCAGCAGAAGCTCGCGCACAGGAATGAAGAGGCTGAATTCAGTGAGCCACTCTCTGCAGCCAAACACGTGCCCAGCAGGGAAAGCTTTGATGTTAACAAATTTTCTGTTACGTATATTTTGAATATGTAAGGCGTAAGCCATGGGACAACTGTCCCTATTTTTTTTGTCAAAATATTTTTGTAAAGGAAGTGGCCATTTTTGGTGGTCGATTATAGTAGAAATCCCTGTAAATGACAGGTGGAACGTGCTAGGTGTCAGCCCAAAGGGCAAAGTTGTAGCTATAAATAGCATCTAGGAAAGATTTGAAAGGACTTTTGGGCAGGGAATGAAAATTTTGGCAAACGATATGAGCTATCTTGTATCGGGTCTGTAAATTGAATTTTCTAATAGAAGCCACGGGAGATGGACGTTTTGCATGGAATGTTGGATTGTTGTATATTGGACTATTCTAATGACTGCAGTTCTGTATTGTGAGATCATTCTTATCATCCGAACTACTTCTTTGTATTAATGATTTTTGCTCCTTACTGTGCATACGAATTTTTCCCATTTTCATGGACAATGAATGCGTTTCATATTAAATCAGGAGCTACCTGCTGATGTTTTTATTATTGCTGTAGATTTCTCTTCTAGATCGAATGGCTAACTGTTCTTTCTTCAGGATAATTTGTATGGCTCATTGTTCATGCCTTTAAATTGCTCCTTGCAGGGATCTTTTAGTTTAATTCCAGTTTCGTTGCATCTAGATCTGTTTCTTTATTCTTGTTACGTAGATCAAATAATTTTGCTTTCTTCTGTTCATGAGCAATAGATGCGTTCTTTAAGTTCCATTTTAGATCTGTTTCCTTATCCTTTAGCTTTCCTCTGTTTTCTGAGCAATGGATGCGTTCCATGTTGAATGAGAAGCTATCTTCTCAGGATCTTCATATTGCTGTAGCTTTGACCGTGAGAAATAATAGCTATATGTTCTTTGTTTACGATATCTGTTACAGTCGATTGCTCTCCCCTTAAGCGTGTTCCCCTGCAGGGATAGATAGACGCATTCCCATTTTTTAGGCTTAGATCTGTTTTAATTGCATTTAGATTAAGTATAATTTAGGCACTTACATCTCATATAAAAGACACAAAAAAAAACCCAAAAGAAAGGTGGATCGGGCCATAACCGGTAAACTCGGATTTAAAATCCAAAACCACGGTTGCCGGAACCGCTAACCGGACGGATTCCCTACACCAAACGGGAGATAGTCTAATTGGGACCGTCTCTCGGGGAGAATCCCTTTCTGATTGATGCTACGATATCCGAGGCATCAACACGTGCTCAGCACATATATACAGGAAAGAGTCCATTGGATATCTATTACGTATTTCAACCCTCAGTGCCTATCGACTTGATCATCTCCTCGACACAGCCGAACTCTAACACCAACTACAGCTAGCGAGAAGTTTACAAATCCTTGAAGTTTCGAGATCAAATCTGCGACATCTAGAAGCAAGCACGGGAAATGTTGCAATAAGAAAATGAGAAAGATAAGGCTCGACACGACAAGCATCGTATTCCTCATTCATTTCAAATTGGGGATAAGGTATGGTTACATCTCAATAAGGAGCATTTCACTGGTCCATTCAAGAATCTCAAACCTTTGCGATATAGTTCATACAGTACTCTTTGACAGATTGTCGAAAACAATTTCTAGCTTGACATTCCTGCATGTCTGGGTCTACATCTAGTATTCAATGTGGATCTACTTCGACCATACCATGCACCACTGTTGGAACAAAACGACTTGCAAATAATAGAACCCAACGACATCAATCCATTTGTCAGGATCCTCTTCCTTGTGACATCATTGTGGGATGATGAGTACACCTTACAAGGACGAACACAATTCTCTTGTTTCAGGTTGCTAAAGCTAGACAAATCCCAACACAAGGAAAGTGGTACTCTGCTACTGAACTGACTGAAAACTTTCCTCACCTTCACGAGCAAACAATGGGGACCATTGTTTCTTAATAAAGGAGGTCTGATCCACATCATAGCTGGCATTATTGTCAGATGCTAACTTCGACACATCTGCGACAAGTCATTGACATTGACACAACTTTGACAAGTTCTGACTTTGACATGGCTTTGACAATGCCGCAACTTCGACAAGTTCCACGACATCGACATGCAACGTCGATCTGTGACTTGCGACTGTCGAACTTTGACAGATTGTCTCCTTGTCTTCCAGTCAACTATAACGGTTGAAATTCCAAACGATTCTAACTTCTCTTGTAACTTAACATAACAAGAAAGCACCCAAGTGTCTCAACACTCTCTATATAACCATGTAAACTATTGTAATATACAACATATAAACAATCGATGATCTCATATCCAATAATAGAAAATCAGTTCGCATTCCTGCATATTGTCTGTGCATATCTGTGTTCCATCTGTGTAGTGTATTATTTCTTTGCGCATTTTGTTTCTTAAGATTCTTCGATAACATAGCCGACTCATTCAGTCGAACTGTTGTCCCCCTCATGCTTTTTGGACACGTGCGGATCATTAACAATTTGTTTGAATCCCTTGCTTATTATAATGCCTCCAAAGGTTTAGATTTGTCTTAAAAATATGCAGTATTACATTTGGGCCATCAATAGAATATTTTGTTGTTTAACTCTGCCATACATTTATTTACCTCTAAGGGACCTTATCTAATATGGTGGAATGTGCAACTTGATATGGGTTGTTAGTGAGGCAAGCCCACTATTAAGTTCCTTGCATGATCTGGGCCTCTAACGGTCATGATCTATATTTGAAAGTACATATTCTTTTATCTAAATTGCGGGTGGGAGAATCCACTAGATAATCCTCTTGTTGATCACTTCCTTTGAATGGCTCAGATTTCTTGCATGAGGTTTGACATTTGATGATCTCTTGTCGCCTTTTTTTCTTTAATTTTTTAGTGTTCTTTTGGATTAGAGAGGGATCGGTCATAACTTGCAGGAAAAAAGAAGGCTACAACATTCAAATCCTTCTAAGGGGTGGATCTTCCTTATGAGGTGCCAAGAATCCATTTCAAATTTTTGAGAGTAGCAGACCCGTTCCTTTTGCTTCCATTGGGTTATGGAGTCAAACTTGGACTTGTACTTTTGTGTATTCAAAGGTATTTCTGAAAGACAAAATTTTGATTTTGGACTTTCTTGCTTACTTGACGAAGAGTAGGACATCAACTATGATGCCTTTTAGGGGATACAAAAAACTATACAAACAATAATCGACGAGATATGAAATCCAAGGAACTATAATACATATGTGAAGTAATTTATTCTTTTAAGGAGGAAAGATATTTTGGATACATATCGTAGGTGGGTGTTCATCATACTTCCCTTCAGGAATTTTGAGCTTCATCAGGAAGGGTGACTAATTTGTGATCATTTGGATGATGGGTGAATTTAAACAAAGGTTTCCATACTGGAAATGTCCTTTGGGTTCCTCATGTATTTCCTCTTAGGCTAACACCAAGTTTCTTTTGAGGGAAGTTGGATGTTCAACTTCTGTTTTGCATGCAAAACCAAAACTTTCTTGGTTTGTGTGGAAAGGAATTTGGCGATGCTCCTATTTGCAAAGTCCTGCATTTGTTCTTGTTCCAGTCCTATCACTTGCCCATTGATTATTTTCCCTTTAGATACTAGTGATATCATCAGTCCTGAACTGATTTTTGAACACTTCCCAAACAACATATTTGTGTTGTCTCGTTCTAAGTTGTTTTGACTAGATTTCACATGTCATCTGTTTATCATATGATCCTACTTATTCAAACATGTTTGTCTAAACAATGCTTTTATTGCTCACCATTTCAGGTACCAATATTAGGACATCATACTTGGGTACGTTATTGGAATGATTAAAATAAGGTTTGGAAACATGCATGAAATATTTATCAGAAGTAAATTCAAGAAACACATCAAGTTTATCCTCGGTTCTACGACATTCACCCTGAAGGACTGATTCGTATACTCTAGAGATATCTAAAGGTGGTTCTTTGGGGAACATTAGAGGTATTTCTTGCTTGGGAAGCAAGGATGATTACTAAGGAAAAATGCACCTAATTCATCTCGAGTATATGCAGGGAAATTGTTTGGGTGTTTGGGATCAGTGATAACATATGTCATTTTAGTTTCTTAGTATAATTGGTGAGTGTCTTCTCCAAAGACAGGAATGGTAGCATAAGATATGTCAAAATGAATATTCACTACTAAAAAGGTCCCCCAAAGTCTGGATAATAACATACCATATGAAAGGGGAACATCTGATATAGCGATGTCCATCATGACAATTTTTTAGGGATCTATACCATTCCTACTACGAGGGCCTTGATAATTCAAATGCATTGAACTCTCTTAGAATCAAAAGAGAAAATATATTTATAGGATTTAGTGATGTCTAGAGAAATTATTTTCATGATGGCTAGAGGCATTAAAGAGTGAGATGCACCAGAATCATATAGGCAGTTGTGTAGGTGAAAATTATGAAGCTCCAAAGTGATGTAAAATGGAGGAGTAATACAGTATGTTTCATCACATAGGCTTCCCAGGACTATCTTAGGAGTGTCATCTTGTAGTTTAATTTGATCATCCAATAAGGGAGGCTCATCACTAAGACCCATTACATTAGAGGAGGAAGGAGCTATTTTATCTCGGGGAGGAGGAGCTTTGAGTAGTATAGGAGGATTTGGAACTTTGAGGCCGGCGTAAGAGGATATTTAATTTTTATGAGCTGGGAATATAAAAAATTCAGATAGAGGCATGGGGATATTCAACTTATTCAATTCACACTTAATGTCAAAAGTAGGAGCAATAAGGGGACTAGTATTTCATACCTTGGTAACTGGATTTTTATTTATTAGCGTTGATATTGGGACTGGTAAGTCTTTCCTGGTTTCTATACTTTTGAATTCTGGATTAAGTGGGATGATATTCTGTTTGACATTAGTAGATTTGAAGATCATATCTCCTCTCGGTGGTTATGCAAATTCCCTGCTATCTCTTTAGTTCTCATTGTATGACCTAGAGGGATCCTCCCACCTGAAATTTAGGGCAATAGGCCAGGCCATTAAGTCATAATTCCTCCTGAACACGTCCATGATATTATCTATAACTAACTACAACTGATATGGATATAATTTTGGTTCCCTCTACTCTTGATATAATGTTTCCTCCTCTAAAACATCTTCCTCGTCTTCTACAATGCACATACCTTCAGGCCCCAACAAGTCTTCATAGCACTACATTTCATCTGAATGGAGTAACATGTTATGACCAGAAGAAGGGTTCAATGCATTTGACTGCTCCAACTCGTAGTATTCCTTGTATTCTTCCTATGCAGGGGGAGTAAAATTGGTTGGAGGCATGGGATATTGCTGGGTATTGGGGTTTTCTTGTCTTATTTCTCATTTCGATGCCATCAATGGATTTCTTTTGTATTATGACTGACCATGAATATGAGGATTCCGATTCTGAAGAGGAGGGAAGGTGAAAGGGTTCGCAACTGGGCCTTTCTTGAATTTAGTGAGATCGTTAGCCATATTTTTTAGAATTTTGGTTACTTCCTCTAGATTGAGCGCATATTCGTCCAAAGAGTTCTCAGGATCCTTTCCCCTTCTCTTATCAAGATATATTCTATCTTCAGGGTCTTCTATTCTGATCTTCAAGGGGACAATGATGAATTTCATATTTTCTTCTAGATTTTCTACATTGCAAAATAGTGTTTCTAAGTTAGCCAAATTTCTTTCTCTAAGGACCAAATAAAACTCAGATGAAAATTGGCTGAGTATGTGAGCATGGCAGATGTGTCCAAGGGCTTGACAGTATCAGGTATCCTACAATACAACTTTTAGAAGTGAATAATAAAAAATTTTACAGTCTCACCATCATTTCTTTGTAGAGCATTGAACTCGGTTAGAATATGCCTATTGCCTTTCCTCATGCCCCATGTCTTCATAAATTTCTCAACAAACTACATCCAATGGGTAATAGAGTTATTGGGAAAATTTATGAACCATTTCTTGGCCTCTCATTCTAGGGAATGTGCAAACATTGTAGAAAAGACATCATCCTCTTCTATGGAAAAATTATCAATGCATTCTTGAAACATAGTAAGGTGATCTTCAGCTGAAACACCATTTTCTCCGTTGAAATTAGGGAGGACCTTGAGGTAGCCTTCAGGAAGGTCACCTAGTTGGTGTGAAGGAGGTAGGATCAATGGATTAAACCTAGCTTCCAACTAGGGGTTGGGAGGATTAGGTGCCACCATATTACGATTTTGGATAGGCGTTTGTGTCTGACAAGAGGGAAAATGATTAGGAGTGTGAGTATGAAGGTCAACTAATAGATGGTTAGGATCGACATATGTATTGGAAGGAAAGTGGGATTTAGTGAAAATTTGAGTGGAATGTGTGGTTTTATCATATGTAGGATACCCAGGAGGGGAACACTTGTTGCATGGGGCGGTGTGATAGGTGTGAGGGTTCGACATAGAGGAGTATGAACACTCAACTGGTGGGATGTGTGAAATGCCTGGCAGTGGGTTAATGATTTCAATAATGAATGGAGTTGTTGTAGGGATATCTAAACTTATCCACATAGTTTGAGGAATGGTGTGTGCAAGGGGAGGAATGAAATTTCCCTTCACTTAGATATGGTTAGTATGGCTCTAGAATCTAGATTTTCAAAAAAGTAGGTTTCCCCAATGGAGTTGCTTTGGGGTGTGGAGTCGCTAGTCAAAGAATAATTGTTAGAATTCCTTTTGGGCATAAGTATATGATCTCAAGGAATGATAACACAAATTATACTACGAAACAAATGAAAACAACTTTAAAAATACAATAAGACACTGTTGGAACATAAAGTGAAGAAGTATCACCTTCTCTTCTCCGTTTCTTCTCTAACTTAGAAAGGGTATTGACCATAGTTCTTTATAACTGATATATCGTTCCCCAACAATGACGCTAGTTTGCCCTGTTGTTCCTCAGGTTGTATCTTAACAAAAAATGAGATTTTCTCCGGTATTTTTTCCTAACGATGGATTCAAATATCAAAAGAAAGTGGGCTTCAACTAATATGCAAATGCCAAGTAGGGCTGTGCAGATAGCACCATCTTTGTGCCACTCTAGGCCAATGAACTAGTCCTCCGAACAAGGGAGGGAACCCTTCAATAATAAGTGGGTATGACTCCTAGTCTGTCACCCTAGGTACCTTTTAGACATGCATGTAAAACTTGACTAGATTTAGAACTGAAATATGAGTTTCTCGGGGGGAAATTTCAGCCATGCAAACAAATGGAAAATGAGTGTTGTATTTAAAAGGGAGGCCCAAATATCCCAAAAGACTTTAAAACTAAAAATAAATGCAGCTAACAGGTTCCTTAATCATATCCAACTCTCATAAAAGAAGCAACAACAACATAACATACACTCAATTGACAAAGAATGTTTTAACTTCTTATTGTTACCCATCTTAGCTACTATTTGAAAATCACACAAGCAGGTAAATTTCAAATCCATGTAACTTTAGGGCATCAAATGAAGACTTGACATACTACTTCAAAGGAATTTAAAACATGTACAAGATACTATTAATTCAACAACCGGTGCCATGCTTTCCTCGGTCGTGGTTTCTTAAACAATAACAATCTCATACATTCATGAATAAAGACATTTTTAATCGAAGAACCCTAGTGGCAGTATTTCCTTGACCTGGGTATTTCCAAAGTGCAATATCTCATTCAATGTAAACAAAAACACATTACATCCAAAACAACCAGTGGCGTACTTCCCTTGGTTCTGGGTACCCTCATAAATACAATATTTATATTTCTCTTATACAATAGATTACACCAAGGGGAGGGGGGGATTAGTTCATCTCTGCCTTGGTCGTATTATCTACCAGATCAATAGTAGACTTTTAGTGGTCTGAGACTATGAAGAATGAGGAAAATTAAAGAGATAGAGCCAATCAATGAGATAGATACAGGTGACTATATTCAGCTTTGAAACTCATGAGATATGATCGAACCTCCTATGGTCCCTATTCTGGCTGAGCTTTTAGATGATTTATGATCTTTTCTATGTTCTCTTTGGTAGACACATGGGATTTCCAAGTTCATGGAATCCACATCTTCTTTGGAATCTATCATAACTAATTCTCTGAAGTACCTTATCTGAATATGCCATCACCTGCAAGCGTCAAACCTTCGCGTGCCTTTCACTATCTGTCTGTTTTGAAGTACAAAATTGATTTTGGTACTAAACAACAATGGGGAGAGCATTTTTTCTCTTATCAACATCATTTCCTATGAGGAATTGTCCCATGATGCGCTGCATAAAGGAAAAATTCAAAAGAGCTGTCCAATTTCGTCATTGCGATGTACTAGGGGAAAAAATCCATAGCAAATAATTTTCCCGTAGGGCCTTTCTTGGAAGGAAGCTCTATCACAGAAAGGGGGAAATATTCATAAAATTAAATTGATGTGGGAAACCCAGGGATGAAATCTCATGTATCGAATAGCTACAAAACTGGAAGATAGGGTATGAGTGCGGTTGCTTGGAGTTTTTACAAATTCATCTCAGCTGGTTTCACTTATTCTCTCAAGCTTCCATATTATATGGATATTGCGTATGTGAAGCCCGAAGTAGAGTGTAGCAGGGAGAATAGAAGGGCCACTATAAAAAAGAGATCATCGGGACTTCTCAAGATGCTTATTTATTGTGGCCCCCGTCACCCCATTTGAGAGTGAAGCTTCAAAATGATTATTTAGTATGAGTTGTAGTGTGCAATGATTAACAAGGTGATTCATTCGAAATAAATTAAGCCATGCTTTCCACGATATTACCTTATATGGTGATGATGAAAAATTGTTGGTACCAAAAGGTAAATTGAGTTGTCATCACAAAACAATGCACAGGATGATCGCAAGTAAGAATGATAGGTTATGTACTACAGATGGTGTCTCTCTCTCTCTCTCTCTATATATATATATATATATATATAATGTTGATGTATATGTAACTTCGGAATGTATTTCACATATATGTATATTGTATTCCTATAGAGATGTTATTATTCCTCTATACGAAAGTGTCGTCATTTATATTGTAAGTGTCGTAACTTATACTTGATGGGTTATTAGACCACCTTGTTTGGGGTCGGCCCTGTATAAGTCATGTGGGTCAAAGGGTTATTAGACCACCCTATTGGGGGTTGGCCCAGTCAGCATTATGTTATGTGGTTAAGTTCGAGCCTACATGAGTTAAGTAAAAAGGCAAGTCAAGTCAAGTATAAATAGAGTGCGAGAGGCACTCTATTTTCTCACTCACTTCTCACTCATGCACTCAAGGAGGAGTGGTGCACTTATGGAGGAGGAGGGTCTACTGCTAGGTTATGTCTATCTCTCATGGTTGGTTGTATCATTGCTCTATCTATCTCTGAGGAAGTTATTGGGGTTTTTCACCTTTATGGTTTTCCCCAAGTAAATCTTTGTGTCTCTTGTGTGCTTGCATTATTGTCTCCATGATTGATATGCTATAGATATGCTGTACATGTTGTTCTCTCAGTTAAGATCCTAGATCAGATTGAAGTAAATTCTGAAAATTTAACATATAAGAGGAGGAGGATTTCTGTACAAGAATCTAGATCACGTGTAGGATAATAATAAATAGAGATTTGGTCACTTGAGCAAGGATTCATAATGATAACAATCACATGATTTTGAGAGCGATTCAAACTGATATTTAAGCGCACAGGATAAGAAATAATTAGAAACTAAGAATGGGAATAAGGTGATGGGATCAAAAGAAGGAGCTTTAGGGTCGGGGAGCCACATATTGTTGAGGCTGGCACCCCATGCTTCCAGGGATGACTACTACTTTGCATGAACAAGTAGATTTTTTATTTCCATGACAATCATGTTGGTACGTGATTCTAACAATGGTTGCTTTGTAGGCATGGTGCTTCTTTGATCACCATGAATGTTGGGTTGATAGCTTGGAAATGAGCACTTGGAAATGTGAATTCTCCTGTGTTGGGTCTTAATAGTAGGCATGAGATAACTTCAGTACCTTGTAGCAGGTCTCTTAATTGTCGGATTGTCATGTCCCCAATTTTGGCTCATTTAGTTTCCATGGGTAAAGGGGAAAAAATAACCCCTAAGGAGATAATTTTATTTCATTTTCTATATTCTTGGAATAAAAATTATCCTAAGTCTAGTATAAACAATAATTTTATTAATTTTAACTATTTTTATAAAAAGATATTCCTAAATTTTAAGCAAGTGGGCCAAGAGGGCGCCCTCATGATGATAAGGTTGCTAAAATGGAACTGGAGGAAAGAAAATAGAAAAAGATGAAAAGTAGGGAAGGTGTAAGAATTTTCCAAAAGAAGAAAATTGGAAACATTTAGAAAAATCCAAGGGAGGGCACAATTTCCAAAAGCAGGTCAGTTAACAAATCAGGAAACATCCCAAAGGGTGCAATTTCCAAATTAGAGTCAAGTTTACAAAGAATTCAACTATTTTACAAAGTAGGAAACATCTCAATTCAAGGAGGGCGCGGTTTCTAAAAGGATGAAAAGTAGGGATACTTTTAGGGGTGAAATTTAGCCCATGGCTATTTTTCCATTTTTTTTCAAAAAACAATTCGCCAATTTGCATATTTTGAAGCCCCATTTCACCCAATTTTGATGGGGTAAACTTTTTCACTCTAAAAATCACCAAATTATTATATGAACTACATAAAATCCTTAGAAATTGAAATAATTTTAGAAAAATATCGCCAAATATTTTATAGTTGAAATTTTAAGAATTGGTAAGATTTCCCAAGGTCTATACACTTTTAAATAAGGATGAAAAGCTGTAAGAGACGAAATGTAGGAAATCCTATCCACTCAAGGAGGGTGAATTTGGAAGGGCTCGCACAAGTCACCAAGCACATCAAATTTCTCAGCAGGTCATCATAAATTTTATAAAATAATCCAAGCAAATGCTTTTCACAAATTTTGATCATTATTGAATTTGTGTGTGAGCACTTTAGCTTACCAAGGAAAGGAGATGCACCCTAGCCAACCAATGGGAGATGAGCCCAATTCCTTCTCTTCAATTATTCTTCTATGATATCATTCCTTCTCTTGCATCCATGTATATTCTTATTGCAGGTCCAAATCATTACATCCTATTAAGAGTCCAAGCCTCCAAGTCCATTTTGCATAGATTGGAGAGATTTGAAGGAGTTGATGAAGAAACCATACCAGTCAAAGAGTCCATTTCATTTGGAGGAGTTCTAAGGGTTAAATATGATGCATATGCATAATTTTTGATCCCTAGTACATCCATCCCTCTTTTTAAATTCTGATTTAAGGACCTCTTGTTCTTATCATGCGCTTTCTTGAAGAAACTGGTTGATGTATTGTAAGAGGCACTTCCTATCTTGAGTTCGCCGTGCAAGGCTAGGATTATAATTTTAATGGATTCCATAAATGTATAAATGAATTTTATGCTATAGTATCATTCCTAATTAATTCTGGAAAAAAATATGTTTGGATAGCTTGAAATCCTCAAATATTGTATGCATACTCCTCATTCAATACTAGTTAGTTTACATGAGAATTATAACTAGTTTTTTATGTAATTACTGTTGAAAGCAAAAGGAGAGTGAAGTGTAATTGGATTATTTATTTAAGGTATGCATGTACTTATAATACTCATCCAAATCATTAAAATCATACATAGAATCATTTTCTAGCTATTAGGAATATTCATTCAGGAGGCTCCCTCTCCTTGTTTAAATTTCTAAATAGTTTTGCAGTTTGATCCATAAACAAGTATTTGTGTGCCCAAATTATATTATTCCATTTGTGTTAGGTTCCTGAGACCTTTATGCAGCATACAAAAACATTTAACTGATTATTTGAATGCATCTCATCTTGCTTGGGAGAACTTGGTAAACTACTAATTGAGTAGTCCAACAGAACGCCCTTGTCTCCCTTGATCCCAAATTCCACCAAAACCTCCCAAATTATCAGAATAACTTGTCCATCGTCATATTAGGTGGTTAATGACCTGTCATACACCTCTGGTTGAAGTCAAGTGTAAGTGGAAGAGTTTAGTAGGCATATGCTGTTGTGCTTAGGAAGCCTTGGAGTAGACTTCATCCTAGATGATGTTTGAAACATAAATGGCCCCAGTACATTATGCTTAGAACTAATAATATGGCATTGATGATTATGTCCTTGATGCCACACAATCCCCACTAAAATTTTCAGATCCAAAAGTGTCCAACAGTCAAGCTCTGGGTGGCTTAACCAATGACCAGTTCTAGTTCCTTCTTCATTAGTTTTGAGAACTAGTTAGTGTTTGCAATTTTCTGTTTTTTAAAGTTACATTTGAGGTAATATCATATGATATTAGGTCATGGATATTAAAATGGTATCAGAGCACTTTCCTTGGATCATCCTGTGGAAATTAACTCTCAGTCAAAGATATCACATAATTGTTTTCAATTTGCAATTGTGGAACCAATGGAAGACATGGAAGATGAAGGTTGAGAGTTGTATGAGGAAGAAGAAATTATCTACATTGGAAGAGGATTACCAAGAGATGAGGATGGTTACATTTGTGACCATATGTGCAGATACCAATGGGATTAACCATCTATGGAGAAACCTAAGAAATGTTTGATAGAAATGATATCTGCAAGTAAAACTTTCCCCTACCACTACCAGGAGTATTTGACATTGGGAGAAGAAATTGGTAAGGCCCATTCTTTCAAAGATTGATTTAAATGTAGATGTGTATTTGAGATCAAGGATGAATATTTGAATTCAATAGAGAGAATCAAACCATCCATGGAGGAAACAAGGTTTTGTACCTCCATGAGTAAAGAAGAAGGAAGAAAAAATCAGCCAACTGCATCTTCTAGCATCATGAGATTGTTTGGATTTTCTTCAAGCATATCTTCCAAAGGGGGAAAGCATGAAGAATCCATCACAAACTCTACTAAGGATCATGAAACTATGGATCAGGGAGTAGCTACTAATGGGTTCATATAAGAGGCATCTACCAATAGTTGCTCAAATTCTGAAGAAGCATCTACTGATGGATGTTGTGAAGAGGTACCTACTGATGGGTGCCTAAGTTTTGAGGAGACATCCTCTTATGGCTGTCCATATCTCTATGTATGTTACATAGAGATACCTCTTGATATATTTTTTTGCAAGTACAAGTTACCCTAATACTGAAGAAGATGAATTCCTTGCAGTTGAGGAAGAATTCACATGATCAATATCAAAATCACCACCCGAGCTTCAAGAGGTTGATCCATTGGTAAATGATGAGGAGGTTTATTATCAACCTTTCCCTTTTGAAAGGACACTCAACATGAATTAAAGAAGTATCAAGGAGGCCTTACAAAATCTCTGTGACACACATGTTTCAGTTTCACAATCTTGTTGGATATTTTCTTCATTGGAAGATTCATTTTTCTTTGAATCCATCGAGAATATTCAGAGAGAAATGTCTACAATCCAAGGTAATTTCTCAGATATGATTTTTGACAAAATTATCTGCATGAGCTTGTGCATATGTTACATGGAGCATCCTTGAAGGATGATGAAGAGATTGTTAGGATATTCCTATACTCCATCCCAGTCCCACCAATATTTTGATCCTTTACATTTTTAGTCATGCATGCACTTTTGGGTTTGCATGCATCCCAGTCATCAGTCCAGCACCTAGCCCCCAGTTAGCCAACCCCTAGGAGCTTCTCACTGATCAGTTTTAGCCCTCCAGTTGCTTAATGCACCCTTTTTCCTTGATTTTAGGAAGCAACTCGCCCTTCTTCACCTACCAGTCCAGTTGTCTTCAGTTTATACTTAGTTACACTCAGTTACACTCAGTTACACTCAGTTACACTCAGTTACACTCAGTTACACTCAGTTACACTTAGTTACACTCAGTTACACTTAGTTACACCTACCAGACTCAGTTTGACTGATGGTTGATAGTTACTTGAGCATTGATGACTCCACTGATGATGATGAAGACTTCCAGTTGTGCTATGATGACACCAGTTGTGCTCCGATGAAATTCCAGTAATATTTTGATCACTCCATGAAGGCTAATTCGAATTGCCACCTTAGGCATTCGAATTCCTCATGCATTGTATTATTTATTTGTGTAGTTGTGATTAATGAATTAATGTGTGTGAAGTATTTTTGCTTCTATCCGAGTTCTACTGTATTATTATTCTGTTGCTCATTATACTGCATTGTACACTCTTCTTATATTTTCTTGCTTAATCAATTGCTTTCTTGTGAGGTATACATCATCTCTTATATCTGCTATGAGTATTTTCACATGGTATCAGAGCATGTTGAGAGTATTGTTTATCTCCATTCCTGAGAGTTTTTTGCAGATTATTATCAAGATTTCGAGTGCAGAAGTTGCAGCAGTTTCTGCATTTTTATAGCAGTGGTAGTTACAGATATTCTCTATTGTTTTTGCAGGTCTTCTACAGCTTCTATGAATTCAGAAGAAATCCCTCCTCTTTCTCCACTCAACTATGATGAATGGAAACCGAAAATGATAGCATATTTGAATATCCATGATCTCTTTGACTGTTGTTTTGAAAGAGAGTTCAAATCTTCTGAAGAGAAGATTGATTGGTTAAATAAATGTGACGAAGCCTTTGGATCAATGATGGATGTTATGTCTGAATGGATGTTATATGACCTCCCTGATTTTTCATCACTAAAAGAGCTATGGGCTCACCTAGATGTAATATTTGGTAGACAGAATGAAGGAATTGGTCCAAACCCTTTCGAGAACAAGCCCAGTGATGCATTCGCTCCCCTTAATGGTCTCTCAGATCATGAACCAGTATCATCTCATATTGAATTTGTTCACAAAGAAATTGCAGATTCTACACTCATGCTCCAACTTTCTTCTCTTTCTGTGCCAGCTCACACTCTAGATATTGCAGAAGGTACTAAATCCTCTCTTGCACCAGAATCTGTTGGTTTGCATCATGATCACATGATTATTTTAGAGGTCAAATCAACTATCGAAGGTAATGCATTCACTCTCCTCAAGAAATCGCCTCTTATTTACTACTATATGATCATTATTCCATGCTTTTAGAAGGTTATTTAAGAATATGGCCATTGCCATTCGCTTGGGATAATTTCTCATGCACATCATGGTTTTGATCTCACCCCTGTTGGTTCAAAGGAGATCTCAAGAAACCATGGCCATTCGCTTGGGATAATTTCTCATGCATCTACTGGTTTTGATCTCACCTCTCATGATTCAAAGGAGATCTCAAGAAACCATGATTCAAGTCTTGGATCTAATTTGGATTCTAAGCAATTACTACTTGGGATAATTTCTCATACATATGATGGTTTTGATCTCACCCCTATTGGTTCAAAGGAGATCTCAAGAAACTATTTTTTAAATCTTAAATCTAATTTTGATTTCAAGAAAACATGTAATAGTTCTTTTTGGCATAATCTCACCCATGGTGGTTCGAAGGAGAAGACAAAAGACTATATGCACATTCAAAGATTTGATCCTACCTCAGCTGATTTGAATCACAGGTTCGAGGATCATCCTCATACTTTTGGATTTGTTCTCATCACATTTGATCTGAAGAGCAAGTACAAACACATGCTTTCTGAGCATGATCCACATCTTCCCAAGAAGAAGATACCTCCAGACATATGACCAAGCATCACACATGCTTGAGTTTGGAGCATTTATTTTTATGTGTGCCTTACAGTCTGTTTTTGAGGGGGGGGTATTTTTCCCATGAAATTTTCCCCACTTCCTTGATTTATTGACTGTTATTATTCATTGTATTGGGTGACCTTTGGTCTTAGTTACTAGGGCCCAGGATGGATTAAGGGGGGCTGTTAGGATATTCCTATACTCCATCCCAGTCCCACCAGTATTTTGATCCTTCAAATTTTTAGTCATGCATGCACTTTTAGGGTTTGCATGCATCCCAGTCATCAGTCCAGCACCTAGCCCTTAGTTAGCCAGCCGCCGGGAGCTTCTCACTGATCAGTTTTATCCCTCCAGTTGCTTAATGCGCCCTTATTCCTTGATTTTATGAAGCAACTCACCCTTCTTCACCTACCAATCCAGTTGTCTTCAGTTTATACTCAGTTACACTTAGTTACCTTCAGTTACACCTACTAGACTCAGTTTGACTAATGGTTGACAGTTACTTGAGCATTGATGACTCCACTGATGATGATGAAGACTTCCAGTTGTGATCTGATGACACCAGTTGTGCTCCAATGACACTCCAGTGATATTTTGATCACTCCATGAAGGATAATTCGAATTGCCACCTTAGGCATTCGAATTAGTGTGTGTGAAGTATTTTTGCTTCTATCCGAGTTCTACTGTATTATTATTCTATTGCTCATTATACTGCATTGACCACTCTTCTTCTATTTTCTTGCTTAATCAATTACTTTCTTGTGAGGTATACATAAAGGGAGGGCACAGTTTCAAAAAGCAGGTTAGTTAACAAATCAAGAAACATCCCAAAGGGTGAAGTTTCCAAATTAGAGGCTAGTTTAAAAAGCATGCAACTATTTTACAAAGAAGGAAACATCTCAAGTCAAGGAGGGCACAGTTTCTAAAAGGATGAAAATTTGTAAGAGAGTAAAAGCAAGAAAGCCTATCCACTCAAGGAGGTTGAATTTGGAAGGGATCTCATAGGTCACCAAGCACGTCAACTTGATTAGCAGGTCATCAAGAAGTTTATAAAAGAACCCAAGCAATTCCTTTTCACAACTTTTTATCATTATTGAATTTGTGTGTGAGCACTTTAGCTTATCACGACAAAGAGAGGCACCCTAGACAACCAGTGGGAGATGAGCCCCATTCCTTCTCTTCAATTCTTCTTCTATGATATTATTCTTTCTCTTTCCGACATGTATATTCTTATTTCAGGTCCAAATAATTAAATCCTATGAAGATTCCAAGCCCCCAAGTCCATTTTGCAGAGATTGGAGAGATTTTAAGGAGTTGATGAAGAAACCATTCCAATCAGAGAGTCCATTGAATTTGGAGGAGTTATGAGAGAGAAATATGATGGATATGCATCATTTATGAGCCTTATTACAGCCATACCTCTTGTTAAATTATGATTTAAGTACCTCCTGTTCTTATCATGTGCTTTCTTGAAGAGACTGGTTGATGTATTGTAAGAGGCACTTCATATCTTGAGTTCTCTATGCAAGGCTAGGATTATATTGTTATTGGCTGCCATAAATGTATAAATTAATTTGATTATTTCAAATCAGTCCTAATTTAGTGTGAAAAAAATATGTCTGGATAGCTTGAAATCCCCAAATATTGTCTACAAACTTCTCATTCAATACTAGTTAGTTTACATGAGAATTATAACTAGTTTTGTATGTAATTACCACTGAAATCCAAAAGGAGAGTGCATTGTAATTCTATTGTTTCTTTTAGGTATGAATTTACTTATAATAATCATCCCAAGCATTAAAATGAAACATAGAATCCTTTTCTAGATACTATAAATCTTCATTCATGAGGCTCCCTCTCCTTGCTTAAATTTATGACTAGTTTTGCAGTTTGATCCATAAATATGTATTTGTATGCCCAAATTAGATTATGTTAGTTTTTTTAGGTTCCTAAGACCTTAATGAAGAATCAAAAACTATTTAACTGAGTATTTGAATGCATCTCATCTTGTTTTGGAGAACTTGGAAAACTACTAGTTGAGCAATCCAAGAGAGCACCCTTGCCTCCCTTGCTCCCAAATTCCACCAGAACTTCTCAAATTCATAGAATAACTTGTACATAATGATATTAGGTATTTAATTACCTATCATCCACCTCTTGTTTATGTAAAGTGTAAGTGTAATATTTTAGTAGGCATATGCTGGTGTGCCTAGGAAGCCTTGGAGTAGATTTGATCCTGGTTGATGTTAAAAACATAAATGGCCCAGTACATTGTTATTAGAAATAAGAATATGGCCTTGATTCTTATATCCCTTATTATTCAAAATCCCTAGTACATTTCTCATATCCAAAAGTGTACAATGGTCAAGCCCTGGGTGGGTTAACCAATGACTAGTTCTAGTTCCTTCTTCACTAGTTTTGAGAACTAGTTAGTGTTTGCAATTTTCTGTTTTTTAAATTTATATTTGAGATAATATCATCTGATATTAGGACAAGGATATTACAGTGGTATCAGAGAAATTTCCTTGGCTCATCCTGTGGAAATTAAATCTCAGTGGAAGACATCACATAATTGTTTTCAATTTGCAATTGTGGAACCAGTGGCAGAAATGGAAGATGAAGATTGGTAGTTGAATGAGGAAGAAGAAATTATATCCTTTGACGGATTATTACCAAGATATGAGGATGATTAAATTTGGGACCATATGTGAAGAGACCCAATGGGATGAACCAACTATTTCCAAACCTAAGAAATATTTGACATAAATGATATCTGTAAGTAAAAAATTGCCCTAACACTACCAGGAGTATCTGACCTTGGGAGAAGAAATTGGTAAGGACATTTCTTTCAAAGATTAATTTAATTGCATATTTGGATTTGAGATAAAGGATGAATATTTGAATTCAATAGAGATCAGCAAACCATCCATGGAGGAACCAACTTTTTCTACCTCTGTGAGTAAAGAAGAAGGAAGAAAAAATCAGCCAACTGCATCTTCTAGCAACATGAGATTGTTTGGATTTTCTTCAAGCAGATGTTCCAAAGGGGGAAATCATGAATAATCCATCACTAGTTCTACTAAGGATCAGAAAATTATGGATCAGAGAGTAGCTACTAATGGGCTCCAAGAAGAGGCATCTACCAATAGTTGTTCAAATTCTGAAGAAGCATCTACTGATGGATGTTGTGAAGAGGTACCTACTGATGGATGCCTAAGTTTTGAGGAGAAATCTTCTAATGGATGGCCATCTCTCTATGTGGGTGACATAGAGATACCTCTTGATGAGGTTTATGCAATTACAAGTTCCCCTATTACCGAATAAGATGAAGTCCTTGTAGTCGAGGAAGAATTCACATGATAAATATCAAAACCACCAACTGAGCTTTAAGAGGAATATCCATTGGTAAATGATGAGGAGGTTTATTACCAACCTTTCGCTTTCAAAAGGACAATAAAGATGAATGAAATAAGTATCAAGGAGGCCTTACACACTCTTCATCACACACATGTATCATTGTCACAATATTGTTGGATAGATGCTTCATTGGAAGATTCATTTTTCCTTGAAGCCATGGGGAAGATTCAGAGAACAATGTCTACAATCCAAGGTAATTTCTCAGATATGCTTTTTGACAAAATTTATCGGCATGAGCTTGTGAATATATTACATGGAGCATCCTTGAAGGATGAAGAAGAGATATGCAAGCTCAATGATGAACTGATAACCACCCAAGATTCTTTGAGAAGCACTCAAAGTGCCCTCTTAGAATCCAGAAACCAAATAGAACAACTTCATCAAAAGTTGAAAATATCACTCATTCCAGACAACCAGTCTCTTATGGTTGGTTGTATTCAAATTTCTATGAAGGAACCTCATGAGATGGTGGTTCACGAGGTACATGATGACATACCTGTGCTTGAGGAAAGTTTAGATGCAGATGAAGAGTTCCAAGCACATACAGTTTACCATGATGAAACTGAGCTTCTTCCTGGAGTGAGCCATTCCTCCATTGACGACTCCGAAGAGATCATGTTTGATGGACCAGCCTATGATATATTTTATGCATCCATTATTTTGGTGGATGAGGTTTGCAGAGAGGATATTTTGGTCCATGATACCACATCAGACCCTTCTACTTCTTCCATGACATTTGAGGATGAAGTTTGGGTCAAGAATTTCTTTTTGATGGGGTATGAGAAGGACAAGAAGGATCCCACATTCAGTTCAATTTATTTAATGGAAACACCATTTCCTACCTAGTAGTTGCAGAGGAATAGCATGCCTATGTTTGAGGCCACACCACATAAATATGAAGGTGGTTCCCATTTGACTTCATTAAGTGGGACACAAGATGGTTGCAAGCATCCTTTGATCGGTAGAAAAGAGTTGAGCCATTGGAAATTTTCACATGCGGAAGCATCTTGATTTCCATTTGGACCATTGGGTTGGAATGTCTCTTCTTTTCCTATTAAATTGGGAGAAAATACACATGAGTAATATTCCTCCTTGCAGCAATGGATATTACTTTGATACATTTTACACGTTCGGTGAAAAGCATGGGAATCCATGGAATGTTGATGATGCCTACCCTTTTGGTGATTGGACATGGGACCCTTACCCTTGTCATTGGAACAACAATGTTGTGATTCTTCGTACTTGTGTGCATTGGGAACATGGAGTAAAATCTGATTTGAATGATCTTGGAGAGTTTGGAGTTAAGAAATATGAATGCCAAGAACCTGTCTATTTCCAGAAATATTATAAGTTGGATCATGGAGAAAGTTGCAGATTTTTGGAGAAGGCAAATGAATTCCTCTCAGTTGAACTAACCACAACATTGATGGATAATTGCTTCCAAGATTTGGCTCACTTTCCTTCACCCCACATACATATGGCACCCAACACACATAGGGATGAAGTTTTGATAAAAGGATTTTTCCTATGGATGCCACATGATGAGAAGGAGGCTCCCACATATTCCATTAATGACTTCAAGGTCAAGCCATGTGGCCTTACAAGTGCACCATTCCCTTTCCAGCTTGATGAGCAGTAGAAGATACACATATATAATGTATCCATCATGCATAATATTGCATTCAATTGGAGATTTTGTTCATCCATTGATTGGGTGAATCGATACATATTGGAGCTAAGAACCCCCAAGGGTGAGTTTTCTATCTGCATCAGGGGAGAGTTGAATGACACATCATAATTTTTTTTTGTCCGAGAAGTTGCATGGGAATCTATGGTTTTTGGATGATGCCTTGAAGACATGGGATTGTCATGTGATGCACCTGCAACAATTAATTAATAAAAATATGTGAAATAGCAGAAATGACAGAACTTAGAATCACTTTTATATTGATCATAGGCCACTTCGAGGGGGCAACCTCCTATGAGAAAGCTCAATACAAATAACTTCACGGTGCCTTCATAGGTCTCAACACACACTTATATACTAAGTCTAGGCACCAATACTATGGGTCAAAACCATGGGCCACTACAAACTATGGATCAATCAATACTACGGGCAACTTACAAAGCATATGCACCAACAACAATAACATAAACTATTGATGAACAAATACTACAAGACGACTTACAAAGCATATGCGTCCAACAACAATATACTAACAAAGTAAAGACATGGGTTCCTAACATCCCTTCCCCCTTAAAAAAAAGCTTTGTCCTCAAAGCTTTAGATGTGGAAATTGTTTTTGAATCTGAAGGAGTGGTTCCCATGTAGCATTCTCTGGTTGTATGCCGTGCCACTGAATTAAGACCTCTGTGATAGAGCGAGAGAGAAGATGACGAGTGCGCCGATTGAGGATGGCCTCTAGCTCCAAAAGGATGGATCCTTCATTATCCAGTTCGGGTAAAATCGTTTGTCCACTGATGTTGGTGCCAAGAACTTTCTTCAGACAAGAGACATGAAAGACTGGGTGAATGCGGGAAGAAGGAGGAAGTTCCAACTTATAAGCAATAGACCTAATCTTCTGAAGAATCCGATATGGCCCATAGAACTTTGGAGCGAGCTTATGACGCCCTTTGAGTTTCAGGGAAGACTGCTTGTACGGCTGGAGATGAAGAAAAACCATATCGTCGACTTGAAAAGTGCGCTCAGAACGGTGTTGATCAGCTTGTTGCTTCATGTGATTGCTTGCCATGTGAAGATTTTCCCGCAAAATGCGAAGAATCTGATCACAATTTCGAAGGACCGTGTCAACTTCTTGAACTGGTGACCTGGTGGGGGTGTATGGAAGAAGAACTGGAGGTGCCTGACCATAGATGGCTTCATATGGGGTCATTTTAGAGGCAGTGTGGTAAGAGGTATTGTACCACCATTCAGTGAGAGGGAGCCACTTTGCCCACTGATGTTGTTGTTCAGAGGTGAAGCAATGAAGATAAGTTTCCAAGCATTTATTGATAATTTCAGTCTGACCATCTGTTTGTGGGTGATACCCTAAACTCATCTTCAGTTTGGTGCCAGTGTGGCGAAATAGTTCAGTCCAAAAATGATTGGTGAAAGTCGCATCACGATCCGAGACAATGGAAGAAGGGATGCCATGAAGACGAAAGATCTGGTCCAGGAAAATTTGAGCGACTGAAGAGGCTGTATAGTGATGGATGAGAGCACAAAAATGACTATATTTGGAGAGGCGATCAACCACAACAAGAATCACTATCTTCCTGCCATATTTAGGGATCCCTTCAATGAAATCCATAGAAATATCTGTCCAAATCCGTGTAGGTATGGGCAAGGGTTCGAGTAATCCTGGAAGGAGTGTTGTTTCACCCTTATTGCGCTGGCAGGTATCACATTCGGCCACCATCTATTGAATTGTCCTTTTCATGCCCTGCCAAAAGAAGTTATGCCATGCCCGTTCCTACATTTTGAGGAACCCAGAGTGCCCTCCCGATGGAGAAGCATGGAGTTCATAGAAGACAGCCTGTTGAAGATCTGTGCTCTGGGGAAGCACCAAACGACCCTTGTATCTCAGAGAAGCACCATCCCAAGAGTAATGTGGTACAGCAGAAGGGTTGTTGGTCAAGTGTTGGATGATTTGAGATAAGGAAGAGTCATTGACATAACCTTGTTGAACAGATTGCAACCAATTTGGAACAGGCATAGAAATAGATGAAAGAGAACCTTGGGCATCAAATGTGCGAGAAAGAGCATCTGCCACAATATTGTCTTTACCCTTCTTGTAAGTGATCTCATAGTCATAACCCATGAGTTTGCTAACCCATTTTTGTTGTGCTAGGGAGGAGACACACTGTTCCAAGAAATATTTCAGACTCTAGTGATCAGTCTTGATGCAAAAATGATTCACTAATAGGTATGCGTGCCACTTCTGTACTGCATGCAAAATAGCCATCATTTCCTTCTCATAGGTAGAGGCAGCTAAATTCTTACCTGAAAGGGCTTTGCTGGTGAATGCAATGGGGTGTTCATCTTGAAGGAAAACAACACCAAGTCCATTGCCGCAAGCATCACTCTCAATAGTGAAGGGCTTGGAAAAATCAGGCATAGCTAGAACAGGTGTAGTACACATAGCTTGTTTTAGTTTTTCAAGTGCACACTGAGCAGCATGTGTCCATGTAAAAGCATCCTTTTTAAATAGAGCAATTAATGGAGCTGCAATCTTCCCATAATCCTTGACAAACTTGCGGTAGTAGCCAGTCAACCCCAAAAAACCACGAAGGCTCTTGAGTGTCTGAGGATGCGGCCAATTGTTCATGGCATCGATTTTGGCAGGATCCACGCGAACCCCTTGTGCTGATATAATGTGCCTGAGATACTCAACTTCCTTCTGTCCAAAAACACATTTAGACTACTTGTCATGGAGATGATGGTCAGAGAAAAGTTGCATGACAAGATCCAGATGCTGGAGATGTTCATCCCATGTTTTACTGTAGATGAGGATATAATCAAAGAATACCAGAATGAATTTCCGCAAGTAGGGTCGAAATATTTTATTCATTAATGCCTGGAATGTGGAAGGAGCATTAGTGAGGCAAAAGGGCATGACCAAAAACTCATAATGGACATCATGTGTGGGAAAGCTGTTTTAGGGATATCATCCTCATGAACCCGAATTTGATGATACCCAGAACGAAGATCCAACTTGGAGAAAAAGTGAGCCCCATGAAGCTCATCAAGAAGCTCATCAACAACAGGAATTGGAAACTTATCCTTGATGGTGAGGTGATTAAGTGCTTGGAAGTCAATGCAGAGGCGCCATGACCCATATTTTTTGCAGACAAGAATAACTAGAGAAGAAAAGGAACTAGTGCTTGGGCGAATAATACCTTGCTTTAATAAGTCCCGAACAAGCATTTCAATCTCCATTTTTTGGTGAAATGGGTAGCGATAGGGCCTGATATTGGGAGGAACGCTGCCAGGAAGGAGCTGAATACGATGGTCTTCTGGCCTGGAAGGTGGCAATCCCACTGGTTCAGCAAAAACACCTGTATATCGATCCAGAATTTGTTGTAGATCCAAAGGAGTAGTGGAGACCGTTGAAGGTTGCATCTGAATGGAATGGAGCTGAGCGATGACACCATGTGAATTCTTCTTGAGGAGTTTTTCCATGCGATGTGAACTGATGATGCTGAGAGAACCTCGTTGTAATCCTGTCAAGGTGTGTTTTTGGCCATTGAGGGAAAACTGCATCCAAAGTTCAGCAAAATCCCATAAGATAGGGCCAAGTGTGCGTAGCCATTGAGTGCCTAAAACCACATCATATCCGCCTAAGGTCAAGGCAAACATGTCAGAGTGCAAGGTATAATCTCCCATAGAGATACGCACATTTCGACACTTCCCTTTGCAAGGTAAGGTGTCCCCATTGGAAACCATGACTTCAAAGTTGGAGCAAGGATGGATAAAACAATCAGCTTGTTTGGCGATCTGAGGGTCAATGAAATTATGAGTGCTACCAGAATCAATGAGTATTGTGAGAGGAAGCTTCTTGAAGTAACCCCTGATCCGCATTGTTTGGGGGGTGGTGATTCCAACTAAAGCATGGAGAGATATCTATGGCTGGTCATCCTGAGACGGAGGGTCAATAGGCGGTTCCTGAATGTCGACCGGAGCATCCAGTGTTTCTGGATCTTCGTCACCAATTTCAGAGGTAGGCGGAGAATCCACATCCAAGAGATAGAGATTTTGCTGAACACATCTATGTCCCCGAGTGTTGGCGGGAAAATCTACCCTATAGCAAGGAAACTAATGCTATCAACTGGAGTGGGGTGACAGGTAAGTGTATTGATGATATTATAGAGATATTTTCGAAAAAAATAAGTTATGGATCTTGAGAACACACCTTTCAATCGAAGTTTGATCCTAGCCTTGACTTGATCTTGTGCTCAACCTTCAAATCCACCTTCCTTTCAGTAAACCTGCAATAACAATACCTTTCTCAAAACATTTTGGGCAATATATAAAGCTTGAAAGAAACAAAAACAATGTTTAACATTCAAAATTGACCAAAACAAATCCAAATTAAGATGCTATTTCATAACACATTTAAGCTGGAACAAGAAAGAAACTTCAACCTTTATTGTCAAAAGTAAATCGATGTACAAGTATACCTGACTCTATGACAGGTTCTTGCAACTTGATTCTGGGTTCTGGCTCTTCTCTGGCTTGGATATCTTCAGCATCAACTCCTCCAAATGCAATATTCTTCTTTAGATTTCCATGTCTTAAAGTTTTTCCATTAATCCATCTAACCTTTCTCTTTAGTCTTCTTTGTATTTATAGGATTAGAGAAGTAGTTCAGGTCGATGTATGGTTATGGAGGAAGTTGGGGAAGTTAGGAAACTACCAGCAACTAATCCTCCTCGAGAAATTAATTTATTTTTTAATCATCTTTTGATATGTACGCGACTATTATATAGTGGAGTAGCGTATAGGGTGCTACTTTAGTGCTTACCAACTAGCGCTCATTCGATTTTAAATGGTGAGCGCTACTATGCTGAGAAATAGTAGTGCCCATAAGGATTTGGGCGCTACTATTGTACACTAGAGTAGCGTATGGGCGCTAGTCTCTCTAGGTAGAGTAGCGCTCATATCTCAGAATGATATGTTTAGGGTTTTTCCAGTAAAATTAGGAGATGGAGTAATTCAAAGTATCATCTAAGGTCAACATGCTCCTCCATCCAATTTGTCCTTTTGTGTGATCAACAGCTCAGGGTGATCATGGACAAAGAGGTGCAAGTTTAACCTATAACAGATACCCCCTAATGTGTGAGGTTAGAGGGAAACGATGGCCGAAATACATTATAATCCAAATCCAGAAGAGGAGCAAAGAACCGCAGAAAACAAGTCGCAAGAACACCTGCAATAAAGACAAGGTCAGTGAGCAATTACATTTCTGACATCATATAGATGTGCAGTGTGATACAACATGATCTCCGATACATAACAAGGAGATGTATATAAAAGCATGGCCACTTGGAATACAAGCGTGGATCCATGTCAAACTGAGAGATCATAGCCATAACAACAAACTGGATCTATGTCTCATGGAGAGCCGAATATAAGTGAGGCTCAGTCTTGCGCAACTTGGGTGATAACAAAATGAGGTATTGTCATCTAAAATCCCAAGGTCTTCATCCAAAACAACTCTAGGTACAAACCCTAACCATGTGAATAGATGAGCTGATAGTCGAACATGGGGGGTATCGTTTGATTACCGGTCATTGATGTATACCATTAACAAACGCGAGGACTTCCACCGATAATGATGATGGGGTCCAAGGTACCAAGTACGATCCGCCAAATGTGAATAAATGGACTTGGAGTCGAACACTTGGGGAACCTGTCGAAGAAGAGACATTGATGTATTCTCATCATTCAATAGTGAGCAAAATTGTCACTGGTGACTGCAATCTCCAAGGTACTAACCGAAACTCTAAACTTCAATCCCAGAATAATGAGTTGATGTCGATAGGAAGAAGTCTATTGGAAGGGAGGCCTTAAGGCATCCTCCATCATCCAACTCGAGGAACACTCAATTGGTAAGAGCTGATATGGAATAATATGTAACAAGACTGACACTAGGAAGGCCGACACATGAGGTCAAGGTAAACTGCAGAATGGCCAACACAGGGTATATCCTTGAACATTGAGCACGACACAAAGTGACTCAGGCAGTTTCTGACATAATGGGGTAAATAAGTATGAAATGTAAGAGACATTAACAGAACCTCCATATGGTTGGAAGAATAACCAACTGAGGGAGCAAATAACTAGGAGGAAAGGTTCACCCTGAGGTCAAAAACTAAACCCAATCGACAAGATTGACTCAAGTAAGTGCTGTGTTCAAGGATAGAACTGACTGAACTGCCTTTGACAATGAAGATATGATATGTCTTTCCCGTTCCTTATTCTTTTTAAATAAAAGAATACCCTTCTTGTTGGTTTTAATGAGTCCAAGAAAGAATGAAAACTCAATAGATCCAACCATGAAAATAGTTTAACGAGCCCATGGGAGGAAGACTCAGGACCTTCTTCATTATTTATAGAGTTTGAAGAAGAGATAGAAGATTACTCTATATTACTGATCTCTGCATTTTAATATTGAGCCAAGATCTGTTCTTGCTTGTCGGTGTTTTCAATTTTAAGGAGTCTGAAAAACTTAAACAATAACTCCATATATCTGCTCGTGGATTTTAGTATCGAGCCCAAGCAGATTAATGCTCGCCGGTGTTTTCCTATTTATAGAGTCTGAAAAACTTAAACAATCCTCTTTTCACCTATCCGTGGATTTTATATCGAGCCCGGATTGGTCTGTGCTCGGTGGTGTTTTCTTGTTTATAGAGTTGAAAAACTTAAACAGTCCTCTACTTACCCTCTCGTGGATTTCACATCGAGCCCGAGTAGGTGAATGCTCGCTTGGTATTTTCATGTTTAGAGAGCCTGAAAACCCCAAAGAAAGGCTCCAAAAGGTCCTTTTTCGTGCAGTTAGTCTCCTCCCCCAAAAAAGTATAAAACAATGAAAGGAGAACTCTTCTAGCGCATACAGGAGTATACCTAGAGTATACCTTTTCCGTAGTTAATCCACCTAGGCCCGGAAAAGGGGTAATTCTATACCTGAGTGGATGAGCCTTCGAGTACTTTAACGAGCTTGAAGAGGACAAGCTTGCTCGACAATCTTGTTTAGGTTTAAATAGTCCAAACAAGAGCTTAAAATGACTTAAAGGTCAGCTTCTAGGATCATAGCTTCATACTCTGCCAAAACTAGGTCTTCAACAAAATATTAGTCGATGCGGCAAAAAATCTCGAATGATATATGAAATTGAACTATTTAACTAGTTGACAAGGTCTATCATCAAGAGTTTTTAAACTTAGGAGATGAATCTGACAAAAATTAAATGAAAATTGAGCTTGGATTAATATTGTACCATATTGTGTGTTTCAATTGATTAATTAGGGATTTTTGGAAAATTTTGAAACTATAGAAAATTAACAATGGTGGGTAAAAATCAAAATCCAATTCATATATATAATTTCATTTTAAAAATCAATTTTCAATTTGTTTTGTAGGGAAAAGATTGGGGCAACCTTTTGCAAATTTAAAATCTCTGTGGCGATCGAACCAAACATCCAAACGTCGTTATTCCTCCACCAAGTAAGTTAAAATCCACCTAACTTGCAATTTCATGGTTTAGTTTTCATTTTTTGAGCAAAAAATAGCTTGCAACGTGATGCTCACAAGTGTTGCTGCGCGGGCGCTACTGTGTAACCATAGCAATAGCGTATAAACACGATGGGTGCTACTGTGCTCAAGCAGAGTAGCACCCATACGTGATTGTGTAGTATACACAGTAGCGTACACTCTTGAAAACCTACATACAAGTGCCGAGACTCAAAAATTTTGATTTTTTGTGCAGGATGGTCCTTCAATGGAGGGAGAGAAAGCATGAGGACATGGATAGGTTGGCCATGCAAGATCCATCCACCCTCCATGCTCTCCGAAGATGCGGTTTATTGAAGTTTTACTGAACCGTAAACATGAGGGCTTTAAACAAACTGTTTCGAAGACTTATTCAGTATTGGGATGTGGATACCAATACTTTTGTCATCCGTGGGAAAACTTTGGAGCTTACAGTTGATGACATATATTTCATTACTGGTCTCTCATAGAGAGGAGATGTAATCAATCTGAAAGGGTCTTCTCATGTGGGTGTAAGGTCTGTGCAAGAGTACGTGAATACATATTGTATTGTCGGAGTTGAGAAATCGGGAAGCCAAGTCTTGATCTCAACCATTGATGGTCTCCCTTTGAAAGTGATAGTGAGCATGATCAACCGAGTGGCAGGTAGTGCATCACAACACTTATCTTCCAGAAACTCTATGCATATTGGTGTACAATGCTTACACGGTCATGTCTATGATTGGAGTACTAGTTTATTGGAAAATATGAAATCTCAATTGACATGTTGCAAATCCGGCACAATGAAGAATTTTGGGTACGGTAGCATTTTGTGTACTTTCTTCTTTGAGAGGATTCCTGCTATCAGTTTGGGGATGCCTCTACCTCAGGTTAACCCCCGTGAGCCTAGACTAGGCCGTTGGGGTGACATATTCCTCCGTCAGGGTGGTGGGGAAAGTCATTACTATTATCATACTGATGATTTCTAGGGGTGGTGGGAGAGGCAAGTGCTCGCTTTCGAGCAGTTTCCATATGTTGGGTTGGATTTCCGTCATGATCCAGAGCTGGTGCTTCTTCCAGGTGGAGCCTGGAGAGATATTGGTATGTTTAAATTTTGAGATTTATTTAATTTTTTCAAACTTTTTCAAGTATTTGATTTTTATGAATGAGTTTTGAAGTTCTAATCAAGTGTCATATGCAGATCTGGGGCATGTTCGTCCTGAGGGACATCCTACCATCTTTGTGAGGCCAGCTGATATTGCTACAACAGATGCTATGTTGAGGACCTTAGAGAGAAAAATGAGTCGGTTGACTCATGAAAGTCCTGCATGCCGTATGGATCAGATACATATTGATATGCAGGAATATGTTGTTGGGGTGACCCCGGCATGGCTTAGGGTGCTGCGGAAAATAGCTAGGCTAGTCATATGCTATCGCAATGCAGTAGATGATGATGATGTCCCTCCTTCTCCATAGGAGAGGGATACATTCTATGTATATATTTTTTTAGCTACTATGCCCATTTTTTTGTACTTTTATGACTTGACTTGATAGACTTGTGACCCAAAACTCATATATTTTTTGATACACTATCGGCTATATACAGTATCGGTTATTTATATGTGTATGTGTTTTAATTTTATGTGTGCAATGTTGTTTATGACAATGTATGATGCAAATGCTAGTCTAACACATAGTTTGCTAATGAATCAGCTAAAGTGTTTAAACTTCTTGGAATGTGTTCATATATAATAGAATGAAATTGTCTTTCCAAAAGTCTAACTCGTAGAAACTAATGTAGCAATCCCGGATCCCTAATCTGATAGACACCTATTAACTGAAATACAAGTAATTGTGAGTCAATCCTTACCTCCAAATGTGAAATGCCATGACTAAGAGCATCTCGGAGAAGTTCTATAACTGCACTGTATTCAGCCACATTATTCGTGGTAGGACCCAAACAAACCCCCCTCGAAGAGACAAGTTGGCCAGCGGGTGAATAAATGACCCAAGCTGCTGCTGCCAATTGACAGTTGTGGCGACTGGTGCCATCAGCAAATCCTAAGAAATGTTCGGTTGACATCGGGTACACGAAACGAGAAACACACATAAGATTACCTCTATACAGCTATGTTACAAGAAAAAGTACTTCAGCCTAAGCGTAATACTTCTTCAGGTAGGGTCAATGCCTAGATCCTCCTAGTGAGGCTGGGCAAAGGTGTTATGGAAATCACGAAAAAGATTTGTATACGGAATGATCTCATCGAGATAACAACCCATTTCAAAAAAAATGTTTCCGTTGACCCCGGTGAAAATGTTCACCAGCGAGGTATGCAATCTATTCGCTTCAACAACACCAACTTGTGAAGAAGTGAAATTAGTATTTTCATCGGGTATTGGACAAAATTCACCTCTCTCTATCAAGTTAAGAACAGGAACCAAGAAGGACCTAGGATCTATATGTTCCCTAGGATGATGCGAGTCGGTCATGGCTTCTAACATTTCTTCTTCAGAAGGTAAAGTAGTATCTCAACTATCAAGAGAGCAGGTCAGGTCTGGTGGCTGAGTAGTAGCACAATATATATTTGATTCAACAGACACCGATGGAGTCGACACATGTTCTGTTGCAGTTTGATAAGAATCCAAGTGGGTAACTTCTACAACAGGGATGGGCACGGAGGGGTTTCTGTTAGTTGGGAGAAACCCAGAATCAGTTGTTAAACTAACCATGGAGGTTTCAGATGAAGAACATCCCTCAGTACCAACGAATAAGGTAGGAGTCGGTAGGTCAAAAGTGCCGATTAATGATCCGTACAGTCCTGCTCCTAAACTCTCACCAACCGGGGTGGTTTGATCAATCAATGGAACTGTGGTTTCCGAAGAAGTTTGGTTGTTTCTCTGAGTGAAAGAAATTTGATCGACTGTAACGATCTTACCTTCAAATGGGAACATAACCACTCAAAAAATTGCCGATGCAATGGCTCCCATGGCATATGTCCAACTCCTGCCTAATAACATATTGTAATCAAGCGAAGCGTCCGGAACTTCTACTTCAACAACAACTATCTTACCAGCCAATGTGACATCAAATGATGGCAAAACTCCATGTGGATGGAAAGTTCTGCCATCAAATGCAGTAAGCAGTGTGTTGGAAGGGGCTAACTCGGGGGAGCCTAAAGCTTTCCAATAGGAAATTGACATTACGCAAGTCGACGTGCCCTCATCTACTACAACTCGTCTAATGGTCATTGGACCATGAACGACTTCAATTTGAAGGGCAACGTGATAGGGAAACCGGTATTTGACATCAGTCATATCAAATCGCGTAGACATGTTAGAGGATTCCATACTTCCAATAGATGCCAGAAGTGCATTCCGTTGTAAAGGACAACTTTGCAAGACTTCTAAAGTAGACATGGCACAAGGGGTCTGGGCTAAATCTTCAACTACATTGTAGTTGGAAGCAGCCCGAGTGTTGGGATTGTGCGATGCCCGTTTCAAGACACCTTTCGGGATCTTGGGCATTGGGTCCACAGGTATGTGGAGTGGAGTGGAGGATTCTGGAATTTCCTTATCCTCTTTCTGTGCATCCGGGGTATAGTTCCTGGCTCTAGTTTGTAATAATGCATCTGAATTAACCATGTTGATAAAAGTTTCATCAACTGTAGCATGTGTGGTGCCCCCAGTATTGGAGGTGCCAGAAGTTGAGCTCTGTCCTTTAGGGAATGGATCTTTCAGGACGACAGGCTTCTTTTCTCTTAAGAGCTTCTAGGCTTCTTCTAGCAGAGGGCATTGGTGAGTAAGGTGGTTCTGCTTGCAAAGTTTACAAGGGAACTTAACCTTCTTTTCCTCTTTGTTACCCTCTTCGGCATTCTCTTTTTTGGGATTTTGTTGGTTCCCCTCTCTTTTCTTTCCCTTCTTTTTGTTATTGGGCTACCGAGGGCCCTTTTGATTGTTCTGAACCTGGTTGACAGGCTCAGAAGTAGAAGGAGAGGTTGTGACAGAAGAAACATCTACAGTCGATTGTTTGACTGATAAGGCATGAACCTGTTTAGTCAGTGCTTCGAAAGCTGCAGAGTCAACTGAACCCACTATGCCGTCAGCATGTGGTCTAGGTTTGGGTCTACTCAGATCGGTGTTAGATAGCGGTGCATCAGGTATAATCTCATACAATAACCCAGATTGTGCATAAACGAGATCTAACTGCTGGGTCCGAAGGATGGCTTCTTCCTCGTTTGCTACTCCAGATGTAGCTACTTCCTTAGAAATATAAGGAAGGAGTGATTTCAAATACCACTCAAGAAGGAACTCTGGAGGAATGTTGGCCTTAATGAGCCTCTTCCGTCTTCGCCACTCCTGAATGTGATCAAATAAATGAGTGGCTTTCTTTTTCCTAAATGTAGACAAAATGTCTGTCCCGGCATCATACCGAACAGGAAGCTGGAAGTGATTCAAAGAGACGGTGGTGAGATCTACAAAATTAGAGAAAGTAGCCGCAGGTAACTCAATGTACCATTTGGCTGCAGCACCATTTAAGGTCCTTTGGAATAGTCTCAATCTAATGGAGTCTTTGTTTAATGAATTTGAGGAACACCATAAGTGGAAAATAGTGACATGGTCACCAGGGTCTTCACCTATTTTGCCTTCAAACTTTGGAATGTCCGAAGGTAACTTGGCGGGAACTGATGGCCATGTAGCATTATGACACACAGAATCGTTTGTCAGTTTGGAAAGATCTGGCAAATTTAAAGTTGCCAGAAATGGTAAACGAGGCCGGTAAGATGGCACTTGATAAGGGGAACCACCCATCGTTTGACCCATGAACTATTGGTAGGGGTTTCCCCCAGCCATTTGCTGATAAGGGTTTCCCCCGGCCATATGCTGATAGGGATTTCCACCTACCAACTGTTGATAGGGGTTGCCCCCAGTTACTTGTTGGTAGGGGTTTCCCCCAGCTATTTGTTGGTAGGGGTTTCCCCCTGCCATCTGTTGTTGTACGAAAGAGTTATTAAAATTTCCCCACCCATATGAAAGTGGATTAGTGCTCTGTGGGTTCGCCCACTGTGGCTGGGTATTAGCCCCGCCATATTGCTGGTTAAAAATATTACCCCCTCCCCCTGAAAATAAGGAAAAAGGGACATTACCTGCAGGCATATTACCTTGATTCATGTTAGGGACTGCAAAGGTATTGAAACCAATAGAAGCTGATGTAGACGGTGCAGTCATGGTACTCATGACTGGTACGGTTGCAAAAGCACTTGGTCCTATAGCAGGTGTGGAAATCCAAGTACTAGGTATCTGATATAACGGTTGAAAAGAAGGAGGTGGTGCAAAGTTGGTTGTACTGCTAGGTCCAACAGTAGGTGTAGGGATAGATGCCATCGTTGTTACACTTGGCATACCTAATGTACCAGTATTGAAACTAAAAGATGAAGTAGACATAGAGGTTGTCTATGCCTGACTCGGCGTAGCAGTAAAAGAAGGATTTACCTTGTTAGTATTCATACCTAAAGTGGGAGTTTGGGGAACTCCCTGTTCACCTCCTAAAGTAGACATCAAATGTCCGGGAAATGAATTATCTGCACTGAAATGGGGCTGCTGGAAACCAACAGGTGACAAAAGCGAAATTCTAGTATTGGTCAAAGGTGGATTGAAAGGAGTGCTATACTCCGCAGATGTAAGATCTTCAACCTCAACTGAACTAAAGTGTTGCTGATCTGTGGTACCTGGTAGTGGTTCCTCAGGAACCTCTATTTCAGGGTTTTCTGTTGCAAGAATTTCTTCAGGAAATTCTGTTTCAGGAGTAATTTCTGAAGAAATACTGGGGTTTACCCGCTGTCGTCTAGCTAGCTGTAAAGGTTCTGTTCTAAGTGGTGGAAGGTTTTGAAACCTTCTCGATCTACGAAGCTCTCGATTCTTCGTGATTATATATATAAAATAACAGACTAGAACCTAGTGGCCACTACAACTAGGGGGAAAACAACACGCCAACTAAAAAGTCCTAAGTATGCAAACCAGGCAAACAAAGATGCTTTCTGGAGAAGATTCTGGGATGATGAGGGCCCAGAATAGATCAACGAAGGAAGAAAGACAGTTACCTAGGGTCCACAATATAATGACTAAGGGTGCAAGCGCTGGAATCACCCAACCGCCCTCCCAAAGACCTGCAAGCGGTTTCCTCCCATGTCTGTCTTAGGTACAGCAGATATACCCTCTGCTGTCACCTGTGTATGAACCTAAAGTCAGATACTAAGGATACCACGACACCGAAAACTCCGAGGGGAACAGTCACCGGTCGAATCAAAAAGCGTGGGCAGGGTAACTAATCCCGAAACTCGAAAGAGTCCCCAATACGCAATCCAATCCTGACGTATGCTCGAACAGAAAGTAGGAGGAGTATTCCCAACAATCTGATCTCGCAATGACCTACTGCATAGATCCCAGGCAAGTTTTGAGTGAAATGGGTTTACCTGTGATAGTCTTACTACGATTTTTGCGTAATGTGTGATCTTGAGTGGTTTAAGGTGATTTAAACTCAATATCCTAACCAAAACTAGTTGGTGTAGTGTATCCCTAAAAAGAAACAATGTTTCTAATTTATTTTATTAAAATATTTTTAGGGCTGTTATCACTCAAAAAGGGTAGTGCTTTTGTGTGGCGTGGTTGCAACAAGAAAACAAAAGTGCATGAAATCAAAACTTTCTACAACAAAGCTCCTTTCCTTTTTTCATTTACTTCTTTCCAAAACTGAAAATTCGAGTAAACCTACGAAAAAAAAAATTTGTTTTCATTTTTTAAATTGTACAAAATATCCTATGCTATCTTGTAACAAGAAAAAAAATAAGTCTTATTAAACTTAAACTACCAAATTTTTTTGCTTTTTCTATAAACGAAAAAGAACTAAAAAAAAATGGAAAGCAAAATAAAACTTATGTGCAATGTGTGTAAGTATGGCTAAAAATTTCTTAAGCTTATAGCTGTCGAGACATTAGCTCAAAAAAGACTTGATCCACAGGTTTTTTGCAAAGAAAAAGCCTCTAAACTCAGAAACAAAGTGGGAGAAAACAAAGGAGATAGATACAAGAGGACTGACCTAAAGCATCTAACCCTACCAAGACCACTATGCCAAGCAAAAGTAGACAAGCAAGCTGCCAACTACTAACACAAAGAATTGGGAAATGAATCAGCCTACAACACTTTCAAATACACTTGAAACCTGAAAAAGACAATAAGCCTAGGAAGATTGGAAATCAACAAAAAATGGAAGACACCCTAGAGGCTCTAACACGGACCAAACCCTAAAACAAAGGATAGGATGAGCATAGAACAGCCAAGCGTTGGCACAAACAGTGGATACAAGAGTATGCAAGTTTGTAAACTAGCAACATATAGTCATGGTCTAAAAAGTGGAAGTGTTCACCACAAGACACAACCTAGTCTTTCAAAAAAGTCATAAACAGTCCAAAAGTTCCAAAGGTAAACAAGCAATTCAAAAGATGGAAAAAGACTTCAAAGAAAAGGTTCTATGACTCAAACAATTGTTAAAAACCTCATACACCAGTCACGAAGACCTAAAAGCAAAGTCAGCAAACCAAAAAAAATGGCTAAAAATCAAGCAAACCACTAATAGAAGGCTTCAGGAAACGTACCCTACTGTGCAGTAGGGAAACTCGCGCCCCTGTAGAGATGGGCGCTATTGTATATATAGCACAGTAGCGTATGGGAGCTACTGTATATATAGCAGAGTAGCGCTTATATCTCAAAAGCTTAAAAAACTGACCTTGAAAGATACCAAAAACTGATGGAAGCAGAAAGAAATAGGCAGGGGATACCTACAGGGTTTCTCAACACATCAAAGGAGTCAAAACAATCTTGGAAAGACAAACAAGAACAAGTTTTCCTAGAGCAAAAACTCAACTAATCCCCAGTGGAGTCGCTAGTCTGTTGGCAGGCAAATCTACCCTATAGCAAGGAAACTAATGCTATCAACTGGAGTGGGGTGACAGGTAAGTGTATTCATGATATTATAGAGATATTATAGATATATTTACGAAAATAAATAAGTTATGGATCTTGAGAACACACCTTTCAATCGAAGTTTGATCCTAGCCTTGACTTGATCTTGTGCTCAACCTTCAAATCCACCTTCCTTTCAGTAAACCTGCAATAACAATACCTTTCTCAAAGCATTTTGGGCAATATATAAAGCTTGAAAGAAACAAAAACAATGTTTAACATTCAAAATTGACTAAAACAGATCCAAATTAAGATGCTATTTCATAACACATTTAAGTTGGAACAAGAAAGACACTTCAACCTTTATTGTCAAAAGTAAATTGATGTACAAGTATACCTGACTCTATGACAGGTTCTTGCAACTTGATTCTGGGTTCTGGCTCTTCTTTGGCTTGGATATCTTCAGCATCAACTCCTCCAAATGCAATCTTCTTCTTTAGATTTCTATGTCTTAAAGTTTCTCCATTAATCCATCTAACCTTTCTCTTTAGTCTTCTTTGTATTTATAGGATTAGAGAAGTAGTTCAGGTCGATGTATGGTTATGGAGGAAGTTGGGGAAGTTAGGAAACTACCAGCAACTAATCCTCCTCGAGAAATTAATTTATTTTTTAATCATCTTTTGATATGTACGCGACTATTATACAGTGAAGTAGCGTATAGGGCGCTACTTTAGTGCTTACCAACTAGCGCTCATTCGATTTTAAATGGTGAGTGCTACTATGCTGAGAAGGAGTAGCACCCATAAGACTTTGGGCACTACTATTGTAAACTGGAATAGCGTATGGGTGCTAGTCTCTCTAGGTAGAGTAGCGCACATATCTCAAAATGATATGTTTAGGGTTTTTCCAGTAAAATTAGGAGATGGAGTAAGTCAAAGTATCATCTAAGGTCAACATGCTCCTCCATCCAAGTTGTCCTTTTGTGTAATCAAGAGCTCATGGTGATCACGGACGGAGAGGTGCAAGTTTAACCTATAACACCGAGTGAATTTCTCATCACAATTATAGCAAAGCCCCTTTTCTCTATGTGCTTGCATCTCTGTTTCAGATAAACGCTTAATAGGAGTTGGTCGAGGAGCTTGCGGTATAGGTGGTCGTTGAGAACCCACATTTCGGAAGGGAACAAAAGTGGGCTTGGAGCGTTGTTGGGCTGCAATCTTGTCTTCTGCCAACTTAGCCAACCCTAGGGCTTCCATCATTGTGTTGGGACAGAACATTTTGACCTTAGAGCGGATAGCATCCTTTAGACCACTGATTAAACAACTCCGGTAAAAGTCATCAGACAATCCTTCGGTGTGGTTGGCTAGATTCTCAAATTCGGTTTGATACGCTCTCACAGTGCCAATTTGGCAAAGTTTAGTGAGGGCTCCTTTGAAGTCATCAAAAGCACTAGGACCAAATCGTTGCAAAAGGAGCTGGCAAAAGTATGGTCATTTGGGCTCTGGATGAGCCTTGATGTACCAACGGTACCATTGAAGAGCTTCCTATTCCAAATGAAAGGATGCCAATGGAACTTTTTTGACATCAAAAGTATTATGCAGACTGAAATACTGTTCTGCACAATAGATCCATCCAGTTGGATCGGTACCATTGAAGCTAGGAAAATCAAGCTTCGGACCACGAAAATTGCTGGAAGAAGAGAACCCATTATCTGATGAAGACTCGGACTGCCGTTTGTTGTTTATAGCTGAATGTTCAAGATGGAGGCCGAGAAATTTTTCATCCAGATCCTGGAGTTTGGCTTGGATGGCTGCAAGTGCTTCCTCCATGGTTTTTGCTCCTGCACAGGTGACAACCATAACAAGGAGTTGTTTTTTTTTTTTTTCCTGGTTGACTGGGTAGGAAAACAAAAACAGAAACTACTTCAGTAAAGGAAATTCTGGACTTGGGAAAAAATATGAAGGGTAATTGGGGTTTGACTAGGTTTTGGACACTGTTGAATAGACAGGGAAGCAAAAATGAGGATTTCAAAAGCGGGGTGAAAGGATGGGAAAATTTGGCAGAGGGGAACAAAGAAGCAGAATTCAGAAAGGAACTCTGCGGCCAAATTTGAAGGTGATTGGGTGAAATCTGAGGAAGTTATGGCAAACCCTAAAAATAGACAAATGTGGGATTTCGGGCTTTGGGAAGGGGAATTGGGGATAGGGTCCTTAGGAATGAAATATGCAGAATGGGATGACAGGGGTTCCCCAAAAATTTCAAGGGAAACAGAGTGAAAACAAGGGAGATATGGAGAAAAAATTGAATTTCAAGGGAACTGGAGCGGCTACGGCTTGGAAGGGATTTGAAATGGTGCCAAATGGATTGAAAATGGTTGGATCTGGAACGACTTGCAAAATGGATCTGAACGACTGGATCTAAAACGACGCAGCACCAATCAACAACAGTTCAACTGAAAATAGATATGGACCCCAGGTATGTGCGGCTTCCTAATAGTTCAAGGGTTTCACTCGGCCACCAATGCTATCTAATGGCTTGCGTATTGGGGTAGTACCCCTCACTCCATGGCTCAGGTAAAACTGATAACCGCTTTGCCACAAACGACAGCTCTTGGTTTACCTCACGGTTGGGAACTAGTCAATCAAGTAGGGGTCGTTGCCCTTTTCGCTGGAAGGTCCTCTCAATGGGCAAGCTACTTCAGAGTTCTTGTGGTACTCCTCACAATGAGTTTTAGGGATTATTCCCAAGTACTTCCCACAGTTAAGTGGATAGGGATTATTCCCAAATCCGAACCTGCAACAGATGCGAAAACAAATTTTGGCAGAAATTTCACCCAGCGAGCCCAAGAAAGTGCTCTGTAAGCCCATAACACAGCTATGACTCTAAGGTCCCAATCATCTCTTTGTTGATTCAAGATCTTGGTCAGGGCATTCTCCAGAATCTTATTGAATATCTCCACCGTACCAATAGCTTGAGGGTGGTAGGGTGTACTCTTATGGTGACTAATGTGGAATTATTCAGTAAGGGCCTCTATAGTCTCATTCAAGAAATGTGTGCCATAATCACTCATTAGAATCAGTGGAAATCCAAATCTAGTGACAATATTCTAAAAAATGAACTGCACGGCAGTGACAGCGTCGCAATTCTTAACTGGCTTCGCCTCAAGCCATCTGGTGAGGTATTCAGTGGTTGTGATGATGTATCTTGCACTAGTTCTCTTTCATAGTGGGTTGATAGGTCCCACAAAATCAATGGCCCACTTATCAAAAGCACGCATTGTTATCTGGGGTCTTAGCGGCATTTCATCTCTTCTTGAAGGTTTTCCTGTTCGCTGGCACACATCGCAACACTTGCAAAATTCCTTAGTATCCTTGTGCAATGTTGGCCACCAAAGACTTGCGGCTAAGATCTTCTGCGTAGTCGGCTTTCCTGCGAAATGGCCTCCTATGGTTCCTGAGTGCGCTTCTGCGATTATGGTATTCTTCTCATGTGGTAAAATGCATCTGCGCAAGACTTCATCAGGGCCCAACTTATAGAGCTGGCCTGCTATCAAAGTGAAGTCTGCGGCTTTGACAACAAGTTGTTTCTTCTGTTGCATTGTGAACTCAACTGGCGCTTGCCCTGTAGTGAGAAACTCAAGAATATCAGAATAATACTCATTTACTGCTTGAACAGAAAACAGCTGTGCATCGGGCAGATTTTCCTCCAAATTTGTAGGTTCCTCCCCTGACTCTATCCTAGATAAATGGTCAGGTCCTGCATTCAATCAACCTGGCTTCACAATAATCTCAAAATCATACTCCCGGAAGAGGAGTTAGTCATCTGCAAATTCTTCCCCCTAACACTGGCTTATCAACCAAGTACTTCAAAGTGGAATGGTCAGTATACATTTTAAAATGAGCACCCAATAGATAGTGTCTAAACTTCTGTAAGGCATACACCATAGCGAGTCCTTCTCTTTCTGTAGTGGTGTAGTTCTTCTCAGTTGTAGACAGCTTTCTGCTAGAGTAAGCAATGGGGTGGTCAATACCTCCTTCTCCCGGTTGTGTCAGTACAACACCCAATGCTATGGAAGAAGAATCTACGTGAACATGAAAGGGTTTTCTCCAGTCTGGGAAAACTAGAATAGGTGATGTGACCATCTTTCCTTTAAGTGTGTCCAAGCTCTGTTGGCATTCTTCTGTCCATTGGAATTTCGAATCCTTTTTCAGCAGTCTTTCCATAGGCGCAGTGATCTTTGCATAACCCTTGATAAATTTACTGTAGTATTTTGTATATCCCAATGTAGTGCGCAATTGTTTGACTGAGTTGGGCGCAGGCAAGTTAGCAATGATGGAAACCTTTGCAGGATCCATCATGAGTCATTGTCTGCACAGAATGTGACCCAACAAAATACCAAAAGGAGCATAGAAGATACATTTTTTCAAGTTAAGGGAAATCTGATACTGTCTACATTTTTCTAACATCATCCTTAGATTCCCTATATGGTTCTTTATTAAACCAAACACAGTCCAGTCATCAAAATAGACTTCTAGAAACTTATGAATGAATTCTTTAAAAACAGCAACAACGACTCTAGAGAAAATAGCAGGAGCATTTTTAAGACCAAAGGGCATTACCGTATACTGGAATGAGCCCCATTCAATCGCAAAAGTGGTCTTATGGCGGTCCTCTGGATGGATTTTGATCTGATGGTATCCTAAAAAGCCATCAGTGAAGGAGTAAGCCTCTTGTCCTCCAACATTTTCAAGCACTTCGTCTGTAAAGGGCGTAGGAAATGGATCGTGCGCTGATGCATCATTGAGCTTGCGCAGGTCCACGTAGATTCTTATTTCACCTTTTATCTTTTTATCTTGTACCACCATAGGACTAATCCAATCACTTTCCTCTACTGGCTCAATGATACCAGCTGCGAGCATCTTATAAATTTCTTCTCTGACCTTTTCTTTATATCGCGGGTTCAACCTGTACGGGCGTTGTTTTACTCGCTTAGCGTCCGCTTTCAAAGGTATGCGCATAATTTCTAAATATTCTAGGATGCCTTTCATTTCTGTAAACTTGGTAGGAAAGATATCCTGGTACTCATGTAGTAAATCTACAATATGGCCAACAGTTTCATCATCCCAATAATCTCCTATAGAGGCAAACTTGGGTTCGGCTTCTGTACCAATGTTAATCTTCTTGAGCTTGATGTGTTCTGTAATGGCAGGGATATCAAGTTGAGGACCTTCGACTTTGCACTTCCCTTCTGACTCTGGAATATTGATGTTGCGAGGATCATCATCCTCTTCTCCAAGGGTGAAATTATAGCATTCCAGGGCATGTTCCATCTGGACAGCCCAATCTAGTTGAGAATACTCTGGTAAAGGACATTGTCCAAATATCTTCTTTCTAATACACATTAAATCCTGATCGATGCTTGGATGTTCTGACTCAAAGCTGAAAGTGAGTTGAAAAATTTCAATCATGAGAGGCCAAGTGATAGAGCCTCTGCGCAATTCTGTTTCAGTGTACCAGTTCCTTGGAACTATATCCAACGCGTGGATGAATAGGTGAACCCACTCATCCTCTGCAATATCTGACCATTGCTGAATACATGCTTCAACGTGTGACCTGGGGTCACTTTGTCCATCATATTTGCGCAAAACTCCTGCTGTAGTCCCTTGAAATCTGTGCAGTATCAACCTGGGACAGTCTTGCCATGTGTCGATATTTTCTTTATGCACACCCCACCATCTTGCGGGTGTAGCACGCAGTGCTACATCCAATGCTTGTATGCACTGCTCATCTAGGATTTCTTGTTCATATGCATGTATGAATTCACTTACTCCAGTTAAACCATCAAAGATTGGAGTGTTATTCAATTCTGTGCCCATCCATCGAATGGATTTAGTCGTCATGGCGGAATGCCTTGCAGAAACCTCATGTAAGCGATTCTGCCAGTTTTCCAGTCCTGCTTCTGAATCTGATGTGCACGAGCTATCGCATAGCCAGCTGATATGGCCGTCCACTATTGGGATTGACATAATCATTATGACTAGTAGTCATCTAATACAAATTTTCCATGTGGCGCACTTCTTCTTCTGCTCGAATGGGTTCAATATACCGTGGTCCTTGAAGGGGATCAAGTGGTGCAATGACCCTAATCTGGTCATCCTCAAAGGTCATCTGTCTTTTCTTCAAATTAATGACAGCCAGATTATCAAATGCCCAGTCTATTTCTAAAAGTGATGGGTAAGTTCTACTGTCATCCAGAATTTTGATTACTTCAAAGTCTGCAGAACTTCTTACTCCCTCAATATCAATGGGTACATTGGGTAATCTGCCCAATGGAGAAACTTGTTTCTGATTTGCTAGTCTTAGATGGATAGGAGATCTGATAAGCTGAGGACTACCCATATGTTCCCAAGTATGCATGGTGAGAACATTAATTTCTGATCCTAAATCCAAAATGACTTCGTCCATTTCAAATGCTCCAATCTGCGCTGTGAATCTCATCTCTCTTCCAGTTCTAGTATGACTCTTGATTTGATGAACAGCGCGCTGCGCTGTGTTCATCGAAGCAGATTGTTGACACTAATCCAAGAGGTGTTGGAGTTCCATAGTTGCTTTTTCATTGTGCAACAACTTTAAGCAGCTTCTCAGGAAAGCATGAACACTGCCTAGTGTATCCTCCTCATCAGGCCTTCCAGATGTAGTAGCCTGCTCTTGTACCAGGTTCTCTTGACTTGGCGCATGCAGTTTGATATCATTGTGCAGTAATGTGACAGAACTTGAAGCTCGCGGATCTGATAAATACTCTTGATCTTTCTTGAATGCTTCTTTTTGCTTCTGTAGGTCGAGCAGGGATGGTTTTACATTAGCGCAGCGCACCCATTGTGTTGCTGACTTTCCAGTTCCCGACTCTGGCGCACCAGTGGTTTCACCACTGCATTGTCACTATATTAACTGTGGGATCTGGTTCTCTTTTTTCTGCTGCAGTCAACTGAATATTCTGGTTAACCTATGGCTTCATTTCTTGCATCTTGGCCATCAACTGAGGGCATTCTTCAATGACATGATCATAAGATTTACAGTATCTGCAGGTGGTTGTAGGGTTTTGGCAATCCCTTTCATAATGGCCTTGAGCTCCGCAGTTATAGCAAGTGATCTGTCCTCTTCTACAACCAAACCTCCTGCGTGTCCTTGGCCCCTGTAATTTCCTCCTCGGCCTTCCCGAGCTGGGTCATACTGTGGACCTGCTATGGGTCCTTGTGGTTCTGACTGTACTCTATAAACATCATGTTTTCTTTCTATCATAATGTCATATGCTCTGTAATTGTTCTCATCATGGCCTACTGATTTACAGAAATTGCAATATAGATTCTTTGGAGTTTGTACATATTTCTGTAACAAGTGACACTCTTGTGGTCTGTGGCCTCTAGTTCTACAGATTTCACACCAAGGCCCCTGAGCCTGTGGTAAAGGGTTAGGTGCTCCGGTTGCAATATAATCTATGAAAACAGGACAATGGTCCTTTGAATGTCCTTGTGCTCTACACTTTGTACACCAAATTTCTTCTTTAACATCCTTTCCTTTCTTAATATCATGCACTTGGAAAGTTAAGTTTGCTATTTGGTTCTGCAACTGCACAACATCGTTGCTTGTTCCAGCAATTGGTGAAGCTTCTAGTTTCATAGCCATCTCTAGAGCTTGTTCTTGAGTAGTGAGATTCTGTTGCATAAGAGGAATTCTAATATGAGGAAACAACGCAGCAATGAACCATTCCTTATGTTGTTGCGATGCAAACTCAAAGCTTACATGATCTATCAAGGATTTAAACTTCTGGTCAAAGTCCTAGACTGATTCTGTAGGTAACTGTTTTATGTATTTGAGTTCTGTTATGCACTGTGATTCTGATTTAGGTTTATTGAATTCTTTAATCATAGCACTTCTTACATCAGCAAGCGTCCTATTCTGTGCTACTGAGTATTTCATAAAGCAAGTTAAGGCTCTCTCTCTTAGTGTGGTTTCTAACTGAACTAGCTTAACAACATCATCATTAATTTGCTTAATCATCCAAATGGCTTCACATATAAACCAGTGTTGCTCAGGGTCTTCTATTCCTGTTCCTCTAAAGGTTGGTAGCTTCATGTCATCACCCATCCTTCTTGCGCTAGGTTGTCGTGGAGGTGCTGTGGCACTGCCTCCGGGATGGTTAAACAAAGGTGGGGCTGAGGTACTAGAAGTACCATGCGGGCTACTAGAGGGTGTTACAGCGGGTTTATGCTGAGCCCCGTCTGGATTTTGCAGTGTAAAAGAGTGATAAGGGATATGAGCACTCCCTTGTCTCTCTATATGGCTCGCTCTACGAGCTCGGTTATCTTCTGGGCTAGACTCAAAATAATGCTAGTCGAGGCCTACTTTGTACCGTTTTCCGCTATGAGTGCAACCAATAACTTCAAGATCACTATTAGAATCTGTGGACATTACTTGTCTATGCTATTCATTGAAAGCTATGCATAGTTTTCCTTTTTCATATAAGAGCATTTCAATTCACAAGTTCAGAGAATTTAAGAACTTACCCCTGTATGCTTTGAAGAAGCTCCTCTCAGCCTCATTGAAGCTCTTTCTCGTATCTACTGCAAACTCGATGATGAAGCCTTCCAGCAGACTGTTCAACCAAAATTCTACTGTGCGAGACATAGGATTATCTACCCACTTCAAAATGCTAACTAGCTCAGGCGTCCAAACGATAGGTTGATCAACATGCACAGTGGGTCCAGTATCTGCTAGCTTGGATACCCACTCATGCAGCTCAAGTGAAAATGTTACAAAGAAGATTTCGTGAAGCTCATAATAAATATGCTTCTGCAACCAGTCCTTTGTCTGAAGCCTAGGGCTTCTATTTTCACATTCAGCGAACCCTCTAGCCTTTGAATCAAACCACTCTTGAAGTTCTTTAGCTGTAGGATTCCAGCACCACATTGCCTTCAAAATAATAGGGTTAAAGCCGATAACAGAACCATTTGTTGGCTTCTTTCTGGACAAACTCAGGTTTTCAGGATGCGCAGCAACAAACACCCCTTTGGCGCACTGGCCCTTTCGGCAACGAGCTACGCAGCAGCCCGAAGTCTCACCCAAAGTGGCTATGGGGGGCTAAGGAATCAGGTTTCCTTAACCTAGGTGGTGTGGAGTCTATAGTCTTCTCTCTTTCCTCCTCGGAGGTAACCCCTGAACAGAGTGTCTTACTCTTTCACAGGTCTCCCAGTGCTACAGCGCTGGAACTTAATCTTCTCAGCCGAGCTGCGTGGTAGCTCCACACCTGCGCACAAGTCTTTTACCTGCTACCTACGATACACTATGTATCGTCTCTGCCCTTGCGCCACAACGCAGTAACACACTCCTTTAGCACTGCGACGATAATGTTCTTACAGACTCCTTCTACAATGCACAAGTACAACTTCTAAGGGAGTTTCCAAAATTTACTTTACATAATCATTCATAAAGATAGCGAAACATTCATAGAAACATAGACAGTAAAGCAAAGAAATGCAATCACATAAAGAATCACCACCACAACAAGAATTATGTGGTTCACTTCCAGGAGGGAAGCTACATCCATAGGAACTGTGTTTTATATTATCTTGAGAGGGGGATAACACAGTTCCGCTGCGCACACAGCTGCAGCCTTAGATCTTTCTGGGAAACTCCATGCACACAGCTGGGAGCCCTTCTCTTAGATCTATTCTCTTCTTCTACAGATATTACCATGACAAAGACATACAATAACATTCCCCTCTCAGTCCTCTTGCGACTGGTCGATACATGCAATGGCCCTTACGCCAAGTGGTCTTCCTGCGAGATCACGGCCTTCTTACATGCACAAAATGATCATTAGCAGCTTAAAAGATACAACAATACAAATGACTCAGACATCAACTTAGACTGTCTATGTAACTTAGTAACTATCTAACCCTTTTCCCTTTTCAATTACACATATATATAGGTGGCCCTGAGGGTCACACCTTTACAAAACTATGGGCCTTTCCCAACAGTGATCCCCAAAAACCCTAACCGCGGACACAGCTAGGTGTACTGTAAGTTCCTCTTGCAGTCACATCGCAGCTTCCTGCAGACTCCACGATTTCTGGCACAGATCGCGGGTATGGGCGCCGCTTCATTGTTCTTCACTCCTTGTCCTTCGCCTTCAATGCTTTGGCCCGTTGCTCTTCCTTGGTCCGAGCAACCATAACTCCTGTACTTTGCCTTAATGAGGGCAGCTGAGCCCTCTATTCCACTGCTTCATTTGCTGTGGTGGTTGAGCTTTCTACTCGGCCACCTTATTTACTCTTTCCTTTGACTTGTGCGCGCAAGCTCCACGATTTCCGGCCCGCAATCTGTGGTGAGCTCGTCCATATAACATCGTACCGCGCATTGTTCATTTCTGCCCAAAAATGGTGCTTTTCCTCAAAATTAGCGCTTTTCCTTCAAAACTTAGTGCTTTTCCCTAAAACTTGGCAGCTTTTCCATAGTTGCGGCCTATGCTCCAACAGCCCCTAACACTTACTTGTGGCTCGTCCCCGAGCCACTTGCACTAGCTTGTGATCGTTTTACTTGTGCATCTGACTTTGATTGGGTCATAGTGAAGGCTTGCTTCCACTACGCAATAGCGGAGTCCATGTCTTGCACGCACTTCGTGGCTATCTGCACCAGGTCTGAAGTAGCTTCTTCTCCTTCTGTTCCATCGACCAACTCTTGAGACTCAGCAAATGCTTTGACCTTGGCCTCTGCTTGGGCAGCAAGTTCAGCATACTCATCCATAAATGGCTAAATGATGTTGGCGAGAGTAGCATCTTTGTCTCTGAGCTTGTGCAGTTCTTGCTGGACTTTGTGGACTTCGCTCATCTTTCTCATTTTGGCTAAGCCTTCCAAGGGCTTAGCTTCTTCGTTCAAAACAGTTAGGGACTGTTCTGTCGCTTTCACCTGTTCCAAAAGGGCAACTTTAGAAGGGATCTTCTTGAGCTCATCCCAAGCCTTCTGTCTCACCTTCTGCACTTGTTGATGGAATCCAGCTAAAATCCTGCCTTCTTCTAAGGCAACCAATTGTGACAGCCTTTCACTCATATTATCAGTATTTTCCATTTCTGTGATTTGAGCAATTCTGAGACTGGGAACAATGTATTCCATGGGCATGACTGCTTCTTGTCCATACACCAAACTGAAAGGTGTGTGACCTATTAATTTCTTGCATGTGGTTCTGTAAGCCCATAACACAGTTGTGACTGTAAGGTCCCAATCATCTCTTTGTTGATTACAGATCTTGGTCAGGGAATTCTCCAAAATCTTATTGAATGCCTCCACCATACCATTAGCTTGAGGGTGGTAGGGTGTACTCTTATGGTGACTAATGTGGAATTCTTTAGTAAGGGCCTCTATAGTCTCATTCAGGAAATGTGTGCCCTGATCACTCATTAGAATCAGTAGACATCCAAATCTAGTGACAATATTCTAAAAAATGAACTGCGCGGTAGTGACAGCGTCGCAATTCTTAACTGGCTTTGCCTCAGCCCATCTGGTGAGGTATTCAGTAGCTGTGATGATGTATCTTGCGCTAGTTCTCTTTCCTAGTGGGTTGATAGGTCCCACAAAATCAATGGCCCACTTATCAAAAGCACGCACTGTTATCTGGGGTCTTAGCGGCATTTCATCTCTTCTTGAAGGTTTCCCTATTCGCTGGCACACATTGCAACACTTGCAGAATTCCTTAGTATCCTTGTGCAATGTTGGCCACCAAAGACCTGTGGCTAAGATCTTCTGCGCAGTCGGCTTTCATGCGAAATGGCCTCCTGCGGTTCCTGAGTGCGCTTCTGCAATTATGGAATTCCTCTCATGCAGTAAAATGCATCTGCGCAAGACTTCATCAGGGCCCAACTTATAGAGCTGGCCTGCTATCAAAGTGAAGTCTGCGGCTTTGACAACAAGTTGTTTCTTCTGCTGCATTGTGAACTCAATTGGCGCTTGCCCTGTAGTGAGAAACTCAAGAATATCAGAATAATACTCATCTGCTGCTTGAACAGAAAACAGCTATGCATTGAGTAGATTTTTCTCCAAATTTGTAGGTTCCTCCCCTAACTCTATCCTAGATAAATGGTCAGGTCCTGCATTCAATCTACCTGGCTTCACAATAATATCAAAATCATACTCCTGGAAGAGGAGTAGCCATTTGCAAATTCCCCCCCCTAACACTGGCTTATTGACCAAGTACTTCAAAGCAGAATGGTCAGTATATATTTTAAAATGAGCACCCAATATATAGTGTCTGAACTTCTGTAAGGCATACACCATAGCGAGTCCTTCTCTTTCTGTAGTGGTGTAGTTCTTCTCAGTTGTAGACAGCTTTCTGCTAGAGTAAGAAATGGGGTGGTCAATACCTCCTTCTCCCGGTTGTGTGAGTACAACCCCCAATGTTATGGAAGAAGCATCTACATGAACATGAAAGGGTTTTCTCCAGTTTGGGAAAACTAGAATAGGTGTTGTGACCATCTTTCCTTTAAGTGTGTCCAAGCTCTATTGGCATTCTTCTATCCATTGGAATTTTGAATCTTTTTTCAGCAGTCTTTCCATAGGCGCAGTGATCTTTGCATATCCCTTGATAAATTTCCTGTAGTATTCTGTATATCCCAATGTAGTGCACAATTGTTTGACTGAGTTGGGCGCAGGCAAGTTAGCAATGATGGCAACCTTCACAGCATCCATCATGAGTCCTTGTCTACACAGAATGTGACCCAACAAAATACCAAAAGGAGCACAGAAGATACATTTTTTCAAGTTAAGGGAAATATGATACTATCTACATTTTTCTAACATCATCCTTAGATTCCCTATATGGTTCTTTAGTAAACCAAACACAGTCCAGTCATCAAAATAGACGTCTAGAAACATATGAATGAATTCTTTAAAAAGAGCAACAACGACTCTAGAGAAAATAGCAGGAGCATTTTTAAGACCAAAGGGCATTACCGTATACTGGAATGAGCCCCATTCAATCGCAAAAGTGGTCTTATGGCGGTCCTCTGGATGGATTATGATCTGATGGTATCCTGAAAAGCCATCAGTGACGAAGTAAGCCTCTTGTCCTCCAACATTGTCAAGCACTTCGTTTGTAAAGGGCATAGGAAATGGATCATGTGCTGATCCGTCGTTGAGCTTGCACAGGTCCACACAGATTCTTATTTCACCTTTTGTCTTTTTCTCTTGTACCACCATAGGACTAATCCAATCACTTTCCTCTACTGGCTCAATGATACCAGCTGCGAGCATCTTATCAATTTCTTCTCTTACCTTTCCTTTATATCGCGGGTTCAACCTGTACGGCCGCTGTTTTACTGGCTTAACATACGCTTTCAAAGGTATGCGCATAACTCCTAAATCTCCTAGGATGCCTTTCATTTCTGTAAACTTGGTAGGAAAGATATCCTGGTACTCATGTAGCAAATCTTCAATATGGCCAACAGTTTCATCATCCCAATAATCTCCTATAGAGGCAAACTTAGGTTTGGCTTTTGTACCAATGTTAATCTTCTTGAGCTTGATGTGTTTTGTAATGGCAGGGATATCAAGCTAAGGGCCTTCGACTTTGCGCGTCCCTTCTGACTCTGGAATATTGATGTTGCGAGGATCATCATCCTCTTCTCCAGTGGTGAAATTATAGCATTCCAGGGCATGTTCCATCTGGACAGCCCAATCTGATTGAGAATACTCTAGTAAAGGACATTGTCCAAATATCTTCTTTTGAATACACTTTAAAGCGTGATCAATGCTTGGATGTTCTGACTCAAAGTTGAAAGTGAGTTGAAAACTTTCAATCATGAGAGGCCAAGTGATAGTGCCTCTGCGCAATTCTGTTTCAGTGTACCAGTTCCTTGTAACTATATCCAACGTGTGGATGAATAGGTGAACCCACTCATCCTCTGCAATATCTGACCATTGCTGAATACATGCTTCAACGTGTGACCTGGGGTCACTCTGTCCATCATATTTGCGCAAAACTCCTATTGTAGTCTCTTGAAATTTGCGCAGTATCAACCTGGGACAGTCTTGCCATGTGTCGATATTTTCTTTATGCACACCCCACCATCTTGCGGGTGTAGCACGCAGTGCTACATCCAATGCCTGTATGCACTGCTCATCTGGGATTTCTTGTTCATATGCATGTATGAATTCACTTACTCCAGTTAAACCATCAAATATTGGAGTGTTATTCAATTCTGTACCAATCCATCGAATGGATTTAGTCGTCATGTCGAAACGCCTTGCAGAAACCTCATGTAAGCGATTCTACCAGTTTTCCAGTCCTGCTTCTGAAACTGATGTGCACGTGTTATCGCATCGCCAGCTGATATGGCCGTCCACTGTGGGATTGACATAATCATTATGACTAGCAGTCATATGATACAAACTTTCCATGTGGCGCACTTCTTCTTCTGCTCGAATGGGTTCAATATACTGTGGTCCTTGAAGGGGATCAAGTGGTGCAATGACCCTAATCTGGTCATCCTCAAAGGTCATCTGTCTTTTCTTCAAATTAATGATAGCCAGATTATCAAATGCCCAGTCTATTCCTAAAAGTGTTGGGTAAGGTCTACTATCATCCAGAATTTTGATTACTTCAAAGTTTGCAGAACTTCTTACTCCCTCAATATCAATGGGTACATTGGGTAATCTACCCAATGGAGAAACTCGTTGTTGATTTGCTAGTCTTAGATGGATAGGAGATATGATAAGCTGAGGACTACCCATTTGTTCCCAAGTCTGCATGGTAAGAACATTAACTTCTGAGCCTAAATACAAAATGACTTCGTCCATTTCAAATGCTCCAATCTATGTTGTGAGTCTCATCTGTCTTCCAGTTCTAGTATGACTCCTGATTTGATGAATAGCACGCTGCGCTGTGTTCATCGAAGCAGATTGTTGACACTGATCCAACAAGTGTTGGAGTTCCATAGTTGCTTTTTCATTGCGCAACAACTTTAAGCAGCTTCTCAGGAAAGCATGAACACTGCCTAGTGTATCCTCCTCATCATGCCTTCCGGATGTAGTAGCCTGCTCTTGTACCAGGTTCTCTTGACTTGGCGCATGCGGTTTGATATCATTGTGCGGTAATGCAACAGAACTTGAAGCTCGCGGATCTGAGAAATACTCTTGAGCTTGCTTTAATGCTTCTTTTTGCTTCTGTAGGTCGAGCGGGGATGGTTTAATATTAGCGTGGCGCACCCATTGTGTTGCTGACTTTCCAGTTCCCGACTCTGGAGCACCAGTGGTTGCACCACTGCGCGTCACTATATTAACTGTGGGATCTGGTTCTCTTTTTTCTGCTGCAATCAACTGAATATTTTGGTTAACCTGTGGCTTCGTTTCTTGCATCTTGGCCATCAACTGAGGGCATTCTTCAATGACATGATCATAATATTTATAGTATCTGTAGGTGGTTGTAGGGTTTTGGCAATCCCTTGCATAATGGCCTTGAGCTCCGCAGTTATAGCAAGTGATTTGTCCTCTTCCACAACCAAAACCTCCTGTGCATCCTCGGCCCCTTTAATTTCCTCCTCGGCCTTCGCGAGCTGGGTCATACTGTGGACCTACTGTGGGTCCCTGTGGTTTTGACTGTACTCTATAAACATCATGTTTTCTTTCTATCATAATTTCATATGCTCTGCAATTGTTCTCATCATGGCCTACTGATTTACAGAAATTGCAATATAGATTCTTTGGAGTTTGTACATATTTCTGTAACAAGTGACACTCTTGTGGTTTATGGCCTCTAGTTCTACAGATTTCACACCAAGGCCCCTGAGCCTGTGGTAAAGGGTTAGGTGCTCTGGTTGCAATATAATCTATGAAAACAGGACAATGGTCCTTTGAATGTCCTTGTGCTCTACACTTTGTACACCAAATTTCTTCTTTAACATCCTTTCCTTTATTAATATCATGCACTTGCAAAGTTAAGTTTGCTATTTGGTTCTGCAACTACGCAACATCGTTGCTTGTTCCAGCAATTGGTGAAGCTTCTAGTTTCATAGCCATCTCTAGAGCTTGTTCTTGAGTAGTGAGATTCTGTTGCATAAGAGGAAGTCTAATATGAGGAAGCAGCGCAGCAATGAACCATTCATTATGCTGCTGCGGTGCAAACTCAAAGCTTACTTGATCTATGAAGGCTTTGAACTTCTGGTCAAAGTCCCATATTGATTCTGTAGGTAACTGTTTTATGTCTTTGAGTTCTATTATGCACTGTGATTCTGATTTAGGTTTCTTGAATTCTTTAATCATAGCACTTCTTACATCAACAAGCGTCCTATTCTATGCTGCTGAGTATTTCATAAACCAGGTTAAGGCTCTCTCTCTTAGTGTGGTTCCTAACTGAACCAGCTTAACAACATCATCATTAATTTGCTTAATCATCGAAATGGCTTCACATAGAAACCAGTGCTGCTCAGGGTCTTCTAGTCATGTTCCTCTAAAGGTTGGTAGCTTCATGTCATCACCCATCCTTCTTGCGCTAGGTTGACATGGAGGTGTTGTGGCAATGCCTCCAAGATTGTTAAACAAAGGTGGGGCTGAGGTACTAGAAGTACCGTGCGGGCTACTAGAGGGTGTTACTACGGGGTTATGCTGAGCCCCGTCTGGATTTTGCGGTGTAAAAGGGTGATAAGGGATATGAGAACTCCCTTGTCTCTCTATATGGCTCACTCTATGAGCTCGGCTATCTTCTGGGATAGACTCAAAAGAATGCTAGTCGAGGCCTACTTTATACCGTTTTCCGCTATGAGTGCAACCAATAACTTCAAGATCACTATCAGAATCTATGGACATTACTTGTCTATGCTATTCATCAGAAGCTATGCATAGTTTTCCTTTTTCATATAAGAGCATTTTAATCCACAAGTTTAGAGAATTTAAGAACTTACCCCTCTATGCTTTGAAGAAGCTCCTCTCAGCCTCGCTGAATCTCTTTCTCATATCTACTGCAAACTCGGTGATGAAGCCTTCCAGTAGACTGTTCAACCAAAAGTCTATTGCGCGAGACACAGGATTATCTACCCGCTTCAAAATGCTAACTAGCTCAGGCGTCCAAACAATAGGTTGATCAACATGCACAGTGGGTCCAGTATCTGCTAGCTTGGATACCCACTCATGCAACTCGAGTGCAAATGTTACAAAGAAGATTTCGTGAAGCTTAGTATAAATATTCTTCTGCAACCAGTCCTCTGTCTGAAGTCTAGGGCTTCTATTTTCACGTTCAGTGAACTCTCTAGCCTTTGAATCAAACCACTCTTGAATTTCTTTAGCTGTAAGATTCCAGCACCACATTGCCTTCAAAATAATAGGGTTAAAGCCGGCAACAGAACCATTTGTTGGCTACTTTTTGGACAGACCCGGGTTTTCAGGATGCGCAACAACAAACACCCCTTTGGCGCACTGGCCCTTTCAGAACCGAGCTGCGCAGCAGCCCGAAGTCTCACCCGAAGTGGCTATGGGGGGCTAAGGAATTAGGTTTCCTTAACCTAGGTGGTGTGGAGTCTACAGTCTTCTCTCTTTCCTCCTCGGAGGTAACCCCTGAATAGAGTGTCTTACTCTTTCACAGGTCTCCCAGCGCTGGAACTCACTCTTCTCAGCCGAGCTGCGTGGTAGCTCTGCACCTGCGCACAAGTCTTTTACCCGCTACCTATGATACACTATGTATCGTCTCTGCCCTTGCGCCACAACGCAGTAACACACTCCTTTAGTGCTGCGGCGACAGTGTTCTTACAGACTCCTTCGACAATGCACGAGTACAACTTCTAAGGGAGCTTCCAGGATTTACTTTACATAATCATTCATAAAGATAGCGAAACATTCATAGAAACATAGACAGTAAAGCAAAGAAATGCAATCACATAAAGCATCACTACAACAACAAGAATTACGTGGCTCACTTCCAGGAGGGAAGCTATGTCCACAGGAACTGTGTTTTATATTATCTCGAGAGGGGGATAACACAGTTTCGCTATGCACACAGCTGCAGCCTTAGATCTTTCTGGGAAACTCCACGCACACAGCTGGGAGCCCTTCTCTTAGATCTATTCTCTTCTTCTACAGATATTACCATGAAAAAGACATACAATTACATTCCCCTCTCAGTCCTCTTATGACTGGTCGATACATGCAATGGCCCTTACGCCAAGCGGTCTTCCTGCGAGATTGTGGCCTTCTTACATGCACAAAATGATCAGTAACAGCTTAAAAGATACAGCAATACAAATGACTCAGACATCAACTTAGACTGTCCATGTAACTTAGTAACTATCTAACCCTTTTCCCTTTTCAATTACACATATATATAGGTGGCCCCGAGGGTCGCACCTTTACAAAACTGTGGGCCTTTCCCAACAGTGATCCCCAAAAAACCTAACCACAGACACGGCTAGGTGTACTGTAAGCGCCTCTTCCAGTCATGTTGCAGCTTCCTGCAGACTCCACGATTTTCGGCGTAGATCGCGGGTATGGGCGCTGCTTCATCGTTCTTCGCTCCTTGTCCTTCGTCTTCAATGCTTTGGCTCGTTGCTCTTCCTTGGTCCGAGCAACCATAACTCCTGTAGTTTGCCTTAATGAGGGCAACTGAGCCCTCTATTCCACCGCTTCATTTACTGTGGTGGTTGAGCTTTCTACTCGGCCACCTTATTTACTCTTTCCTTTGACTTGTGCGTGCGAGCTCCATGATTTCCTGTTCGCAATCTGCGGTGAGCTCGTCCATCTGGCGCTATACCACGCACTGTTCATTTCTGACCAAAAATGGTGCTTTTCCTCAAAATTAGCACTTTTCCTTAAAAAATTAGTGTTTTTTCCTAAAACTTGGCAGCTTTGCCATAGCTGTGGTCTATGCTACAACAGTAGATCACACAAAGATTGATGGAAAATGTTTGTAAGGAAGTGGTAAAGGGAGGTTGTACTTCAAAGAATAAATGTAAAGTCATATTTCCCATGCATTCCCTTTTCTCTTCCACTCTTATGGTATCATGGTCCCTTTGTTGGTTCTCAAGAAACCTTTTAGTGGATATTGCATTATCATGTATTTCCTTTTACTCATTCTTTTGCATACATAAGCACACCATGGAAAACATGACAACCACACCATAATCCTAGATCATTACTAGAACTCATGTACATTCACTAGTTAGTTTATGGACTTGAGATCCACACTAGTAATTTTTACGGTGCATTTAAATTATTTACACATGGGCCATTATAACTTAGCCCAAATAGAATGTACCCATCACATAAAATACATCAATGGAATAACACATTATTCAATGTATTATTGTTAGGAACCTATGTCAACCCTTCTCTTTACTATGTTCGTATATTGTTGTTGGACGCATATGCTTTGTAAGTCGTCTCGTAGTATTTGTTGATCCATAGTTTATATTAGCCCATAGTATTGACCCATAGTATTGGACGCATATGCTTTGTAAGTCGTCCCGTAGTATTATATGTCCCATGGTTTTGACTCATAGTATTGGGCTTAGACTTAGTATATAAGTGTGTGTGGAGGTCATTGAAGGACCATGAAGTTAATTGTATTGAGCTTGCTCAAAGGAGGTTGCCCCCTCGAAGTGGCTTGTGATCAATATAAAAGTGATTCTGTTCTATTATTTCTGATATCTCATGTATTTGCATTAATTAATTATTGCAGGTTCATCACATCTGGTATCATAGCACTTTCTTGGGCTCGTTGGGTGAAATTTCTGCCAAATTTTTTTTTTCGCATCTGTTGCGGGTTCAGATTTGGGAATAATCCCTATCCGCTTAACTGTGGGAAGTACTTGGGAATAAGCCCTAAAACGCATTGTGAGGAGTACCACAGGAACCCCGAAGTAGCTAGCCCATTGAGAGGACCTGCCAGCGAAAAGGGCAACGACCCCTACCTGATTGACTAGTTTCCACGCGTGAGGTAAACCAAGAGTTGTCGTTTGTGGCAAAGAGGTTATCAGTTTTACCTGAACCGTGGAGTGAGGGGTACTGCCCCAATACGCAAGCCGTCAGACAGCATTGGTAGCCGAGTGAAACCCCTGAACTGTAAGGAAGCCGCACATACCTGGGGTCCATATCTATTTTTAGTTGAACTTTTGCCAATCACTTCCGCTCGAGATCCATCCGTTTCAGATCTATTCTGAAAGTCATTCCAGATCCAACCGCCATTTCAGATCCAGTTGTTTTCGATCCCTTCCGCGTCGTTGCAGATCGATTTGTTACGGATCCCTTCCTCGCCGTTGTTGCCGATCCATTTCTGGAAAAAAAAAGTATAAAATTTAGTTTTTTCTCCATATCTCCCTTGTTTTCACTCTGTTTCTCTTGAAATTTTTGGGGAACCCCTGTCATTCCATTCTGCATCTTTCATTCCTGAGGACCCTATCCCCAATTCCCCTTCCCAAAGCCCGAAATCCCACATTTGTCTATTTTTAGGGTTTGCCATAACTTCCTCAGATTTCACCCAACCACCTTCAAATTTTACCACAAAATTCCTTTCTGAATTCTGCTTCTTTGTCCCTCTCTGCCAAATTTTCTCATTCTATCACCCCGCTTTTGAAATACCTCTCTTTTCTTTCTTGTCCTTTCGAGAGTGTCCAAAATCTAGTCAAACCCCAATTACCCATCAGATTGTTTCCCCAATCCAAATTTCCCTTTACTAAATCAACGTCTGTTTGTGTTTTTCTACCCATTCCACCAAAAAACAAAAAAAACCTGGTTATGGTTGTCACCCGTGCAGGAGCAAACACCATGGAGGAAGCACTTGCAGCCATCCAAACCAAACTCCAAGATCTGGATGAAAAATTTCTCAGCCTCCATCTTCAGCATTCAGCCATGAACAATAACCGACAGCCAGAATCTTTTGCAGCCACCGGGTTCTCTTCTTCCAGCAATTTTCATGGGCTGAAGCTTGATTTTCCTCGCTTCAATGGTACTGATCCGACTAGATGGATATACCGAGCAGAACAATATTTCAGACTGCATAATACTTTTGATGTCCAGAAAGTTCCACTTGCATCCTTTCATTTGGAACAGGAATCCCTTCAATGGTACCGTTGGTACATCAAAGCTCATCCCAAGCCAAACTGGACAGATTTTTTCCAACTCATTTTGCCATGATTTGGTCATAGTGCTTTTGATGATTTCATAGGAGCACTCACTAAACTTCACCAAATTGGCACAGTGAGAGAGTATCAGACAGAATTTGAGAAATTGGCCAATCACACAGAAGGATTGTCTGATGAATTCTACAGGAGTTGTTTTATCAGTGGTCTCAAGGATGAAATCCGCTCAGAGGTCAAAATGTTTTGTCCCAACACAATGATGGAAGTCCTAGGGTTGGCTAAGTTGGACGAGGACAAGATCGCAACTCAACACCGCTCCAAACCCACCTTTGTTCCCTTTAGAAATATGGGTTCCCAACGACCTCCCATCACGCCTTCTCCTCAACCAACTCCTATCAAGCATTTGTCTGAAATAGAAATGCAGGCACGCCGAGAAAAAGGGCTTTGCTATAATTGTGATGAGAAATTCACTCGGGGACATAGATGTGTTCAACAAAAGCTCTATCTCTGGGATGTGGCTTCTCCGCCTGCCTTAGAACTTGGTGAAGAAGCTACATATACAATAGATGATCAGGTCGACATTCAATACCCGCTTGTTGACGGCCCATCTCAGGACAACCCACCCGAGATCTCTCTCCATGCTGTAACCGGCGTCACCACCCCACAAACAATGCAGGTCAAGGGATACTTCAAGAAGCTCCCTCTTACCATACTCATTGATTCTGGTAGCACTCATAGCTTCATTGACCCTCAGATTGCCAAACAGGCTGATTGTTTTGTCCATCCTTGCTCCAACTTTGAAGTCATGGTTGCCAATAGGGGCACCTTACCTTGCAAGGGGAAGTGTCACAATGTGCATATCTCTATGGAAGATTATAACCTACGCTCTGACATGTTTGCCTTGTCCTTAGGCAGATGTGATGTGGTTTTGGGCGTTCAATGGTTACGCACACTTGGCCCCATCTTATGGGATTTTGCTGAACTTTGGATGCAGTTTAAAGTCAACGGGGCACAACACAAATTTATGGGCCTACAAACAGGGTCTCTCTACATCATCAGTTCACATCGCCTGGAAAACATCCTTAATAAGATTTCACATGGTGTCATCGCTCACCTCAATTCCATTCAGATGCACCCATCAACAGTCTCCACTACTTCCTTGGATAGATATGTAGGTATCTTTGCTGAACCAATGTGCTTGCTTCCTTCAAGAGCCCTTTCCGGTAAGAATTTAGCCACATGTATCTCTCAGCATGAAATTATGGCTATTTTGCATGTAGTACAGAAGTGGTAGCCATACCTATTAGGGAATTATTTCTGCATCAAGACTGATCTCCCGAGTCTGGAAAATTTTCTGGAACAATGGGTCTCCTCCCCAACACACCTAAAATGGGTTATCCAACTCATGGGTTATCCCTATGTGACCACTTACAAGAAGGGTAAGGACAATATGGTGGAAGATGCTCCTTCTTGCATAATTGATGACCCAGTTTCTCTTACAACTCTTTCTCTGCTTGTTCCAAATTGGTTGCAATATGTTCAACAGGGCTCTCTCTTCTATGAACTCCATGCTTCTTCATCAAGAGGGCACTCTGGGTTCTACAAAATGTATGACCAGGAACAATGTAACTTCTCTTGGTAGGGACTAAAAATGACAATTCAACAGATGGTGGATGACGATGATACTTTCCAAGTCAACAAGGGTGAAACGACACTCCTTTCGGGATTGCTCAAACCCTCGCCTATCCCTACACAGCTTTGGCCAACTATTTCTATGGATTTCATAGCAGCGCTCTGGTGGTACAATCCCACATCTCAAAGGACACCATATGAAGAAATCTATGGAAAAACACCGCCAGTTCTTCTTCCATACACCCTTAGCAGCTCCCCAGTTCAGGAAATTGACTCGATTCTCCGAAACCGCGATCAGATTCTTCTCATTCTGCAGGACAATCTTCACATGGCCAGAATTTGCCTGAAACAACAAGCCGACCAGCACCGTTCTGAGCGCATTTTCCACGCAACTGACAGGATTCTTCTTCATCTACAGCCTTCCAAGCAATCCTCTTTGACACTCCGAGGTGTCAGTGGCCTGAAATGCAACCCGAGGATGCTACCGGGGAACCACTCCTTCAGATTCTGCAGCAATTTCTCCAACCAAAGCTTTGAGGACAAAGCTTTTTCTAAGGGAGAGGGGATGTTAGGAACCTATGTCAACCCTTCTCTTTACTATGTTAGTATATTGTTGTTGAACGCATATGCTTTGTAAGTCGTCCCGTGGTATTTGTTGATCCGTAGTTTATATTAGCCCATAGTATTGACCCATAGTATTGGACGCATATGCTTTGTAAGTCGTCCCTTAGTATCATATGTCCCATGGTTTTGACTCATAGTATTGGGCATAGACTTAGTATATAAGTGTGTGTGGAGGTCATTGAAGGACCGTGAAGTTAATTGTATTGAGCTTGCTCAAAGGAGGTTGCCCCCTCGAAGTGGCCCGTGATCAATATAAAAATGATTATGTTCTATTATTTCTCATATCTCGTGTATTTGCATTAATTAATTATTGCAGGTTCATCACAATTATATTCTAGAGATTAAAACTAAGGTGTTACAAAATGACGCTTTGGAATCATTTATGAAAAATGAGAACAATGATAATAACAATAATTGGAATTTTATATTTGAAAGTAAAGTCCACAGAAATTGTTGAAGGATTATGTTGCTATGGCTTACAATGAGATATTTTTATGAAGATGAAGAGATATCCATGTCTAATGACAAGGATTATGAAATTGAGGTTTTTATCCTAAAGAGGTTTAGGAAAAATGGTGGTAAAAGAAACACTAAGCATAAAACAAAATGCATGTTTAGTTCACAAAAAGATTGTTGTGAATCACCCAATGTACATATAATTTAGAACATTCATTTACATGAAATTAAACATATAATTTAGAACATTCATTTACATGAAATTAAAGAATCCCTATAATGTTATTAAATATTAAAGAATACTTCTCAAAATATTAATTTCAAATCCCTTTCCAATACACCATTACAATTAAATATCACTATTTTCTCATTAGATATACTGGATACTCATTTTTTAAATGACAATTTTAATACTTTATTTTTGTATTTCTACTCTTAGTATATTTGTATGACATAACTTTTATAAACCAAAACAAATTATGCAAACCAGCCAACTTCATTTTTTTCTTTCTTTCTTTTTAATTTACTCAATAAACTAATTAAAAATTAACCAAAATATAACAATAATAATTTCTTTGTATCATCTATCAAAATAACGAACTTCATTTTTTCTTTTTTTAATTTACTCAATAAACTAATTAAAAATTAACTAAAATATAACAAGAATGCTAATTTTCTTTGTATCAAAGGGTCTAGTTGAACCATTACTCTCACCCAAAAAAGAAACCAAACAAAAATATTAAAAATACTAATAATAAAAATGATAGAAAAAAAAAAAAAAAAATTCTGACTTCAACAATGATTGCTTTGTATCATCTAATGAGGTTACCATTCCTCCTCACCTCTTACCAAAAAAAATATAAAAAATACTAATAATAGAAAGCTAACTTCAAGGAAAATAATTTCTACAAGTTCTACCCAATAGGGATTCATCATAGAATCCTTTCACCCATCCAATGTATAAATTGATGCAAATGTGAGAACTTCTCATATTGCATAAAAGTTTCGAAACATGATTAAAAATCTGAAATGCTGTCTATTCAACAATCGTATACTTGACTCAACTACATAGATTTGATCATTGAGTAAGGGTTAAAAAGTTATCATTACATAACAACTATGTTTCAACGAAGTACTCATTACTACAAATATTCAAATAATAATTGATTATTCTTTAAATGTTGTAAATATTCAAATAATAATTGATTATTCTTTAAAAGTGATAAAGTTGAAAGAAATTTAAATCCTTGAAAGCCGAAAGCCATTATTCTTCCATTTGACGAAGTGACCGGACCTTCTAGTGGGCCATATTTTGTATATGCTTTAATTGACTCCATTGCGAGAATAGTGCCTTAGTGCCTCTAGTTGATTGGATGATTTCCATTGGTTTTAACGTAGAGTACAAAATAAAAAACTGGAGTAGAAAGAATGAATAAGGATGCAAATGCCTTTGGCTGGTTTTAATGTAAATCAAAATACTATTACTTTATAATAAACAATCATGAGAAGAAAATTCAGGGAAGATGGATGTAAATCAAAATACTATTGCTTTATAATAAACAATCATGAGAAGAAAATTCAGGGAAGATGGATGTAAATCAAAATACTATTGCTTGCTTTATAATAAACAATCATGAGAAGAAAATTCAGGGAAGATGGATGTAAATCAAAATACTATTGCTTTATAATAAACAATCATGAGAAGAAAATTCAGGGAAGATGGATGTAAATCAAAATACTATTGCTTGCTTTATAATAAACAATCATGAGAAGAAAATTCAGGGAAGATGGATCTGTATGAACAATAATGCCATACCATCCAGGAAAATAATTTAAAATCTGATACAGAAAGAGGAAAAAAAGACCTACAACATAATAATAACAACAGTGCGATACAGTTATAACTCCTACGTAGAAAATGTTCTTCCCTATAAAAACCAATCGGCCACCAGTCTGTAATATAACTTCTTCCTACTTTTTGCCAAGAGCATCATTTCTGGATGGCAGTAGTTGCGGAAGCGATAAACAAGTCGCAGTTTCTGGATCTGTTCTGTTGCTTGCTGTATTTACTCTGAAAACGAAGAACAGGCCGAGATAGACTTTGAATTCTTGGCAGCCTTGCATTCTCCAGGTGCATAGAGCGAAACAGGTGTTAAGAGTTGTAATCTCATGTGTAGTTGTTGGTTAAATTAGTTGAGTTAGTTGTTGACTAGGATATTAGTCAGTTTTACTGGCCCATAATATTATTGAGTGGTTTTGATCTTTTATATCACTATATATATCTAAGCTTAATAATGAAAAGGCAATCAATATACCTTTTATGTTTTAGTTCTTGTTTTGTGTCTTTGCAAACTTTATCAACAAAGACTTGGGTTAAAATAGTTCTTGTTTATATTCCCTCAATGTCAATATCCAGATTTGAATGTAGCAAATGCTTTGCCTATATTTGATATACTGTTAGTTGCACATAACGGTCTATTGAATATAGGTGATGGATTTGGTACATTCAAAAATAGATGTTTTTTGACGGAATATGAACAATGTCGACCGTTGAAAGAGTGACCGTTGGAATTCTTTGATCTAGGTAACCTAGGTATTTGAATTACCATTTTACCCATTTCTCTAAATATGAATGCTTGCGATCTGTTGTTGCTGAAGACTACATACCGTAGAATCGTTGTGTTCGGTGAGGAGAGGCAAGGTTTTTGACACAAATATTGTACGGGAGTATACAGCATAAAATTCGTAAGTTGATATTTTTCTTTTTATCTCTATAAACATTATAAAATTAAAAAGCTTCGGCAAAAGTTTTTCTACTTGTAAAGTAGAATATATAAAATGATAGAAAATAGATGTTGTATGATTGTTTTAGCCGCTGGAATGTTGTGAGTAGACCGACTGCGGGCTGAAGAAATCGAACCGATCCTGTGCAAGACCCAGTGTAAAACGGCATGGCAGAGCAAGATTTAAGGAGAAATTTCGTAAAGGAAGTGTAATATTTTGTCATTGAATATCATATGGAAATTTAATGGTCGTTTCAACATTTGATGTGTTTGTGTTTTCCTGGAATTGTCATGGGTTTCAATTCGACCCCGTTTTTATCCGTAGTATATACAGTTGCATCGTGTGCTTAGTTTGGTGTCTAACTGCGGACTGCGGACTGTATGTGTTTGAAAGTATGGAATTCATTAGGAAATATTTTATTGACAAGGACTTTGGTAGGAATGTTTGTTTACACATTGTAAATATTTCCTGGTTGAAAATATGGAGTTCTATACTTTTATGAATATTTTTTTATTGAAGTTAATTTAAGTGTTAAGTGTGTAAAGTTTAGACTGTAGTTTGGTTTTCTTATCATCCTTTTTCCAAAACAAATTGGTAAATTTCAATAAATATTTCTATTTATGAAATTAATAAATAAATAATGCCTAATTATATTGGAAAACATTATGCACAACATCATATAAGGAAAATATAGTTTTTTATTTTGCTGAAAAATTATATTTTTTTTCAAGTTATCATCCATAAGTTTAATTTAATCCATAACAATGCGATTCATTGTTTGCTTGTTTTTTATGGCTTAATAAAATGATCACATGTGCAATAAGGAATATGTATGTATAGAAGACATATAGTTATTATTGGGAGAAACATGTGAATTGGATATGTGAATTTATTGTAGTATTTGGAGGAGTTTCTCTTGTTGTTTAAAGGATTTATTGTATAACTTATCTCTCTTATCTATTTTGGAGTTGTACTCCATTTACATTTAAAGTACATAGTGTGTACTTTGATTTATTATGATATCTTAAGTATTTGGTTCATAACATTAATATTAACACCCTCATTACTAAGAAGTTTTCCAATAAAGACAAAAAGATCTACTTAAAAAACTAAAAATTACAACAAAATAAAGAAGCTACAACAAAAATACACAAAAAATTATGGAACATCCAATTATCAAGTATTAAGACAAAAACCAGAACAAGAGACTAAAACCTTCAACTACAAAGCATTGATAACAAATCTTTTCAATTGATGGTACTATGATATGACCCAAGGCGGGCATATATGGAACTCAATGTATACCTATATGATATGATCTAAGAGGAGCATATATGGGAGTAACTTATGTGATGAAAAAATTTAAATAAAGTTATTTGATATTATGTATCTTTTATGGAACTCTTTGAATTGGATAATCTTGCGGTTGTGGAAGAATCCCGGCTTAAGGGGAGGATTTTGGCTGCCACCAATGCCACCTTTATTGCTCTGATACCGAAAACCAAAAGGGGACAAACTTTTGCTGATTACAGGCCCATTTCACTTTGTAATGCCTTTTATAAAATCACAGCGAAGGTGGTGGAAAACAGGATCAAAGGTATTTTATCAAATGGTATTTCATTGGAACAACATGCTTTTTTAAAAGGAAGATTAATTTAGGATGCTATCGGTACCACACAGGAGAGGAGATTCTGCACTTGGCCAAGATAAAAAATATTCCGTCTGCTATCTTGAAGATTGATCTCCGTAGGGCATATGACCAGGTAAATTGGATTTCCTCCGTTTGACTCTCTTTCAGGTTGGTTTTCCCCTAAACACGGTTAACTGGATTATGGCTACCTACGGTGCAATCTATTTCCTTTGCTGTCATTGTTAGTTCATCAACATCCTCTTTCTTTCATCCGGAGCGGGGGCCACGATAGGGTTTCCTGTTGCCCCTTTATTATTTCTACTAGTGGTTGAGGGCCTCGGATGTGCTCTTCATAAAGCATTGGGTCGGAATACTTTTAAGGGTTTTCGTCCCTCTACTGGCCTAGTCATTTCCCATATGTTGTTTGTCGATGACATTATGATCTTCACTAATGGTTCTCCTGGTGACATCCTTTGTTTAAAAATTATTCTTATTTTATTCACGGAGGCCTTAGGTATGTCTGTTAATTATACAAAATCATCCATCTCCTTCTTTAACTTGGATGATGCCACGAAAGTTTGGATCTCGAGGAAGGTTCCATATCCTATGCTGATGAGGGCCTCCCCTACTTGGGTTTCAACATCTGCCCGAACTCATATGGAATTAGGGATTGGTTATTGCTGATCGAACACGTCAAGGGGAAGATCCAACACTGGTGAAATCATTGGTTGTCTAAAGGGGGAGGCTCATCCTCATCAAAGTTGTACTGGATGGAAGCAATACCCATTTATTGGTTATCCTTGGCAAGCATCCCTGCGAGCACTATCAAGACTATACAGAAGATTTGCAATAACTTATTATGGAAGGGGAATAACACTAACTCATTCCACTGAATATCATGGGATAGGATCACCCTACCCAAAGCATGGGGTGGTCTGGGTATAAAACAGATTGGGACCTTCGAGAAGGCCTTGGTGGCCAAGAATCTCTGGCATCTCTATCACTGTCGACAACCTATGGACAAATATTATTGTCTCAAAATATATACATCCTATGTCAGTTGAGGATTGGTTCAGGACTGGAGGATTATTCTCTCATCCATCCTCGATGATGTGGAGGACCACCATGGTCTCTTTTGATCTTATAAAAAGAGGTCTTCAATGGTTGATTAGTGCTGGTAATCATCTGCGCATTGGGATAGACCCATGGATTGGCTGCAGGGGTTCATATAGTCTGTCGGATCATATGATTATCAATTTACAACAGTTGGGGTTTATCTTCCTGGAGCATATCGCTAACCAGAATGCTTCAACCATTCACCAATAGGGTTGGATGGATGCCGCATTCTTTCACTTTCAGGGACATGATATGATTTTATGGGATCTTTACATCAAGGCCTTAAGGGATTCCTCCATTCGCCTTACACATGGAACAGACTTACTTCGCTGGTCACTGAATACTATTGATGGGACATACTCTTTGAGTATTGGTTATATGATTCTTCGTGATTTGGATCCTGACCGTGATGTCTGCTGGTGGCACGATGCTCTATGGTTTATGAAATGTCCGCTTAAGATCAAGTTTTTCACCTGGGCCGCTTTTCAGGACCGCATTCCTACTTGGGACCGCCTTCAACGCTTCTTTCTTGAAGGACCGGGTAGATGTCCCCTTTGTAAGGTACATTATGAGCCACTCACTCATCTCCTCATCAAATGCACTTAAATTCAATAGCTATGGAAGCATATTCATCATCTATTGGGTCTCCCTCCCATTTGGTCGGGTTCCATGCTCTCTGAGGCTTTTATTCGATGGAGATCCTTGTCCACAACTCTTTTTTCTCCTGCTCTACCCTTTATTGTCATATGGCATTCCTGGAAGGCTTGGAACCACGCCATTTTTCGTGACTCATTTATTCCACCTGAGATTTATGCCTTGCGCAGTATGGGATTGACCTAGGAGCTCCCACATGCTATTCGACCTCCTTGTATCCGTTCTGTTTTTGTGGAGCATATTGACATAGACACCCCTTAGGGATATTTCGATGGAGAAACACAAGGAAATCCATCCCATGGGAGCACTAGTGGCATCATCTTTCTCTCTTCTACTCACTGGTACAAGTTTGCTGCATCCACTCGTTTAGCACCAACAACTGTGCAGAGTTCTTGGCTCTGAAATTTCTTTTGCATGCGGCCATTTTGAGGGATATCCAATGCATACAGGTTTTCGGGGACTCATCCCTTATCATTTAGTGGATGAAATCTAGATGGAAGCCACAAAATATTCTGCTGTCTCTAGTCTATGAAGAGGTCTCGAGACTCGCCGCATCATTTGTATGGATCTCTTTCTGCCATATTTATAAGGAACATAATTCTGAGGCAGATGAACTCTCAAAAAAAGGTCTTCTTCTCAGAGATGGCCTCTGGCAGACGTGGTCACATGATCTCGAGGATAACTTTGGCCCTGGATCTATTCTGTTTTGATATCTATTTCTGTTTTTGGCGGTGTATGGTTGGGTGCCATGTACACATGTTTATTGATCATGCTCTTTTTTATCTCTTTTTGAACTTATGTTTGGACTCTTAAGGATGTATTATAATAGTCATTTTGGCAATGTAAAGAAATGTGATGTATATCAATTTAGAAAGACCTATATGATCATGTAAAATATTTCTCCTTTATATAAAGCAGGAACGCCTTTTTTTCCAGGGAAAAAAAAATGTAACTTTAATTTTAAATCTTACATAAAAACTTAAAAAATAGATTCACTTATAAAATAAATCTATATTAATGACTCTAAGAAGATATATATATATATATATAGATATAATAAAAATGCTACATGTATAATGAATAGTATTAAGGTATTTGAAATAGACTTTTCTAATCATTAAAAAGTTATTTGATATATACAAAATATTCTTTCCTACCATATTTATTATATTAATATATATAATTATTTTATTCTATTAATTTTTCATATTCATTATGAAAATTAATTTTTTCCTCGATATATCTCAATGCTGGTTTATTATGTATGAGATTATTTTAGGTAGTGAATTTTTCTTTTGTGAACTTCTTATAATTATTTTATTATAATATGTTTTAGATGTTTATTCTAATTATATTTTAATGAATAATTTTTTAATTAACAATTTTAAAATATATATATATTTTTTTAATTACTAAAAATTATATTATTATTATTTTAAAAAAATTAATAATTTATAATAATTTTACATTATATTTTTTATAATTTATTTTAATTTTCAAATATCACTTTTTTCATATTACTGATTTTAAATTATTTATAACTCTACAACGACATGAAACTACATTCTTAAGTTGTTGAAACTAACAAACCCAAAACTTTCCTTTAAAATCTATAATTTAATTTTAAAATATAATTATTTTGTTTCACATTACCAACTTAGAACAAGAAGGAAGTACTTTCCTAAAAATTGAAACTAAAAAAGCTCCACTAGAAGGTCCTTAATTATCTCACGCTTATCCAAGTTGTATAGGATACCCGATACTCAACCCTTTTGATTTAAAAATGCTATTTGTATTTTAAATTTATAGTTCAACATCATGATGTTTTACCTCTCCTTTTGGAAATTGTTTTATTTTTATATTCACATCCAAGCAACAATGAATTATGACCAATCAATATCTTGGAGGTTATATTTGACTTTATAGATCAAGGTGATTTTTTTATTAATATTATATTTACTATTTATAGATTTGGTGTATCAATTACTTGCACAATCAAGTCTTTCATGTACTAACTTGAAACATGCTAACATTAGTTCGATTTTTAATGTAACATTTTATTTTAGTTATTGCCTTGCAATTGATGGGACATAATATAATCGCAAGATGTTACTATATGTTTGGACAAGCTCTCACATAGACATGCTACCATATATATGTACAAATGGGTTTTACATTTCTAAACAAGGTTCCACATGTTTTCACAAGTGATAAGTTATAACTTCAAAGAATTACAATGTTGTGGAAGTTTCCTTCCTACGGATAGGTGAGAACTCCCTTGCATCTCTTTCCTTTGAAACAAGACAGACTACTGAAGGGTAGACCTGATATGAATTTTCCCTCTGGATCAAATTAATCATGCACTAGATCTAAGCATCCATTCACATACAAGATATGAGAAGAGAGGGAAGAAGGGTCAACACACCTTAACTTATGTGAGGTCATTTGGTGAAGATCAATCCTAGCTACTACAAATATGATGGACTTTTCTCTAGCTCCACTCGCTAGTACCTTGCACACAAAGAGACAAACAAAGCTTCCTTAAATCCTTCTAACATATATATAAGAATACATGGAAATGAATATAAACATACAGATCTAAGAAAATCTAACCTGGATCTAATTTGATCTACTCAAGGGAGCTCAGATCCACCATATACATCACATAGAACATACCGCTCTGAAACATAACCATGCATAAGCATCCATAGAAATCAAGATGTGGAGGGAGGAGAATGCATATATTTATATTGATGTAAATAAGAAGAGGTACAACAAAGCAAACCTTGATTCATGATGTAGATCTCTTCCAAGATTCTTGTCCCAATCCTTCCTTGATATATCAATCAATGGCTATTGGTCTCACTATGGATTTCAACAACATGACAATGCTCCCCAAAATGTCCATATGGAACCACTATGGAATCCAGTAGCATAACAATAATCTCCAAAATATCCCCCTTTCTCTCTTGAAATGCCTCTATTATATAGATGAATGGAGGACGGGAATGAAATAAATCTACACTCTTAGGTCCTCTCACATTTAGATATGATTGAGAGTTCCTAGATTAACACATGTGGATCCAAAATCATTTCCCAAATTTTCTCAACAACTAAGTCACTAATGAGGATTCTAGAGGCTATCATTCCCCATAATGGAATAAGAAGTGACTGTATCTCTCCCTATAGTGGTGTAAAGAGTGATAGACTTTGAGTATTACCTCTTATTAATGTTAAAGGAGTGACAGGGCTAATTTTTACTAGGAAAATTAATTTCAAGGGTTAGAAAGGTAGTGTTTGACCATGATATATATGATATGTCTCATCTAGGCTCCAATGATGGAAAATAATGATATAATAGATGCCCCCTAAAGTGTGAGTTCAGAAGAGAAACTTATGGCCAAAACAATTTATAAATAATAATGTGGCAAGGTAAGGACTTGAAAGCAAGAAAAGAAACTGAAGAGAAACTATCATCAATCATCAACCAAGTATGCATATATCATCCTCGAGGTAAGCATAACCTGTATGCTTGGTAAGAAGAGTATAAAAGCATAGCTGCCAGAAAAGTATACTACGGAATGTGCAAGATCATGGCCACAAAAAATACATAGTGGATCCATGTCATAAGAAGGATCATAGCCATGAGAAAATACAATGTGGATCTATGTCGCAATATACAATACATGTCAAAAGGACATATAGCATCATCAATAGTTCTCAGATGGTCCTCATACATAGTCATAACTAGTGATATGAAATCCAAGGCTTCTTGGAAGGGGAAACAAGGCTAAGTGATGCAACCCCTAATCGCAAGGTATTTGTCTCAAACCCTGATGGTGTGATTCTATGACATGTGAATAGATGGGATGATGTTGAACATGTGAGAATATGTATGATTACTGGTCAATGATGTTTGTTGTTGACATATACGAGGGATTCCACTGATGATGATAATGGATCCTAAGACACTGAGTACATTCTAGCGAGTGTGAATAGATGAAATGATGTTGAACACTCATAGAATCACTCTATTTGGATTCAATGATGTTTACCCCTAGTTCTCAAATTCAAGGAACACGTCCCACTAATTATTGCAAGCTCTAGGGTACTATGTTTTCTAGATTCACTTCCTAGATAATGGCTTGACATCGATAGGAAGGAACTTGTCGAAGGAGGGCCTTAGTGCATCCCCTATCAATCGACATGAAACATACAGATTCAAGAGATGTGATAAAGATATAGAAGGTCACTAGGTACAACAAACAGACACAGGGATGGCTAATACACAAGGTTAATGGGACTCCATAATGACCAAATCAGGTTGACATTCCCCTAAACATATAGCATGAAAACTATGTGACTAGGTAGCATAGACTCAAGAACACCATATAGACCATAATGCAATGATGTAGGAGGCATTGAAGCACTCTCCATAGTGATTGGAAGAGTAACCAATCAGACAAGTGCTGGGACTCATGAAAATGGTAAGGATTTGAGGATGCAAATAACCCAAATGTAAGACAAAGATGCAAATAGGTTCCATGTTCAAGGTTGATGTACTAGACTACCACCACTTCTTCAGATAGAGAACGTAATCCCACCCCACCAATTTTTTTCTCCCTTTATGTAACTTCTTCACTTTTTTTAATGAGCTCGAAAAGAGATTGAAGTATTTTCGATAAATCTTCTTTGTAAGAATTTAATGAGTCTAAAGAAGTAAACTCGAAGTATTCCTCATTTTTCAATGATCTTGAAGAAAAGATATAAGAGTGATCGATATGCTATGATCTTGTGGATTTTTGTTGAGTTTAGGTCAATTAATGCTCGCTGGTGTTTTCAATTTTAAGGAGTCTGAAAAAATTAAAGAAAAATCCATATGCACCTTTTCTGTGGAAGTTTAATGAGCATGGAAAAGTAAACTTGAAGCCTCCTTTTTTTAACGAGCTCGAAGGAGAGAGGGAAGAATGCTCGTAAATGTACCTTATCCATGGAATTTTAATGGGCCTAGACAAGTTAACCCAGGTCATTCTTTATTTTTTAAGGATCACAAAGAAGAGAGAGAGAAACGCTCCACAAGGTGTCTTTTTCATTCAGTTTTAACGAGCCTGAAAAAGGATAAAAGGATACTCGATAGGAGAGAATGAGTGGTACTAGCAAGTGTCAATAGGTTCCTTTGCACACGGAACCAACTGGGTGATAGGTGGTGCAAGTATGGAATCATGAACAAAAGGAGAGAACTCATAGCAACAGTTCTCTCCCTAGGTAGGATATTGCAATAAAAAGCAAAGAAAGGCATCAAGCTAGAGAGTGCGACTACAATAGCATAATCATAATGGGCTAAGCAAGAAATAGACCATATGACATAAGTGACCAAGCAGATGCAACCATATGATAAATACAAACTTGGGAACTGAAGGGTTGTGTATATGACCCTTTTTGTTCTCATGTTTTTCCTGGTTTATGAACCTTTTTTACTTGATCCCATATTACCACTTGCTCTCTGGATTACATTTGGAAAAGTTTTGGATTTGGTAAGGATTGATCTGTTAAATTTTTAGAATTTACTTCAATCTGATCTAGGATCTTAACTGAGAGAACAACATGTACAGCATATCTACAACATATCAATCATGGAGACAATAATGCAAGCACACAAGAGACACAAAGATTTACTTGGGGAAAACCATAAAGGTGAAAAACCCCAATAACTTCCTCAGAGATAGATAGAGCAATGATACAACCAACCAAGAGAGATAGCCATAACCTAGCAGTAGATCCTCCTCCTCCATAAGTGCGCCACTCCTCCTTGAGTGCATGTGTGAGAAGTGAGTGAGCAAATAGAGTGCCTCCCGCACTCTATTTATACTTGACTTGACTTGCCTTTTTACCTAACTCATGTAGGCTCGAACTTAACCACATAACATAATGCTGAGTGGGCCGACCCCCAATAGGGTGGTCTAATAACCCTTTGACCCACATGGCCGACCCCCAATAGGGTGGTCTAATAACCCTTCGACCCACATGACTTATACAGGGCCGACCCCAACAAGGTGGTCTAATAACCCATCAAGTATAAGTTACGACACTTACAATATAAATGACGATACTTCCGTATAGAGGAATAATACCATCTCTATAGGAGTACATACAACATATATGAAATACATTCCGAAGTTACATATACATCAACACTCCCTCTTAACTAGGAAGGTATTTCTCAGCACAGTTCTTCTAGCACAAGTCATCTTCTCTGGATCATCGTCACTGGATAATCGTCATCGAGTCATCATCATCGTCACTGCTGCTGCTATCTCAATCAATCTTTGAATCTACTCGTCATAGGAAGTTCTACAGAGCCAGTCCTTTTTCATACTGGATGTAGGCCCACCACCTGCAGGTCTTCATCATCACTGGCCATACTGTGGAATCCTCAGGACTTATTACGTGCGTCACAAAACCTCGAAAGAGCATCCCAGGCTGTTACGAGCACACAGCTCTACCTATAGGATCTCCCAGGGCGCTATTACATGTGACCCCACCACAAAACCTCGAAAGAGCATCCAAGGATGTTACGGGTACACAACTCCGACCTATAGGATCTCCCAGGGCGCTATTATATGTGGTCATGGCAAAACCTCGCAAGAGCATCCCATGACTGATTACGGGCACACAGCCCAACCTATCGGATCTCCCAGGGCGCTATTACATGCCATAGGACAAAACCTCGCAAGAGCATCTGCCAGATATCCCAGGGCGCTATTACATGCCATAGGCAAAACCTCGAAAGACTATCTGCAGATCTCCCAGGGCACCGAATTACATGTCCTCCTAGAGCAAAACCTCGAAAGAGCATTTGTCAGATGTCCCAGGGCACCGAATTACATGCCATAGGCAAAACCTCGAAAGACCATCTGCAAATCTCCCAGGGCACCGGATTACATGCTCATCTGCACAACCTGATCCACGACCACAGAGTATCAACCTGATACTCACCATACATCATCCTAATGTATCCATGATCATCCTGATCATCATCACTACAACGTCCTGCTGCATGTCATTTGGAGCAACATCCTAAAGCTCGTCATCTATGATCATCCTGATCATCACTGCAACATCCTGCTGCATGTCATATGGAGCAACATTCTGAAGCTCGTCATCTATGATCATCCTGATCATCACTGCAAAATCCTGCTGCATGTCATCTGGAGCAACATCCTGAAGCTCGTCATCTATGATCATCCTAATCATCACTGCAACATCCTGCTGCATGTCATCTGGAGCAACATCCTGAAGCTCGTCATCTATGATCATCCTGATCATCACTGCAACATCCTGCTGCATGTCATCTGGAGCAACATCCTGATCATCAATGCATCTACCTGATGCATACCAAGTATCTACCTGATACATATCATCATACATGATCCTCCTGATCATCAATGTATCCACCTGATACAAATACAAATACATGATACATATCACCATACATGATCCACCTGATCATACAATGTATCCACCTGATACATATGCAGATACATGGTCCAAGCATCCAACATGATGCATACATACATACAAAAAAATGATCCAACTGATCATATCCAGCATCCAACATGATGCGTACATACATACATAAAAATGATCCAACTAATCATATCAAGCATCCAACATGATGCGTACATACATACATAAAAATGATCCAACTGATCATATCAAGCAGAAACCAGAACATCATCCTGATGCTCATCATCCAGCGCTTACATCCACAGCCATGTGAAGGATCCTCCTTCCAACATGCTTGGAATGGCTTCAGCAAATGTGTCCATCACTTCTTCCTCGAAGTGTCCTCGATCTGAAGAACGCCAAGCCTCTCTCTGAAGTACTCGAACTTCACTCTGGCTAGTGGCTTCGTCAGCACATCTGCAATCTGCTCGTCCATCGCAACATACAGGAGCTTCACAGCTCCTCTCTGCACCATATCCCTGATATAGTGATATTTGATCTCTATGTGTTTCAACCTGTCATGAAACACTGGGTTCTCGGATAGCTTCACACAACTCTGGTTATCACAGAGGATACCAGTAGCCTCCGACGGGAGATCAAATAACTCAGACAGTAGCTTCCGTAGCCATACTGCCTCACAACTAGCTGAACAGGCTGCAACATACTCTGCCTCAGCTGTACTTAGTGCTATGCAGGACTGCTTCCTGCTAAACCAAGAGATCACACCTGATCCCATACTGAAGCAACACCCAGATGTGCTCTTCCTATCTGCAGCACTGCCAGCCCAATCTGAATCAACATAACCCTGTAGGTTAAACTTTTGATTTGCTTCATACTTGAGCCCATAATCCACTGTACCCTTTAGGTACCTCAGAACATGCTTTACAGCAACCAAGTGAACACTCCTCGGATCCATCAGAAACTGGCTCAATGTGTTCACAGCAAAGCAAATGTCTGGTCTTGTGTTCGTCAGGTACATCAAGGACCCAATCATCTGACGATACATAGTGATATCAACTGGCTCAGATGAAGCATCACATAGAAGCTTCAGATTCGATGCCATAGGTGTGGCCATGGCCTTGCAATCCATCATCCCGAATCTCTTCAGGATATCTATTGTGTACTTCCCTTGACCAAGGAAGATCCCACCTGCATTCTGCCACACCTTCATACCTAGGAAATAGTGCATCATTCCCAAGTCTTTCATGTCGAATTCAGCTGCAAGCTTCCGTTGTGTGTCGGTAATCAATCTATCTTCACCTGTAACAAACAGGTTATCCGCATACAAAAATAGTATCACTGGATTGCCTTCCTCAACCTTGTAGAAAAGGTTGGAACCCGCTTTATTCTTGATAAAGCCCAAACTGGATAGAAAGCTGTCTATCCTACCATACCAAGTTCTGCGCACATATATGATTACACCATGCTATCTTGAAATCCATCTGATGCATCTTCTATTTCATCACTTTTATATTTCTCAATGATGTCATCTGCAACATGCTTGATCTGATAGTTCCATATGGAAGTCATAAAAAACTTCCCTTCAGGTCTTGGGACTACATCCCAAACATCATTCTTCATGATCGACGGATCATGGCATTCCATTTCTTCATCCCTGATCCTGGGAACTTCAGTATCTTCAATAGATATCTTTGTTGCTGGAACAAATGTTGTAGTCCTTTTGTAGGTGAAGATATACGGTCTTTCCTACAAAACAGGTTAAATTGCATGATTAGAAACATCTCATAATTTTCATAACAAATTCTTACACATAAAGAAATATGTCATACATGCATGCAATTATCTTAGTCAATGCTTCAATACAACATTTATCCATATCCCGTAACTTTCTAGATGCCTTCCAATCTCTACCAGAACATTGTTAAGAGTGTGCACAACTCCCAACATGTCAGCAAAGAGGTTTCATTCTAGATAAGTAGCAATGGAATGTTGTACAGTGCCATAGGCCACTTACCCATGTATATTAGTAGTATACTGTTCATCAATGCAACTATTCTAATATGCACAATACATATCCTAAGTCTAGGAACATGAGCATATACATCATTGAACAATTTTATTTAAACAAACACATATGCAAGAAATGATAATTAAAATACTTATCTTTGTTTGTTCGTTGGGTGGACTCCCTCTGAGTCTTTGCTTTCTTGCAGGAGCTGCTAGAGTCCTAATCTGCAGTAGCTTCTTCTACACCTTTCTGTTGTGCAATGTAGAGAGATGGACAACTCCCTCTGAATATCTGTATCCTTTCATAAACCACTCGAGTGTACTCCCTCTTGATCTTTGCTCCCTGGATTACCTGTCCTTGAACTTATATACATTCTTGGTTCCTATGCATGCTTATTAGTATCATGATTGTGTTATCCTTGTGATTTCATATAAAATCATACATTCATTAGTATACTATTAAAACACAATAATTTCAAGCATGTATAGTCATGATCATTTCAAACAGAATAATAAGCATTAGCATTCAAGGTTCATGTGGGATTCTTATGGTTAGTCAAATCATAAGAAGCATAACATGTCTAAACTTGTAATTACTCAAACCTATGACTCTTTAGGTTAGTTGAATCATCAATCAAGATAAGAGATATAATATGCATAAAACCTGTGATTATTCAAACCTATACCTTCATGATTCTTCTGGTTAGTCATATCATCAATTGTGGTAAGAAACATAATATGCATACAACCATGATTATTCAAACTTATGACTTCATGAATAATCATTATCAACAACACAATAGTATAAGATCCTAAACCAAGGTAGGATTCTAGCTTGATATAGGAAAAACATACCTGGATTAGCATGTTAGCTAGTTTATGTCTAACATACCCACATAATGTCTTCTGGTTCTCTTCAGTGACTTGTGCTAGTAACCTGCATGTCTCATACGTTAACCATTACAAAACCAAGTTATACATACCTCGTAAATCGATCTTCTATGAGATCCATGACAATGGATGAATCTTTGTCCTTATGTTATCATGACCATATGTTCTTGGACCAGAACATGATTTGTCTTTCTTGGTGTACCTTTCATGTTAGTAACATAAACCTCATACAACACCATAATGCATTAGTACAATCATAAGTGTCAACACCCTAACCAATGAATATCTTCTATCATGCATTCATAATTTTGTTAAGGTGATACGACAAATCTAAAATCAAGATTGTACTAACCGTAATAACATGAAGACAAACATACCATAAACTTAATCATGAACAAATCTCAAAACATACCTCGATGAGTCATACCTATCGAGACCGCTTGTAATCTCCTTATGTAAAGCCTTAGCCTCATCTCCCTCTGAAACAGGAACTTCTTCACTTATGCAAGTGACCAATCCATCTTCTTCTAGGATTAACCCAATCCACTTGATTTGCAAGAACTGGACCTGGAGCTGGATATGGGTTTGTCAGAGAAACCCCAAAAATTCAAACTTTGAATTTTGAACTTCTGACAGGATAGAAATATGCGCCTTGATGAGCTGATCAAGCTGGTATATTCTAAATTTGAAAACTGCAAAGTTTCACTCCTCAATTTTTCCTTTGAAACTTCTGGATTCACTAGACGTGACCCTAAAATGGGGTTTGATGAAGCCCACTCTTCTGCCCAATCAAAAGGTTTGAACCAAAGCTCCAAGCTTCTATTTTTCTGAGGAGCTTCCAGCCGTGGTCACAGATTTCAAAAATTCCCATTTTTACAGAAGCCCTAATTTTCCACTTTTCTGATCAAAGTCCCAAACTAGGGTTTGATCAAGCCCGGCCTTCTTCCCAACCAAAAATTCTGATCTTGGTCTCTAAATTTCTATTTTGATGAGTAGCATCCAGCCGTGGTCTCCGATTACAAAAATTCCAACTTTCTCCAAAGCCCTAAATTCCGGAAGCCATGAATGAAGGTACCAAAAAATAATTCTGTTTTGACAGAAATATGTACCTGATTGTTTCTGATGTAACTCTGAAATTTTTGATCCACAAGGTCTGAAAATTTTTTCTAAGATAGCCTGACCTGTTAGCTTTCCATCCTGACAGGTCTGACCTCAATTTGATTTTCTGAGAGAGAGTTATGCCAAATGTCGCAACGTGACCTGTTTTGGGATAATACAAGAGAGCGAACTTGTACGGCGTTCCACGTGTCACTGTTTCAACTTCGGCCTCTGAAAATATTTTCTGAGATATCTCGGCCCGTTATCCTTCCATCTTGATAGTTCTGACCTCAATTGGATTCTCTGAGAGAGAGTTATGCCAAGTGTCGCAACGTGACCTGTTTATGGGATAATACAGGAGAGCGAACTTGTACGGCGTTCCACGTGTCACTGGTTCATCTTCGGCCTCTGAAAACGTTTTCTGAGATAGTACAGTCTGTGTACTACCTGTCACTTTTTACTAAATTTCATTTGGAGCTTCCTAGCCCAAGTTATGACCTTTTTCCCAAGGTCACCTGATTTTGACTCAGATCTGGAAGAGGCAGAAACCCTATATTGTACAGATCATAAATCACAAAGTACAACGAATTAGAGGTTTTCCTTTGGAAACAAGGTACCTGGAGATGTAATATTCATCCTATAACAATTTCAGATCCGAAAACTTCGCCAAAACGGATTTATAGCGAAAGTGCTACGATGACTCGTTTTTTCTATATCAAGCCCTAGCATCGTAAGTGCAACAAGTGTCATACATGCCATATCATGCCTTCTTTCAGGCTAGCTCTGATTCCATGTTAAATTTTCAGAATTTACTTCAATATGATCTAGGATATTAACTGAGAGAAAAACATGTACAGCATATCTACAGCATATCAATCATGGAGACAATAATGCAAGCACACAAGAGACACAAAGATTTACTTGGGGAAAACCATAAAGGTGAAAAACCCCAATAACTTCCTCAGAGATAGATAGAGCAATGATACAACCAACCAAGAGAGATAGCCATAACCTAGCAGCAGATCCTCCTCCTCCATAAGTGCGCCACTCCTCCTTGAGTGCATGTGTGAGAAGTGAGTGAGCAAATAGAGTGCCTCCCGCACTCTATTTATACTTGACTTGACTTGCCTTTTTACCTAACTCATGTAGGCTCGAACTTAACCACATAACATAATGCTGAGTGGGCCAACCCCCAATAGGGTGGTCTAATAACCCTTTGACCCACATGGCCGACCCCCAATAGGGTGGTCTAATAACCCTTCGACCCACATGACTTATACAGGGCCGACCCCAACAAGGTGGTCTAATAACCCATCAAGTATAAGTTATGACACTTACAATATAAATGACGACACTTCCGTATAGAGGAATAATACCATCTCTATAGGAGTACATACAACATATATGAAATACATTCCGAAGTTACATATACATCAACATGATCTCATTTTCCTTGTTATTTGTCAATTGATGATATTTTGGATAGAGTTATGATGCCATGATTGCCTACTAAAGAAGTGGTGTTTCAGGTTCAATATCATTTCACTTTCAGGTTGCAGAATGAAGGAATTATGGAAGTTGGACAACTTGCATATCAGTCTCAAGTATAATAGATGAGTATCAAGTTTATATATTATGCTCCTGCTCGCCCTTATACATCACTTTGGTCAACTACCCAGCACATATACGATGATGCAATCAATCCAGGGATCGGTGATTTTGTCTCCAATTCAGCACTTCGGGTCTTTAGTGACTCATAATTCGTTGGGTTATCCAACGACTTTGTTGACTACTCCGATATATTCCTAGAATCATCTCCACTATCCACGCTACTAGCTCCTGGGTTGGCTCACGCAATCTTTTGAGAATCAGCAGATGAGCCTTATTTGGGAATTTGTTGTAACTGTACGCTCTTTCATAATTTTCTTATGAACACTGATGTATAGGAACTCTGAATCTCTTTCGAGGGTAGTTTATCCATCATTTTGCATAGATCTATTGAACACTGTTGTGATCAGACCTTTTATATCAAAATCTATTTTGTCTTGATTTTGGATGTGTTAATCAATTTCGTGTGAGTGAGTGGCTTGTTCAGCTCCTGTCACCTAAGGCAAGGCCCCTTCTGTGACAGGTGTTGTTGTAGTTAGGATTTCTTTTCTTTATGCATGTAGTTGATGTTTGATGCAGTTGATAATTGATTTAATTGTTTCGCATTCAGACTTGGTTAGCTGATCATAGTTAAGTGTGAATGTTTAAATAGTGACACGATTGGATAGTGAAATCATTCTTATCATTATTAGTGAATACAGAGGAATGTGTGGATTATGAACATTGAATTAGGATTACTTCTGTGGTGAATGGTCGCATTAAAAGTGTTGTTGGGATTAGGTTGCTAGCTGATAATGAAAGAAGCAGGCTGTTGAATTAAAATTAGCCCTTTACAATTCCTTTGATGTAGTTGTTGTTTATTAAATTGCTTTCTTGTGAAATTCTCAATTTGCTAAATCATATTCAGGCATTAATTTCTTTCCGTAGCACAACAGAGTGTTTGCAGCATAGCAAAATTGGTGTTAAATTTGATAGTCAGTTCTTCTGGTTTGATTACAAGGTTCTTTCTGTAAGTTGTGATTTCCCTAGAAACCTATTCACCAACAGTTGCATCTTATATCTAGTTTAGCAATCCATCGACCTCCTTTGTGTTAAAATCATTCAATTTACAGTGTCTGACATATACCTTGTCAAGTAGCTCATAAGCCTTAGTGGCCCTGGGTTGATAATTTATGCACAGCTTTCGATTTACATTTTATTAAAAGGTGAAATAAAAGCTCGTCAGGAACCCTGAGGGATGTCTAGAATAATAATGATGAAAGTGAAATGAGGCTAAATGAACTTGGATTCATGGACTGAAGGGGTTCTTGATCCTACCATAACAGCAACATGGGAACCAAATAATAATATAGGTTCTACTCTAGGGTACCCATGCGGGGAAATGAATATTGCACAAGTTAAAACATATATGAAAATTGAATGGCCGCGGTCACAACTCAGTGGGATCGACCCCTTGGCATAATGATGGAAATAATAACATATATATAATTATAAAATGCAATGTGAAAGGGTAAACAATGCTATCCCTATATGCTGAAGATATAAATCACATACCATAATTGGACATCGCCAAAATAACCTATGTCTCATTCATTGAATCCTGAAAAAATAGCCAAAATAGTTTCCAAAATACATATCAATAGCCCAAAAAGATAAAAATAGGAAAAAAATGTGCCTATGTAATGTTTTTATATTTTTTAAGTTTTTAATCTTTTTGGGTTTTAAATGTTTTCTAACAGACCAAGACAAAGCATACACACAAAAAAGGCACACTACACTACATTATGTTACATAAACTACAAAGCACTACAAGGCAGTGCGGCCTATGCATAGTACTTTCACAATCAAGGACCATTGTGGGGCCACACTATAGGGTCACCATTGTAAACGAATAAATCATATGCCCCTTGATGTAGCACACGTTTAACTTTGTAGGGATAGTTCCATAAGGGTTTTGTAGTCGAAACGAGGGTTTGAATAGCATTCTACACCTTTTCTTGATCAGGAAGAAGAGATGCACTATGATACTTCTCCTCCTAAGGCTTGTCATTAATAATAATTACTTCCATAAGGGCCTCATACAAAAGTATTGCATCATTGAAAAGTTCATGCGAAATAGGTGAAGAACTGTCCCAAGAGAGCAAGGGATTAGGATCGACAATTGGGTGAGGGTCCAAATCAAGCTCAAGATGGACAATTGGGCGAGGATTGGGATCAAGATCAAGATCAACAATTGTGTGAGGATATGAATCAACATTGAGATCAACAACTAGGTGAGGATCAATAATTTGGAGAACTTACACCATATTTTCCAAATCTGAAATGAAAGAGGCACGATGATGCATATCCTCCCAAGGCCTATCACACGTGGCCATGACTTCCATAATTGCCTCATCAGAGGGTAAAACATACATCAGAAATCGATGTGAATGATATGGTAAAGTGTCCCATGAGGGAACTACATGTCATTTTACTTCCTTAGTGGCCACTTGGTGAATTATTGGACCCTTCAGTCCCTAAGGGTGTGTCTAGGAAAATAATTAAAAGTTTGAAATTATTAATTACTTGGGATAAATTTTGGTACAAGGCCTACAGTAGTTAATTATGTAATAATTTTAATATTTGATCACTTTGTATTAATTTTTATTATCATGAATAATTAATTTGTGTGCAAGTGGTGGTGCTCATGTGGCTAGGAGGGCACATGAGGATAATGTGGGCCTTACCCACTCACTTGAGAAAATATAGAAACAATAAGGAAGCAGCTAAAATCAAGGTGACAACAAAAAAGATGGAAACTGGAAAAAGTAGTGAAAAGCAGGAAAGTACATAATGTATGAAAGTGAGCAAAGCAAGAAAGTGCAGAAAAGCAGTTAGTTTGCAAAAGTAGGAAACATCCAAAAAGAAAAGGAAGGTGCAATTTCCAAAAGCAAAAGAAAATCAGAAAGCAAGGAAGGTTGGAAAAGCAGGAAGGTTGTACAAAGCAGAGATGTTGCTAATTCTCCTAAGGAAGGCGCACTCATCCTCTCACACGTTCCAATTTCTTTCTCATGAAGCTATTAAGTCTATAAAAGAAGTCCAGTGCACTCCTCTCACATCTTTTGGCCAATTTGTTTAGTGTTTGAGAGCTTTGCTTCTCAAGGTTGAGTGATGTGCCTCAACCAAGCTTGGGAGATCTACTCCAATGTAGTGTGCATTCCAGTTGTTCATGATATGATCCATAGTGATTGAATTCTGATATACATTCCAGTATCAGCCCACTATTGAAGAATCCAAGTCATCTAGAAGAGATCCTTAGTGTTATTTACGTTAGAGAGAGTTCTTGAAGAAATTCATCCAGAGGAGGAGAATCAGTCTGGTGAATGCGCGCATGAGAAGCCACTGAATTCTGGTGCACCTTATATGATAATCCATCTAATCCATGTTCATATTTATTGCATATCCAGTGAATAAATATTCTCTTCTTCTCTTCTTAGAAGTCTTCTACACTCAGTATTGTAAAAATTGCATGTATTAGAGACTCTCTGAGAAGTTTGAGATTAAAAGTACCTTCAATTACTACTCAGTATTCTTAATTTTGGTTTGTTGTTGTTATTATATTCATATCCGATTCATAATTTTTTTAAGAAGAGGAATTAAAAATCCTTAGAGGTTGCTTGTAATCAATTTTATCAAGACAAGCTCTTTAGACCTTATTTTTTGACTAGTTTTACAATAATTATGATTAAAGATTCTCTAAGTGTTCATTTTCTATTCTGTCTGACATATGAGATTATTAAGAAATTTTTGAAGACCCTCCAAGCCTCTTCTTGATAATTTGTATCCATCTCATCTTGTTTGGGAGAGCCTGTAAGTCAACTAGCTGAGTTGTCCAACCTAGTGGACTTTCTTCTTTTGCATCCAGACGCAGCCAAGTATTCCCAAATCTTCAGAAAATATTGTCCAGCATTAGATTAGGGGGGTTAGTGTTTGATATCCACACTCTATTTTATTTCAATTGTAAGTGAATTAGTCTAGTATGCATATGTTGGTGTGCCTAGGAAACCTTGTGGAGACTCCAACGGTAGCTGTTGTCGAAGCATAAATGGCACTAATACATTGTGCATAGTAATATGAAGCTGGACTTGATTTTGATATCTTTGATACTGCACACTCACTTTCATATTTTTCATACGTAGAAGACTTCAAATACCAAACCCTAGGGGGATCTATTTGTGTCTAAGTCTAGTCTTCCTACAACTAGTTTTGTTAACTAGTTTCAGTATGTGCTAATTTATGTTTTGAATTTTTGAAGTCAAGATAATATCCTTGTAATCAGTTCATAGGATATTGCACTGCATAATGATATAGTTTGACAACTTGGTGGGGATCAACATAAAGATCAATGGAGGTTGACTAAATAACTTGGTACGTAACCTCTACCACTGACAAGGGAATGGAATCTCCATTCAACAGAATCAACTTTCGTCGCCTCAATGATAACCCAAGGATCAAATGAACCAAGGGAACTATTCATCATGGAAGAGATCATGCAAATAGGATATTTTTGTTTAGAGGTACTAGGTGCTGGAAAAGGGAAGGAACCCATCAAAGATGAATCCTTAAATAACTTATCACCCACACTCTCATATTACTTCATGGAATAACCTACAAAAGGGACATTACTATTAGGGTTGAGATGTAAATCCTACGTGTAGTAAGAAATTGGTCTATAGTGACTATTTTTGTTAAATTTTCAGAATTTACTTCAATCTGATCTAGGATCTTAACTAAGAAAACAACATGTACAGCAAATCTACAGCATATCAATCATGAACACAATAATGCAAGCACACAAGAGACACAAAGTTTACTTGGGGAAAACCATAAAGGTGAAAAACCCCAATAACTTCCTCAGAGATGGATAGAGCAATGATACAACCCAAGCATAAGAGATAGACATCTCCTAGCAGCAGCTTCTCCTCCTCCACAAGTGCGCCACTCTCCCGAGAGTGTGAGAGAGAATAGAATGTGTAAAATGAGAGAGACACACTCTCTATTTATACACTAACTTGACTTGACCTTTACTCAACTAGGTCGGCCTCAACTTAACCACTTAACATAATGCTGACTGGGCCAACACCCAATAGGGTGGTCTAATAACCATTTGACCCACATGGATGACCCCCAATAGGGTGGTCTAATAACCCTTCGACCCACATGACTTATACAGGGCCGACCCCAACAAGGTGGTCTAATAACCCATCAAGTATAAGTTACGACACTTATAATATAAATGACGACACTTCCGTATAGAGGAATAATAACATCTCTATAGGAATACAACCACTTCCATATAAAGGAATAATAACATCTCTATACGAATACAATATACATATATGTGAAATACATTCCAAAGTTACATATACATCAACACTCCCTCTTAACTAGGAAGGTATTTCTTGACATAGGTCTTCTAGCACAAGTCATCTTCTCTGGATCATCGCCACTGGATAATCGTCATCGAGTCATCATCATCATCACTGCTGCTGCTATCTCAATCAATCTCTGAATCTACTTGCCATAGGAATTTCTACAGAGCTAGTCCTTTTTCATACTGGATGTAGGCCCACCACCTGCAGGTCTTCATCATCACTGGCCATACTGTGGAATCCTCAGGACTTATTACGTGCGTCACAAAACCTGGTTGTAGCATCCTAGGCTATTACGAGCACATAGCTCTACCTATTGGATCTCCCAGGAGAACATTACATGTGACCCATCATAAAACCTGGCTGAAGCATCCTAGGCTATTACAAGCACATAGCTCTACCTATCAGATCTCCCAGGAGCACATTACATGTGATCTCACCACAAAACTTGGCTGAAGCATCCCAGGCTATTACGAGCACACATCTCTACCTGTCAGATCTCCCAGGAGCACATTACATGTGGTCCACCACAAAACCTAGCTGAAGCATCCCGGGGTGTTACGAGCACACAGCTCTACTTGTCGGATCTCCCAGGAGCACATTACATGTGGTCCACTAAAAAACCTGGTTGAAGCATCTGAGGCCTTTTTCATCCTGTCCAGATCTCCTAGGAGAAAATTACATGTGGTCATGGAAAAACTTGGCTGAATCATCTGAGGCCTTTTTCATCCTGTCCAGATCTCCCAGGATAGAAATTACATGCCATAGGACAAAACCTCGCAAGAGCATATCAGGATGTTACAGGTACACAAGTCCAACCTGAAGATCTCCCAGGGCACAAATTACATGTCCTCCCAAAGCAATGTCTCGAAAGAGAATCCCAGGCTATTACGGGTACACAACTCCAACCTATAGGATCTCCCATACATGCTCATTTGCAAAACCTGATCCATGGCCACAAAGTATCATCTTGATACTCACCATACATCATCCTGATGTACACATGATCATCCTGATCATCATCATTGCATCGTCCTGATGCATGTAATCTGGAGAAGCTCGTCATCCACGATCATCCTGATCATACAATGCATCCACCTGGTGCATACCAAGTATCTACCTGATACATATCATCATATACAATGTATCTACCTGATACATAGATATATACATGATCCACACAATGTATCCATCAACATACATGATCTACCTGATCATACCTGATACATATACAGATACATGGTCCAAGCATCCAACATGATGCGTACATACATAAATGTAAATGATCCAACTGATCATACAGAGTAGAAACTAGAACATCATCCTGATGCTCATCATCCAACGCTTACATCCATAGCCATGTGAAGGATCCTCCTTCCAGCATGCTTGGAATGGCTTCAGCAAATGTCTTCATCACTTCTTCCTCGAAGTGTCGTCGATCTGAAGAACACCAAGCCTCTCTCTGAAGTACTCGAACTTCACTCTGGCTAGTGGCTTCATCAGCACATCTGCAATCTGCTCATCCATCGCAACATATAGGAGCTTCACTGCTCCTCTCTGCACCATATCCCTGATATAGTGGTATTTGATCTCTATGTGTTTCGACCTGTCGTGGAACACCGGGTTCTCAAACAGCTTCACACAACTCTGATTGTCACAAAATATACCAGTAGTCTCCGGCAAGAGATCAAATAACTCTGACAGTAGCTTTCGAAGCCATACTGCCTCACAACTAGCTTAACAGGATACAACATACTCTGCCTCAGCTGTACTCAGTGCTACGCAGGATTGCTTCCTGCTAAACCAAGAGATCACACCTGATCCCATACTGAAGCAGCACCCAGATGTGCTCTTCCTATCTGCAACACTGCCTACCCAATCTGAATCAACATAACCCTGCAGGTTAAACTTTTGATTCGCTTCATACCTGATCCCATAGTCAACTGTACCCTTCAGGTACCTCAGAATATGCTTTACAACAACTAGGCAAACACTCCTCGGATCCATCAAGAATTGGCTCAATGTGTTCACAGCAAAGCAAATATCTGGTCTCGTGTTCGTCAGGTACATCAAGGACCCAATCATCTTATGATACATAGAGACATCAATCGGCTCAGATGAAGCATCAAACAAAAGCTTCAGGTTCGATGCCATGGATGTGGCCATGGCCTTGAGTCCATCATCCCAAACCTCTTCAGGATCTCTACTGCATACTTCCCTTGTCCAAGGAAGAGTCCATCTGCACTCTGCCACACCTCCATACCAAGAAAGTAGTGCATCATATCCAAGTTCTTCATATCGAATTCGGTAGCAAGCTTCCTCTGCGTGTCGGCAATCAATCTATCCTCACCTATTACAAACAGGTCATCCACATATTAGTATCACCGAATTTCCTTCCTCAACCTTCTAGTGAAGGTTGGAATCTGCTTTACTCTTGGTAAAGCCCAAATTGGATAGAAAGCTGTCTATCCTACCATACCAAGTTCTGCACATATATGACTCCCTGTCATGTGTCTCAGAACCAAGTGGCTGCTCCACGTACACTTCTTCTTCAACTACACCATTCAAGAAAGCTGTCTTGAAATCCATATGGTGTATCTTTCCTATCATCACTGCAGCTGGAGCAAGTACTGATCTAATGGAAGTGTATTATGCTACCACCTACAGCATGCTTGATATTGTAGCTTCTCTTGGAAGTCACTACAAACTCGCCTTCAGGTCTTGGGACTGCATCCCAAACATTTTTGTGATCGACTAGTACTCCTCGATCATGGCATTCTTCCCAGATCCTAGGAACTTCAATATCTTCAATATTTTCAATAGATAACTTTGTTGCTGAACAAATATTGTAGTCCTTCTTTTGTAGGTGATGGTATATGATCTTTCCTACACAACAAGTTAAATTGCATGATTAGAAAACATCTCATAGTTTTCAGAACAAATTCTTACACATAAAGAAATATGTCATACAGTCATGCAATTATTTTAGCCAATGCTTCAATACAACATTTATCCATATTCCGTAACTTTGTAGATAACTTCCAATCTCTACCAGAACATTGTTAAGAGTGTGCACAACTCCTAACATGTCAGCAAAGAGGTTTTATTCTAGATAAGTAGCAATGGAATGTTGTACAGTGCCATAGGCCACTTACCTATGTATATTAGTAGTATACTGTTCATCAATGCAACTATTCTATAATACACAACCTAATTCTAGGAACATCAGTATATACATTATTGAACAGTATTATTTAAACAATAAAATATGCAAGTCATGACAATTCAAATACTTATATTTGTTTGCTTGTTGGGTTGACTCCCTCTCAGTCTTTGCTTATTTTCTGCAACTCCATTCTGATGTGGATTGTGAGAAGTGGTCAACTCCCTCTGAATATCTGCATCCTTGCAGAAACTACTGAAGTGTGCTCCTTTGCTTTCTTGCAGGAACAACTGGAGTGTGCTCCCTCTTGATCTTTGCTTCCTGGATTACCTATCCTTGAACTTACATCCATCCTTAATCACTATGCATGCTTCTTAGTATCATCATTGTGCTATCCTTGAGGTCTCATACATAATCACACATTTATTAGTATAATCTTAATATTATCAAAACACAATAATCTTAAACATGTATAGTCATGATCATTCACAAATAATAAACATTAGTATTCAAGGTTTCATGGAAGTCTTGTTTTACTCATGCATATTCTTATTTGCTCATAGGACTCTTCTGATTAGTTAAATCATCAATACATAAACCCGTGATTACTCAAACCTATACCTTCATGATTCTTCTGGTTAGTCATATCATCAATTATGGTAAGAAACATAATATGCATACAACCATGACTATTCAAACCTATGACTTCATGAATAATCATTATCAACAACACAACAGTATAAGATCCTAACACAAGGTAGGATTCTCGCTTGATATAGGAAAAACATACTTGGATTAGCATGCTAGCTAGTTATGTCTAACATACCCGCATAATGTCTCCTGGTTCTCTTCAGTGACTTGTGCTAGTAACCTGCATGTCTCATAGGTTAACCATAGTAGGACCAAGTTATACATACCTCGAAAGTAGATCTTCTATGTGATCCATGACAATGGATGAATCTTTGTCTTCATGTCACCATGATCATATGTTCTTGAAGTAGAACATGATTTGTCTTTCTTGGTGTACCTTTTATGTTAGCGAACAACATAAACCTCATACAACATCACAATGCATTAGTACATTCATAAGTGTCAAAACCTTAATCAATGAATATCTTCTATTAAAGTGATACGAAAAGTCTAGTAATTAATCAAGATTGTACTGTACTGATATGAAGACAAAGATATGATAAACTTAACCATGAAACATACCTGTAAGCCATACCTGTCAAGATTGCTTGTAATCTTCTTATGGAAGGCCTTAGCCTCATCTCCCTCTGAGACAGGAACTTCTTCACTTATGTAGGTGACCAATCCATCTTCTTCTAGGATTAACCCAATCCACTTGGTTTGCAAGAACTAGACCTGGAGCTGGATTAGGGTTTGTCAAAGAAACCCCAAAAATTCAAACTTTGAATTTCAAACTTCCGAAAGGATAGAAATATGTGCCTTGATGAGCTGATCAAGTTGGTATATTCAGAATTTGAAAACTGCAAAGTTTCACCCCTCGAAATTGCCTTTTAGATTTTCGGATTCAATAGGGAGGACCCTGAATTAGGGTTTGAGTTTCCCGGAGCTTCACCCAACGAAAAGATTTTATTCAAAGTTCTAAGGTTCGATTTTTCTGAGGAGCTTCCAGCCGTGGTCACAGATTTCCAAAATTCCAATTTTTGCAGAAGCCCTAATTTTCCATCTTTCTGATCAAAGTCCTGAACTGGGGTTTGATCAAGCCCAGCCCTCTGCCCAACCAAAAAATCTGATCTTGGTCTCTAGATTTCTATTTTGATGAGTATCACCCATTCGTGGTCTCCGATTACAAAAATTCCAACTTTTTTTGAAGCCCTAAATTCCGGAAGCCATGAATGAAGGTGCTCAAAAACAATTCTTTTTTGATAGAAATATGTACCTGATTGTTTCTGGTGTAACTCTGAACTTTTCAATCCATAGGGTCTGAAAAATCTTCCTGATATAGCTCGACCTTCTATATTTCCATCCCGATAGGTCTGACCACACTTGGATTCTCTGAGAGAGTGTTATTCCAAGTGTCGCAACGTGATCTATTTATGGGATAATACAGGAGAGCGAACTTGTACGGTGTCCCACATGTCACTTGTTCCACTTCGGCCTCTGAAAACTTTTTCTGAGATAGTACCATCTGTGTACTACTTATCACATTTTAGGATATGAACAAGTAGTCATGCAGATCTAATGAACAAGTAAATCAATCACAACATATGAACATAGAAAATATGGTGCAAAACTGTGCAAAACATGCAGCAGTGCTCAATATCCCAATAAGGGTGAATGAATTACAATAGAATACAATCTATGTCAATGAGCAATTCGAATTGACTAAGTAGGCCATTTGAATCACTGAATGGAGTAGCTTGACTCCAACTAGGAGTCCTCATCATCAATCGGTGGTGGTCATCAATGCACAAGAACCAGTCATCCAGGTGTCAATCTGAGTCTAACTGAGTGTAATAAGTGTAACTGAAGTGTGTAGCACTGATTAAGGAGAGGGAGGCTCAGTGGGGGCGTATGGGAGGCTAACTGAAGTCAGAACAAGTCATCTAGTCAATCTGGAGGTCCAACGGAAGTGAAACAGTCAGTCGGGAGTGAAACTAGCCTCAAATCAGGGAGAATCGGAGCTAACTGAGTGTAACTGAAGTGGAACTGCAGTGGTAGGTGAACAAGTGCGCCCTTCTCTGGTAGTAGGTGAGAAGTGGGCACCTTTCATCCTAGGAGGGCTAAAACTATGTAGTAAGTGGCTTCCGGGTGCTAGAATGAGGTGGCTAAGGTGCTGGAGGCATCAAACTGGTGACTGGGATGCATGCAAGTGCATGCAGGTGCATGCAAACCCTAGATTCTGCATGCAAACCCTAATTGCATGCAAGATCCTGAAAAAGATGATGTGGATATCCAAACACCCCCCCTCAAGCTAGACTATGATGTGCCAACAAAAATAATGTGGGGCCCTGGTAACTAAGACCAAAGGTCACCCCAATACAATAATCCAAAAAAAATGTTGAAAATAAACTAAGTGAGGAAAGAGGGAAAACCCAGTGGGAAGAAAGCCCCCCCTCAAGCTAAAGCATAATAATGAATCAATCTGTCTCCACCATGATGGAACTCACCCCCAATAGTGAACGGAGGTAAGAGAACTTCTTCTCAGTGAAGCTCTTGGTGAAGATGTCTGCAATTTGCTCATCAGTAGGGCAATATTGCAGAATGATGGTGCGGTCATGCACCAACTGTCGAATGTAATGCATATGAATCTCAATGTGTTTGATCCTCTGCCGCTGAACTGGATCTGTGGATATCTTGATAGCACTTTGATTGTCACAAAATAGGACAGTCGAAGTAGTGCCACCAAAACCAAACTCGGAAAGAATACCCTGCAACCAAACTGCCTGAATGCAGGCATTGACTGCCCCTCGATACTCTGCCTCTGCTGAAGAAAGTGCAATGGCTGCTTGCTTTTTGCTGGACCAGCAAATAGTACCATGACCAATCATGAAAACATAACCAGAAGTGGACTTCCGATCAATGCTATCACCTGCCCAATCTGAATCAGTAAAACCAATGAAATCTAGCTCAGAATCTGCAGCATAATGTATGCCAAACTGTCTCGTACCTTGCACCTACTGCAAGATCCGCTTGGCTGCTCGCCAATGAATCTCATGTGGCTGCTGCATATATCTTGACACGACACTCACGGAATATGAGATATTAGGCCGTGAGTGTGTCAAATAAAGTAGTGAACCAATCAACTGTCGATACATACTGCAATCTGCAAGCGGTGTGGAATCTCCCTCCTCAAGACTGATTCCTGAGAGGAATGGGAATGGGGCTGCCTTACATTCAGCCATATTAAACTTCAATAACAGGTTGGAAGCATATTTTTGCTGAGATATAGTGATCCCATCAAAATTTTGAGCTATCTCCAAGCCCAAAAAATGACTCAGCAAGCCCAAATCGCTCATGTCAAAAGCTAGGTTTAAGGCAGATTTTAGCTTGTTTATTGAAGTAAGTGTGCTACCAGTAATGAGCAGATCATCAACATAAAGTACAATAACCAACAAATTACCTTTAACTCGCTGAAGATACACATTCGGATCAGATTTGCACCTTTGGAAATTCTGAGAAAGAAGGAAGGAGTCCATCTTTGCATACCAAGCTCTTGGGGCCTGTTTTAACCCGTACAAAGATTTCTTCAATCTACAAACCAATGATGGATCTGATGTGTAACCCTCTGGATGCTGCATATAGACCTCTTCAGCAAGGTCTCCATGTAAAAATGCACTCTTCACATCCATGTGGTGCACTTCCCAGTGCTTGGATGCGGCAATAGCTAAAACAAGGCGGATGGAATCCATCTTTGCAACCGGTGCAAAGGTATCAGTGTAGTCCACTCCTTAGACTTGGGAAAAACCTTTTGCCACCAACCTTGATTTATATTTGCTGATAGTTCCATCAGCATCAACTTTAGTACGGTATACCCATTTACACTTCACTAATTTTCTTCCAGGTGGAAGAGAAACTAGCTCCCATGTGTTGTTCTTTTGAAGAGAACTGTACTCTTCGTCCATGGCACTTTTCCATCTCAGATCTCGATGGGCTGAATAGTATGATGTAGGATCTGAACCAGCCATCAAATAACAAATCTCAGGAAGAAATGGATCAGCAATAGAAAGATCCATACCTGCTCTTTGAAAGTCTCCTCTTGTTCGTCTCGGATCAGCAGGATTTCCAAGATTCGAACCAGCAGAATGCAGAGTGTTTTGGGCCCACTTTGGTAACTGAGGAGGATCATAATGATCGGATTCCGAACCTGATATTTCATGATCATCATATGCTGCTACAATATCAGAAATATCAGAACTCATACCTTCATTATCGCTGCTCGGATCTTCTTCTGGTGAAGGCGGTGAATCGGCAGTCTTCTCCTCGACTAGTTGCAATTCTTGAAGCGGTTCTTCAAATTGCACACTGCGCTCTATGAATATCTTTTTAGATCTGATATCCATGAGTTTATATGATTTTGATTCTTCCCCATATCCTATCAATATGCACTCGATACTTTGTGGATCCAAAGCTCGTCTCTTCTCAGAAGGAATTCTAGCCCATGCAGTAGAGCCAAAAACTCTCAAATTTGACACATCCGGTTTGTGACCAAAGAATGCTTCGAAAGGAGTCATACCTTTCATGGATGAATGTGGAACACAGTTCTGTATATATGCAGCAACATTGATTGCTTCAGCCCAAAGATTTGTAGCCAAACCTTTCGATTCAATCATGCATGTAGCCATCTCTTTCAGTGACCGATTTTTCCTTTCCGCTACACCGTTCTGCTGGGGTGTGTAGGGAACTGTATGTTGGATCTTAATTCCGCTTTGGGCACAAAGTTGCAGCAACTCGGACTTTATATATTCCCCACCATTATCAGATCTAAGAGCTTTGATCTCGCTCTCAGTGGTGGTCTCAACAGAAGCCTTAAAATCCTTGAATTTTCCAAGCACTTCTGACTTGTTTTTTAGAAAGAATACCCATGTAAAGCGGGAAAAATCATCAATAAATGTCAAAACATACGTTGAACCATTTAATGAAATATGGGGCAGCGGACCACTGATATCAGAATGGATCAATCCCAAAATAGTAGAAGCTCTGCTAGCTTTGCCGCGGTCGAATCTGTGCTCGGGGTGCTTCCCAATGATGCAACTAGTGCATATTCCCTTCGAGGAACGGAGTTGTGGAAGCCCATATACCATGGATTTGTTTGATAACAGCAGCAAATACTTATAATTAAGATGTCCAAATCTTTCATGCCAAAGCCTACTAACCTCATTACCATGTGTGCGAAGAGCAGTGGGCTTTGCAAGCGGAATAAAGTGTGAAAACTCATAGCATTTTGCAGTGTGATTTGCCTTTCCGACTGCAACTAGTCTTCCACTTTTGATATCAGAAATTTCAACTGTATTAGGGCTGAATGTAACTTGCTTTGGTTCACCAGTATGTGTCATTTGATACACAGAAAGGAGATTTGAAGCCAAGGAAGGTACATAGAGAACATTCTGAAAGCTTCCATGTTCTACATGAATCATACCTTTGCCCTTTGAAGAAATTTTTGAGTCATCTCCCAAATGGATGGGGATGGAGCTGTTTGGATCGAATGAGGAAAAAGAATCAATATTTGCAGCCATATGATTTGATGCACCCGAATCTATCAAGAGAGTAGTGGGCTTCGAAACCGTTGCCATGAGTGCTTGTCCTCTTTCATGATCATCATTCCTATCCTTCTTCCTTGCACCGTCAGGAAGGGTTATGTTGTTCTTTTCCAAAAGGAGGGCCATTTGATCTATAGTCTTCTTCATACATGAACTTTCGAGATGAAAGCCACGGTTACAATAAGTACATTTAGATTTTTGATTACCTTCTTTGCCCTTTTGCTTGGATTTCGAACTGGATGGTGCATCCGTTTGCTTGCCTTTGTCTTTTTGCTTGTGAGGCTCGAATTTGGGCTTCTCCTTCTTTTGCTTTCATTTACCATTCGAGATCTTGGGTCCTTGAACATATAGGGCTGAATCTTTGGAGCTTATGGACCCCATTTGAATCAACTTGTCATGCTCTTTTGTGACGGACTCAATGAAGGCATTCAAGGTAGGCATCTTCCAATTCGGGGTAGTTAGCCGACCGGAATTGAAAGTAGAGACAAATACCGAATAATCTTTCCCAAGCTTGCTTAGAATGGAGAGGATCAATTGTTTATCCTCTTTGTTAACTCCACTATTCTTCAATTGCAAGTTCAAGTTCTTGAATTTTGTGAAGAATTCATTGATGGTCTCGAAATTCTCAGGATTAAGGCCAATCAATTCATTCTCTAATTGAAAAGCCCTAAGCTCATCCTGTTTGCCAAATAGTGTTTCAAGTTGCTCCCATATAGCTTTTGGAGTCTTCAATCCGCTGAGATGGAAGTGAAGATCTTTGGAGATGGAGAGACAAAGAAGACCATAAGCTTCATCAAGCTTGTTGTAGTGTTTGGTTTGATCTGACACATTGTTTGGCTCCAATTCAAGACCAAGAGTGACTCGGTAGTAACCTTTTGAACGTAATATGATCTCCATATCATCTTTCCAATCAAAATAATTGAATGGGGTGAGGATAGGATTTGAAGAAGAGTATTCCATTGCTAGGAGCGAGTCAAACTGATGTAGATGAGCTTGTATGCAGAGAGTAGCGAATGCAAAAGAGGAGTTTGCATGCACAGTATAGCGAATGCAAGAGAGGAGCTTGATAACCTGCAAATCACAATCAAACCAAGAACCGTAAGGTCGAACAATCCACCCTTTTAGAGTTGCATCACACCTGGGATTGGAGATCAAACAATGTTGAATGGGTCCAATGTATCAGATCCAGGAATTATGTGGAAACTCAAGCTTCTGGAGTGGTATTGGAAGTATTTTTAAGCTTTGCATGCACAGGAGCGAATGCCCTTGAGATATCTCATGCCAAAACTTATTGCAATTTGAGCAATTCAGTCAAATATTCTTGTAGAAACACCTGTAGAAAAGAGATCTTGTCCCTGCAATGGCTCTGATACCATGTAAAATTAGTCTTAGCAGATCTAATGAACAAGTAAATCAATCACAACAGATGAACATAGAAAATATGGTGCAAAACTGTGCAAAACATGCAGCAGTGCTCAATATCCCAATAAGGGTGAATGAATTACAATAGAATACAATCTATGTCAATGAGCAATTCAAATTGACTAAGTAGGCCATTCGAATCACTGAATGGAGTAGCTTGACTCCAACTAGGAGTCCTCATCATCAATCGATGGTGGTCATCAATGCACAAGAACCAGTCATCCAGGTGTCAATCTGAGTCTAACTGAGTGTAATAAGTGTAACTGAAGTGTGTAGAACTGATTAAGGAGAGGGAGGCTCAGTGGGGGCGCATGGGAGGCTAACTGAAGTCAGAACAAGTCATCTAGTCAATCTGAAGGTCCAACGGAAGTGAAACAGTCAGTCGGGAGTGAAACTAGCCTCAAATAAGGGAGAATCGGAGCTAACTGAGTGTAACTGAAGTGGAACTGCAGTGGTAGGTGAACAAGTGCGCCCTTCTCTTGCAGTAGGTGAGAAGTGGGCACCTTTCAGCCTAGGAGGGCTAAAACTCTGTAGTAAGTGGCTCCTGGGTGCTAGAATGAGGTGGATAAGGTGCTGGAGGCATCAAACTGGTGACTGGGATGCATGCAAGTGCATGCAGGTGCATGCAAGTGCATGCAGGTGCATGCAAACCCTAGATTCTGCATGAAAACCCTAATTGCATGCAAGATCCTGAAAAAGATGATGTGGATATCCGAACAATATGTACCTGATTGTTTCTGGTGTAACTCTAAACTTTTCAATCCACAGGGTCTGAAAAATATTCCTGATATAGCTCGACCTTCTATATTTCCATCCCGATAGGTCTGACCACACTTGGATTCTCTGAGAGAGTGTTATTCCAAGTGTCGCAACGTGATCTATTTATGGGATAATACAGGAGAGCGAACTTGTACGGTGTCCCACATGTCACTTGTTCCACTTCGGCCTCTGAAAACGTTTTCTGAGATAGTACCATCTATGTACTACTTATCACATTTTACGAAATTTCATTTGGAGCTTCCTAGCCAAAGTTATGACCTTTTTCCCAAGGTCACTTGATTTTGAGTCAGATCTGGAAGAGGCAGAAACCCTATATTGTACAGATCATAAATCACAAAGTAAAATGAATTAGAGGTTGTCCTTTGGACACAAGGTACACGGGGATCTGATATTCTACTTGTAAAAGTTTCATATCCGAAAACGTTTCCAAAATGGATTTATATCAAAAGTGCTATGATGACTAGTTTTTGCTATATCAAGCCCTAGCATCGTAAGTGCAACAAGTGTCATACATGCCATATCATGCCTTCTTTCACGCTAGCTCTGATACCATGTTAAATTTTCAGAATGTACTTCAATCTGATCTAGGATCTTAACTGAGAGAACAACATGTACATCAAATCTACAGCATATCAATCATGGACACAATAATGCAAGCACACAAGAGATACAGAGTTTACTTGGGGAAAACCATAAAGGTGAAAAACCCCAATAACTTCCTCAGAGATAGATAGAGCAATGATACAACCCAAGCATAAGAGATAGACATCTCCTAGCAGCAACTTCTCCTCCTCCACAAGTGCGCCACTCTCCTGAGAGTGTGAGAGAGAATAGAATGTGTAAAATGAGAGAGACACATTCTCTATTTATACACTAACTTGACTTGACCTTTACTCAACTAGGTCGGCCTCAACTTAACCACTTAACATAATTCTGACTGGGCCGACACCCGATAGGGTGGTCTAATAACTCTTTGACCCACATGGCCAACCCCCAATAGGGTTTTCTAATAACCCTTTGACCAACATGACTTATACAGGGCGGGCCCCAACAAGGTGGTCTAATAACCCATCAAGTATAAGTTACGACACTTACAATATAAATGATGACACTTCCGTATAGAGGAATAGTAACATCTCTATAGGAATACAACCACTTCCATATAGAGGAATAATAACATCTCTATAGGAATACAATATACATATATGTGAAATACATTCCGAAGTTACATATACATCAACAATTTTACCTTGGTGGGGGGAACAAATTAGTTGAAAGACTAACGAGACTACGACCTTCATGGTGTAAAACCAACTACACCCCAAGTAACATATTATAGTATAAGGTCGCATCGACCAATTTGACGTCAATATTAACAATTCCCACTCCTAGTTTGATTTGTAAGGAAACGAGTATTCCATGAGGTGTAAATGTTTGACCGTAAAATTATTTTAACATTGTGGAAGACTGGACAATATTAGGAGATCCTATTGCATGCCAATAGGAAATGGACATAAAACAAGTAGAGGATCCTTCATTAATAACAATGTGAAATATTTTCTTCACATGTAGGACTACTTGAATTTGAAAATAAATCTGGTGGGAGATCCTTAGTCAGATACCTTCCATATAAAAAATCACCAAAATTGATTAAGTAGGATCAATCCAACCAATGGCTAACAACTATGGCATAAGTTGCATGGGAAAACTTTGCAACACTTCTAGAGCAGACATGGCAAAAGGGCCCTAAGCTAAATCTTCCACAATAATGTTATTGTGTGCAATGTGACCATTGTGATTATGTGTTTCTTGTCAAAGTACCCCCTTTGGAGGGTGAATGACTATGCCAAGAGTAGGATTATCTATTTGGAGAGGGGAATTAGATTGGGGGGGAGAAGCTAAGTCCTTTTTAGGAGAACTGGTCCTAGGTTTCTCATAAGTATGGTTTCAAGTGGTTAAGGTGATAGTTTCCTCACATAGAAATACATTAGGATTTGTTAGTCCATCCCGAGAAGGAGGATTACCTCCATTTCCCTCTTGAGGAGATGGAAGATTTGCAACAATCATTTGTCGATACTATTGCTGGGGAGGGAAAGGATTTGTTAAAACTACAAGCAGTGAGGTAGATTTTTTATGAGTAATAAACTCATTAACCTCTTTTAAGTGTGGACAGTGATGGGTCAGATGGTCACCTCCACAAATATTGCAAGGGAACCTTGGTTCCTTTTCCTTTTATTACCCCTAGCATTAGATGGTGGCACTTTCTAGGTTCCAAGCTCATTCGAAGGGTTTTTAGCCTTATTTTTCCTTTTACCCCCAATTTATTGAGATTTTTGTGGGTTTTGATTGTACCATGTTCACCTCGTGTTAAAACGTAATTTTCCATCGTGTGAGCATCAGCACTCTTTGGCCTAGAGGATCCATTTTACTGACTCAGACCCACCTTTTATCCTCTAGGAACCACCATAATTTCCATATTTTTCTTCCTACCCGCTTGTTGTCCCACTATAGCCCACGTACATCACCCCATATATGCGACTTGTTACACTATAGCCTGTGGGTACCCGCAGGCTAGCCCACTACAGCCCACGGGTAGCATGTAAAATGGTAAAAATCACTAGAAAATTACCTTTTTACTCCCAAAAATCGGTTATTGGGTGGCCTTTGACCCTCCATCTGCCCAAGAAATGCCTCGATGTGTCCCTTCACTTACCTTGGAGAGGACTATATATTGAGCACATATGGCTTATGGATGGGAGGGGAAAGAAGAGCAAGAGAACTCTAGTGGATTTTTACCCAATCTTGAGTCTACACTCATTGATCCTTGTAGTTGTGAACCATTTATGTTCACCTTCCAAACTGCTATTATAGTTTGAGTTTGCCATTCCATGGAGGATTGAAGTGGTGGAGGCACAAGTGGATTGATCCAGATCTTGGTTCAGATTGGTTGCCGGCAAGAGGTCGTATCACATTGTACTTCTTCTTGTTTATTAATAGAAATACTCATATTCTCATCCATTAATGTTGTAAATGTTGTTTATCTTACATTGGGTTGCATTTACTTGTTATATCATGGACCATTGCTATTGATGATTTTAATGTCATTTATATATTATATGTACTTGTTGTATATTGGCTGTCAAGACTAATTTGCAGATTCAAGTGCACCGATTGAAAATCTCCAACAGGGATCTACATCAAACGTTTGGATCGAGGTTGGTTATATTCTTCATTATCTTAGCATTGTCATTTATATAGCATAGTACTAAGAATTGAGTTAATTTCTGGTAGTCAACTGTCTGTTGTGGTCTACCCCAAGCCATAGTGAGTTTTCTCCAACCATAAATGGCAACTCTGCTAGGGAAAACATCCATTTTTGGGGATTTTTGAGCATTAGTCCTTAACTAGAGTTGTTGTTTTTCGAAGCTCTGTGTCACTAATTGGCCATTGAGATACACTATAGAAAAATTGCTTTTTCTGAGCCATTGGACTCTTTATTTGCCAATTTACTTTTCCCTACCCACGGGCTAGCCTAGCTCTGCCCTCGTATACCCGCCTCTGTTTACTTTGCTACTCGCGGGTACCCGCGGGTATTGCTTCGATAGTAGCGTATAACTCCAGCTTTGGTTTTTTTATGACCTTTGGTTGTTGCTAGGTTGGTTTTTGTTGATCCTGAGTCTTTGTTGGCATGTTTCTTGACTGTTTCATGCCTTGGTTGTGACTAGAACTCTTCTTTTCTCTTGGTTGAGCCTTGTTGGTTTTTCTACCCATCTTTGGATTTAGCCTTATTGGTTTTTTCCTTTTGAGCTCATTCCGTTGGCTGATTCTTACTGTTTGGTATCTGTTGGGTTGTCTTAGTGATCTCCTTGGCATATCAGTGACTAGATAGTAGGATTTCGCTTGCATTTTTCATTTCTTTATATTGAAAAATAAAAAAATATACATATAGTTTTGCATTTTCCTTTTATTTATAAGAGAAAATACAAAAAAAAACCGTTTTGCTTTTATGTACTGCATCTTGCATTGAGTGCTTTCTACCTTCATTTAGATTCTGATTGTGCATCGAAAAATATAAAAGGATTGCATATTTATTTCGAAACCATTGGATTGATTTCGCATGTTAGTGGCATTATTTTCATTGGATAAATGAGTCTAGGATTTGATGATTTTGCATACTATTGAGTCATACACATCACTAGTTTCACGATCATATCCCTTGAGTAACCACAGCCATTAAAATTAACGCTTAATCTTAAAATTGATTAGACCGATTTTATTTATAGGGTACACCAACTAGCATAGGTTTAGAGTCTTGGAATAGATCATTGTGAGTTAACAATCCAAGACTACTAGACAAAACATTAGGTGTCTGACCAGGGAGTGGAGGAATCCATGGTATATATCGGTGTTCTCAGGAAGCTCTACTCAAGCCATAGTTAAGCACAAGGTCACGGGAGGTTGGTTGAAGAGATATCCCTTTGATACTGGCTAAACGTGGGAGATATTTCCAGGGTTTGTTTGTATCTGGGGGTACCGGAGGTTCGTCCTCTTGTGCTTCGGGCTTAGCTACCCTGCCCATACGATGGATCCCACCTACGATTTCCCCCCTGAGCATTGGTTATACTGCGGTGAACATAGTTGCCTTACCTAGGTATCACATAGGGTACTTGCAGTGGTTATGTTGTTTGTGTCTTGAGTCAGATAGGGGTCAGATAGCACAATTTCTGTTGTATAGGGACTTGACCCTGTGCACGCAGTGAAGTTTGGGGGCCATTATAACTGATTCTGTTACCTCCGACTATAGTTTGGGAGTCTCAAGCCTCTCCTAGGTGAGACATACCGGCTTTAGTGTCGGGAGCTCATTTAGCCACTCCGTTTGTCTGCTCTTGGTTGTAGTTTCTCTAGGTGTGTTCTTTTGATTTACTATTTTTTTATCGATAGTTGGCCTTTAGGGGACGTTTTGATTCTATATTGTCTTCAGAGATATCGTGGCACGGAGTCCTACTCTCCGTCGATCCCGTCGGTTGGTTGGTTTAGAACCAGCCGAGCTTTTACACCACGTTGCTAGGGGATGCCGGCGGGCTCTCTCTGAGTCTTCGGATTCTTACATGGCATACGTCCTAGAATTCATGACTGCTGCACACTCTTACATAGGAGAAATCCCTACGATTCCATCAGGTAGAGTTGACCCCACTTTCGACACCCCTACACCTCGAGAGGCCTGGGGGGGTGATCCACCTGAGACTCAACCTGGTTCGATTTGGCCGAATCCACTTGAACACGATCCGTTCGGTCCTTTGAATCCAGATAATTATCCTTATGGGATGCCAACCTTACCCGACGATGAAGATCATGCGACCAATGTTAACCCGTTCTCATATAGTATGCTTGGTTTCAACACAGTAGATCCTCCCATTGCTTTTGGTAGTCATGCTGGCACTAGTCATGGTGTTAGAAACACTGCACTCACTGGGGGAAATACCCTCGCCGGGGGCACCACATTGTCCACTCACACACATAGTATGGGGACTGGTCATATTCCTCCTAACAATGCTAATGTTGGAAGAAGACCACTCCTAGAACTGCCCAACCTAATAGGAACACTGTGCGCAACACAACTCGCCATCCACCACCTAATACACATGCCGCTACTCGTCAACCTAGGACTACTTTCGCACATGTTAATGCTCCTCCTAACCACAGGGGTGGACATATACCGCATACTTTTGCGTCCACTGCCGCCACTAGTATTGCCAATGTAGGAGGTGGGAATATATCCTATCCACATGGACATAACGCCACCATCTTTGCTACTAGTAACACCAATGTTGGGGCTAGGAATACATCTCATGCTTATGGTCACCACACGACTACTCAAGCTGATCCTAATGTTGGGGGTGGGAACATACCATACCATTATGGTCATTACAACTCCAGTCCCGCTACGAATAGTACATATATGCCCCATACTTATGGTGGCAACCCTTACTACAACACAGTCGATGTTGGCCACCAGTACAACCCACCCCAATATGGTGCCCAAAACATGTATATACCTTCTTACTCTCAAATGGGTCAGGTTAGAGGAGGTTATCAACCCTATGGCCATGGTCAAGCTTATGGTCCGTCAGATCCTCATTATCAGTAGTTTAGTCCTCATGGTCAAGCTTTTGGTCCATCTTATAATTTGGTTCTGTTCAACCAACCTTTTATGGGAGCTTATAAACAAGCTTTCCAGCCGCCGTTCCCATTCCTTGCACGTTTGAACCTTTCGGATCTTTCGAAGCTCACGAATGATCCAGTGTGTCATGACCCTAATTGGCCTCCAGTCCCTACCAATCTCTCTTCGGACATTCCTAAGTTTGAAGGGAAAGGTGGTGAGGACACGGGTGATCATGTCACAACATTTCACCTTCGGTGTTCCTCCAACTCGTTGAATCACGATTCCATTAGATTGCGACTATTTCAATGCACCCTCACGGGGGCAGTCGTGAAGTGTTATGTTGAGTTGCCTGGAAACACTTATAGGGGTTTTAACGAGATCGCTTTGGTTTTCTTGGATCATTTCCAATTGCCGGTTTGCTATGATACTGGTACTAAACTTTTATCTACCTTCCGTCAAAATAAGGCCACACATATTTCTGACCACGTTCAAGAGTGGTGTCGGCGGAAGAGGTTAGTGAAAGCCAACATTCCTCTAGAGTTCCTGTTGCAATGGTTCCTCAAGTCTCTACTCCCATACATTGCTAAGGATGTTTCGATGTTCGGCATTGTGACTGAGGAACAAGCCATCTTGAAAGTCCAATAGTTAGACTTATTATACTCTCAGTCTGGCATTTTGTATGACATTATTCCTGACCCACTGCGCACATGTCATGAGCCTCAGTCAGTTCCTGGACCGCATGCCGATGGCATCGTAGGATCTGCAAGCACTCGCCCTGTAGATTTGGTAGCTAATCAAATGCAAAATTTGTTGCTAAACCAGTCTACTCCCGGATAGGTTCACACCCTGTCCATTTCCACGCCGTCGTCCGATGTACACAGTGTGTGATCAACGAACCAATAAGGTAACTAGCAACCTGGTGGTAAGAAAAAGGGGAGAAATAACTGAAAGGGTGGGAACAATGGGAACAAAAATAGAAATTGCAATACCCCCCATAAAGATAATGCCAACCCTCCTTAGGAAGGCGAAAATGCTAGTGAGGACCATAAACTTAGGCGTAAGGTGAAGTTTCCTTGCAAGCTCTATGGGGAAGACCATCTTACTCACTTATGTCCTCGAATTGAAGAAACATCGAAGCATTTGGCATAGAGCCCAGTTGTGTTAAAGGATCCCCTACCTCATCACTAAAATATGGCTTCGCATGCTCCCACCATTGGTTATGGACCTACAGAAACAACAATGTCTTCTTCAAATATCGATGGTTATGGATGTGTGAACATGGTTCAATCGGAGGTTAGTGTTGCCACTCGTCAACGCGATTATGTTGCACCACAACCTAATTTGGGAAGTGAGCCTCCCCCTCCTCCTGACAATTCCTTGCATATTGAGAAGCCCTCTATTATGCCACGGATACCGAAAGGTGTTCTTAAGCACTCTATGCATAATCTTAATGCTCAAGCCGCCCATAACTACTCCATCATGGAAGATTTGGGCCAAACTCCGTGTGCCATGTCAGCCCTTGAAGTCTTGCAAGCCTGTCCTTCTCAGAAGCATGCCCTTTTGAGTGCATTAGGAGTTAAGGATGGGGGAAGTCCTAGTGTTATCAAGTTCAATACTACTGATGTTCAACCTCGCTTACCTTACCATGTGGCTTTTTCAAATCCTGGTGGAGTGCCTTTAGAATTTTGTCAAACATACGATGGTTGACGAAGGTGCTTCCGCATCAGTAATGTTGTTATCTTGTTGGAAAGCTCTCGGCTCTCCTCCCCTACTCACGTCTAGAACCATGCTTACTACATTCGATGGTCGGTCATTTAAGCTGCATGGAATCATCCATTCCCTTGTTGTCTGCTTGGGAGGTAAATCTATGCCTATTGAAGTCGAGGTGGTTGATGCGCCCATCGACTACAACCTTTTACTGGGTCGGAATTGGATGTATTCTATGAAGGCTGTCATGTCTACTATATTCAGAGTTATCTGCTTTCCTCACAAAGGCAAGATTGTGACCATTGATCAGCTAGATTTCGTTAATTCCTCTTCCACAGCATCCATAGGATCCATAGTCTCGCATGTTACTCATTCTCAGCCGGCAACTGGGAACATGGGTGTTGGAATGTATCCTTCATTGATGGGATCTTTTGACCTCCCTACACCAATCTCCTTCATAGGAACCATCTCTAATGATGCTCCTTCCTCATTGAATCATGTAATTTTTCGGACATCCTACTTTAGTGATCCGTGGGATCCACCTTCCACGAGTTCCCCGTCTAGAGACATTTCACACATTGGGATGGATATGCCCTTGTCTGCGGTCAAGATTGCTCATCATGTTCAACCAGCCATTGCAGATTCGGATCTCTCTTCTTCATGGATAGTAGAGGAAGATCCTATTATGCTGCCCGAGTGTGCAGTCGACCTATCTTGTTCACATGGTTTCCTCGATGGTATTTTACCTTTATATGAAGTTTTTATTGAGGCCATGAGTGGTGATGACAATCCGTGGGGGGATCTTTATCATAGATCTCATTCCCCTCCTACCCTTGATCTTATTGAAGGAGATGAGTCTAGAATACAGTCTTCCATACATTTTGATCCGGGCATAGTTTTGTCTAGCCCCGGTTTGACATTAAAGTCTTATTTCCCTAGTGACAAGTCTTTAGACTCTCCTATAGATCTGCAAATCAGTGATCCTGATGAGTTTGATTATACTTCTAGAATTTCCAACTCCTGTGATGATGAATTTGCCACTGCAGATTCCTTCACATTCTTCAGCTTTGCTCTTCATTTTGAAGATGATCATTTTGATCCCTCGGGTATTGGTACTATGGCACCTTCAGTGGTTAGCTCTACCTGCGTTATGTCTGATGTTAACAATAGTGAAGTTGAAAATGTTTCTACCGCAGTGACTTGTATCATATTTTTCTTTACATATGTTTTAGAGATGATCTTGGTACTTATGTTTCTTGGAGACAGGATTCTTAGCTGGACTTATACTTGGTTACCGGTTCTTTCCAACATTTGCTTCGATCATGGCAGGCATATTCGGAACCTTGGATATAGGTTTAGGCCTCCCCATTGTTATGATGCATTTGAACCTATTACTATCCGAATTTGCAGACACCGCTTGAGTGTCCTTATCTTGCTCATGTTCCTTGCATTATGCATAGCTTTGTTCCATGTGCTTGGAACTAGTCTCACATGTCCTTGACACTCGTCTACTCTCATTACGAGCATTCTTCCATATCTCCTTTGAGCTCGTTAAAAACAGTAAGGAGGTCACAAGTTTACTTTTTTGGGCTCGTTAAACATTTATGGAAAATATTTTTATAAAGTCTTTTTTAAGCCCTTGTTAGACTTTTTCAAAATCAAACAAGATTGCCGAGTATACTTGTTATTTTAGACTTGTTAAAGGATTTGAAGCGACATCCACTTAGGTATAAGTTTACCCCTTTTCCAGACCTTTGTGGATTAATTATGAAAAAGGTATACTCTAGTCATACATGACTAGAAGAGTTCTTCTCTCATTGTTTTACACTTTTTTGGGTGAGGAGACTAACTTTACGAAAAAGGACTTCCCTTTTATGTCGAGTTGTGATTGCATTGCATTATCCTGCTTGCTGCTTGAGCCTTGTGCCGGCTCCCGCTTACTCACTTATTAGCCATGTGCCTGAGCACTTTACCTTCCAAGCCAAGCAGAGCCTTAATTTATCTTTCGCATCTTGATGACCCTTTACCTTGAGGGAACATTCCCCTGAGTGTCCACATCTTGCACATGCTTCCTTGCATTGATCATAGGTATGTTCCACTGCTTGGAACTAGTCTGCTCTCTATTTGACACTCGTTCCCTCACTTGTTGTACTATAAGCAATTTTCTTCTTTTTCAAGCTTTCACCAAATATGAAAAAGACCAAAAAAATCAAATATTCCAAAAAGTCGGACAGGATTATGGTCACTACTTCTTGTTGGAAGTTGTTGTGTCACCTTTGAACAAAGCATTCATTCCACTCCATACATTATGAGTCGGGACTATAGTTGGACCTTAGGAGCTGTACCTTTTTCTTAGTTTACTCCACTGATTGGTTAAGCTTCTAGTCATTATGGAGCCCTTTGTAATGCCTCCTGCAGTTCACAGTCTATATCAAGTCTATGTTTCCTGAGTCTATCCATCTGCTCATGCTCTTGCTCAAAGGAAGTCCTGAAACCAGAGTCGGCCACTCCTAAGATTTCTTGACTATTGTATGACGGCCATCCTTATTGAATCATTCTATTTCACCTGAGTTCTCCCAAATCTTTCAGCATAGTTGGTACCTCGTGCTAGTTGATGGGGGATGCCTTAATGCCCTCCTTCTAGCGAGTCTCGTTTCATTGACTTCAACCCATTTATTCCAGAACTTGAGGCTTAGAGTTCGGTTGAGTACCTTGAGGCTTGCAGTCATTAGTGGCAGGTTCTATCGCCATCGACAGCTTTGGGAATACATCAGTGTCCCCTAATCGATGGATTCATCCTAGTGTTCATCTTCAAATCATCTATTCACACTCCGATGATTGTGCTCTGTGCCTTGATGCCCACTTTCATTATTGGTGGGTTATCTCGCGTCTGTTAACGGTATACATCATTGATCGGTAATCAGACAATGTCACATCAGGTTCGACCTCAACTCCTTTATTCACTTGATGAGACTTGTACCGTCAAAGACTTGTGTAGAAGACCCCAAGCGATAGTGGCATTCATTATGCTACTTATGACTATGACTTTACATCTGAGATATCACCTCTCAGATATCAGGAGTTTGTACCTCCAGTTTGCACCAGTTGTTTCCCTTTCAGCAGTAGACCATATCTTACTGTAGAGGGACCATGGCTATGATCACTTATGACATGTATTCACTATGCACTGCCTATTCATGGGCATTGTATCATATTGTTGTACTACTGACATGTATTCAGGGATACTATTGTATTATGACGAGTGAGCTGCTCTTTCCACTTGCGTCTCCATCACTCCACTTCTGAGATCTTTTTATAATGTATTTCGGCCATTGTAACATTAGTCTTTGACCTCACACATTAGGGGGAATCTATTACAATGTAATTTTCCATCTTGTGAGCATCAGCACTCTTTGGCCTAGAGGATCCATTTTACTGACTCAAACCCACCTTTTATCCTCCAAGAACCACCATAAGTTCCCTATTTTTCTTCCTACCCGCTTGCTGTCCCACTATAGCCCACGTACATCACCCCATATACACGACTTGTTACACTATAGCCCGCGGGTACCCGCAGGCTAGCCCACTACAGCCCGCAAGTAGCATGTAAAATCGTAAAAATCACTAGAAAATTACCTTTTTACTCCCAAAAAGCGGTTATTGGGTGACCTTTGACCCTCCATCTGCCCAAGAAATGCCTCGATGTGTCCCTTCACTTACCTTGGAGAGGACTATATATTGAGCACATATGGCTTATGGACGGGAGGGGAAAGAAGAGCAAGAGAACTCTAATGGATTTTTGCCCAATCTTGAGTCTACACTCATTGATCCTTGTAGTTGTGAGCCATTTATGTTCACCTTTCAAACTCCTATTCTAGTTTGAGTTTTCCATTCCATGGAAGATTGAAGTGGTGGAGGCACAAGTGGATTGATCTAGATCTTGGTTTAGATTGGTTTTCGGTAAGAGGTCATATCACATTGTACTTCTTCTTGTTTATTAATAGAAATACTCATATTCACGTCCATTAATGTTGTAGATGTTGTTTATCTTACATTGGGTTGCATTTACTTGTTATATCATGGACCATTGCTATTGATGATGTTAATGTCGTTTATATATTATATGTATTTGTTGTATATTGGTTGTCAAGGCTAATTTGCAGATTCAAGTGCACGGATTGAAAAGCTCCAACAAGGATCTACATCAAATGTTTGGATCGAGGTTGGTTATATTCTTCATTATCTTATCATTGTTATTTATATAGCATGGTACTGAGAATTGAGTTAATTTCTGGTAGTCAGCTGTCTGTTGTGGTCTACCCCAAGGCATAGTGAGTTTTCTCCAACACACCTCGGACGTTTGAGCTGGAGCACTAGAGTGTTTGGTGGTAGATGCAATTGGAGTGGGTGGATTGGTAATATCAATTTGATTGATTTTTCCACTCAGCTGATTCACTAAAGCGATGGAGACATAACCAACAATGCCATCGTCATGTGCTATGGGGGTAGGTCTTGATGGATAAATTAATAGTCGAGGAACATGTAGAATGATGTCATATAAGGTGCCTGATTGTGAATATATCAAATATAAATATTGGTTCAGTATTGCTTGTTCCTCAGTTACAACCCTGGCAACAAAAACGTCACGATTAGTGAGAGGTAGAAGTGATTTCATGAACCAATCCGCTAATAATTGGTCAGGAATGGAAGCTTTTACAAGCCTCCATCATTTCCTCCATTCATGAATGTGGTTAGGGATATGTGTGATGGTGTTTTGATGTAATGATTTCAAAAGCTCGGTTCATGTTTTGTAATGGATAGGAAATTGGAAATGCATTAATAAATCCATTTCAAACATGTTAAAGCTGGTGTAGGAGGCACTAGGAAACTCAATGTACCACATTCAAGCACTCCTAGTTAGGGTGTGAGGGAAAAGACATAACCTGACATTGTCATCTGTCATGTCCCAAATTTGGAATTGGGTCACAATGGCCTAATCACATTGGCCATATTCATTAGAGTTTGTAAAATTGATGTTAAAGGTCAAATAATTGCCAAGGAGGAAAATTACTAGTTTCCTAGGTTTGGGGTGGAAGCTTTGGGATTTGGAATAATGGGGATAATAAATGATGTTTGAACATTAGAGTGGCATAAATATTTAATAAAGGATCTAAATAAATATATACAAGTGAAAATCAAAGTGGCATTTGATCATGAAGACACATGGAGGAAGTGGGACCCACATATGGCTAGATTTCCCCACTACACTTGGCATCATTCTCTCACCAATTCGAATTCAAGGTGAATGGTAACATACTTGGGGGAGTCCAAAAGGTATTATTCATGGCATGACTCATCCAAGGTCGAAATATAGAGGAAGAGTAACTCCCATGGAAGAGGAAGAGGCAATTTGGAGCTAGTGAGACACTTGGGTTAGATTCCCTAGCTCTATGACAACAATGATGAAGATGCTATGACACCTATGACACAAATCAGACCTGAAGGCTGACATATGACATATATGACATGTCAGGGCTAAAAATAGACTCCAAGAGGGCGCTCAAGGGTGTTAGGGCAGCTAAGATGCTTCCACATGTGATTTGGTGGAAGTGGGAAACTAGGAATTGTTGTACAAGTGGCGTTCTTTGGAATCTCTTCCCAACTTGAGTTGGCATGAGTCTCTTGGAAGGAATTCAACCCATGGAGCACCTTATAACTTTATAAATGTCAATAACAAATAATGAAACCGTCTTTTGATCATTTGTAGAATTTGCAATTGCATTTGTGAAGAGGGAGAGCTAGTGGATGACTAGTTTCTTTCCTTAGCCAATTTCGAGGGTGAAAGATTCCCATCCAAGTTGGTAATTGGAAAGGCCATTCAGACCTTTCATTTGGAGATTTAATGGAGTCTTTATTTTCAGGTGTAAGCTATAGTTCAGCTCATGGTTTCTTCTATTGCAGCTCACTCCTTCAACCATTTCCAGTTTTGATGGCATATTCTTGATCCTTGAGGGAGGGTGTTTTTGGTGAGCTATTGTACTCTTTGGGGAAGATTTTAATGCCCCATTTATTTTGTAATATGAAGTAAATACTCTGTTATTCATCTCCAAAAATTTTCAGGTCGAAATTCCAAGTAGAAATGTATAAATCGCATTTTTAATGGAAGGACAATGCCATTTCCCCACTACCTTGTTGTGAACCAATGTATTGATGATGATTTCGAAATGAATGGATGATTCTCTAATATATTTGTGATAAATATACTTCCATGGATGTCTTCTACAAGTTTCATGTACTGTACTTGAGAATTTGAAGCATTTTTACTCAGTTTAGTTGTATTGGGAGGTGAAATAGTGCTATTTCCCCAAGGGTCGAATTGGGGATTTTTGCAGTTCAATGGGAGAGGGTGAGAATAGTTGTAATAATCCATTAATGGTGAATATGAGAATTTAATAAATAATTAACACATTACATACCTCTTTTCATAAATTTGAGTGGGTTTGGAGGCATTTGGGAAGCCATTTTCAATACTTACCCCAGGGGGATTTGAACCCCAAATCACTAGTAAAATTGCATAATTGGTCCAGAATATTAAGAGAGTTTGTAGAGGTATTTTGGTGGACATATGTCATCCATAAAAATCATATTCAAGTTCTAATATCATTCATACACCTTCCTTGAAGATTTGAAGGCATTTGGAGTCAATTTGAGACCTAGAGGCCAATACTAGTGAAAGGAAAATCACTAGTAAAGTTACCTACATTGATCAGAATTGAAAGAGGATTTGCAGAAGTATTTTAAAGGTCCAAAGGCATCCATGAAACACATATTTATGTTCTAATATCATTCATATACCTTCTCAGAATATTTGGGATCATTTGGGGCAAATTTGGGACCTAGAGATCAAAACTAGTCAAAGGTCGAACTAGGGAAAAAAGTGGAAAATTGTAATTTTAATGAAATTCCTAATAAGGGACATTACAGTGGTATCAGAGCATGGTATTGGCACCTGATGTGGTAGAACATTAATGAAAACCAGGATTCGAAGAAATAAGCCACCACCCTTAGAAACTGAAACTGGATGTACTTTGGTGAAAGGGAAGAAATAGGAGAAGAAGTGCATTCATTGGTCACCATGAGTAAGGATGAGAAAGGAACCTCAGAGGAGAATGAGGAGTTTAGAAAATTATTGGAACCTTCCTTTGAAGACAAGTGGATGCAATACTTTCAAGAGTTCAAATTGTTGCTTAGTGAAATTGGAAGCGACTCGGAAAAAATAATGAGAAATGGTTCTCTTTTCAAGGAAAAGGATGAAACAGTTTATGCCACAAAAGAGGAACCTAATGTAATTGTGGAACATGAGGTACATGTTGATATGTAGGTGCTTGAAGATTCTACACTAAAACAAGAAGAAGGAGAAGAACTTGTCCTTGTTCAAAGGGATTATGAGTTGCCTCATGGAGAGAGTTGCAAAGCCTTGGAAGAGGTACATGATCTCACAATAGTTGGACCAAGCAATTATGGAGAAGATGAATTAAATATTTCAATGGGTAAGAGTTGTAAAGAATTAAAGTTGGTTCATAATTCCTCACCCCACACTTCTTTTCCAACCACATCACTTTGGGATGAAAATTGGGTGAAAGGTTTTTTTCTAGTGGTGCCACATGAGGGGTATGAAACTCCTACCTCTCCTTTTGATGATGACATGAATAGAGCACCTCATTATTTAGAATTGCAGCAGCATATTGCTTTATCTTATGATGATACATATCCTCATGGATGTATGGATGAGACTTCTTTGAGTCCTTTGAAGTCTCCTTGTTTTTCCTGCTCATTATTTGGTTCAGATTTTAGTGGAGATTCTTCATTCACTTCTTGGATGAAAGAATGCATGGCTGAATATTTTGATGCATATCACGTTCTTTTGGAGCAGCACTATCGGACATGGGATCCTCACCTATGTCATTGGAGCAGATGTGATTGGTCACTTGAAGATTGTATGCACCTAGCAAATGGTGGTCTACTTACTTGGAGGTATAAACACTTTCATGATTCTTTGATGAAGCATCTTCTTGATGTACATTTTCATTATGTTGTTATGTACTTTGATGACATATATTTTGTACTCATGATGTTTGGAAGAATGCATACAATAAAATGGGATCCAGGAATCCTCTTATCTGATGGTATGGGTTGGAGAGCACTTTTAATTTTTGGGGTTCAATACAAGCAATGGGACCCTGGAATAATTTTTGTCTCATTGGTTTGAATTTTTTTTGTGAAACAAGCAGTATGGGAGATGGATTTCCCACTTAATAAAGTGAATTTTATCAGAGTAGTGCAGCAACAAGCATGGTGGTTCCTCTCTAAAATCTTCAAGGAAACTCAAAGACTCAAGGTTGGGCAATTCAATGGCAACTTCAAAGAATTATACAGGAAGCAGGTTCTTCAACACCCATGTTTGAAATTGCTTGAGGACAAGCAATATTGGGAAGGGAGGACTTGTCATGTCCCAAATTTGGAATTGGGTCACAATGGCCTAATCACATTGGCCATATTCATTAGAGTTTGTAAAATTGATGTTAAAGGTCAAATAATTGCCAAGGAGGAAAATTACTAGTTTCCTAGGTTTGGGGTGGAAGCTTTGGGATTTGGAATAACGGGGATAATAAATGATGTTTGAACATTAGAGTGGCATAAATATTTAATAAAGGATCTAAATAAATATATACAAGTGAAAATCAAAGTGGCATTTGATCATGAAAACACATGGAGGAAGTGGGACCCACATATGGCTAGATTTCCCCACTACACTTGGCATCATTCTCTCACCAATTCGAATTCAAGGTGAATGGTAACATACTTGGGGGATTCCAAAAGGTATTATTCATGGCATGAATCATCCAAGGTCGAAATATAGAGGAAGAGTAACTCCCATGGAAGAGGAAGAGGCAATTTGGAGCTAGTGAGACACTTGGGCTAGATTCCCTAGCTCTATGACAACAATGATGAAGATGCTATGACACCTATGACACAAATCAGACCTGAAGGCTGACATATGACATATATGACATGTCATGGCTAAAAATATACTCCAAGAGGGTTCTCAAGGGTGTTAGGGCAGCTAAGATGCTTCCACATGTGATTTGGTGGAAGTGGGAAACTAGGAATTGTTGTACAAGTGGCGTTCTTTGGAATCTCTTCCCAACTTGAGTTGGCATGAGTCTCTTGGAAGGAATTCAACCCATGGAGCACATTAAAACTTTATAAATGTCAATAACAAAGAATGAAATCATATTTTGATCATTTGTAGAATTTGCAATTGCATTTGTGAAGAGGGAGAGCTAGTGGATGACTAGTTTCTTGCCTTAGCCAATTTTGAGGGTGAAAGATTCCCATCCAAGTTGGTAATTGGAAAGGCCATTCAGACCTTTCATTTGGAGATTTAATGGAGTCTTTATTTGCAGGTGTAAGCTACATGGCAGCTCATGGTTTCTTCTATTGCAGCTCACTCCTTCAACCATTTCCAATTTTGATGGCATATTCTTGATCCTTGAGGGAGGGCGTTTTGGTGAGCTATTGTACTCTTTGGGGAAGATTTTAATGCCCCATTTATTTTGTAATATGAATTAAATACTCTGTTCTTCATCTCCAAAAATTTTCAGGTCGAAATTCCAAGTAGAAATGTATAAATCTCATTTTTAATGGAAGAACAATGCCATTTCCCCACTACCTTGTTGTGAACCAATGTATTGATGATGATTTCGAATGAATGGATGATTATATGATATATTTGTGATCAATATACTACCATGGATGTCTTATACAAGTTTCATGTACTGTACTTGAGCATTTGAAGCATTTTTACTCAGTTTAGTTGTATTGGGAGGTGAAATAGTGCCATTTCCCCAAGGGTCGAATTGGGGATTTTTGCAGTTGAATGGGAGAGGGTGAGAACAGTTGTAATAATCCATATATGGTGCATATGAAACTTTAATAAAATAATTAACACATTACATACCTCTGTTCATAAATTTGAGTGGGTTTGGAGGCATTTGGGAAGCCATTTTCAGTACTTACCCCAGGGGGATTTGAACCCCAAATCACTAGTAAAATTGCATAATTGGTCCAGAATATTAAGAGAGTTTTCAGAGGTCTTTTGGTGGACATATCTCATCAATAAACATCATATTAAAGTTCTAATATAATTCATACACCTTCCTTGAATATTTGAAGGCATTTGGAGTCAATTTGAGACCTAGAGGCCAATACTAGTCAAAGGAAAATCACTAGTAAAGTTACCTACATTGATCAGAATTGTAAGAGGATTTGAAGAAGTATTTTAAAGGTCCAAAGGAATCTATGAAACACATATTTATGTTCTAATATCATTCATATACCTTCTCAGAAGATTTGGGATCATTTGGGGCAAATTTGGGACCTAGAGATCAAAACTAGTCAAAGGTTGAACTAGGGAAAAAAGTGGAAAATTGCAATTTTAATAAAATTCCTAATAAGGGACATTACATCATCCTACATGGAGTTAGAGATGTAACACAAGTGACATGTGGTAATATGTTTGTATGGTTCATCCCCTGTCTTACCGTCAAATTTAAGAATGTCAGACGACATCTTATGCGGAATTTCCAGCCATAAGGGTCTATGAAGGATGGGATCATTGGTTAACCTTGGCAAGTCTAGTAAATCAAGAGTAGCCAAGAAAGGAAATTGCATGTTAGAAAATAGATTTGTTTTCAAAGCTAATTGGGTGTTAAGTCCCGTTAGACCATGAGGTCCTCCCATATTTGTTAGTTTTTCAACATTTAATTCAATATGATCTAGGATCTTATCTGAGAGAATAACAAGCACAACATAATAAATCACAAGAGACAATAGACACAAGGCATTTCACCGGGGAAACCATAAAGGAGAAAACCTCGCAACTTCCTCAGAGATAGAATGAGCAATAGTACTATTGTAGGTACAACAGATCCCATGTTTTATTGAAAACATGGGAGCCCCAAATGTTTCTAATGCAAAGGTAATGCTTTAAATTCCTATGTCATAATGGAATTTCATCATCTTTATTAAGATTTCATGCCTTTTCATTGTTTTGATTGAAATTAGAATTTTTCCTTTGAAAATTCTTAGTTTTTCACTAATTTTCTGAAAGTTGCGGGAAGCCCTAATTTCTTCCAAAAGGTCACTTTTAAGCCCGCAATCCCGCAATTGCGGATTGCGGGGGCCTTGTTTTTCTTTTCCGGAATTTTTGTCATCTCGCAATCCGCAATTGTGGACTACGGGAAGACTGTGTAAATATTTCGTTGAACTTTTCGTTCCGCAACCCACAATTGCGGATTGCGGAAGCAATTTGAATAAAAATGTGTGGTGTGATTCCACAACCCGCAATTGCGGATTACGGATTGCAAAAAGTTTATTCATATTAAAGGTTGTTTGCGCTGCTGCAACTCGCAATTATGGATTGTGGGAAGCTATTGATTAAAGTTTTGAACTTTGCAGTCCCGCAACCTGCAACCGGACACTTGTGGATTGCGGATTGCGGAATTATCTTTTCATTCAATAAACATGGTTCGATCCTGCAACCCGCATTTACGGTTTGTGGGGACAATGTACATACCTGCGAAACCAAGCCCCACAATTTATCCCCCACAAATCTTAATAATTGATCTTAGTCGTTGATTGGTTTAGATCTGATAGCTCAGATTTTACCTGTTCAATTTATTAAATAGGTCATTTTTCTTTATCATTTTTGAAATTGGAAAATTACCTTGCTACTTGAATTTTATTATGAGTTTTTACCAGCGGTCCTTTGTCCACCATTTTCAGCTGAAGCAAGTTGGTTTTATCTATTTCTTTCTTCAGTTATTTATAGTTTTAATCATTTTGGATTGTTTTTATTATTGTTCCTTCATTTCTTAGAATTTCTCCGATCTGTAAACATGTCACGCAACACATGTTCTAAAACTGCCTTGAAAGACCAATTGAACAAGGACACAAATTTTGGCATCTTCGCAGACACTAGTGGCAAAATCAGTGAAACCTACCAGGTGGATTGGTCCAAAATATTTTCCATATTCGACAATGATGACCTATCCGACATAGAAAATGACTGCCAAGCCTACGAGAAAATTAGGAATTCCCAGCTTCATGTAATTGTTGCTAGACCTACCATATTACTTTATATTGATGCAATGAAGTGGATAGTACAACATGCTAACCCTAAATATCGCTCATTCAATGACAGCGCGGGCTCCTAGTTAACCACATTTCATCCTAAGGTATTTACCCGGGCATTTTCCCTTAGGCCACCTGTGCAGATCCTCAATGACACATTCCTACAGTCTGCAAACACCAAGTTTAACTTCAATTAGATGATCAAATCCTGGATGCACAAACCAACCAACTTTATGCACAGGCCTGATAACTTATACCCAGTGTCATGGTTTATGGAACCCTACTTGTTATAGGTTCCCGAACAACACTACTCTTTATTGGTAGCTATGCTTTCCCAGTTGTATGGCCTTCCTAATTTATCAATATTTAAAGTTGAATGGGCTCTCGTGGCTCATCATGTTTTAACTATTGGTGAATCTTTTCCTTGGGCTTCTATTTTGTCTTTGGAGCTTAAAACTGCAATTGAGAAGTATCAGAAAAACCCTGCAATACATAAACCCTCTTTCTTCCTTTTAGCCTATGTGATGGATGTGTTATGTGCTGAATTTCAGTATCCAAACATGGGATGGAATTGGACTCCTATTGCTCCTCCAGTTCATATATATCATTATGCACTATGGGAGGATAACTGTGTGCCTTTGTTGTATGACATTTGTGATCATTTCCTTGGTACCATTTATCTCAATATATTTAAAGAAGATGCACCAGCTTTCTTAGTTGATGCTAAGCTTTTCATTGCTACAATTGGGGATTGGTATGTAGGGGAATCCTTCTCCTATGTCAAGATTTGGGGAAGTAGTGTTGCTCACTTGCTGCTTAGAATTTTTCCAGATAGGCTGGTGATTGAAGAAGTTTCATACCAGATTATGGTAGAAGGGGTTTACCTCAAACTTACACGTCCCAAGAGGAGAGCATCGCCTAAATTCCCCTTGAACCTTGGACATTTTGCTATCCATTCTTCCACCTGAGCCCAAGTATTAGGTAATAAGATTGCTTCTCTTAAACTAGGATATGCTCCCAAAGAGAGACATGATCTTGAGAAATTCCTGGATGCTCATTTTAAGCACAATCACATGAAGATGAGCTATGAACATGAAGATCTTCCAGATGACTCCATCTACCTGGGAGTTGACACTTTTTCTGAAGTCTTGGAAAAAGCTAAAAGCAAGGATGAACAGAGCTAGATTTTGCTATATCAGAATGAGCTCAAAGACAAGGTCTTCAGCTACAGGAAAATGGAATTTGATTTAATAGAGCAAGTAAGAAGGGAAAGAGAGGAGAAAGAGGCTCAAAAAGACAAAACCCCTCTCATGATCACTTATCCTGATGTTGATAAGGGCAAAGGACCTGTGGAGGCGCCTCCACAGTTGAAAATTTCTTAACAGTACAAAGAATTACTTCAAACTGCCCAGCAAGCAAAGAAAGAATAAGCACAAATGACTTTAGCACTACGCACTAAAGAAGTCAATTCACCTAGCTCATTTGGTGATGTACAGGTAATTGTGCTGAATAATCTAGCAAAGAGACAAAATCTTATAACTGCTACCTCACAGATTCCCACTTTTGATATTGACAGTGATGAAGAGGGTGAGATAATTCCTCCTGTACCTGTGTTAGAAGAAATCATTCAAGGTTCACAGGAAGTTTCAGATTTACTAGATACTATAGCTATGGATGAACCTGATTCAGGTGAAGGTATATCTCAGGTGTCTACTGCTCTTTATGCAATAGTTGCAGCCACATCATTTCCCTCAGCATAAGTTCCACTTGTCACAACTTCTAAGGTAACACCACCAACTACTATGTCTCAGTTATTTGATGTATTGTTCACTTCCACACCTCCACCTTCGACAATTCCACTCCCTATTTCCCCTTCAACGATTGCAGAAGTCTAGTCTTCGACTGTCCCCCTGCAATCATATCCATCCTTTTCATTACCCTCTGCTACTAATGTTCCAAACCCCTTACCTCTTTCTTTACCATCGATTGTTAACATTCAGGATCCACCACGGGAAGTTCTTGCTTCCATTCCATTACCAACCACTATACCATCAACTAGTGAAGCTTCACCTCCTTCCCAAACCTCATCTCATATTTCCATTCCTATTCCTAGCCCTGTTGTCACTCAGACACCCCGTTTGGTTACAAAAACAGATGTGACCACATCATCCATTGATGTGGTGGATAACTTTGAAGATGATATTATTGTACCTCTAGGGGACTACTTTTATAGTCAGGAAACTAAGGTAGTTGTGAAGAGTGGAAAGAAGAAGAGCAGAGATCATGGAGGGTTCGAGGAACCCATTCCTGATCAAATAATTTGGGCTTACTAGTCTGATGACTTCTAGGCAAAAGCAGTGGATGAAGCTCAAGCTTTAGGTGCATTTGCAGCATGACGGCTTCACTCAATTAACCGCTATCATAGCACGTTTGTTCGTGGCATATGAAACAATACCCCTAATTTCACTAAATATTGGAAAATACCTTCCAAAATCATTTTTTTAACCCCCTCCCAATATGCATTCCCAATTTTAAAAAACCCCTATTTTCACTAGATATTGTATGTATCAATGTTTTCATTAACATTTTTTATACCCCTTTATATTTCTACCTAGTATATTGATATGATATGCCTCTTATGACCCCACATGCATTCTACAATGCACCTTGCTTCTTTCGATGTATATTGTGGATGCACATTACTTCACCCACAATGCAATTACTCAACCACATATCATTATGATTTGCAACATCTAATGGTCTAATGAAGAGATAGGAGATCACTTCTTGTATGTCATTAGAGCCAATGCACATAGTATAACATTTAGATTGCATGTTGCAGTTTCCCAATCGCTGACTAAGCCTGTTGTGGGATAGGTATCCAAGCCCCCAATGCCTTTAACAAGCTCTAAGAGGCTGACTAAACCTCCCAAGGCCTGTAATAGGTATGAGTGGTTGGGTATTCAAGCCCCCAAGGCCTATCGAGGGCCTATAACAGGCCTTGGAGGCTTAGAGCCTCCCAAGGCTATTGGTAACAACTGGTTGAGTGCTATTGGTAACAATTGGTTGTCAATGACCACTTTCTCTCAACTATGATCGATTGGAAACCCACTTCACCACAAAAACCTTGGCCTCAAGCATGCCTCAAGATGCATTTTCCCTGCATACTAGTAAGCCCAAGCCCTGCCTCAACCCGATTTCTCATCCGGCCGTGATCCCGCCATCTTCATTTGGTGGATATTTGTGAGCTCAACCATATAAAAAAGACCCCAACGTATTTTTGTATTGTTACATTAAATAAAAAAAACCCTTTGCCCCTTAATATATAAGCAATATACTTTTTAGGTTTTCATGAATATTTAATAGGGCAATATGAATGAATGTCATATTATATTGCCTTCTAGTGAAGTCCCCGTGATTTGCAGGAGCCAGTTTGGATTCAGTCAAGACCCTGAACAAAGAGATTGACTTGAAAAAAGAAGAGCTTAAAAAGCTTCAAGAGAAATTGTCAGCAACCAATGATGAGCATGAGGTTTATGTTCAAGATCTGAGGAAGCTATTTGAATATAAGTTGGAAGACTTGCAGTTGCATAATTATTCTCTCCAATCTAAACTAAATTATGCGGAAACAGAAAATGATGTCAAGGAGGGAAGAATTGCTATACTCAAAAAGCAACTTGAGGATGCAATTGCAAGTGCAACCCCCTCCGTGTTTTATAAGTTTTCACAGCAACAATTCAAGGACTTAGCTAATCATGTTAACCTGGACTATCATAAGCTGTTGATTCAGTTATTCACCACCTTGGGTGAAATACATGACACTTTCATTTCTTTTGAGAAAATGTCTGGCACTTTGAGTGAGTAGGTACAGATAACAAAACAAGCTTCCAAGGCTTTAGAAGGTATTATTAATTGGCAGAAATACATTGAAGACAAACCAGGTGATATCCCTAAATTGGATAGCCTCAAATTTAGAAGGATCATGACTATTGTGTGGGATTGGAAGAATGTCATTGAAATGGTTGAGGATACCATCAATCAGGCTCAAGCACATTGCAGAAGAAGATGGCATGCATCAGGCGAACTCATGGAGGAGTTGGCATTCCCTACACTGGGGCTCATCAAGGATGCAGATCCACCTAGGTTGATGATTGAGTAGGTTGAAGCTTGTCGAGATGAATTCAGAGCGAAAATCATGCAGGTTGAGAAAATCCAAATTGAAGATGTGGATTAGCTGATTAGGCAGCCTGTTACCATGGAAGGAAAAATTGTTGTTTTTACCTGCATGTGGCATGAACTGTCCAACAATGAAATTGAAGGATTGACGTGTGACGCCTAGCTGGGGCTCGAATCTCCCAATTATCCAGATATAGATGAATTGGTGGAAGTTTGGGCCAAGTGGCAAGACTTCCTCATTTAGTTGGATAATCCGATTTTGTAATCCTTGTTTTTGGGAAATTTATCCTTTGTACTATTTTTGTAAATTAGTATTTAAGGGGTAGATCTCTCTTAGTTTATAGATGATCATTTTGGGGTAGAAATCAACAGAAGAAGACTGGAGATGTTATGTTTTGTGTTGAGCTTGTAATTTCTTACATAATTTCATTAATACACTAAAGTTATTCTCTTGCATCATCTTTTGTTCATTGATCAAGTTTATTTGATAAATATTGATTTGTATTTCAGACTGTTATCTATGTTGTTCTATCCATTTGAAACTAATATTCGATACAGGGATCTATGATCTAGGTTTCTCCTTTTTGTTTGATCTGTGTATGTATTATGTTTTAATTGAATTTCTTCAGCTAAAGCATTTTATCAATTTCTGCAAATGATTTACAGTGAATCATAATCTATGTTAATATTTTAATTGACATATATGTTACAGGTTAATCTTGAATGAGTTTAAAACACTTAATATTGCATTCAGTTAATTTTTATTAATTGGTTGTAATTTAAGAAAATAAGGAATTGATCTTCTTCACATTTTTGTTAAGTGGATGAACCTACTTATTTTCACATCAAGATTAATCTGCAATTCAAACAAGACACCTTTTAGAGTAGATCTAACTTAGTTTAGATTTCCCTTTCTAGGTAGGTTTGTTTCCTAACTGAACACACTTTGTTTTCCTTTTTGGAAGACAGATCCTTTAGGATCAAAACCATAAGTGCCAGTAGAGGCCTTTGTATCCGTGGGAGATCACCATCCCAAACAGCTCGAGGATAGGGTAATACTTGCGTAGGATTATCTAAAGCCTTTGGCTAGGTTTTCTTCCTTTGTTGTGAGCCTTGGAACCCATTCCAACACTTTGCACACCCTGCACACCCGAGGCCTCAACAAATGGCGCTAGAAGGAGGTCTAGTAGTAAACTATGCCTAAACAGAATACTCATAAACCTCCTCCAGCAAGAACATCATCGGTTGTCACTCGTAGCCAATCACAGGCATCTACCTCTGAACAACAAACAATCTCACAACCAACTGCAATTCCTAGTACACCTGCAACCAACACGAAAACATAAGGGATATCCTTATCATATCACCTACCAGAGGACCCCTTTCACTTGAAAAAATATTGAAGATTTCTAATGATTGTGTTGCTAGAGTACAACAAAGAATTACTGACCTACAAAGTAGAGGATTACCAACAATTCAACCAAACATTACTTTGTAGACTGATAACCAAGAAGGTCAACAGATAGCTGACCAAAACACTGAGAATTAAAACTTAGAGAATCGAGATACAAGTGATCAACTAGGTTCCCCTAAGTACAATCTTGATTCACTCTTTTAAGGAGAACTACAATATCAACCTAACATTGGAACTGGTGGACCACCACCTTCTCCTCCTTCATCGTCATCCTCCTCATCTGAAAGTGAACACTGTTCTAGATGTTCATCTGAAGAAGAAAAAGAACAACCTATGGCTGGAGAAAGCTAGAAAAGACCTTGGATTGACCAAGATGTTGTATTTATACTTGGAGATCAACATAGATTGCCAAAAAACCCTGAGAAATGGCTTCCTAAGTTCAATCCAGATAATAAATTACCTGCCTTAGATCACATCAAAAACTTTATACGGGCCATTAGACTTAGGAGTGTTGTCCATGAAGATGTGGTTTGCAGACTATTCCCCTACACATTTGAAGGTAAGCCATCCACATGGTACTTTTCCTTAGAGGCCAGATCCATAACTTCTTGGGATGAGTTTGAAAAATTGTTTATCCAGAAGTTTGGGGATGATAAAACTCCACAAGATCTAGTCTTAGAATTGTCTTCCATGAAGATGAGAGGTAAAGAAAGGGTCAAAGACTACAATAATAGATTTTCTTATCTCAACAATAGGATCCCTTCCACTGTTCTTCCTGCAGAAGAACTTTTGGCTGCCTATTATGAAAAAGGCCTATCTGTGCCCATTGCAATGTGGGTAAAGAGAGCACACAAAGACAACTTGTTTGAGGCTTATGGTGAAGCCATTCAGGTTGAAAAGGATATCTATTGCCTAAAATATAATCCTGATGCTTTGGAAGAACAACCTTCCACATCTAGAAAGAAAACTAATACTGCTCCTAAACCCACTACTAAAAACAAAGATGCTTTTGAAATGACTAATATCAAAAAATTTCTCCAGAAAATGTCAAACGAGATGGTTGATTTGAAATGGAATAACAATGAAAATCAAAATAATAACAGAGGTTTTGTAAGGCCACCTTTTAGGAGACCTTATCAACCTCCCCAAAATCCACCACCTCCTAATCCTAATGAAGGGATAACTTTTGAAGAGATTTATTCCATCTTTAAAGCTCTGGCCACTGAATCACAAAATGTCCTTGAACCCTCTAATGATCAAGCAAACCAAGATCCATAGTCACCAGAAGAAGGAGATGAAGAAGAGGATCCACAGATTAATACTATAAGTTATTTTTTTGAACTCCCAATGAATGAAGAAGAAGAAGAACCTGAGATAGTGTTCAATGTTCAACATCCTTAAAATACTAGATCAAGAGGACAACCCTCTTAGGAACCTTCATCTTCAACAGCAGTTCCCAACAAAAGTAAAACTATTACTCAAAAAGATACAGTCATTCCTGAAATGGAGTACAGTTTGGTTGAAGATTTGAAAAGAGTCAAAGAAAACATTTCTTTGTTTGAACTTCCCTTCTATGAGGGATTGTCTACCTAAAAGCATGATAATTAAACAACCAAGGGAAACACAAAACAATGACTTGGACTCTTTTACCAAACCAGATGATCAGAAATATGGAAGCAAGAGGGCACCTCCTTTCTTGCATACCTTTGAAATCTTCAACAAAAATGTACACAATTGTATGATAGATTTAGGTGCCTCTTCCAATGTAATGTCCTTGTCTGTCTGTAGAAAATTAAATGCAACTTGGGAGACCTATCCTACTCATATTGCCCAGCTCGACAGATCTAAAGTAAGAGTAGTGGGGAGATTAAGAAATGTGTTGTTGACATTATCTGCTGATCCTCGGATCCACCAGATGATAGATATTGTTGTAGCTGACATCCCTAAAGCCTATGGAATGTGGCTAAGTAGAGACTGGTCAGAGAAGCTCAAGGGCTACTTTGCCACTGATTGGTCTCACCTGTGGCTACCCTACAATGGACAACCAAACAAGATTAAGATTAATAGGGAACCATTTATGAAGCAAACAGCCACTAGTCTTAACGATTCAAGTGAATCATATTCCCTATCAGAAACACACAATGGATAGCTAACTTGGTACCTGTTCGGAAGAAGAATGGGTTAATCAGACTTTGTGTCAATTTCATAAATTTGAATAGAGCTTCCAAAAAGGATAACTACCCTGTTCCTCCCATGGAGCAGATTCAACAAAAGGTAGCAGGATCAGAGATGTTCTCCTCCTGGATGGTTTCTCAGGATACAACCAAGTCATGGTTGCCCCTGATGATCAACTGAAAACAACCTTAAGAACCCCTTGGGGTACCTTCTCCTACAAGCAAATTCCTTTTGAGCTGATAAATGTAGGAGCCACATTCCAGAGAGCTATGGATTTAGCTTTCAGAGGTTTTATGCATAATTCTGTCGTAGTATACTTATATGATATCACTATCTATTTGAAAAAACAACATGAACATTTATCCTCTTTGAAACAGGTTTTTGAACGCTATAGGAAATACAAAATTTCCATGAACCCCAAGAAGTCCATATTTGCAGTAACAGAAGGTAATCTCCTGGGTTTCATTGTTTCCAAGGAAGGTATGATTATTGATCCTGAACACACTGATTCTATTTCAAAGATCAGTTTTCCTAGTTCGCGCAAAGCCATGCAATCATTCCTCGGTAAGATTAATTTTGTATGTAGGTTTGTTCAAAATTTTGCCCAAATTGTTAAGCCATTGCAGCAGTTAGTGAAAAAATATGTACATTTTAGCTGGTCTCAAGAACAAAAAGATGCATTCATTGAAATTTGAAGGGCCATTGCAGAAGCCCTTACTCTAATGTCCCCAAATTTAAACAAGGATTTTATTCTATATACTTTTGCTACTGATTTTTTTTACGCAACTGTCTTGATGCAGAAGCATGATAATGATGTTGAGATTCCAATTTCATTCATGAGCTCAACATTTAAGGGAGTAGAACTTAACTACTCCCAAATTGACAAGCAAGATTATGCAGTCTACAAGTCTATAAAACATTACAGACCATACTTATTGAAGTCTCGAACGAAGGTTATCGTGCCTTATACTGCCATTAGAAATGTGTTGGTCCAGAAAGAAATAGGCGAGAAAAGAGCCCACTGGATGACAGCTTTGTAGGAATATGACCTGGAAATCAGGCCATCGAAGATTGTAAAAGGACAAGGTTTGTGCCTACTTACCGCTTAGTCAAATGATCCCATTCAACAACAAACTGAATGGGAGCAGGAGGAAAATGTTCCTACTGGTTCTGTTAATTCCATAGATACTCCAACATCTGAATGGTACGATCATATTAATTTTTTTCTAAACCATTGGTTTGCTCCTGAAACCCTCGAATTCAAAAAACATAGAGCTTTAAGATTAAAGGCTACTCCGTATTAATTTATTAATGGAGTTATGTTTAGAAAAAATTACGATGGAGTTTTCCTTAGATGCTTGGAGAAAAATGAGACTGATGAGATTCTTTTACAATTTCATGCAGGACCTGTTGGAGGCCATTTTTTAGGTGAAACCATAGCACACAAGGTTCTCAAAGATGGATATTATTGGCCTACATTGTTTAAAGATGCCTGTGCTCATGTTAGAAGGTGTGAACCATGTCAGAAGTGTGCAAGCAAATTCAAAAAACTTGCTTTTCCTTTGCAGCCAGTAACAGTTCAGTTCCCATTTCAGCAATGGGGACTGGATTTTGTTGGACCAATTAATCCTTTTTCCTCCCTACAACATAGGTATATCCTGATAGCAACTGACTACTTTACCAGATGGGTATAGGCAGTCCCTCTTAGGCAATGCAACACAAACCAAGTAATTTCCTTCCTCGACAGCTAGATAGTTACAAGGTTTGGTGCTCCCGAGTATCTTGTCTTTGATAATGCATCCTACTTTTCCTCAATTGATCTCACACAGTATGCCCTTGAGAAAGGGATCAAATTAAATTTTTCAGCCAATTATTACCCACAGGGAAATGGGATTGTTGAATCTTCTAACAAGAACCTGATAAATATTTTGTAGAAGACAGTAGCCTCTCATCACAAAGATTGGCACACATAGCTTTACAATGCTCTTTGGGTAGACCGAGTTACCCCAAAAGAAGCTATTGGAAACTCTCCCTGTTGTTTAGTGTATGGAAAGGAAGCCATCCTACCATCTAACCTTACCATTCCCTCATTACAGCTAGCCCAATCCATTCAAGAAGATGATTCCTCCCCCTTACAGTAAAGAATTGATACCTTGCTTAAGTTGGAGGAGGACAGGGAAAATGCTAAGAACAAATTGTATCAACATTAGCAGATGGTTAAAAGATGGTTTGATGAGAAATCCTCCTCTGACAGAGAGTTTTCAATAGGAGATTTGGTATTGAGATGGGATAAACAACATAAGGACAAAAATGAGTACACCAAATTCCAACGCCTTTGGCTAAGACCTTTCATTGTTACAAAAAAGATTGGTCCTAGTACTATTCGGTTGCAGACACTGGATGGAGTCATTGACACCTATCCAGTGAATGTTTCTCTGCTCAAAAAGTATTTTGTCTGAACAATTTGATGCTTTTGTACATAAGTTTTGTGTGTTTTTTTTCTTTTGCTTTGATTCCTTTTCCCTTTTATATTATTTTTTGTGTTAGAAATACTCCCATGCACATTTGGCAATGGTTGGTCAATCAATTTGTCTCAAGATTGACATAATCTGAAAGTTCTTAGAATGCATGATCATTTTTACCTTTCCTTAGCCTAAGATAGTACTTGTTTTGTATAGGAGTTGCAATCAATAACTACAAAGCCTTGATTGATACTTTCCCACCTTGATCTATCTTTATACATGTTTTATCTATTTAATTGAGGTATGTGGAATGATTGGCATCTCTTATCTTATGTTTCATTAGTGAAGCAACATATCTTAATAGCCTGGTCAGCTTTATCTTCTCTGGATCCTCTTACAGTCACTTTGATAATAATTTTCTTAATAATAGTAGATTGCAATATAGGGGGTCTTATCATAAGCCATCCCATTAGGTTCATAAGTGCTTAGTGGAATGACATATTCACATCAAGCCACCAAACTTGGGAGATGACTTTCAGTTTCTGCTGAAAGGTGGAAGATCCTATCATAGCTCGGTCCATTCATGATCTGCAAAGCACTGGTGAGTAACACTACTGATATGTGGTTACCATGCCATGGTAGTGTCTTGTAATTTACACTCTAATAAATCTTTGTTTTCTTTATGAGACTGTATTGGAAAAAACTCACTATGGCTTGGGAATACCACAAAAGACAGATGACTACCAGAAATCTACTCAATTCTAAAAAACAATGCTATTATAAATGACAGTGTTAAAGCAATGGAGAAATGTAACCAACCTCGATCCAACGTTTGATGTAGATCCTCGTTGGAGCTTTCAATCCACACACATCCAAGCACTTGTAATCTGCAAATTAGTCTCGACAACCAATATCTAACAAGTACATGTGATATATAAATAACATTAACATTATCAATAACAATGGTCCATAATATCATAATCAAATGCAACCCAATGTATAATAAATGACATTCACACCATTAATGGATGAGAATATGAGTATTTCTATTAATGAACAAGAAGAAGTACAAAGTGATACGACCTCTTGTCGGCAACCAATTTGAACCAAGATCTAGATCAATCCACTTGTGCCTCCACCACTTCAATCCTCCATGAATGGCAAACTCAAACTAGAAAGGAGTTTGGAAGGTGAACGTAACTGGTTCACAACTACAAGGATCAATGAGTGCAGACTCAAGATAGGGAAAAAATCCACTAGAGTGCCTTTACTATTCTCCTCTTCCTCCTGTCCATAAGCCATATGTACTCAATATATAGTCCTCTCAAAGGTAGGTGAAAGGAATCATCGAAATGTTACTTAGGTAGATGGAGAGCCAAAGGTCACCCAATGACTGCTTTTTGGGAGTAAAAAGTAATAAAATAGTGGTTTTTACCATTTTACTTGATACCCGTGGGCTATAGGGATGCAACTCATGGATACACATGCTATAGTCATGCAACATGCGGGTAGGAACAAAAATACGATAAACTAGTATCACTGAAGGATAAAAATGGATATGAGTCACTGAAATGAATCCTACAGGCCAAAGAATGCTGATGCTCATAGGGTGGAAGATTTCTGTGTAACAGATGCCCCCTAATGTGTGAGGTCAGAGACTAAAATGTGCTATGATGGCCAAAATACATTATAAAACTCAGAAGTGGAGTGATGGAGACACAAGTGGAAAGAATAGATCACTTGTCATAATACAATAGTATCTCTGAATATATGTCCGTATAGTACAACAATCTGATACAATGGCCATGAATAGGCAGTACATAAGTAGATACATGTCATAAGTGATCATAGCCATGATCCCTCTATAGTAAGATATGGTCTTCTACTGAAAAGAAGACAACTGGTGCAAACTGGAGGTACAAACTGCTGAAATCTGAGAGGTGATATCTCAGATGTAAAGTCAAAGTCATATGTAGAATACTGAATGCCACAATCACCTGGGGTCTTCTACACAAGTCTTCGATGGTGCAAGTCCCATCAAGTGAATAAAGGATTTGGGGTCGAACCTGATGAGACATCGTCTGATTACCAGTTATTGATGTATACCGTTAACAGACGTGAGGTGACCCACCGATAATGAAAATGGGAATCAAGGCACATAGCACAATCATTAGAGTGTGAATAAATGGGTTGAAGTTGAACACTAGGATGAATCCATCGATTAGGGGACATTGATGTATTCCCAAAACTGTCGATGGCGAGAGAACCCACCACTAATGACTGCAAGCCTCAAGGTACTCAACCGAACTCTAAGCCTAAAGTCTTGGAATAAATGAGTTGAGGTCAACGGAACGAGACTCGCTGGAAGGAGGGCATTAAGGCATCCCCCATCAACTAGCACGAAGTACTAGGAATGCTGAAATATTTGGAATATTTCAGGTGAAACAGACTGACTCAATAAGGATGGCCGACATGCAATAGTCAAGATATCTGAGGAGTGGCCGACACTGGTTTCAGGACTTCCTTTGAACAAGAGCATGAGCAGATGGAGAGACTCAGGCAGCATAGACTTGACATAAACTGTGCAATGCAGGAGGCATTACAAAGGGCTCCATAATGACTGGAAGCTCAACCAATCGGTGGAGAAAACTGAGAAACAAGTACAGCTCCTAAGGCCCAACTATAGTCCCGACTCATAATGTATGGAGTGGAATGAATGCTCTATTTAAAGGCGACACAACAGCTGCCAACAAGAAATAGTGACCATAATCCCGTCCGGATTTTTGGAATATTTGATTTTTTTTGTCTTTTTCATATTTGGGAAAAGCTTGAAAAAGAATAAAATTGATTATAGTACAACAAGTGAGGGAACGAGTGTCAAATATCTAGCAGACTAGTCCCAAGTAGTGGAGCATACCTATGCTCAATGCAAGGAAGTGCGTGTAGGATGTGGACACTCGGGGGTGTGTTCCCTCAAGGTCAAAGGGTCATCAAATTGTGAAGGGCAAATATATAAGCTCTACAGGGCTCGACAGGGAAAAGTGCTCAGGCACTAAGCTATCAACTGAGTAAGCGGGAGCCGGCACAAGGCTCAAGCGGCAAGCAGGATGATGTAATGCAATCACAACATGATATAACTAAGAAGTCCTTTTTCGGAAAGTTAGTCTCCTCACCCAAAAAAGTGTAAAACAATGAGAGAAGAACTCTTCTAGTCACATATGACTAGAGTATACCTTTTTCATAATTAATCCACAAAGGTCCGGAAAAGGGGTAAACTTATACCTAAGTGAATGTCGCTTCAAATCCTTTAACTAGTCTGAAATGACAAGTATGCTCGACAATCTTGTTTGTTTTTGAAAAAGTCTAACAAGGGCTTAAAAAAAACTTTATAAAAATCTTTTCTGTAAAGGTTTAACGAGCCCAAAAAATTAAACTTGTGACCTCCTTACTATTTTTAACGAGCTCAAAGGAGATATGGAAGAATGCTCGTAATGAGAGCAGACAAGTGTCAAGGATATGCGAGACTAGCTCCAAGCACATGGGACAAAGCTATGCATAATGCAAGGAACATGAGCAAGATAAGGACACTTAGATGGTGTCTGCAAATTCGGATAGTAATAGGTTCGAATGCATCATAATAATGGGGAGGCCTAAGCCTATATGCAAGGTTCCAAATATTCCTACCATGGCCGAAGCAAATGTCGAAAAGGACCAGTAAACAAGTATAAGTCCAACTAAGAATCTTGTCTCCAAGAAACATAAGTACCAAGATCATTTCTAAAACGTACGTAAAGAAAAATCTGATACAAGTCACCGCGGTAGAAACATTTTCAACTTCACTATTGTTAACCTCATACATAACGCAGGTAGAGCTAACTACTGAAGGTGCCATAGTACCAATACCTGAGGGATCAAAATGATCATATTCAAAATGAAGAGCAAAGCTGAAGGATGTGAAGGAATCTGCAGTGGCAAATTCATCATCATAGGAGTTGGAAATTCTAGAAGTAGAATCGAACTCATCAAGATCACTGATTTGCGGATCTATAGGAGAGCTCAAAGACTCATAAGACTCAAACTTCAAATCAGGGCTGGACAAGACGGTGAATGGATCCAAATTCAAATGGATGGCAGGTTGTATTATAGGCCCATATTGTTCAATAAGATCAAGGGGAGGAGGGGAATGAGATCTATGATAAAGATCCCCCAACGACTTGTCATCACCACCCATGGCCTAAAAAATAACTCCATCTGAAGGTAGGATACCATCGAGGCAATCATGTGAACAAGATAGGTTGGCTACCAAAACTGGCAGTGTAACAGGATCTTCCTCAACTGTCTGGGAAGAAGAGAGATCCGGACCTGCAGTGGTTTGTTGGATGTGATCATAAGTGAGCTCCGCTATAGATAAAGGCATAGACATCCCGACATGCGCAATGTCTCCAGACATAGAATCCGTGGATGGAAAAATCCATGGATCACCACAAGAAGAAGTCCGGAATGGCATACTATTCGAAGGAGGAGGCACACTGTCGGAAATGGTTCCAATACAATTCACAGGTGCGGAATGGTTAAAAGTTCCCATCAACGAGGGGTACATTCCAACACCTATGTTCCCAGTTACCGACTGAGAATCAGAAACTTGCGGGACTACTGATCCCGTGGATGCTGTGGAAGGAGTGCCAACATAATCCAGGTGATCAATTGTCACAATCTTGCCTTCATGGTGAAATCAAATAACTTGAAATACAATAGATGCGACAGCCTTCATAACGTACATCTAGTTCCAACCCAATAAAAGGTTGTAGTCGATGGGCGCATCAACAACTTCAACTTCAATAGGCACGGACTTACCTCCCAAGGAGACAACAAGGGAAGGGATAATTCCATGTGGCGTAAAAGATCTACCATCAAATGCAGTGAGTGTAGTTCTAGATGCGAGTAGAGGAGGAGAGCCAAGAGATTTCCAACAAGTTAACGACATTACTGATATGGAAGCATCTTCATCAACCATAGTATGTTTGACGAAGCTCTTAAGGAAAACCACCTGGATTTGAAAAGCCACGTGGTAAGGCAAGCAAGGTTGGACATCAGTAGTATCGAACTTGACAACACTAGGACTTCCCCCATCTTGAACTCCTAACACACTCAAAAGGGCATGCTTCTGAGAAGAACAAGCTTGCAAAACTTCAAGAGCCGACATGGCACACGGAGTTTGGCCCAAATCTTCTACGATGGAGTAGTTCTAGGAGGCTCGAGCATTAGGATTATGCGTGGAGTGCTTGAGAACACCTTTCGGTATCCGCAGCATAATAGAAGGCTTCTCGATATGCAAGGAATTATCAGGAGAAGGGGGAGGCTTATTCCCCAAATTCAATTGTGGTGCACCATAATCACGTTGACGAGTAGCAACACAAACCTCCGACTGAACCATATTCACGCATCCATAACCACTAGTATTGGAAGAAGACGTTGTCGTTTCATTAGTACCGTAACCAGTGGTGGGAGCATGCGACGCCATGTTTTGGTGATGAGGTAGGGGATCCTTCAACACAGCTGGGCTCTGTGCCAAATGCTTCGATGCTTCTTCAATACAAGGACATAAGTGAGTAAGATGATCCTCCCCACAAAGCTTGCAAGGAAATTTCACCTTACGCCTAGGTTTACGATCCTCGCCAACATTACCGCCTTCCCGAGAAGGGTTGGAATTCTCTTTACGAGGAGTATTACAATTTCTATTGTTGTTACTTCCATTGTTTCCACCCCTATGATTATTTCTCCCCTTTTTCTTACCACCAGGTTGTTGGTTACCCAACGGTTTCGTTGATTGTACATTGTGTACATCAGACGATGGAGTGGAAGTGGACAAGGTGTGAACCTGTCCGGGTGCAGACTGGTTTAGCAAAAAAATTTGCATTTGTTTAGCTACCAAGTCTACAGGGTGAGTGCATGCGGACCCCATGATGCCATCGGCATGTGGTCCAGGAACTCACGTGGGCTCATGTCTTGTTCTCGGTGCATCAGGAATAATGTCATACAAAATGCTAGGCTGAGAATAAAGTAAATCTAACTGCTGGACTTTCAAGATAGCTTGTTCCTCAGTCATAATGCCAGACATTGAAACATCATTAGCAATATATGGAAGTAAAGACTTAAGGAACCATTCCAACAGGAACTCTAGAGGAATTTGGCTTTCACTAATCTCTTCCACCAACGCCACTCTTGAACGTGGTCAGAAATATGTGTGGCCTTATTCTGACGGAAGGTTGACAACAACTCAGTACCAGTATCACAACGAACCAGCAACTAGAAATGGTCTAAGAAAACCAAAGAAATCTCATTGAATCCCCTATAGGTGTTTCCGGGAAACTCCACATACCACTTCGTGGCTGCCCCTGTGAGGGTGCGTTGAAATAGTCGTAATCGAATAGAATCATGATTCAAAGAGTTGGAGGAACACCAAAGGTGAAATGTCATGACATGATCTCCTGGGTCCTCACCACCTTTCCCCTCAAACTTTGGAATGCTTGAAGGGATCTTGGTAGGGACCGAGGGCCAAGTAGGGTCGTGACACACCGGATTATTCATGAGCTTTGAAAGATCCGGGAGATTCAAGCGTGCAAGGAACGGAAGTTATGGCTGGAAAGCTTGATTATAATCTCCCATAAAAGGTTGATTGACTGGAACTGTGTTATACGATGGACCAAAAGCTTGACCATGAGGATTAAACTACTGATACTGAGGACCTGATGGCCCATAAGCTTGCCCATGGCCATAATATGGATAACCTCCCCCTGCCTGACCCATTTTAGAGTAAGCAGGTATATGTGCATTTTGAGCACCATATTGGGGTGGTGGGTGATACTAGTGGCCAGCACCGACTGTGTTGTAGTAAGGGTTTCCACCATGGGTATGGGGCATGTATGTACTATTCATAGTGGGAACCATGTTGTATTGACCGTAATGGTATGGTATGTTCCCACCCCCAATATTAGGATTAACTTGAGCAATCGTGTGATGACCATAAGCATGAGAAGTATTCCCAGGTCCAATATGGGTGTGACTAGTGGCAGGGTTGGTGGTGTGATATCCATGTGGATAGGAAATATTCCCACCCCCTACATTACTATTACTAGCGGTGGCAGTGGATGCAAAAGTATGTGGTATAGGTCCACCCCCGTGGTTGGGAGGAATGGTATCATGTGCGAAAGTGGTCCTAGGTTGACGAGTAGCGACATGTGTACTAGGTGGTGGATGGCGAGTCGTGTTTCAAACAACATTCCAACTAGGTTGGGTATTCCTAGGAGGTGGTCGCATTCCAACATTATAATGGTTAGGAATCGGACCAGTCCCCATACTATGTGAGTGGGTGGACAATGTAGTGCCCCTAGCTAGGGTAGTGCCCCCAGTGGGTATAGTATGGCTAACACTTTGACTAGTTCCAGCATGAGTACCAACCATAGTGGAAGGTTAGACAGTATTGTGACTAGGCATACCAAAAGAGAGTGCAGTGGGGTTGACCATAGGGTCGGAATCATCATGAGTCTCAGGCCTCCTATATCTAGAATCGCGTGGAAATGAAGGAACGAAAGGCTCATCTTGTTCTTCCTCCTTGGGTAAGTCGGGCATCCCATAAAGATAATTATCCAGATTTGAAGGATCAAACGGATCCCGGTCAAGTGGATTAGGCCAAACAGAACCAGGTTGAGTCGCAGGTGGATCACCTCCGCAATCCTCATGAGGAGTCTGGGGATTGGAAGTATGTTCAACTCTACCCAAAGGAGTAGAAAGGTCTTGCCCGATATCGAGATGTGTAGCCATGTAATCCTCAACGTAAGTCGTGTAAGAATCTCAAGACTTAGAGGGAGCCCTCCGGCGTCCTCTAGTAATGCATTGTGTAACCAAAGCTAGCTTTAAACTAGCCAAACGACGGGACCGGCGGAGAGTAGGTATCCGCGCCATGTTCTCTCCAGAGAGAGACACAGTGTCTCCTAAAGGCCAACTATCTATTATACCTCCATATTCCACAGTGTCACATCTTCACCTCAAAAAGAGTCGATGACACTTCCCCTACTGTTCAAACCACTCAGAAGAGATCAATGATGAGTGAACCTTGAAGGAAAACTTACCCTGACAAGTTTTCACCTAGCTAAGACTGCTTTTTACCCTAAGTACCGCATTTTGATTTGTCCTAGAAGCGCGGTAGTACACACTACCGCGCTATGATTTGTCCCTGCCATGCGGTACTATCGCGTTATGCTCAGATTACTGGGCGCGGTACTCTTTTTATAGCCTTTTTGCCATGGCTTGTGGGATTTTGGATTTTCGAGAGATATTGGAGGATTGGGGTCCCTGATTCGACCCTAACTCATTTTCTGTGATTAGAAACCCTGATCCACTAAGTTCTCCCAAGATCCACCCATCTCTCTTGTTGGTTAACCCTACCATACACTATAAAAGAGAGGCATTCCATGGGAAAGAAGGAGGACTCCTAGAGGTATCAAACTTATGATCTTGCAGCATTGTGGAGATAGCTAGAGGAGGAAGCACTTGGAGCTAGAGGATTGGCTTGGACATGAAGCAACCTTTGGAAGCATTCTTCAAGTTTGTAATAAAGATAACTTGTCTTGTTTTTCCCATTTCATGTGTATTGCATAAGTTCTTGACATGGAATGTATCTAGTCTAGATTTGAATCTAATCTTTACTTCAAGGTATTTGGAAATTGGTATGTTTGTTCTTTATTTGATTTCAACAGGTTCTACATTGGAGCTTTTGGATCAAGAGCTAGAAGTGGGACAAATGTTAGATTGAAAGGTGAGTTATGTCTTTCATTTCTTCCGAATGCATGTAATCTTGCTGTGAAAGTTAGTTGAGGAATTTCAAGGTAGCATTTGTTTTGTTTTGTTCTTACCTTAGAGTCAGTTAGGAATCTGCTTTAAGTTAAGAGAATTTTAACTTATTCGTAGGTAAAAATTCTACCAACAAGAATGGTGACTCCGCTGGTTTGATTTCTGTTTGATTGATTCAGTTCATTGTCATCCATCTTTTGATTGTGATTTTTTATTGCTCTTCAAACCAGTTTTGAATTTTCGTCTTTTTGACCTTTATTCACCCCTCCTCTCTATATTTTGTTTTTCTCCCTGTGTGATCACTGAGTCCCCTAGGTTTGCAACAACACTGAAAATTGCATCTTCCTTTTCAAAAGTTGTGCTTTTTCACACCTTGCAACAGTACCATGCCCTTATAATTTCCTACAGAGCGGTAGTACCGCATTCTATTCATTAGTACCAGAGTGGTACTGTAATAGTACCGCGCTACAGTCTTATCCTGACACGCGGTAGTCTCTGCAATTTTTTCAAAATTCCTTCTCTGCTTGGTTTCCTAAGTCATTTCTCACTTTTTCTCTGCCTTAGGTAGTGTTTGTTGTTGCCTATTAGCATCCTGTTCATCAAATAGACTGTGTGGTGTGTTTATTTCTTTGTGAGCTTAATGATTTTGTGAGTTAGTGGCATGATTTGCATATTGGGTCACTTTTCCAATTTGATTGCATTGGCTTGATTTTTTCACGACAACCAACCCATCACTACTGTTCTCTTTTACTGAACCCTGTAGCTTTTACAGTCACATTGTTTCCATCATTTTCAGTAATTAAAAAATTATCATTTGAGAACAATTCTGTTGTTTGAATTGAAAAAGTCTAGCAATATTATTGTGCATTAGGAAATGAACCATTGAATTTTCCACAGAAATTCTCATATTTGAAGCATCTTAGTTGTAGGATCAGTGAATTAAAAAGAGTGTTTATTTCAGTTTGGCTCTATTTACAAAAAGAAAACAAAAAAAATTTCTTTTGCTTTGGTTTTTAATTGCTTGTGAAAAATTTCATGCATTTATGATCGAAGAACTCTCTCTCTTCCATAGCTAGGTTTCATCTAAGACAAAGGCTTATTTTGATTCATTCTCATTTGCATGGTTTGGGTCGTCATAACACCACCAAGTTTCACGTCCATTTTCCTGATTGAGTAAGACAACCACTAAAATTAATCTCCCTAATTGAACCAACATTAACCTCACTTGAGGAAATCAAAAGAATTTGGTAGTTAGGTAGGACACCGGGGATAGGCATCAAAATAATTCCCCATTGTCATTTTCATCTGAGACATAGTTGTTGTCTTCTAGGGAACTAAAATCCTCTAGTATTTATTGACACGGTCACAGCCAGTTTGTGGAGGGGCCTCCTGACTGTTTTTAACTTTCAGGAGTTAAACGACCGCGAGATTGAGAACCGGACAGACTCTGTGGAATGCCGCACTCCACTTAGCCCTAAGGCAACATCGATCATTGTCTTCCTTAGAAGGCTGAAGTGCCCAAAACCTTTTCCAACGTGTCATGAACGAGGTAGCTTAGTGACTATTCTACTATGGATCTTTTACCCAAGATCCCTTTCGGTAGAGGGATATCCTTCTCATATCGGTCTCTCACGTTGTATTGTTTGACTTGGATTTCATCACTTTGCGAAGGATACAGCTTGTTGAGGTCTCCAGCTCTTAGTTAGGAGTTTGCTTGTTATCTCATCTTTGTAGAGGGTCATTTTTCTTTTTAGTGACTGCTTGTTGGCATTCTGGCCATTCTTTTTTCAGCTCACTTATTGAGACACCGGTCTCAGTATAGATTTTAGAGCTTGCTTTTTTGGCCTGTGAGCCTTGCTTTTTCTAGCTCCTCTTCTGCACACTCGGCTGCATTAGAGTTTTTGAGTTCTTTATTATGAAACTACCCCCGATTTTCATTTTCCTGTCATCATGTCAGAACCACCAAGAAGATCACGATGAGTACAGGGCAAGAGCCCTCCACCACCACCACCGCCATGGACCTCCGGTCCACCTGCATCACGCATTCCCACTCCTCCTGGCCGCGGTGTTGGTCGAGGGAACATTCCACCGCCGATACATACTACATCATCAGTTCCTCCTGTAACTATTACTCACAGCACAGTCTCAGAATCTCTTGCAGCTTCTGCAACCACTAGCATATCTGAGATTTCCACTGTCACTTCACCCACTGTTATTCCAGATATATATGCCACAGTGGACACCATTACAGCAGTTGAATCTAGTACAGCCCAAAATACTGGACCAGAGGTCATCCTTCTACCTGATGTCAACACTTCCCGTCCATCAGACACTTTTCACGATGACACAGACAGATTTGTTGGAACCACTGAAGGGTCCGACTAGGATATACCTGGCTTGATTTCAGTCCCAGGTGGGTACGTCGAAGTTATTGAAGACACTCGACTTCCTGACACACCTTTTGAACCTAATTATGGCTTCATTACTTCCCAGGCGGAGCTTCCGCCTGTTATCACTACGTCACCCAGCATTCATCTGCAGGAAACAAGTTCCTCTAGCAACGTACCTCGTACTATATCTCTCCCCAACCTTCCTCCGGGACATGAGATCATGGCTTCCATCCAGTCTAGTAAGGTTAGTCTAGCAAATTCCCCGTTAATATCGGCACAGTTTAAACGCAACACAGAGCAAATGCTCTCGACAGCTTCTAGATATCCCCTTGTTACTCGTCCTTCTAACTATCAGGATCCCAACATCCTGTCTAGCACAAAGTTCCATCACTCTTATGCAAACGGTTCTGGACCTTCAAACGTTACTATACCTAGGTCCCCACCGGATCCCAAAAACCCTTTCCAGGACATAAACCCGGACCCAGTTTTCGATGGTCCTCCTATCATTGAACATGATATGGATGACGCTGATACTCCTGGGTTAAATTCCCCACATTTGCTGCAATCACCCATTTTTGGCGCACATTCTATGAGGGATAACCCAGTTTTTTCTCCGTCCTCGCCTGTCAGATATGGAAGACCCCCTCCGCAAATCGGAACTTTTGGCGCCGTTGGCCAATCCACACTATCATATTTGGCTAGCGGCAGAAGGACACCAAGTCGTACTGCTGGATCTTCCGTTTTGACTGGAGGATCACCTTCGGCCACTATTTACACTATCTCAGGAGGTGGACAACCAACTGCAGTGGTCCCCAACTCCAACAACCAAACTCCCCCTGGTGGGCCATCAACCCAACCAGTTGGAGGACAACCCTTTGTTGGGAACCCCATTCCTAGTCAACAACCTCCTCCTATAGGGCCATCAACCCAACTAGTTGGAGGACAACCTTTTGTTGGGAACCCCATTCCTAGTCAACAGCCTCCTCCTATAGGGCCATCCAACCCATTTTCTAGTGGACAACCCATTGGCTCCATCCAACAACCCTCCCAACCAGCAGCATCTGCTTAGTATGGTATGTACAACACACCTGGCAGTGGGCAACCTTATACCGGCATTCCAACCGGGCCTCATCCTCAACATCCCCCATCAGGTATGCTTCCTTCTTGGGGATCTCAAATCCCACAGAGTGGGGGTACTCACTATTTGGAAACTGGAACCAAGCTGGGGGGCAATCTCAGATTCCCCCCAACTTGAATTCTGGCTTCCCTTACCCTTCAGCTGCTACAAATCCATGGAACCCATCCCTTCAATTTCCACTCGCTCCCCAAGGAGGAACGAGCCTTCCATGGACACCACCGTCGCAGCCACCCCCCAACCCTGCTATGGGAAACCCTCCACTTACTCAATACAGTGGTACCATCCCTGGAACACAACAATTCCAAGGAACTTTTTCCCAACCAGGAGCAGCAACCATTCTTGGGTTTCAGCAACCCTTCTTGGGTTTCAGCAACCCCACGGTACCATACCCACTCAGCAGAACACCCACCAACCGGTTACCTACACTCAACCGGTTAACCAGATGGCTTACTACCCACAGAACTTCCAGCAGTACCCCTCGGGAAACACATATGGGTATAACACGCAACAGTACACTATGCAGGGCCCCCCAGGTTTCTCTGCACCGCACGGTTATTACTCATACCCGCAGACTAATCGTCAACTTCCCTTTTTGGCCACACTTGACTTACTTGATTTTTCGAGGCTCATTAACGATCCTATATGGCATGAACCTCACTGGCCACCCATCCCAGCCAAACTTCCATCGGACATTCCTAAGTTCGATGCTAAGCTCGGGGAAGACTGTTGACACCCAAAAAGTGCTCACTAGCTCAATTCCCTATTCATATAACCCATTTGTCCACTTTTCCACCATCTGAGCCTCTGAAACCAACAAAAGGTCACCAAAAGACCTCAGTACACCCCTTTTTCCAACTCAACAAGATTATTTTTCCTAAAAAGCATAAAAAAAACCCTCAAAAAGGGTCCAAATTCCCAAAAATATTAAAAAGGGAATAAAAATATTAATTTTATTCAAAAAAGGAAAAAGGAGGGAAAAGTACCTAAACCATGTTGGTCAATACCATTTGGTTTCCACAAAACCACAAATGGTATTCCCCACCACCAAAACCTATAAAAAGGTGGTAGGGGCTCCTCATTTCAGATCCATTCATTATCTCATCCTCGTGCTGCCGAAATCTCCCTTGATCATTTTGGCCATTGTAAGCAACCTTGGAGAAGGAGACCTCTTGGAGCTTGGAGCTACTCATCTTGGGAGTTGCTCAACATCAACCTTCACCATTGAAGGTATTATCGCAAACACTTGCTTGCCCCCCATTTTTCAATACAAATTCATTCTTTAATATTTTCTTGTTCTTGTTTTTTAAATGTTTACATTATTTGCTTATATTCTTGCATAGATCCATGATTAGTTTTGTTTAGTTTAATTAGTTGTTTATTTCTATTTGAAACTATTGCTACTAGTTAGCAGGTGCCCATAGCACTAGGCCTGGTTGCAAAACCGGGCCAACAGTTTTTGGCGACTCCGCTGGGTTTGAACAATAGATCTCTAGTTTTGCTTTTAATCTTAGTTTTTTATTAGTTTTTAACCTTTAGATCCATAGATCTGCCATCTTAGACAGCAGATCCATTGCTGCTCTAAGTTTGGCCCCATCTATTGCCATTAACAGCCTGGAATTCTCAATTTCCGGGTTCGTTTTTCGGCTTCCGTGCACGGCTTTCGCATCGTGGTTTTTAGCCTTACAGTTGTGCGGCTCATCGCGACTTTTCGGCCTTTTTCCGCGCGGTTCACCGCGACTTCGCGGCCGGTTTCTGTGCTGCACATCGCGGCTTCACAGTCATTTACCGCGCTGCACATCGTGACTGCGGGGCCCTTTTTCGTGCGGTTCACCGCGGCTTCACGACCTATTTGCGCGCTGCACATCGCGACAGTGCACCGAAATCCCGCGCGGTCCATCGCGACTGTGCAACAGAAACCCATGCGGTCCATCGCGACTTTTCTGTCAAAACCCGCGCTGCTAATTTTTTCATTCGGCCATTCCGATTCAAAAAATTATTTTTTACTGTATTTTTTGCCCACATAGAACATTTTTACAGTATTAAATTTTGCATATTTTACAGCCAAAGAAAAAATTTTACTATTTAAATACACATCTAGAAGTCTTTTTAAAAAAAAAATTTCAAGAAAGTGAAAGAAAGACTTATTTTGCAGTTTATCTAGGTTAAATTTTTTTTTGCTGTTTACTTCTTTAAAATTTTGCCCTTAGCAATTTCCTTGAAAAAGAAATCCATTTATTTCTTTAAAGAAGTAATATTATTTGCTTTCATATTTCAAGAAATCCTTTGTTTTTTGAATAAGTCTTTGAAAAGCATTTAATTTCCATTTATTGAAAAAAGTCATAAATATTTGCTCTTTTATTTTCAAAAGATCCTTTGTTTTTTGAAAATTTTCTGTAAAGCATTTACTTTTTTCAAGTTCAGTTTACAATACCACATGTGCACCCACTCAAACACTTAATTGAACTGAGCCTTAAAACTTACCCTAATTTCAACACACTTTTAACCCCACTTGGGGAACACTAAAAGAACTTTGTAGCTAGGTAGTATTGGGGGGATAGGTGTTCCAATAACACCCCTCAGTTATTACATTTGAGACATAGAAGTTGTCCAATTAGGGAGCTAAAATCTCTTAGTATTTATTGGTGCGGTCACAACTGGTTTGTGGGAAGGCCTCTCCCCTAGGAGGGTTGAAGTCGCGAGGATGGTTCCGGAAGCCTGAGTGGAATACCAAAATCCATTCAGTAACCGAAGGGCTACCATTCGTAGTTCTCGGGATATCCCTGTATTGGGATATTGCGATCAAGGACCAAACGGCAGATTTACCTTTTCTCGACGCGTCATGAATGGAGTATCCTAGTAGCCTTTCTTTAGGATTGATTACCCGGTGTCCCTCCCGGTAGGGGGATATCTAGCCGTTGTCTCAACACTCATATTGTCTGACTTGGATTTCATCACCTTGCAGAGGATATCGTTTGTTTGATTCACAATACTTTTAGTTAGGTGTTTGCATGATTCAACCCACCTTTGGTCTAGTTACACCTATTTTTTCTAGGAGCTGTTTGCATGTTGGTATTCTGACCATTTGTTGCATCCCTCCACTTATTGTAGCACAACTACTAGAATAAGTGCCTTTTTTGAGGTTGATTTTTTGGCCTGAGAGCCTTCATTTTCACTCTCCTTCTTGCACCCTTGGTTTCATTAGGGATTTTGAGTTTTTTATACATTACCATTTTACACATCCAGATTTTTACACAAAAACTTATTTCTCACCATTGAGAATTTTAGACGCTCTCGTCATCTACAGGGTGAACTCCCAGAGTTTAGCCTACTTGGCTCTCCACGTCACCGACGCAGAGCTTTATCCCTTGATTCGACACATCGTCGGTCAACCAGACGGTCATCCGATTCTGACACGCCTCAATTCACATCTGATTCTGAGGCAGAATCCAAAAACTACGTTGTATTACCACCAACCACCATTATGGTTGGAACACCATTTGACCCACTGTTTACCAGCACCATAGGTGAGACATCCACAGACCTTTCTGCTGCGGTGCCATCCATGGCAACAACCACCCCCCTGGGTATGCCCAATATGGGAAACACTCTACATCTAGGAATGCCTAACACGGGGCCACCCCCTATTATAGGAATTCCCAACACAGGGCCACCACCTGTTATGGGTATGCCCAACATAGGGGTCACACCCCCTTTGGTTTCCACAAACCCTATCCCAGGAATCCCTACCGCTATTCCTAACCCAAGTGTAACCCATGTTGCACTTGGATGCGCTGGCCCATACCAGACCACACCTATTGGAGGGCACATACCCTCCATACCTAGCATACCTTTAGGCGCTACTGGACCCCTACATCATACCACAATGACTAGGCATGTCCCAGTTCCAGTCACTACATCTGCTAGCTTACCGTACATGGCAAGTCTGAACCTGCCAGACTTAGCTAGGCTCACTAATGACCCTATCAGACACGATCCTGCGTGGCCTCACATGCCCACCAAACTCCCCTCTGACATCCCTAAGTTTGAGGGTAAGACAGGTGAAGACCCCCAGAACCATATCATGTCCTTCCATCTATGGTGTTCCTCCAACTCCATAGTGGACGACTCTGTCCGCCTCCGGCTTTTACAGCGCACCTTCACTGGCTCTACAGCTAAGTGGTATATCGAGCAACCCCATGGGACGCATGCCACCTTTACCTCCCTTGTCTCTACCTTCTTGCAGTTTTTCCAGTTACCTGTCCGCTATGATGCGGGAGTCGAGATCCTACTATCTTGCAGACAGAACACGGCCACCCACATCACTGACCACATTCATGAGTGGCGTCGACGCCGAAGCCTCTGCAAAATCAAGTTAGACGACCGTATCTTCTTAGATTGGTTTCTAAAATCCCTCCTCCCTCTCATTGCGAAGGATGTGGTATCCGAAAGACCCCAGTCTGAAGAAGAGGCCATCCTCAAAGCCCAATAGTTTGATCTCATTTACGCCCAGTCAGGTTATCTATACACAATCATACCGGACGCCCCACGATGCGACTCTTCACGCAGTGACGCGCCGGGGGCATCTCATGCCGCCGATGGCATTATTGGCCAAATCACACCACAAGCTAAACCTTTCAGCATGGTGAGCACCATGCCTGCCCCAGACCTCTCTAGGGCTACATCCAGTTCCGGAGCGACAACTTCTTACGCTCCAACAAACCAGAGACATCACATTCATGGACCCTCTTGTCCACAACATTGCTATGGGAAAGCGCCATCAGCATATGTACCTCCTACATACTATAACCAACCTGCTACACAGAACCCCATTCAGTTCTCCCCCCAACCGATGTAGTACCCACAGCAAGCTGCACCAGCTAATCCAACACATCCAATAGCTCAGGGTTACCAACAACCCCAACAGGCAACTGGACCACCGCCAGCTCCACTTGCGTATTACCCACTGCAACTTGCTCCCGCATCTGCGGCTCCCCAGAATCCCCCCAATGCTCAAGGGCATGTGTACGCACAACAACATCAGCCCCAATACCAAAATAACCAACGCAACCAGAGTGGACAACCAAACCGTGGAAGAGGACGTAACCGTGGAAACAACCAAAACCATAACCAACGTCCACAACCCCCCCATCCTCCGCAAAATAATAACGCGGCGCCAGCTCATCAGAATCCTGATCGGCCACCTAAGCAAGCAAAAAATGCTAATTTACGAACAAACCATCCTTGTTCCATTTGCGGGGTCTATGGACACTATACCCACGCTTGCCCACATTTGGAGCGAGCTCAGCAACTATGGACAGATGACGCCCATCGTCAAGGGCAGGTGGCTCCTCAGCCGCCACCCAACCCTCCACCACCACAACCTCAACCTTTGGTTCTACAAAACCCTTTTCCAACACAAGGAGTGGTGAACACTCCGCCATTAGCTCCCCCACAGGGAAACGTGCCACCACAACAAATCACCTACGCCGCTCCCGATCAACCAATGTTTGATTTTGGTACCCACCACTTGCTGATGATGTCAATTGCTAATGTCAACATCCAAACACGTCGGAACCAGTATGGCCCTACCTCAGAAGCCCCCCCCGTCGATAAGGATACTAACGCTCATCCCACCGATCAGACGTTATGTACACCACCGCTTCCACTCAATGGCGCCTCTAAAGCACCTCGTTTCCCACTCCACCGTATCAACAACAACCCCAATGCACGGGTTGCGCCAAATTACAACATCGTCGATGATTTAGCTCAGTCCTCCGCAGCCATGTCTCCGTTATAAGTCTTGAAAAACTGTCCTACACAGCGCAAGACTTTACTTTTCGCCATTGGGGCGATTGACCCAAATGATTCAAAATTGATGACCTTTGATTTGGACCAGTCCAAACCACGTCTGCCTTCCACCATAGCAGTCCAAGTTTCTGTTTCTATTCAGAATCTTGTCATCCATCGATGTATCATCGACGAGGGTGCCTCCACATGCGTCATGTCCACATTTGTTTGGCAGAAGTTGGGATCCCCTACTCTCCAGCAATCCACCACTGCATTGCGGGCCTACGACGGCCGGTCAGCTCAACCCCAAGGTCTATTACCCAATGTCCCCGTCCAGTTGGGTGGGAAAACTGTGCTCATCGACATAGAGGTCATTAATGCCCAACTCGATTATAACATTTTACATGGCCGCAGTTACATGTACGCCATGAAAGCGGTTGCCTCATCCGTTTTTCGTACCATGATGTTCCCCCACGAGGGACGCATGGTCAAAATCGACCAACTCACCTACTATGATCCCAATGCCCCTGCAGCACACGAAAATGTTCTTCCCATGGTTGAACAACCCGCTTCTAGTGCAACTACCTCCTTTGTTTCTTCTGTGGGACCCGGACTTTACTCAAATACACCAATGACCTCTACATTCTAGGCCATTCCACCACCGTCACCGGGGACCCACGTCACAAACCTTTGTACTCTTTCACAGAATACACAAACACCCGGTAGTCAACCACCATTGGTCCCTAGTCACATCGGTGTTACACCCATCCACACCATCCCCTTTCTATTTCCTCCTTTAGGTGTAGTAAGAGCCCCGGTTATGGCTACCCTTAGTCTACCCGGGTTAACATTGGGATTACCCGTGTGGTATATTTCGCCTCCCATTCCACCGCCGACACCAAATGTCATCCTCCAACCGGTACAACCTATTGTTACCACTACTCAACCTCCTCCTGGTGTCACAATCCCTTCGTCGTCGTCGAAACCATCTCCTGGTCTCACGATTCCTTCATCGTCAACGAATCCTCCTCCTCTTGTCAAGCCCACTGGGGGCAAAGGTCCACAACCATACACTGCTATACCACCCCCTAAGGCAGTCAAACCCCCACCAGTGTTTCGAGCTCCTCCTAAATGTTCTTTGTGAGATGAGATAGGCCATCCAACTCATCAATGCCCACAGTTACCAGCACTCCAAGAGCATATGAATATGTTGGACGATGACACCAGCATCCCTGTCGTTAGACTTGAGCCACCTCCTCAGCCTCGCGACAGATCACTGTGCACCAACCATCCTTGTGCCATATGCAGTGTTTACGGCCACTACTCTCACCATTGTCCTGATCTCCCTGACTATAGAGCAGCATTGTATGAGTTAAACAACGTCGATTTGGAGATATCTCCTCCCCTCATCGAGGAGATCTACCCCCCGCAATCATCCTCGTCGCAAGAAGTCAATACAATCTATATGATTTCAACAACTTTCAAACCAGAACCCCTTGATTTATGGTCTGACTACTTCAATACTGATGAGCAAATTTTGGAGACACTCATTGCACCCGACTACCCTTGGGATGATATGCATCATCGCTCGTATTTCCTCCCGGAAACATCTACATCCACCACATCCAACCAGCTATCGGTTGAATCCAAAGATTTCATACCCACTAAAGTCGATTGGTTAAAGGACCCCATCCCAGCACCGGACGCCTTTGAAGAAGGGAACATGTCCAACATTTCCCCCATTATACAAATCGATATTTCCACAACACCAGGGAAACCTGAGCTCATCTCGCTGGGCACATCTTGCACTCAAGCAGAAACTCAGGCGTACAAAAAGATTTTTCAAGAATTCCGCGATGTTCTCACCCCGGTCCTATACCAAAATGCCTGGTCTTGACCCCACCATTATAGAGCACCACATTGATACATGGCCTGAGGTACCCCCTGTTCGTCAGAAACAGCGACCCATTCACCCTTCCAAACTCCCCGCTGTTAAGGCTGAGGTCGAGAAACTTCGCAAAGCAGGATTCATTTATCCTATTCCGTACACCACCTGGGTGTCGAACCCCCGTTCCCGTTAACAAAAAGCAAGGCACCCTTAGAGTATGCACTGACTTCCGTGATTTAAACCATGCTTGTCCAAAAGACAATTTCCCCATGCCATTCATTGACCAACTCATTGATGAGTGTGCAGGCCATGAAGTCCTATCTTTCATGGACGGGATTTTCGGATACAACCAGATTCACATCCGTAAGGAGGATCAGTACAAGACTTGCCTTCACCACCCCATGGGGCCACCTTTTCCTATCGTGTCATGCCATTTGGCCTTAAAAATGCTAGTGCCACTTTCCAGCGAGCCATGACCTATTGTTTTCACGACTTTGTCCATATCCTGCGAGTCTATCTTGATGACCTTACAACCCGTTCCCGAAAACGATCAAACCACATTAACGACCTCCGGCAAGTTTTCCTGCGTTGTCGCAAATATAAAATCCGTTTGAACCCACACAAGTGTGTGTTTTGCATTCCGGTAGGCCGTGTAGCTAGGGTTTTACCCCTAGCTTGTGCCAATGAGCACCTACTAAGGAGAATGGACTCCTTAGTAGCAGTTCAGTATATTAAACTAATTATGCAAAAAAACAAAAATTAAATTATTTCTAAGACAAGCATGAAGCATTAAACACCAAAATGAAAAAATGACTTTGTATTGATGTTACCTTGAGTGTCAAGGTTGGTGAAGCCCTTTGCAGTGTCCAAGAGGATGCTCCAAGCTTCTGAATGCTCCTTCTCCTTCTCCAATGTTGGGGGATGGGCCAAAGGTGGCTCTCCCTAGCTTGTGCCAATGAGCACCTACTAAGGAGAATGGACTCCTTAGTAGCAGTTCAGTATATTAAACTAATTATGCAAAAAAACAAAAATTAAATTATTTCTAAGACAAGCATGAAGCATTAAACACCAAAAATGAAAAAATGACTTTGTATTGATGTTACCTTGAGTGTCAAGGTTGGTGAAGCCCTTTGCAGTGTCCAAGAGGATGCTCCAAGCTTCTGAATGCTCCTTCTCCTTCTCCAATGTTGGGGGATGGGCCAAAGGTGGCTCTCAAGGTGAAAATAGTTCAAAGGTGAACTAGGGTTTCGAGAGAGATTTTGGCAGAGTAAGGGTGCTTGTGATTGTGGATATCGAATAAGGGATCTCCATCACCTATTTATAATTTTTTGGTGGTGGAGTGTTGACCCATGGTTTTAGGAAACACATGGTTTTAGGCAGCTGTATAGGGTTTTTTTCCTCCTTTTCCTCATTATTTTATATTTTTTATTCCCTTTTTAGGGGATTTTTGCTATTTTTGGAGGAAAATGGGGTTTTTTTTTAGCCTTTTTTTAGGCTATTTTGAGGGTTTTGTGGCCTTTTGGAGGCATTTTAGGCCTTTTGGAGGCTTTTTAGAGGGATTTTTTTGGGATTTTTAATGGAAATATGGTAGGAAAATGGACAAATGAGCCATATAATGTGGTAAATGAGCTAGTGAGCACTTTTTGGGTGTTAACAGATTGCCCCCTGATGTGCGAGGTCAGGAGCTCATCGTATGGCCGATGGACATCATGAGTCATGAATGGTTTTCCTGGGATGTGGAGAGAAGAGAAGAAACAAACTGGAGCCCAGAACAACGATCCCGAACAACTGCAAGAACTAAAAGTACATAACCTCAATAATGGATGAGGAATCATCTGATCATATGGACGAGGCGGGCATTCCCATGCTCGTATCAGGATATAACATAACAATAACAATGGGGTCCAAAAATGGGGACCTGAAAAATACATGACCTCAATAAACTGCATGAGGAATAATCTCAATATATGTACGAGGCGGGCATACCCATGCTCGTATCAAGATACATAAAACATAACTGTGAGGCCCGAAAAAAGGGGGACCTGTAAGATACATAGATAACCACTGTGTACATCATAAGTGTCCAGAGGGGACACAAAATCTGGGACATACTGCTAGGCGGACCATGTGTAAGCTGAAGAACTGGTGCACTGGAATATCAACAGTGCTGCTGACTGGGGTACCAGAGGAACTGATGAGCTGCTGGATCATAGTGACAGGTAGCTCTGACCTCAATGGTACACTGAACTGGTATAAACCTGGGTACTCAAGGAAGCATATAGCTGGATGGCTTCCGAATACAATCGCCAACGCAGCCCGGACATCCACGGGAACATATAACTGGGTGTTCCGAAGTGACTCACCAATGTGCTAGAGTCGGGGGAAATCCGGGGTCTTCGACAAAAAACTGATGGGATATAATCCTACGCGATCCTCAACGATGCGATCAAGGTGCTGAAGTCGAGCATGTGAGGAACAACCACTCGGAGAGGCAATGATGTCTCCTCTCAGAATGATCCGTAGGCACTTACCACAGATGGTGATAAGTCCAAGGCGTAGGGACCTCTGGGCCTATCCTCTGGAATAGAGGAGCTGTCGTCGACAGAGGGAGACCTGCAACTATCAAGGCAATGATGTTTCCTTGACAGGAGCGCGAGGTACAAGACCGAAATGTGATAGTGCTGATGGCAGGACTGATAAACTGTGGAGGGACAACTGGGCAAGTAGAGTGGGTGGACTCAAACTTCCTTTGTTCAAAGTATGATAATGGGAATGATCTGGCAGCATATGAAACTGACTGAGGGGAAAGGGATCATAGCTGTAATGGATCTGGGAGGATAACTGGCTGAGGGGGACTCAAGCTGGTGTAACATGGCAGGAGACTGCAGAATACTCTGAACAAAGGAGACCTAATTGGGGGTGCTGCCGAGATGATTGATAATAGTGCCATGAGGCACGGGAGGATACTTCTTCATAGGTTAAGGGACTAGAAGAAGTGTGTGGATAAAATGATACTATCGTGTGGATTTTACGAGCCCAGGACAGTTCATGCTCGTGGTTGCTTTCAATTTTAAGGAGTCTGGAAGCGATAAGAAGACTCTGAAGTAAATGAATGGTACTGTCGTGTGGATTGAACGAGCCCAGGACAGCGCATGCTCGTGGTGCTTTCAATTTTAGAGAGTCTGAAAGCAAGTAAGAAGACTCCAGGGGGTTGCTTTTTCGTAGATTTAGTCTCCAAGGCCCAAAGAAGCATAAAAGGATGCAATGAAGAACTCTTCTAGCCGGTGTGACTAGAGTATTCCTTTTTCGTAATTAGTCTACCAGGTCCGGAAAAGGGTTAAACTTATACCAGATAGACGCCCTTTCAGGTACTTTAACGAGCATGAAAGGAAGCAAGATTGCTCGGCGATCTTTTCATTCTTTTAGGAGTCAGAAAAGAGCTTAACGGAAACTCCCTAAGTGCCTTTTTCGTAAAGGACTTGTCCGGCCCGAAAAAGGGATAAAATTATACCGAACAAAAGGAATGGCCAGGCAAGGAGGAAGTGTTCAATCAAGGTTTAGTAATGATGACCAAGAACGAGGGTAGGTGGGAACACTGATGGACCTCCTTGCGGGGTAGATGAAATGGTGGCAAAATAACGAAACATTTGCAGTATGACAGGAGTGAATGGCTCATGTAAAAATGTGGAACAATCCAACAGCGGCCGATGTGGCGCGCAAACCGAGGCAGCAAGGTGTTGGGACCCAATGTTGAAATTGTACCGAGTGAGAGCGAGAAATGATCTCAAGCATCGTCACGAGCTCGAAAAAATGAATCCGGCGATATAAAGGATGTCAAAAACGGGTAACGGCCGATGTGGCACGCAAACCGAGGTAACGAGGGCGTTGTGAAAAAATACCCGAAAGATCGGGGGGTGAGAGCGAGAAAATGATCTCAAGCATCATCACCAGCTCGGAAAAATGAATCCGATGATATAAAACATGCGAAAAATGGAGAACGGCCAATGTGGCACGCAAAACGAGGCGACTAATGGCGTCTAAAAGAATACCCGAAAGATCGGGGGGTGAGAGCGAGAAATGATCTCAAGCATCATCACGAGCGCGGAAAAATGAATCCGACAGTGCAAATGGTGCTAAAAACGGAGGTCATAATACTAGGTGTATAAAATCAAATCAAATCGACAAGTGATAAGTGACCTCAAAAATGGTTGAGATCACAAGTATGAAAAAGTGAGCAGGGTTAATGACTTGCCCCCATGCTATGTGCAGGGGGTTTGTGATTATGGATCACATATGTGTGAGTTTGAACAATGGGTTCATCGGCGTGCTGAGATAGATGTGATGGAGAAGGTTCAAAATGATTGATCATGCCCCCTATCCCAGGGTCGAGGGAATCTATTATGCCCCTTGACTCATAGGTGTCAAGGTGGTGCTCTATAATGGCGGGGTCAAGCCCGGGCATTTCGGTATAGGACCAGGCAAAGACATCCCGGAATTCTCTGAAAAGGTTTATGTAGTCCTCAATCTCTTGTTTACTGCAGAATGCTCCTAAAGTAATGAGTTCAGGGGCACGACCTGGAGCAGCAATATCAACTTGGATGACAGGTGAGATGTTAGCCATATTACCCTCCTCGAAGGCATCAGGAGCAGGAATAGGGTCCTTGAACCAGTCAACCTTAGTGGGGAGGAAGTCTTTGGATTCAACCGCGTATTGGGTAGCGGTGCTAGAGGAGGATTCTTCAGGGATGAAATAGGAACGGTGGTGCATGTCATCCCAGGGATAATCCGGGGCAGTTAGGGCCTCAAGAATCTCCTCATCAGTACGGAAAGTCTGCGTCGTCAAATCGGTTGACGAGGGGGTAGTAGAAGTGTTGGTTGAAGAGATCATGTAGATGATATTAACCTCTTCAGAAGGGGGAGAGACCGGGGGGTAGATCTCCTCAATGGTAGGTGGTGCCGTCTCAAGGTCCAGATTGTTCATCTCGTAAAGAGCTGCTCTGTAATCCGGGAGATCGGGACAATGATGTGAATAGTGCCCGTAAATACCGCATATGGCACAGGAGTGGTTGGTACGTAGGGACTTATCTTTAGGCTTAGGAGTAGGGTTTAGTTCGACTGTTGGGATGTTGGGGTCATCATCGAGCATTTGCATGTGCTTCTGCAATGCGGGTAACTGTGGGCATTGGTGGGTCGCATGGCCCAACTCGTCACACAGCGAGCATTTGGGAGGAGCACGAAACACTGGAGGGTTCTTGACTGTCTTGGGAGGTGGGACAGCAGTGTAAGGTTGTGGGCCTCTGCCCCCAGTGGGTGGAGGAGGAAGAGGAGTTGTCGTGGAGGACGAAGGGGTAGAGACACCGGGAGGTGGCTGAGTGGTAGTAGCCATGGGTTGCACCGGCTGGAGGACGACATCTGGTGTCGGCGGGCGAACGGGAGGCGAAAGATACCATACAGGTAATCCCAATGTTAACCCAGGGAGGCTAAGGGTAGCCATGACCGGGGCGCTTACTACTCCTGCTGGAGGAACTAGGAAGGGGATCGTATGGATCGGTGTAACACCAATGTGACTAGGTACCAATGGTGGTTTAGGCAACAAGGATGGTTGATTGTTAGGTGGTAGGATGTCATGGGACAAGGTACATAAGTCAGACATTTCGGGCGTAGATGACGGCGGAGGAATGGATTGAAAGGTGGAGGTCATCGGCGCGTCTGAGTAGACTCCAGGCCCCGTAGAGGAAACAAACGAGGTGGTGGCACTAGAAACAGGTTGTTCAACCATGGGGAGAACATTTTCCAGTGCCGCCGGAGCACTGGGATCATAGTAGGTGAGCTGGTCAATCTTAACCACGCGTCCTTCATGGGGGAACATCATGGTGCGAAAGACAGAAGAGGCAACCGCCCGCATGGCATACATGTAGCTGCGGCCAAGTAGAAGGTTGTAATCCAATTGGGCATTGATTACCTCTATGTCAATAAGAACTGTTTTACCACCTAACTGGACTGGAACGTTGGGTAGAAGGCCTTGGGGCTGGGCCGAACGACCGTCGTAGGCACGTAACGCAGTGGTGGACTGCTGGAGAGGAGGGGATCCTAGCTTCTGCCATACAAATGTAGACATAACGCATGTGGAAGCACCCTCATCGATGATGCACCGATGGATAACAAGATTCCTAACGGAGACTGTAACTTGGAAGGCTAAGCTGGAAGGTAGGCGTGGTTCAGACTGGTCTAAATCAAATGCCATCAAGTGTGAATCAGTTGGGTCAATCCCCCCGATGGCGGAAAGTAAAGTCTTGCGCTGGGAAGGGCAGTTCTTCAAGACTTCCAACGCAGACATGGCTGCGGGAGATTGGGCTAGGTCGTCTACGATGTTGTAGTTTGACGCAGCACGCGCGTTAGGGTTATTGTTGATTCGGCGAAGTGGGAAACGAGGTGCTTTCGCAGCGCCGTCTATGGGAGGCGGAGGTATACGTAACGCCTGATCGGTGGGATGGGCGTTAGCGGGTTTATCCGTGGGAGTGGCTTCAGAGGTGGAGCCATATTGGTTCCGACGGGTCTGGAGGTTGACGTCAGTGGATGACATCATCAGTAAGTGGTGGGTACCTGAGTCGAACATGGGTTGATCAGGAGCAGCGTAGGTGATCTGTTGTTGTTGGGGTTGCACGTTAGCTTGAGGGGCCAACGGCTGAGTGTTCACCACGCCTTGGGTCGGTAAGGGGTTTTGCAGCACCGAAGGGGGTTGCTGAGGCTGGGGGGGGTTGGGCGGTGCTTGGGGAGCCGCATGCCCTTGGCGATGGGCCTCGTCAACCCAAAGCTGCCGAGCTCGCTCCAAGTGTGGGAAAGCATGGGTGTAATGTCCATAGACCCCGCAAATAGAACAAGGGTGGTTCGTCCGCAAATTGGGTTTTTTGGCCTGCTTGGGCGGGCGATCAGGGTTTTGATTAGCGGGGGCCGCATTGTTATTGTCAGGGGGATTAGCCGGTTGACCAGCTTGGTCTGCAGGTTGGTTATTTCCCCGATTACGGCCTTTGCCGCGGTTCTGTTGGCCCTGGTTACGTTGGTTATTCTGGTTTTGCTGCGGGTTGTGTTGGGCGTAAACTTGCCCTTGGGCAGCAGGTGGATTCTGAGGTTGCGCAGGTGCTGGAGCAGGCTGCGGAGGATGATATGCAGGTTGAGGCTGAGCAGGTGCAGCAACTTGAGGGTGTTGCTGATAGGACTGCGGAGCAGGTTGTGGTTGTGCCGCAGGGGCTGCCTGGGGCGGATAATAAGCGGGTGGGGCTTGTGGAGGCGCAGGAGCGGAGGCAGCCTGCTGATGGTAGTAAGGCTGAGGGGCGACTGGAGGAGCATAAGCAGGAGTTGCATACCCGAAGCACTGTGGTGGACATGAGGGCCCATGGGAATGGTGATGTGTCATGGGAGCATATGAGTTGGTTGCTCCAGACTGTGATGTAGCCCGCGACAGGTCGGGGCCAGGGGTAGGACGTGCTATAGAAAATGGTTGGGGATGCGAAGAAACACGGCCAATGATACCATCTGCAGCGTGGGATGCCCCCGGCGCATCATGATGGGAGGACTCGCCGCGAGGGGCGTCAGGTATAATGGTATAAAGGTAACCCGACTGGGCGTAAATGAGGTCGAACTGCTGTGCCTTAAGGATGGCCTCTTCTTCAGACTGGGGTCTTTCTGAAGCTACATCCTTAGCAATGACGGGAAGCAGGGACTTGAGGAACCAATCGAGGAAGATACGGTCATCTAGTTTAATCTTGCATAAGCTACGGCGTCTACGCCACTCATGGATGTGGTCCGTGATATGGGTAGCCGTGTTTTGTCTACAAGATAGAAGGATCTCAACGCCCGCGTCATAGTGGACTGGCAACTGGAAGAACTGCAGGAAGGTCGAGGCCAGGGAAGAAAAGGTGGCGTGGGTCCCATGAGGCTGCTCAATATACCACTTGGCTGCAGAGCCAGTAAAGGTGCGCTGTAAGAGACGGAGGCGAACAGAGTCGTCCACTATGGAGTTAGAGGAACACCATAGGTGGAAAGACATGATGTGGTTCTGTGGGTCCTCACCGGCCTTACCCTCGAATTTAGGGATGTCAGAGGGTAGTTTGGTAGGCATATGAGGCCACATAGGGTCGTGTCGAATAGGATCGTTGGTCAATCTGGCCAGGTCAGGTAGGTTGAGGCTAGCCATGAACGGCAAACTGGAAGAAGGCTGTGACACAGTAGTGCTGTGGACCAAGTTGGGGCCAGTGCCCCCAAGTGGAGGGACAAGATTTAGGGTGGTGCCCCCAAGTGGGGGAACTGAGGTAGTGGAGGATGGTCCAGCACCACCATGGGTAGTGTGAGCCACTGATGTAGTGGGGATAGGTATTCCCGCTGTGGGAATAGGTACCGTGAGGGGAACGGTAGATGGTTGCCCCATGGAGGGCATACCAAAAACAGGTGTAGTAACTGGTGTAGTGGTGGATGTGCCACCAATGGTCCCTATGACAAATGGAGTGGAAGTCGTACCAGCCATGGGGCTAGTAGGGGCAGTATAAATAGGGTTCTCAGACTCTTCGTCAGAATCAGAGGTAAAGTAAGGTGCGTCACTATCTGGTGACGGAGACCTACGTCGCTGACGAGTGGAGTCAAGTGACAAGGCTCTAGACCTGTGATGAGTGGTATCAACGGATAATGATCGGAATCTATGACGTGTGGTGTCAAGAGAACCGTGCTGTGGGGGCTCGCCCCTGAGGCGCCGAGAATGTCTCGGGGACTCAATGGTGACAGATGGTGTCTAATCTCTGTGGGTTGAGGTGAGTATAAAAACAGCTCAAAAAATCCTAATGCAACCGAGTGTGCAGAAGGAGAGCTAAAAAGCAAGGCACTCAGGCCAACAACCAACTCAAAACACCCACTGCAACAGCTGTGCTACAATAGGTGGAGTAACAACAAAGATGGTCAGAATACCAACAAGCAGCAGGCTTCCTAGAAAAGAAAAATGGTGGACTCACTAGACCAAAGGGAGGTAAAGGAGCATGCAAACACCTAACTACAAGTATTCTGACTCAACTAAACATATCCTCTGCAAGGTGATGAAATCCAAGTCAGACAATATGAGTAGGAAAGCCAAGTGGCTATGATATCCCCCTACCGGGAGGGACACCGGGTAGTCAATCCTAGAAGAATGGCAACTAAGATACCCCGTTCATGACACGTCCAGAAAGGTGAATCTTCCGTTTAGTTCGTTGACCGCAATACCCCTATACAGGGATATCCCGCGAACCGCGAAAGGTAGCCCTTCGGTTACTGAATGGAGTGCGGTATTCCACTCAGGCCTCCGGAACCAGTCTCCCGACTTCAACCCTCCTAAGGGAGAGGCCCTCTGATAAACTGGTCGTGACCGTGCCAAAAAGTACTAGGGGATTTTGGTTCCCTATTTGGACAACAACTATGTCTCAAGTGAAATAACCAAGGGGTGTTATTGGAAGCCTATCCCCCTGATCCTACCTAACTACAATGATTCTTTTGTGTTCCCCAAGTGGGGTTAGAATGTTGGTTTAGTTAGGTACTTTTTAAGGCTCACTTGATTTAATGTGACAGAGTGTGTGCTCGTGAGGTGTTGAACCCAAAAACAGAAGTGCCACAAGGGAGGGCAACTTCCAATCTATCAATAATGCTGAAATTGATTCTTTTAATTTGCAAAATTTTCTGAAATAAAAATACTGAAATTTTAAAAAGATTCTGTAAAAGGAACAGAAATTATGTTGCAGAAAGGCTGTAAGGAAGTGGGCTGCAGGTGGGACAGAGGGCTGTTCAAATGCAGAAAATATTGCAGCAAGAGGGGCTGGGCTCAAAACAGGAAAAGAGCAGAAATCAGACCGCGGGTCTGTAGCGGATCAGAACAGGCCGACCGCGGGTTTAAGGGAAACAGCGACGGTCAGGTCGCGGCTATCGGGCCAATAGTGGCAGTCGGGACGCAGGAAACAGGGGAAAAGGCACAGTCGGGTCGCGGCTATCGGGCCAACAGTGGCAGTCGGGACGCAGGAAAAATGGAAAAAGACACAGTCGGGTCGCGGCAAAAGGGCTAACAGGCGCAGTCGGGACGCGCGAAAGAGGCAGAAAGCCGCAGTCGCGACGCAGGAAAAAGGCCGACAGGCGCAGTCAGATCGCGGCAAAAAGGCTGATTAGCCACGGTCGGATCGCAGGTAACAGACTTGAATCCGCCGGCAGAGCGTCGGAAGCAGTCTGAGAGCCACGGTCGGATCGCGGGTAAAGGCCTGAAAGGCGCGGTCGGGACGCGACTGTAGAGGAAAAAGAGGCGGTATGCAGCGGCCGAAAGGGACAGCCGAAAGAAAAAATTTAAAAACGGAAACCAGAAATTCGAAAACTAGGGGAGTCGCCAAAACTGTAGCTAGGGGAGTCCGCAGCGGAGTCGCCAAAACTGTAGCTAGGGTTTTACCCCTAGCTTGTGCCAATGAGCACCTACTAAGGAGAATGGACTCCTTAGTAGGAGTTCAGTATATTAAACTAATTATTCAAAAAACAAAAATTAAATTATTTCTAAGACAAGCATGAAGCATTAAACACCAAAATGAAAGAATGACTTTGTATTGATGTTACCTTGAGTGTCAAGGTTGGTGAAGCCCTTTGCAGTGTCCAAGAGGATGCTCCAAGCTTCTGAATGCTCCTTCTCCTTCTCCAATGTTGGGGGATGGGCCAAAGGTGGCTCTCAAGGTGAAAATAGTTCAAAGGTGAACTAGGGTTTCGAGAGAGATTTTGGCAGAGTAAGGGTGCTTGTGATTGTGGATATCGAATAAGGGATCTCCATCACCTATTTATAATTTTTTGGTGGTGGAGTGCTGACCCATGGTTTTAGGAAACACATGGTTTTAGGCAGCTGTATAGGGTTTTTTTCCTCCTTTTCCTCATTATTTTATATTTTTTATTCCCTTTTTAGGGGATTTTTGCTATTTTTGGAGGAAAAGGGGGTTTTTTTTAGCCTTTTTTAGGCTATTTTGAGGGTTTTGTGGCCTTTTGGAGGCATTTTAGGCCTTTTGGAGGCTTTTTAGAGGGATTTTTTGGGATTTTTAATGGAAATATGGTAGGAAAATGGACAAATGAGCCATATAATGTGGTAAATGAGCTAGTGAGCACTTTTTGGGTGTTAACAGGCCGGTTGTTGGGTTTCATTGTCTCCCAAGACGGAATTACTGTTGATCCCCTGAAAGTCAAAGCCATCTTAGAACTTCCTCCTCCTCACATGATTCGGCAGCTCCAAAGTTTACAAGGGCGGTCCAATTTCCTTAGGCGCTTCGTTCCTGATTATGCCACCAAAGTCCACGGTTTCTTACGCTTACTTCGTACCCACATACCCTTTGTTTGGGATGAGCAAGCAGACACGGCATTCGAAGCCCTCAAGAAAGCCCTCACACAAGCCCCCTTGATATCCCCACCAGATTTCTCTGAAGACTTCACCCTTTATGTCTCGGCATATGAATATGCTGTGTCCGGAGTTTTGGTCCAAGAAGATGCCTCTCACCAGGAGCATGTAATTTATTACGTCAGCCAGACCTTGTCTGGCCCACCCCTACGTTACCCATATGAGGAAAGATTAGCCCTAGCTATAGTCTTTTCCGTACAAAAATTGCGACACTACATTCTACTCAGTCATACCACGGTCGTGGCCGACTCCAACCCTATGGTCTATCTCCTAACCCGGCAGCTCCTACAAGGTCGTGTTGCTAAATGGGTCATTATCCTCCAGGAATATGACCTCACTTTCAGAACTCCCAAAAGCACTAAAGCCCTCGCGCTTGCTCACCTCATCACTGACCTCCCATCCTCTTTGTCATCACCCGTTATCCAAACGGACCTGATTGACGAACAAATCTTCATCATTTTGTCTGACGACCCTTGGTACGGAGACATTTTGACTTACCTTCGTACGCAAAAATTTCGACCACACATCGATCGTGACGGACGCCGTCGGATACGACACCATGCCCCCCGATACCTCTTGTTAGGGGATGTACTTTGTCGATGTGGCGTTGATACCATCCTACGCCGATGCCTATCCCATAGTGAGGCAGAACAAGTCCTCAATGATTGTCATAGCGGTGCTTGCGGAGGCCATTTCTCCGGCATGGCCACCGCCCAGAAGATCATTCGGGCAGGTTACTTTTGGCCATCATTGTTTACTGATTGCATCACCGCAGTCAAGCACTGCTAGAACTGCCAACTTTTTGCCCCCCAAAGCAAGAACCCCCCCCGCCCCCCTTCATCCAGTCATCACTATCGGACCATTCTGCAAATGGGCCATTGACTTCCTCGATTGCAACCCCACGTCAGCCGGCGGTCACAAACACATCATTGTGGCCGTAGATTATTTCACAAAGTGGGCGGAAGCCATGCCGACTTATAATTGCAAAGCCGACACTGCAGCACGGTTTTTCTTCAACCATGTTATCACTCATTTCGGAGTGCCGAAGCAACTAGTCTCTGACCACGGCTCTCACTTCGAAGATGCCGTCTGGAAAGAATTATCAACCATGTTGAAATTTGAACACCATTTCTCTTCCGCCTACTATCCCCAAGGAAACGGCCAAGTCGAAGTGATCAATAAAATTTTGAAGACCATTCTCCAACACACTGTAGACAAACACAAATCCAATTGGCACCACATGCTTTTCCCGGCACTATGGGCCTACCGCACCTCAACCAAAACTGCCACCGGTTTTACCCCTTTCCATTTAGTTCACTATGTCGAATCTGTTCTCCCTATCGAGTGCCAGATTCCAGCTCTACATATCGCCATTGAACTCCTACCGGACACTTCCCCCATTGAGCAATGTTTACTACTCCTAGAGCAAGCCGATGAAGATCGGTGCATAGCCATTCAAAACATGGAAGTAGGCAAACAACGATCCAAACTAAGTTACGACAAACACGTCCACCCAAGAACCTTTTCTGAGGGAGACCTAGTCCTCGCTTACGATCAAGCTCATGATAAAACCGGAAAGGGAAAGTTTGTATCTATGTGGCAAGGCCCTTACATCATACACACTTTCCTCGGGCAGGGGGCATACATTCTGACCGATTCAGAAGGCAATCCCCTATGCAACCCACGCAATGGGTTGTACCTTAAACGATTTTACCCATAGAAAATCTGATGGACACCACAGTCCATTCTAGTATAGGCTTACTTTCTTTTTTCACAAAAAATTCAAAAAACCGAAATATTTGTTTTTCTCTGCATGACCACAGATGGATCCTCTTCCACTCTGCTATGTCGGTTTCGCTGATGGTGCAAGCCGTAGGTCTCATAATATCGCCTCCGCAGCTTGGCTAATATACTCCCCTTCACATGAGTTAATTCACATTGACGGAGTATGTTTAGGTGCCGCCACCAATAACCAAGCTGAATACGATGCCGTGATCGGTCTCCTGGCCGCAACTCTCCAAATGAGCATCCGTCACCTCAACGTTTTCTTGGACTCACAACTCCTGGTTTCCCAGCTTAACAATGATTACCAGGTACGCGATCCCTGTCTTTTCAGAAAATTCCTGCGCACTAAACAAATGGTTAGACAGTTTGAATCCATTTCATTCACACATGTCCCAAGACACCTCAACAGTGTAGCAGACCATATGGCCAACAATGTCCTCGACTAGCACATCAATCACATCATGTCATAACCAAAACGTGCATCTACGTGCATAACATGTGCCTCCACGGGCATAAACAAATAACAAAATAATGCATCCACGTGCATAACATGTGCCTCCACGGGCATATACAAAAGACAAATGTGCATCCACGTGCATACACGACAATATATCCAAATATATATACACATATATATATAAACCATAATAGTCAACATGTCATAGGTGCCCTAAGCACCCGATATACAAAAAATACATCAGTCGTACAAAAAATGCTTCCCCATATGCTCATAAGCATTTGGGGGTAGATATAATATCATCTACTCATCTGGATCCCTAGGATCCTCAGGCTCCTCCTCCGGGTCCTCCTCCGCTAGCCCCGCCAGGTCATGGCGAGCCCAAACTCTCCGCTCTGTCGGCCCCACCGGATCGTCCCGCAGACGTATCCTCCTCTCAGCCGGCCCTGCCGGATCATCTCGTCCACCGCCCCTGTGCTCCGCCACAAACATCGCTGTCCTCAACAAGAGGGACAGCCACTCAGGCGGCGGACCGAAGCAACCCTCCAAAATATCCCGATCCAGGTCTCTCCAACCATCCTCGAGGAGTCCAGCTAGGATCCTGGCAAAGGTCTGTCTGACACCCTCTATGGTGTCATCTCGAGGGCCAACCCCTGGCCCACGAGCCGCAAATCCTCCACCACATGGAGGTGGTACTGCTGCAGGTGGTCGCGCAACTACCATCGCCCGCCCCTGATGAGCCATGTAGTCGGCCGATGGCACTGGCCCAACATCTGGACAATGCAAATAAGCCATCATATACCATCCAACTATAATCATAAACGATAAATCAAACAACACATGATATAATATCAAATAAAACACAAAACATACCATCTAAACTCCAGGCCTGTCCTGGGGCACGAGGCATCTCTGGGTCACCTCGATAGTCCATGCCGGCATAGGGGTAGTCCTCAATCACCAGGGGCATCTGCTCCCACTGATCATAAAAATCCTCTGTGAAGAAACCGCGGACACCACCACCGCCACGAGGCATCATCTGCCCCCACCGCATCATGCGAGGCTCACTTACCAGACCAGCACGAATGGGTACCCGTGGTCGCAAGGTCGGCACCCGCTAGAAGAAAAAACAACATAGAAAGGAGGCATAATAGAACTCACCTCCCTCTCGAATAGCCTTGTCCAGATCTCTCCGGACACCAGCCAGAAACATCTTCCCCCAGGCATAATAAGTCCCCCAAAGAATAGAGTCCACCATCATCGTTTGTCCCCCAGACATACGATGTGGCGCAGCAGCACCCAATATCCGCAGAACACATGCCCCAACAGCCCGCATATCCCACTCACGTAGGGATCGCAGACTAATAGAGCTGTTCTGCAAAACAACATCATCAACACAGAAGGTCTATAACAAATCCTCCATATCTACACCTGGCGGGATCCTCGGTAGGAGATCGCCCACCTCCCCCAAACGAGGCAACCCGGTCAGAAAATAAACATCCGTGAGAGTGATCTCTAACCTCTCACCCCCAATGATAAATGCACCCTCCGCCAGCACCCACCAACGTACTAGCTTGTTCAGGAGCCGTCTCACTGAACGAATAGGTGGGATCTGAGCGAACTTCAAAAGTCCGCTCATAGCCAGAGTCTGTCGCACCCTCGGATCAGTCTGAATCCTCTCCATCAGATCATCATCGATCTCCCACTCTCGCCATGAGGACAATGGTCTCCTCAACATCCTGCCAGAAAAAAGGAGAAATTTTTAGCCCCAGCACAAAAAAATTTTAAAAATCCCATCGCGACTTTTCCACAAAAAGCCGCGATGACCATCGTGGCATTTCCCCCAAAAGCCGCGATGACCATCGCGGCCTCCATGTAAAAACCCATGATTAACATCGCGGATTTTGGCCAGACAGTCACGATGAACATCGCGACTATCTCCCATGAACTCACGATGAACATCGCGGGTTCCAACCTCACAGTCGTGATGAACATCGCGACTTTCAGCCTGAAACCCACGCAGTTCATCGCGGGAAAAGACCCAAAACCCGCGATATTCCACGTTGGAGAGTCAACATGGAATTTCGCGGCCTTCGGGGGCCCGCCGCCAAACAAAAAAGACATAAGTGACAAGGCTAAGGCAAATAGAGTTACCTGAAACTCGCAGAATCGAAAACCAATGGTGAAATCTCCCGGAAATCAAGAAATAGCTCTAACAGCTCTATCAAACTCACACGTAACAATGACAAGTCATTTGGGCCCCACGCCCTATTTATAGAAATTCCACCAATTTTCAAACAACCATTGCGGTATCATACGATGTCCATTTTTCAAACCGTTGGTACCGTTGGAATCCGCACAATGAGAACTTCATGCAGCTTCCTTCCTTTTCTCGTTTTCACTGGGTCTATTTTTTGACCATTTTTTGGCCTCTCTCGTGGCCTCGGTTTGCGTGCCACATCGGTCGTTCTCCGTTTTGGACGTGCCATATATCACCGGATTCAGTTTTCCGCACTCGTAATGATGCTTGAGATCATTTCTCGCTGTCATGTCCCGATTTTCAGGGCATTTTTTCCATGCCCCCTTGTCACCTCGGTTTGCGTGCCACATCGATCGTTCTCCATTTTCGACATGCCTTATATTGCCGGATTCAGTTTTTCGCGCTCATGATGATGCTTGATATCACTTCTCGCTCTCACCTTTACATTTTTTGGGCATTTTTTCCATGCCCCCTCGTCACCTCGGTTTGTATGCCACATCGGCCGTTCTCCATTTTCAACGTGCCTTATATCGTCGGATTCAGTTTTTCACGCTCGTGATGATGCTTGAGATCATTTCTCGTTGTCACGTCCCAATTTTTAGGGCATTTTTTCATGCCCCCCACGTAGCCTCGGTTTGCGTGCCACATCGGTCGTTCTCCGTTTTCGACAATCCTTATGTCACCGGATCCAGTTTTCCGCACTGATGACAATGCTTGAGACCTTTTCTCGCCCTCATCAATCCCTTTTTGTTCGGTATAATTTTATCCCTTTTTCGGGCCGAGCAACCCCTTTTACGAAAAAGGCACTTAGGGAGTTTCTGTTAAGCTATTTTCTAACTCCTAAAAACAATGAAAAGATTGCCGAGCAACCTTGCTTCCTTTCATGCTCGTTAAACGTATCTGAAAGGGCGTCTACCTGGTATAAGTTTACCCCTTTTCCGGACCTTATAGACTAATTATGAAAAAGGAATACTCTAGTCACATCGGCTAGAATAGTTCTCTGTCTGCATCATTTTATGCTTTTTTGGGCCTTGGAGACTAAACTACGAAAAAGAACATCAATAGAGTCCACTTACCACTTTCAGACTCTCTAAACATGAAAGCAACCATGAGCACGAGCCGTCCTGGGCTCACAAAATCCACAGGAACGTACCATTTTAGAGCACACTTTTATCCCTTCTTGGAGCTCATTAAAACTATGAAGAAGGAATCAATGGTGCCTCTTAGCACCACAACAGATCATATCTACTCACATGGCAGCTTCCCCATTTTGGTCGCCTTTGTTCAGAGTATTCTGCAGTATGTCACCCTAAAACTCCCTCGACAGCTACCATCAGCTTCACCCCCCCAGAGTCAGTACATACCCTTCAGTCCCTAAAAAAGCAATGATCCCCACACCTACAAGTTAGTTCCCTACGCTGACAAGTCAACCATGCCTCCTTGCTCTGAACAAAGGAAGTTTGAGTCTACCCACTTTATGACCCACTTATTTCCCATCCCCACAAGTATGTCAATCCTACCATTAGTACTACAACACTACAGATCTACACCTCGTGCTCCTATCAAGGAAACATCATTTCCTTGTTAGTTGCTGGTCTCCCTCTGTCGACGACAACCACATTGATTCCAGAGGATAGACCTAGAGGTCCCTATGTCTTGGACTCATTACCATTTATGATGAGTGCCTACGAATCATTTCGAGAGGAATCCTCTGTGCCTCTCCGAATGGTTGTTTCTCACATGCTCGACTTCAACACCTTGACCACATCGTTGAGACTCGCACAGGGTATTAGTCCGTTCAGTTATTAGTCGAAGACCTCAGATACCACCTGACTCCTCCACATTTGAGAGTCTACCTATGGATACAACCAGTTACATTTTTTCAATAGATATCCAGGTTGCGCATGACGACAGTATTCAGATGTACCCCAGTTTCATACTCCCTTGAGTACACAGTTACATTACTTCTTAGAGATGACTCATAGTCTTTGAGTCCCTACAGATGTTGGACACCTTCAGTTTCAGCAGTTCAACAGTTATTCCAGTGTATCAGTTTATTGAGATCAGTCATGATCATAAGCATATCCCACAATAATGTCCCCTCTGGACCATTATGATGTACCGATATTTCTTTATGTGTTAGATCCCCATTCTTGGGACTAATTGTTATGTATATGTCTTGATATGAGCATGGGAATGCCCGCCTCGTCCATTATCAGAGATTATACCTCATTCATATTGAGGCCATGTAATATTTTTTGTTTTTGCAGCATCCAAGGGCCGTGGCTCCAGTCTCCAACCGGTCTCTTCTCTCCCCTAAACCCCAGAAAAAGACAAAAGAACTATGATGTCTATCGTCCATACGATGAGCTCCTGCCCTCACACATTAGGGGGCAATCTGTTGACACCCAAAAAGTGCTCACTAGCTCATTTCCCTATTCATATAACCCATTTGTCCACTTTTCCACCATCTGAGCCTCTGAAACCAACAAAAGGTCACCAAAAGACCTTAGTACACCCCCTTTTCCCACTCAAAAAGATTATTTTTCCTAAAAAGCATAAAAAAACCCTCAAAAAGGGTCCAAATTCCCAAAAATATTAAAAAGGGAATAAAAATATTAATTTTATTCAAAAAAGGAAAAAGGAGGGAAAAGTACCTAAACCATTTTGGTCAATACCATTTGGTTTCCACAAAATCACAAATGGTATTCCCCACCACCAAAACCTATAAAAAGGTGGCAGGGGCTCCTCATTTCAGATCCATCCATTATCTCATCCTCATGTTGCCGAAATCTCCCTTGAGCATTTTGGCCATTGTAAGCAACCTTGGAGAAGGAGACCTCTTGGAGCTTGGAGCTACTCATCTTGGGAGTTGCTCAACATCAACTTTCACCATTGAAGGTATTATCGCAATCACTTGCTTGCCCCCCATTTTTCAATACAAATTCATTATTTAATATTTTCTTGTTCTTGTTTTTTAAATGTTTACATTATTTGCTTATATTCTTGCATAGATCCATGATTAGTTTTGTTTAGTTTAATTAGTTGTTTATTTCTATTTGAAACTGTTGCTACTAGTTAGCAGGTGCCCATAGCACTAAGCCTGGTTGCAAAACCGGGCCAACAAAGACCCCAAGAACCACGTGATGACCTTCCATCTTTAGTGTTCATCCAACTCCTTGATGGACGATTCCATCCGACTACGGCTCTTCCAACGTACGCTTACCAGCACGGCAACAAAATGGTAAATCGAGTTGCCACAACACTCTTTCCGTAATTTCAACACCTTGGCTATGTAGTTTCTGACCCATTTCCAGCTCCCCATCCGGTATGAGACTGGAATAGAACTGTTAACATCACTGCGTCAAACCACTTCTACGCACATTTTGGATCACATCCATGAGTGGCGACGACGCCGTAGGCTAATTAAGGCACCCATTCCAGATCAGCTACTCGCTGATTGGTTCACGAAATCCTTTTTTCCTCCCATAGCCAAAGATATTGCTATGCGTGGGCCGGTTATAGAAGAACAAGCCATCTCGGCAGCTCAGTACATGGATTTGGTATACACTCAATCCGGTACTTTACACGAACTTCTTCCCCATGCCGCCCGCATTACCACTAATCCAATGAAGCCTACCACTGAACCCCCCATTGATGGTATTGTCGATTCAGTCAAGGCCTAGCCTACTACCAACCCAACGAGACAACAAGCTTCTGCTTCCCCCGCTCTACCTCAGGCTGCTTCAAAAGCCACTACTTCTCCTGCTATTTCCTCCGAAGTGAACGCAGTTCAATCTACGTCACAACCATCCAGAGGAAAGAAGAAAAACAATCGTGGTAAATCCAAGAAGAACCAGCAGGAGAACCCCAAACCACAACCCACCCACAATGACCAGAAACCACGTCGAAAGGCTAAGTTTCCCTGCCTAATTTGTCAAGACGATCACTACACACATGACTGTCCCTACAAGGACAAAGTCAAAAAATTTGTTAAAGGATCCTCTCGCCCGACAGTTTTAATTGACCCTTTCCCTCAACAGCAACAGCAGATGGTTGCCCAAGAATCCCCACAAGGGGGCAACCCGACTAATCCAACCCACGGAGAGATGTCCACAAACCGCGAAATCCTGATGACGAGTAATGAAGAGATTCATATAACTACTCGTTCAAAGATGTACGACAACCCTCCAAGTTCAAACAAACAACCCGAGATAGCTAAAGGCAAATCTCCTGTTGAAGATCAGATTCCTATTCCCCCCCCCTACCGACCATCTCCATATCGAGAGACCGCTTACGGACACAGTGCTACACCCACCCAAGGGCACCATACGAAAGGCGACATTTAATCCCAATGCGCGAGCTGCCCAAAATTACAACATTATTGAGGATTTGGCTCAAGCACCTTGCGCCATGTCGACTCTCGAGGTTCTTCAACACTGCCCCACGTAGTGTAGAACCTTACTTTCAGCACTGGGGGCAATGGACCCAGATACTTCAAACTCTATCATGTTTAACTTGGAATACACCAAACCTCGGCTTTCTCACCAGTTAGCCTTCCAGGTTCACACAAAAATCCATGGAAATAGCATCCATCGCACTATTTTAGATGAAGGTGCTTCCACGTCGATCATGTCTTTGAACTGCTGGAGAGTCTTAGGCTCACTCGAAGTCACGACTTCTCCCACTACTCTCAGGGCATTTGATGGACACGGTTTTCAATCTTATGGACTCATTCCCTCAATTGGTGTTGAACTGGGGGAAAAACAGTATCCGTACACATTGAAGTCGTAGATGCACCATTGGATTACAATCTCCTACTTGGATGGAACTGGTTTTACGCCATGACCTCCATAGCATCTACAGTCTTCCGAATTGTGCAATTTCCTCATGAAGGGAAAACTGTCACCATTGATCAACTCGATTACTGCATCCCAAACTCCCATTTGAACTCCGCCAACACCGTTTCATTATTGGATCAACCTCGGTACCGGTTCCAAGACATTGGTGTTGGTCTCATGAAGGATTCTTCCCTTATTGGAGTTTTTCCAAAGCTGGGGACCCATGTTCAACCAGTTAACATGATTTCATGAAATAATTCATGGGTGATTCCGAGTCCTGCTCAGATTGAAGACTACGACAACTCTATGCCTTTCAACAGAAACCTCGCAGCATATGAAGCGATCCAATCAGCCACCGATTGGGTCGACTGTCCTACCCATCATTCTGTGGCACAGCTCTCATCTGAGACTCATTCATACCCACCACTTATCGATCCTCTCAATTTGATTTTTCCTATTGACGAATCAATTATGGAGGTTATGTGTGGTGATGAGCCACCATGGAGAGATTTTCGCCATTGATCTTCATTCCCCACCATTCAGACGCTTGAGCCTGACACAAAACCCAGTACTTCACTTGGGATGGTTCAAACCAAGTTCCCCACTTCCCTCGATGAGGTATTTTTCGAAGGAAACTTGGCTAACCTTATGGCAACCACTCCCATTGATATTTCAGTGAAGCCTGGTATCGTGGAAAACATACATATCGACAAAACATGTACTCCCCTCGAAATGGAGTTCTATAGTGCCTACTTCAAAACCTTCCACGATGTTTTTGCTTGGAGTTATGAAGAAATGCCAGGAATAGACCCCTCGATTGTGGTCCATGAAATTCCAACCTTCCCTGGCACCCGACCAGTTCGGCAAAAACTTCGGCCCGTCCATCCTCGTAAGGCAGCCTCTATTAAAGCAGAAGTTGAAAAACTTTTGCGTGCTAGTTTTATCTATCATGTCCCATTGACAGAATGGATATCCAACATTGTTCCCGTAGCCAAGAAACAAGGAATGATTAGAGTCTTTGTCGATTACCGTGACTTGAACAAGGCTTGTCCAAAGGACAACTACCCAAATCCGTTTATCGACCAAATCATCGATAACTGTGCCGGGAGTGTCATCTTTTCATTTATGGATGGATTTTCTGGCTATAATCAGATTGATATCCTCCCAGACGACCAGCACAAAACAACCTTTATCTACCCTTGGGGGATTTTCGCATATCGAAAGTTCCCTTTTGGACCTAAAAATGCCGGGGCAACTTTCCAACGGGCGATATCCTACGCATTTCACGACATCAAACATATTGTAGAACCATATCTTGATGATCTTCCTGCTCACTCTCGAACTCGGGAAGACCATCCTGACCACTTAAGTGCCATTTTCGAAAGGTGTCGTCGCTACAATATACGTTTGAATCCGCATAAGTGCGTCTTTTGCGTAGAATCCGGAAAAATTTTGGGCTTCATAATATCCAAAAGTGGGATACATTTAGATCGTCTGAAGGTAGAAGCTATCTTAGCCCTGCCTTCCCCCACCAATATTCCAGAACTTCAAAGTTTGCAAGGGCATGCAAACTTTCTACGTCGTTTCATCTGTAATCTTTCCAAGATAACAAAAGGCTATATGAGGCTTCTCAAGAAGAATGTTCCCTTTATCTGGGATGATGAAGCCCAACGCTCCTTTGACAATCTAAAGGCAGCCTTAACCAACGATCTTGTGATCCAACCCCCCGATTACACACGGGATTACATTCTTTATCTCGCGGCTTCGACTTCCACCATCGGTATGGTGCTAGTCCAGGAAGAACACAACGGCATAGAACATGTGGTATACTATCTCAGTAAGAGTCTTCTCGACTCTGAAACTCGTTATTCACATGTTAAAAAACTGGCTCTGGCAACAGTTTTTGCTGTCCAGAGATTCCGTCATTACATTCTACTCCGCCGGACCACTGTTATAGCTGATTTCAATCCAATGTATTATATCCTCATGCGTCAAGTGATTGGGGGAAAATATTCTTGTTGGATCATCGTCCTTCAAGAGTTTGACTTGGAATTCGTCAAAGCCAAGTCCAAGAAGTCTTTGGTCTTTGCGGAGTTGATTTGTAACTTGCCCCGTGCTACTGAGCAATCCGAGCCCATCGATTCTCTTCCTGATGAATCGTTGTTCCTCATTAGCATGTCTGATCTGTGGTACATGGATATTCTATTATATCTCCAAACCCAATGCTTCTGCCCCGACATCACTCGCGATGAACGTCGATGCATCCAACATCACGCAAAATACTACCTCATAGTCAACGATACTCTTTATCGACGTGGTGTCGACACCGTTCTTCGTCGTTGTTTGACCTTAGATGAGGCAAAACGCATTCTTAATGACTGCCATGCTGGAGCATGTGGTGGTCATCTCTCTGGGAGGGCTACGGCCCAGAAAATACTGCGAGCAGGATACTTCTGACCCTCAATTTTCAAAGACTGCATTGAAACAGTCAAGAAGTGTCTGCCATGTCAATTCTTTCATAGGAAAGCACGCTCGCACCTTGCTCCACTCCATCCTGTTATTGCCATCGGCCCTTTTTCCAAATGGGTCATAGATTTCATGCACTGTAAGCCCACTTTAGCCAGGGGGCATAGCTATGTCATAGTAGCTGTCGATTATTTCACAAAATGGGCTGAAGCGATTCTTACGTATGCTGAGGACGGAAAAACAGCAGCACAATTCATATTCAATCATATTATAGCTAGATTTGGTGTCCCACAATCCATTGTGACCGATCATGGCTCCCACTTCAGGAACCATATGATCGAGGAACTAAGTGCCAAGCTGGGTTTTCGCCATGAAAACTCAACCCCATATTACCCACAAGCCAATGGCCAAGTTGAAGCCATTAACAAAGTCCTGAAATGAATGATTCAGCGTATTGTGGGTACCCAAAAATCCAACTGGCACTCAGCTCTATTCTCAGCACTATGGGCATACTGAACCTCAGTGAAAAGTGCTACTAGGTTTACACCATTCCAACTGGTGTATGGCCTAGAAGCCATTTTACCGATTGAATGTGAAATTCCATCACTTAAGATAGCCTTAGAGCTACTTCCCCACACCACTTCCGAAGAGGAACGGTTTCTATACCTAGCCAAGCTGGATGAAACCTGTCGCGATGTTGCTTTAGCTAATGAAGCTCATAAAAAATACGTCAAAGCTCAGTATGACAAATCCGTTCAACCTCGGATTTTCAATGAAGGCGACCTTGTACTCACATATGATCAAATGCACGATAAGCTCAGAAAATGAAAACTAGAATCCATGTGGTACGTCCCCTTTGTTGTAAAACGTGTCTTGGAAAAAGGAGCCTATGAACTAATCGATTGTGATGGTACGCCATTGGCACGGCCCCGCAATGGGCTATACCTCAAATTCTTCTACGCGTAAGGTTTCCCTACGCGGGTTACTCTTTGTACATAATGTACTTAGCTTGTTTTTTCTTTTTAGTGTGCGCATGGACCAGATGTATCCATTCTTACTTTGACTCGTGATTTTATGCGCAGATGTTTTCCCACTTCGGATTCGCCAACGGTGCAAGCCGGCATACCCGGAATCTCGCTTCTGCAGCATGGGTAGTCTATTCTCCCACTGGCGAGTTGATATCTTTAGGAGCCAATTGTTTGGGTCCTGCAACCAACAATATCGCAGAGTACCATGCAGTCATCAGACTCTTGACGGAGGTTGCTTCACTCGGAATTGACTCCCTATCAGTCTTTTTAGACTCCCAACTCGTGGTTTCGCATCTGAATCGTGTTTACACAGTTCGCGATCCTATCCTACTTCGTTTATTTTAGAGGGTGCGCCTCTTGGAATGATCTTTTAATTTCATTTCATATCAACACGTACCGAGAGAATTCAATTGTATAGCTGATTCATTAGCTAATTACATTTTGGATTGGCATCTTGCCCATACATAAACACATCATAAAAAATAAAATGCACAAGTCATTGTAAATAAATAGATCATGAAAATAGGTCCATATCACTGTATATAAAATGTTTTTCCGAATACATAGAGTTTGTGTCAAAGACAAAATTTGGGACCAAATCCCATACAAAAATTTGGCTCTCAAAGCCTACATATCGTATACATGCCGCAAAAGACAAAAAAGACCATCTAAGGAGATCTAGGAGATCTATCATGTCCCTCATCAGATTCCTCACGCTGCTGGTTATAACACACTATAGCTTGAGCCACCCTACGAAGAAGTCGGCCAATACGACTAGGCACACCTACAGTATGCCGTTGGAGATGCAAAGGGACGTCATCCATCCTCATAGCAGGGATACCATGAGTTAAGCCCTGTAAGTTCCTCTCTATATCCCGGACGCCTCCTGCTTCATCTTCATCCTCTTCCTTGTCTGGAGCAGCTTGGCGATCAACACCGCCGCGATGTAATGGCGAGTACCCAACCGGTCTCTGTGGTCCACGATCTGCGACATGCATACGAACATACATTAGAAGTCTTTTGCACATTCTAAAAAGCAATAAAAATTATATATTCAAAAAATAAAAAATATATATCCATGAAGGTCATACCTGAGTTGTCCCAATCTTCATCCTCTAGCAGTGCCAAGTCGATGTCCTTGCGGAAGTCCACCCCTGCATAGGGGTAGTCATCGATCATCACTATCTGTTCCTCGAGCCAAGAGAAGAATCCTCACCAAAAGCCAAGCGCTGAGGTCCCCCGAGACATCCTGCATAATCACTCCATCGAGCCATCCATGGCTCAGTAGGTGGACGGGGGGGCATATATATCTATGGGCGCAACAATGGCACCCTCGCCAAAAAGAAGGTGACTAGGATGCTCCCATAGCCAAATTGGGAATTCTCTCCAACCCTACACTTGTGCACTTGTTCTTTGAGATTGGTCAACACCGCCTCACACCAGTTAAATACTGTTCCTGCCATACAATCCACTGCTAGATTCATTTGTGTACGGGATGCCTGATGGTGACCCGTGCTCCCTGCTGCACGTGTGATGATGAACAATACAGGTTTTACAGGAAGTTCTATAACATCTTTGATGACCACCTTCCCGCTTTTCTTACTCGAACCTTGACGGCAATACCAAGCAATCAAAGCATCTGTGCTCGCTTTTGAGGCTGTGTATCCGGTAAAATTCACCCGGGATCCTCTTTTTGAGAGGCCTGTGAGAAAATAAATGTCCTCGAGTTGAATTTCGAGGATGTGCTCTCCCACTCGAAAAGCTTGAATGTCAGGGTCCCACAATTGAATAAGATGGGTAAGAAGTTTGGCTTGCTGACGAATGCCTTTGGTCTTGAAGAATTTCAACAAACCGCACTCCCGCAATGCAGTCACAGCCGGTAGGTCATTTTCGGCCGCCAAATCATCTACTTCGTGCTCTCTTTCTTTCCAACTGACCATTTTGATCCAAACAAATTGCAAATTCTTGCAAAAGGTCAGGGGAAACATTCAGTAATCATTTAACAACTTGGTTTCAACAAAAAATTTGAGAAAAATCGATTTTTTCATCTTAGATTTCATCTTCATTGCGCCTAGGGAAAATCTTGCCACACGGTACTGCACGGTACCACGTTTCTGTTTAACGATACAGCGCGGTACTGTTGAACAGTACCGTGTTTCCCGATTTGAAGCCCACGCGGTACTATGGAGGGCGTTTTTTACTAAATAGGGCCTGCCCAAAAAATCATTTTTTCCTACTGAAAACAAGTTGTTCATGGATGAAATGAAAGAGAAGCTTGAAAGCTCTTACCTGGCGCAGACGGTTGTTGAAATGGTGCCCTGAATCTCCAGATATGAACTCTTGAAGTTTTGCTCCTCAAATGGGTAAAATCTCCTCTTTTGGTAATTACACAAGTGAAATGGTAACTTTTTACTTTTACCTATCCTTTATATAGCTTTTTCACTCATTTTTTAACCATTATTTTATCTAGTTAAAATAAAACTCATTTCACATTACTAATATCTAGTTTTATGAGCACTTTTTGACAGGATCTCCTTTAAAGACAATGTATTCACGCTGGTATTCGTTTACTGTTTGACCTTCATTTTGAGCCTACTTTATCTTTTTCGTGCTCTGGATTAAAACTTGAAAAAGATTCCAAGCGCTTTCACACCCATGTCGTGCTTGTCAAAATCAAGTAAATGGTGTCGAGTTCGGTCATCTTTACTCATGCTCGTTAAACGATGAGGAAAGCATTATCCTGGTTGTATTTTATTATTTTTTCGGACCAGAATAATTAAAAAATTACGAAAAAGACCATTGGAGTCCATAGTTAAGCTCTTTTCAGATTCCCTAAAATTGAAAAGATGCCAAGTGATCTTGACTCTTTCACACTTGTGAAAGTATTTGAAAGGTCGTCTATTCGGTGATAGGTTACCCCTTTTCCGGCCCATCTAGACTATTTACGAGAAAGGTATACCTCAGTCAATTTCGGCTGGGAGAGTTCTCTCGGGAATTGTTTTACACTTTTTTGGGATCGAGGGACTAAATTTACGAAAAAGTACATTATGGAGCCTCCTTTAAGTTTTTTAGGCTCTCTAAATGCGAAAAACTACCGAGTTTTCCTTCCTTGGACTCGTTAAAATTTAACATCAAAGGACCCACTTTGGGACGAACCCCTCCTTTCTCAGGTTTGTAAAACATGTGAGATTGGACTCATCTATGAGATGAGCTACACCGAGCATCTATTATCCTCTTCAAGCTTGAAAAACAATAAAGAGGTACTCATCTATCATTTCGGGGGAATATGGGGAACAAGTCGAGTTTGTTTTTGGAAGCTTGTCAGTCATTACCTTTGAACATGGCATGTGTCTGTCCCTTGTCTATACTGGGTATTTATTTTTCACTGAGTTATGGTCATCATCCTGAGTCGTCTCCCTGGCCACGAGCCTACTCATTCGGTGTCTATCCTCTGCTATCAATAATCCCTGCTGCCAAGTCTTGTTACATGCCGTTATATGTTCAAAGGGTTGCATTGTTTAGAGTCGTTCATTGTGTCAGGCCTCCGCTGTGTCAGTACATACTCCATTGTTTCATCGTCTTATCGTAAATTCCGATTTCGTGTCGATGATGTGGGAATCATTATGGCCCACCTTCGACAAGTCTATTCCCGTCGACGCCAAATCACTATCCGAGAATTGGACTTAGATATCAACCACTAGTACCTTGGTACCTGCATGCCTCAATGTCAGGTATCCTCATGTTTGATAGTAGGTTTACATCACTGACCTCTGATCGAACAATCTCTCGAATGCTCGACATCAACTCATCTATTCGCATTTTGTCGAGATGTACTTCAGATGCCTTGGGGATCATCGTCATCATTGGTGATTTCCCTCGCATTTGTTAACGGTTCACATCATTGACTGATAATCAAATGGTTTCTACCATGTTTGACTTCAACACTTTGTAATCACATGGCTAGATTCATATCATTTGCAATCGGGTAGAAGACCCTGGGCGCACCTTTGTATCTTGATTGCGTCCAGGTTGCGATGGAGATGTCCTTTGTATTGTCACACAGATCCACTTTTTGTATTGGTCGTGGCTGTGTTATTACTGTCTCATGGATCTACACTTGTTCATAGTAGCCATGATCTGTTCACAGTCTATATCATCTCAGTACTCATGGATCTGCAATGTATTGGTTAGCAGCCATGCTTTGAGTCATTTGTTTCCGAGCATGGGAATGCCTACCTCGGTGGTATATCTAACATCTTGTTTCTGTTTCAGCTCCTTGTTGCTCTCCTCGATGCTATCTCTACACAATATTTGTAAAGTCTTTCGGCCATCAGTCCCTTCTGACCTCAGACTTTAGGGGGCATCTGTTATACCTCCATATTCCATAGTGTCGCATCTTCACCTCAAAAAGAGTCGACGACACTTCCCCTACTGTTCAAACCACTCAGAAGAGATCAATGATGAGTGAACCTTGAAGGCAAACTTACCCTGACAAGTTTTCACCTAGCTGAGACTGCTTTTTACCCTAAGTACCACATTTTGCTCTATCCTAGAAGTGCGGTAGTACACACTACCGCGCTATGCTTTGTCCCTGCCACGTGGTACTAACGCGTTATGCTCATATTACTGGGTGCGGTACTCTTTTTATAGCCTTTTTGCCATGGCTTGTGGGATTTTGGATTTTCGAGAGATATTGGAGGATTGGGGTCCTTGATTCGACCCTAACTCATTTTCTGTGATTAGAAACCCTGATCCACTAAGTTCTCCCAAGATCCACCCATCTCTCTTGTTGGTTAACCCTACCATACACTATAAAAGAGAGGCATTCCATGGGAAAGAATGAGGACTCTTAGAGGTATCAAACTTATGATCTTGCAGCCTTGTGGAGATAGCTAGAGGAGGAAGCACTTGGAGATAGAGGATTGGCTTGGACATCAATCAACCTTTGTAAGCATTCTTCAAGTTTGGAATAAAGATAACTTGTCTTGTTTTTCCCATTTCATGTGTATTGCATAAGTTCTTGACATGGAATGTATCTAGTCTAGATTTGAATCTAATCTTTACTTCAAGGTATTTGGAAGCTGGTATGTTTGTTCTTTATTTTATTTCAACAGGTTCTACATTGGAGCTTTTGGATCAAGAGCTAGAAGCAGGACAAACGTCAGATTGAAAGGTGAGTTATGTCTTTCATTTCTTCCGAATGCATGTAATTTTGTTGTGAAAGTTAGTTCAGGAATTTCAAGGTAGCATTTGTTTTGTTTTGTTCTTACCTTAGAGTCAATTAGGAATCTGCTTTAAGTTAAGAGAATTTTGACTTATCCATAGGGAAAAATTCTACCAACGCTATCGATCAAAAACAGTAAATCAAAAGCACACACCTAGAGAATCTACAGCCAAGAGCAGACAAACAGAGTGGCTAAATGAGCTTCCGACACTAGAGCCGGTATGTCTCGCCTAGGAGATGCTTAAGACTCCCAAACTATAGCCGGAGGTAACAAAATCAGTTATAGAGACACCCAGGCTTCACTGTGTTGATAGAGTCAAGTCCACCGCACGAACACAACTGTGCTGTCTAATCCCTATCTGACTCAGGCCACAAACAGCATAACCACTGCAAGTACCCTGTGTGGTACCTAGGTAAGGAAACTATGTCTACCGCAATATAACCAATGCTTAGGGGAACAGTCACAGGTGGGACCCGTCATATGGGAAGGGTAGCTAAGCCTGAAGCACAAGAGGACAAACCTTTGATACCCCCAGATACAAACAAATCCTGGATATATCTCCCACGCTTAGCCGGTATCAGAGGGATATTTCCTCAACCAACCTCTCGTGACCTCGTGCTTAACTCTGGTTTGAGTAGATATTTCCTGAGAACATCGATCTATACCATGGATTCCTCCACTCCTTGGTTAGACACCTAATGTTTCGTTCAGTACTCTTGGATTGTTAACTCACAATGATCTATTCCAAGACTCTAAACCTCTGCTAGTTGGTGTACCCTATAAATAAAATAAGTCTAATCAATTTTATGATTAAGCGTTAATTTTAGTGGCTGTGATTACTCAAGGGATATGGTCATGAAACTAGTGATGTGTAGACTCAATAGTATGCACCATCGTCCAATCCTAGACTCATCTAAACAATAAAACAATGTCACTAATATGCAAAGTCAGCCAACAATTCTGAAATAAATATGCAAACTTTTATCTTTTCAATGCACAAGCAGAACCTAAAATGAAGGCAACAAGCACTCAATGCAAAATGCAGTACATGGAAATAAAATATTTTTGTATTTTCTCTGATAAGAAAAAAGGAAAATGCAAAAAAACTAATGAATATTTTTGTATTTTTTCAATATATATGGAATGAAAAAATGCAAGCAAAATCCTACTATTCAGTCACTGAAGTGCCGAGAAGATGACTAAGACAACCCAGCAAATCCTAAATAGCAAGACTCATCCAAAGGAATGAGCTCAATAGGAAAAAACCAAGAGGTTAAAACCAAGGATTGGTAAAAAACCAAGAAGGCTCAACCAAGAGAAATGAAGAGATCTGGTTACAACCAAGGCACGAAACAGTCAAGAAAAAGGCCAATAAAGACTCAGGAATCAACCAAACTCACCCAGCAACAACCAATAGCCATAAACCAACAAAAGCCGGAGTTACACTCTACTGTCGAAGGAATACCTGCGGGTACCCGCTATTAACACCCAAAAAGTGCTCACTACCTCATCTACCCCATTGCATGACTCATTTGTCCATATTTCCTACCATATTTGCCTCCAAAACCTTAAAATCCCACTAAAAAGCCTCCAAAAGGCCAAAAAAACCCCTTTCCCCCCCCCCCAAAATAATCCAAAATTCCTCCAAAATAGCAAAAACCCTCTAAAAAGGGAATAAAAATTATAAAAAAAGAGGGAAAAAGGAGGTAAAAACCCTATACAGCTGACCTAAACCATATGGTGCCAAAAACCATAGGCCAGCACTCCACCACTAAAAACCTATAAATAGGTGATGGAGGCCCCTCATTTCATATCCACAGTCAAATACACCCTTACTCTGCCAAAATCACTCTTGAAACCCTAGCTCACCCTTGAGCTACTTTCACACTTGAGTGCCCCTTTGGCCCATTTCCAACCCTTTGGAGAAAGAGAAAGGAGCAAAGCTGGAAGCTTGGAAGCAACCTTCCTGGACTGCTGCAAGAGCTTCACCAACCTCTACACTTGAGGTAGTCTTTAATACAAAAAGAGAAATCTTTTGTCATATTTTCATGTTTTATTATTTATGTTAATGCTCATGCTAGGTTAAATTTCATATTGTTTTAGTGCTTTAATTTACTGTTTATTGAACTGCTACTAAGGAGTCCCTTCTCCTTAGTAGGTGCTCATTTGCACAAGCTGGGGTGAAAACCCTAGCTACACCCGCGAGCAGTAGAGTAAACAGAGGTGGGTATACGCAGGCAGAACTAAGCCATCCCGTTGGTGAGAAACACCAAATGGTCAAACAGAGAATCTAGAGGCTCAGAAAAAGCAAGTTTTCTATAGTGTATCCTAACGGCCAAATAGTGACACAGAGCTTCGATAAACAACAACTCAAAATATGGACTAATGCTCAAAAAATTTCCCAAACATGGATGTTCTCCCCAGTGGAGTCGCCATTTCTGTATTGGAGAAAACTCACTATGGCTTGGGAATACCACAACAGACAGATGACTACCAGAAATCTACTCAATTCTCAAAACAATGCTATTATAAATGACAATGTTAAAGCAGTGGAGAAATGTAACCAACCTCGATCCAACATTTGATGTAGATCCCCATTGGAGCTTTCAATCCGCGCACATCCAAGCACTTGTAATCTGCAAATTAGTCTTGACAACCAATATCTAACAAGTACATGTGATATATAAATAACATTAACATTATCAATAACAATGGTCCATAATATCATAAGCAAATGCAACCCAATGTATAATAAATGACATTCACACCATTAATGGACAAGAATATGAGTATTTCTATTAATGAACAAGAAGAAGTACAAAGTGATATGACCTCTTGCCAGCAACCAATCTGAACCAAGATCTAGATCAATCCACTTGTGCCTCCACCACTTCAATCCTCCATGAATGGAAAACTCAAACTAGAAAGGAGTTTGGAAGGTGAACATAACTGGTTCACAACTACAAGGATCAATGAGTGCAGATTCAAGATACGACAAAAATCCACTAGAGTGCCTTTACTATTCTCCTCTTCTTCCCGTCCATAAGCCATATGTACTCAATATATAGTCCTCTCAAAGGTAGGTGAAAGGACTCATCGAGACGTTACTTGGGCAGATGGAGAGCCAAAGGTCACCCAATGACCGCTTTTTGGGAGTAAAAAGTAATAAAATAGTGGTTTTTACCATTTTACTTGGTACTCTCGGGCTATAGGGATGCAACTCGCGGGTACGCATGCTATAGTGATGCAACATGCAGGTAGGAACAAAAATACAATAAACTAGTATCAATGAAGGATAAAAATGGATTTGAGTCACTGAAATGGATCCTACAGGCCAAAGAATGCTGATGCTCATAGGGTGGAAGATTTTTGTGTAACAGAGACACTTGTTGTATATGAGGATAGGGGGGTCTTATCACAAGCCATCCCTGCCATGATCATGGGTTTAATTTTGGACTGAAATTATCATTATGTGGTCACCAAGCCATGATAGTTGCTTTTAGTTTCACAGCTGGAAGACAAGGAGTCTTCTTACTGAGCTAGCTTATTCAGTTTCTAGATCAGGTCTATGAATGGCACTACTAACATCTGATTACCAAGTCAGGGAAGTGGTCTTATATCAACGAGGTTTTATGTACAGCTTTCTATTTTGTTTCAAAAAGAAGAGAGAAATATAAAAAAGAGGATATAAAAAATGTATATATTGCCAAAAGAACTATTTGTATATAAATAAAGCAATTAATAAATCAATGTGATCTGCAATTTGGATATCCAGAGCAGTTTTAAGTTTGCCTCCAGGTTCAACTCAAGCTAGCTTTCCATGATTGCATATTGGTAATGAGCTCCTGTTATTTTTTACATCTCCTTATCAGATTTGCATCATTTTTAATGATTAAGAGATGGGAATATATCAATCATATGATGAATTTTGCTTGTTGTTTGTGTTTCTTTATGAACATCTTCTAAAAAATTTAGGTTGGAATATTAAAAAGACTGACATGTTGTCTTTGACTAGAGTTTTATTTATAGAGATAACTAGTTCGTCCCAACCAGTCGCCATTTGTTGTAGGTACAACAGATCCCATGTTTTATTGAAAACATGGGAGCCCCAAATGTTTCTAATGCAAAGGTAATGCTTTAAATTCCTCCGTCATAATGGAATTTCATCATCGTTATTAAGATTTCATGCCTTTGCATTATTTTGATTGAAATTAGAGTTTTCCATTTGAAAATTCTTAGTTTTTCACTAATTTTCTGAAAGTTGCAGGAAGCCCTAATTTCTTCCAAAAGGTCACTTTTAAGCCCACAATCCCGCAATTACGGATTGCGAGGGCCTTGTTTTTCTTTTTTGGAATTTTTTTCATCCCATAATCCGCAATTGCAGATTGCGGGAAGACTGTGTAAATATTTTGTTGAACTTTTCATTCCGCAACCCACAATTACAAATTGTGGATTGCGGAAAGCAACTTGAATAAAAATGCGTGGTGTGATTTCGTAACATGCAATTGCAGATTGCGGATTGCGGAAAGTTTATTTCATATTAAAGGTTGTTTGCACTCCCGCATCCCGCAACCCTCAATTACGGATTGCGGGAAGCTGTTGATTAAAGTTTTGAACTTTGCAGTCCCGCAACTTGCGGATTGCGGATTGCGGAATTATCTTTTCATTCAATAAACATGGTTCGATCCCGCAACCCACAACCCGCATTTGCGGATTGCGGATTGTGGGGATGTTGTACATACCTACGAAACAAAGCCCCACAATTTATCCCCTACAAATATTAATAACTGATCTCAGATGTTGATTGGTTTAGATCTGACGGCTCAGATTTTACCCGTTCAATTTATTAAATAGGTCATTTTTCTTATTTTTCCTTATCATTTTCGAAATTGGAAAATTACCCTGTTGCTTGAATTTTACTGTGAGTTTTTACCAGTGGTCCTTTGTCTGCCATTTTCAACTGAAGCAGGTTGGTTTTATCTATTTCTTTCTTCAGTTATTTATAGTTTTAATCATTTTGGATTGTTTTTTATTATTGTTCCTTCATTTGTCAGAATTTCTCTGGTCTGTAAACATGTCGCACAACACACATTCTAAAACTTCCTTGAAAGACCAATTGAACAAGGACCCAAATTTTTTCATCTTCTTAGACACTAGTGGAAAAATCACTGAAACCTACTAGGTGGACTGGTCCAAAATCTTTTCCATACTCGATAACGATGACCTATCCGACATAGAAAATGACCGCCAAGCCCACTAGAAAATTAGGTATTCCTAGCTTCATGCAATTGTTGCCAGACCTACCATCTTACCTTATACTGATGCAGTGAAGTGGATAGCACAACAAGCTAACCTTAAAGATCGATCATTCAATGACAACACGGGCTCCTAGTTAACCACATTTCGTCCTGAGGTATTTACCAGGGAATTTTCCCTTAGGCCACCTGTGCAGATCCTCAATACCACTTTCCTACAGTCTGCAAACACCAGGTTTAACTTCAATGAGATGATCAAATCCTGGATGCACAAACCAGACAGCTTTATGCGCAGGCCTGATAACTTATACCCAGTGTCATGGTTTCAGGAACCCTACTCTTTATTGGCAGCTATGCTTTCCCGGCTGTATGGCCTTCCTAATTCCTCAATCTTTAAAGATGAATGGGCTCCTGTGGCTCATTATGTTTTAACTACTAATGAATCTTTTCCTTGGGCTAATATTTTGTCTTTGGAGCTTAAAACTGCAATTGAGAAGTATCAAAAGTCCCATACAATACAAAACCCCTCTTTCTTCCTTTCATCCTATGTGATGGATGTGTTCTGTGTTGAATTTTAGTATCCCAACATGGGATGGAATTGGACTCCTGCTGCTCCTCCAGTTCATATATATCATTATGCACTATGGGAGGATAACTATGTTCCTTTGTTGTATAACATTTGTGATTATTTCCTTAGTACCATTTATCTCAAGATATTTAAAGAAGATGCACCAGCTTTCTCAACTGATGCTAAGATTTCCATTACTACAATTGGGGATTGGTATATAGGGGAATCCTTCTCCTATGTCAGGATTTGTGGAAGTAGTGTTGCTCACTTGCTTCCTAGAATTGTTCCAGATAGGCTGTTGATTAAAGAAGTTTCATTCCAGACTGTGGTAGAAGGGGTTTACCTCAAACTTACAGGTCCCAAGAGGAGAGGATGGCCTAAATTCCCCTTGAAACTTGGACATTTTGCTATCCCTTCTTCCACCTGGACCCAAGTATTAGGTAATAATATTGCTTCTCTTTAACTAGGATATGTTCCCAAAAGGAGACATGATCCTAAGAAATTCATGGATGCTCATTTTAAGCACAATCACATGAAGATGAGATATGAACATGAAGATCATCTAGATGACTCCATCTACCTGGAAGTTGAAACTTTTTCTGAAGTCCTGGGAAAAGCTAAAAGCAAGGATGAACAGAGCCAGATTTTTCTATATCAGAAAGAGCTCAAAGACAAGGTCTTCAGCTACAGGAAAATGGAATTTGATTTAATAGAGGAAGTAAGAAGGGAAAGAGAGGAGAAAGAGGATCAAAAAGCTAAAACCCCTCTCATGCTCACTTATCCTGATGATCATAAGGGAAAAGGACCTATGGAGGAGCCTCCACAGTTGAAAATTTATGAATAGTACAAAGAATTACTTCAAACTGCCCAACAAGCAAAGAAAGAATTAGCACAAATGAATTCAGCACTGCACACTAAAGAAGTCAATTCACCTAGCTCAGTTGGTGATGTACAGGTAATTGTGGTGAATAATCCAGCAAAGAGACAAAAGATTATAACTACTACCTCACAGATTCCCACTTTTGATATTGATGGTGATGAAGAGGGTGAGGTAATTCCTCCTATACTTGTGTTAGAAGAAATCATTCAACGTTCACAGGCAGTTTCAAATTTACTGGACACTATAGCTATGGATGAACTTGATTTGGGTGAAGGCATATCTCAGGTGTCTACTGCTCTTGATGCAACAACTGCAGCCACATCATTTCCCTCAACAGAAGCTCCACTTGTCATAACTTCTTAGGTAACACCACCAACAAATATTTCTCAGTTGTTTGATGTATTTTTCTCTTCCACACCTCCACCTTCGACAATTCCACTCCCTATTTCCCCTTCAACCATTGCATTTGTCCAATCTTCGACTGTCCCCCTGCAATCATCTCCATCCTTTTCATTACCCTCTGCTACTAATGTTATATACCCCTTACCTCTTTCTTTACAATAAGTCGTTAACATTCAGGATCCACCACAAGAAGTTCTTGCTTCCATTCCTTTACCAACCACTATACCATCAACTAGTGAAGCTTCACCTCCTTCCCAAACCTCATCTCAGATTGTCATTCCTATTCCTAGCCCTGCTGTCACTCAGACACCCCTTTTGGTTACAACAACAGATGTGACCACATCATCCATTGATGTGGTTGATACCTTTGAAGATGATGTTATTGTGCCTTTGGGGGACTACTTTTACAGTCAGGCAACTAAGGCAGTTTTGAAGAGAGGAAATAAGAGGAGCATAGATCATGGAGGGTTGTAGGCACCCATTCCTAATCAAATAATTTGGGCTTACCAGTCTGATGACATCCAAGTAGAAGCAGTGGATGCAGCTCAAGATTTAGGTGCATCTGCAGGAGCCAATTTGGATTCAGTCAAGACCCTAAACAGGGAGATTAACTTTAAAAAAGAAGAGCTTAAAAAGCTTCAAGAGAAATTGTCAGCAACCAAAGATAATCATGAGGTTTATGTTCAATATCTAAGGAAGCTATTTGAAGATAAGTTGGAAGATTTGCAGATGCAAAATTCTTCTCTCGAAGCTAAACTAAATGTTGCGAAAACAGAAAATGATGTCAAGGAGGAAAGAATTGTTGTACTCAAAAAGTAACTTGAGGATGCAACTGCAAGTGCAACCTCCTCTTTGTTTTCTAAGTTTTCACAGCAGCAATTCAAGGACTTAGTTAATCATGTTAACCTAGAGTATCATAAGTTGTTGATTCAGTTATTCACCACCTTGGGTGAAATACATGACACTTTCATTGCTTTTGAGAAAATGTCTAGCACTTTGAGTGAGCAGGTAGAGATAACAAAACAGGCTTCCAAGGCTGTAGAAGATATTATTGATTGTTAGAAATACATTGAATACAAACCACTTGATATCCCTGAATTGGATAGCCTCAAATTTAGAAGGATCAGGACTATTGTGCGGGCTTGGTAGAATGTCATTGAAATGGTTGAGGATACCATCAGTCAGGCTCAAGCACATTGCAGAAGAAGATGGTATGCAACAGACGAACTCATGGAGGAATTGGTGTTCCCTGCACTGGGGCTCATCGAGGATGCAGATCCACCTAGGTTGATGATCGAGCAGGTTGAAGCTCGTCGAGATGAAGTCAGAGAGAAAATCATGCAGGTTGAGCACATCCAAATTGAAGATGTGGATTAGCTGATTAGGCAGCCTATTGCCATGGAAGGAAAAATTGTTGTTTTTACCCACATGTGGCATGAATTGGCCAACAATGAAATTGAAGGATCTACGTGTGATGTCCAGCTAGGGCTCAAATCTCCCAATTATCCAGATATAGATGAATTGATGGAAGTTTGGGCCAAGTGGCAAGACTTCCTCACTTAGTTGGATAATCTGATTTTGTAATCCCTGTTTTTGGGAAATTTATCCTTTGTACTATTTTTTGTAAATTATTATTTAAGGGGTAGATCTCTCTTAGTTTAGGGATGATCATTTTGGGGTAGAAATCAACAAAAGAAGACTGGAGATACTATGTTTTGTGCTGAGCTTGTAATTTCTTACAGACTTTCATTAATACAGTAAAGTTATTCTCTTGCATCATCTTTTGTTCATTGATCAAGTTTATTTGATAAATATTGATTTCTATTTCAGACTGTTATCTATGTTGTTCTATCCATTTGCAACTAATATTCGATATAGGGATCTATTATCTAGGTTTCTCCTTTTTGTTTGATCTATGTATGTATTATGTTTTAATTGAATTTCTTCAACTAAAGCATTTTATCGATTTATGCAAATGATTTAAAGTGAATCATAATCTATGTTAATTTTTTAATTGACATATAAGTTACAGGTTAATCTTGAATGAGTTTAAAACACTTAATATTGCATTCAGTTAATTTTTATTAATTGGTTGTAATTTAAGCAAATAAGGAATTGATCTTCTTCACATTTTTGTTAAGTGGATGAACCTACTTATTTTCACATCAAGATTAATCTGCAATTCAAACAAGACACCTTTAAAGTAGATCTAACTTAGTTTAGATTTCCCTTTCTAGGTAGGTTTGTTTCCTAACTGAACACACTTTGTTTTCCTTTTTGGAAGACAGATCCTTTTATTATCAAAACCATAAGTCCCAATGGAGGCCTTTGTATCCGTAGGAGATCAGCATCCCAAATAGCTCGAGGATAGGGTAATTCTTGCGTAGGATTATCTGAAGCCTTTGTTTGGGTTTTCTTCCTTTGTTGTGATCCTTGGAACCCATTCCAGCACTTTGCACACCCTGCACACCTGAGGCCTCAACAAGTACAAAACCCCAAAACAAAGATATAGTCCTCCGTAGATCCTCCTCCTCCACTTGTGCGTACTACTCACTTGTATAAATGAGTGAGTGATTGAATGAATAGAATGAGAGAGTCACACTCTCTATTTATACTTGAATTCACTTTCCTTTTACCCGAACTAGGCCGACCTCTCCGAGGAGGGTCTAATAACCCATCACAACATGACTTAGGGCCGACCCCACTAGGGGAGTCTAATAACCCTATTAAATACAATGATGACCTTCTCAATCAGAGGAATGAAACCTCTCCGTCGGAAGTACAATGTCATATGAATACAATGTAAAATATACAAGTGAAATACATTCTAAAGTTATATATACATCAACACTCCCTCTTAACTAAGAAGGTATTCTCTTGACACAGTTCATCGACACAAGTCTTCATCACTGGAGGATCATCATCAAAGCTAGATCATCATCGTCATTGTTGCTGCTATCTCGATCATCAATCTCCAATCTACTCGTCATAGGAAGTTCTACAGAGCCAACCCTTTTTCATGTTGGATGTAGGCCTAGACTCCATGTAGGTCTTCATCATCTTGCAAGAAAGCCATCAAGTAGGTACATCTCAGGACTAATCACACTGCCTTTGCAAAACCTGCAAGATCTCCCAGGACTTATTATATGCCACTGCAAAAACTGTGTACCATGCAATCACCTCATCATCTTCAGATCATCTCATCGTCCAAGGAGCACATCCCAGATGCACATCATACAACACTTACACCACCGACATGGGAGAACACATCTACCACCATTCAGGGAAGGCTCCAGCCCTTACTTTTTCACCATGGGAAAACAAATCTACCACCATGTGAAAAATGGCTTCAGCCCTTACATATACACCATGGGAGAAAACATCTACCACCATGTGATGGGAGAAAACATCTACCACCATGTGAGAAGGGCTCTAGCCCTTACATCTACACCATGGGAGAACACATCTACCACCATGTGAGAAGGGCTCAACAATTCCATCACGACCATGGGAGAACACATCTACAACCATGTCGGAAAAGCTTGACAATTACATCACGACCATGGGAGAACACATCTACAACCATGTCGGAAAATCCCAGCAATTACATCACAACCATGGGAGAACACATCTACTAACATGTCGAAAAATCCCATGTGCATCTGCATCTTCCAGACTCATCACTTTTCCTTGGAAGGAACCTCGATCTAAAGTACACCAAGCTTCTCTCTGAAGTACTCAAACTTCACTATGTCTAGCAGCTTGGTCAATACATCAACTATCTACTCATCCATCGCAACATAATGGAGCTTCACTACTCCTCTCTTCACCATATCCCTGACATAGTGGAACTTGATCTCAATGTGCTTCGACTTGTCATGGAGCATTGGGTTCTCAAAGAACTTCACACAACTTTGGTTGTCGCAATATATATAAGCAGCATCCAACTGGAGATAAACAAATAAGACAGTAACTTCCTTATCCATACTGCCTCACAACTAGCTGAACAAGCTACGACATACTCTGCTTCGGTTGTACTCAGTTCCACACAGGACTGCTTCCTGCTAAACCAAGAGATCATACCTAATCGCATACTAAAGCAACACCCGAAAGTGCTCTTCCTATCAATGGATCTGCCTTCCCAATCTGAATCAACATAACCCTCTAGGTTAATCTTTTGATTCACATCATACTTGATCCCATAATCAACTGTACCCCTCAAGTACCTCAGAATATTCTTTGTAGCAATAAGGTGAACATGTCTTGGATCCGTTAGGAACTAGCTCAATGTGTTCACCGCAAAGCAAATATTTGGTCTCATATTCATCAGGCACATTAATGACCCAATAATCTGACGATACATCATGGCATCAACCGACTCTGATGAAGCATCACTCAATAGCTTCAGGTTCGATGCCATAGGTGTGTCCATGGCCTTGCAGTCCATCATCCCGAACCATTTTAGGATCTTTACTGCATACTTCCCTTGTCCAAGGAATATTCCATCTGCACTCTACCACACCTCCATGCCTAGAAAATAGTGCATCATACCCAAGTCCTTCATCTCAAACTCAGCAGCAAGCTTCCTCTTTGTATCAGCAATCAACCCATCCTCACCTATTACAAACAGGTCATCCACATACAGTAGGACTATCACTGGATTTCCTTCCTCAACCTTGTAGTAAAGGTTGGAATCCTCTTTACTCTTGGTAAAGCCAAACTAGTTAGGAAGCTATCAATCATGCTATACCATTTCCTGGGTGCTTATTTCAAACAGTACAAGGCTTTCTTCAGTTTGCACACATGAGTCTCCTTGTCATGTGTCTCAAACCCGAGTGGTTGTTCCACATATACTTCCTCTTCCACTACACCATTCAAGAATGTTTGTTGATGTATACGTAACTTTGGAATGTATTTCACATATATGTATATTGTATTCCTATAGAGATGTTATTATTCCTCTATACGGAAGTGTCGTCATTTATATTGTAAGTGTCTTAACTTATACTTGACGGGTTATTAGATCACCTTGTTGGGGTCGGCCCTATATAAGTCATCTGGGTCAAAGGGTTATTAGACCACCCTATTGGGGGTCAGCCATGTGGGTTAAAGGGTTATTAGACCACCCTAGTGGGGGTCAGCCCAATCAGCATTATGTTAAGTGGTTAAGTTGAGGCCGACCTAGTTGAGTAAAGGTCAAGTCAAGTTAGTGTATAAATAGAGAGTGTGTCTCTCTCATTTTACACATTCTATTTCTCTCACTCACACTTGGGAGAGTGGCACACTTGTGGAGGAGGAGGCTCTGATGCTAGGATAAGACTATCTCTTGTATTCTGGTTGTATCATTGCTCTATCTATCTCTGAGGAAGTTATTGGGGTTTTTTACCTTTATGGTTTTCCCCAAGTAAACTCTGTGTCTCTTGTGTGCTTGCATTATTGTGTCCATGATTGATATGCTGCAGATTTGTTGTATATGTTGTTCTCTCAGTTAAGATCCTAGATCACATTGAAGTAAATTCTGAAAATTTAACATGGTATCAGAGCTATCCTGAAAGAAGGCATGATATGGCATGTATGACACTTGTTGCACTTACGATACTAGGGCTTGATATAGCAAAAACCAGTCATCGTAGCACTTTTGCTATAAATTCGTTTTGGCGAAGTTTTCAGATCCAAAACTTTTACAGGTCAAAGCTCAGATCCCCATGTACCTTGTGTCCAAAGGAAAACCTCTAATTCGTTGTACTTTGTGATTTATGATTTGTACAATATAGGGTTTCTGCCTCTTCCAGATCTGAGTCAAAATCAGGTGACCTTGGGAAAAAGGTCATAACGTGGGATAGGAAGCTCCAAATGAAATTTCGTAAAAAGGGACAGGTAGTACACAAACTGTACTATCTCAGGAAAACGTTTCACAGGCCGAAGTTGAACCAATGACACATGGCATGCCGTACAAGTTTGCTCTCCTGTATTATCCCATAAACAGGTCATGTTGCGACACTTGGAATAACTCTCTCTCAGAGAATCCAATTGAGGTCAAACCTATCTAGATGGAAAGATTACAGGTCAGGATATCTCAGGAAAAAATTTCAGAGGCCGAAGTTGAAACAGTGACACGTGGCACTCCGTATAAGTTCTCTCTCCTGTATTATCCCATAAACAGGTCACATTGCGACACTTGGCATAACTCTCTCTCAGAGAATCCAATTGATGTCAAACCTATCGGGATGGAAAGATAACAGGTCGGGTTATCTCAAAAAAAAATTTTAGACCCTGTGGATCAAAAAGTTCAGGGTTACACCAGAAACAATCAGGTACATATTTCTATCAAAACAGAATTAGTTTTGAGTACCTTCATTCATGGCTTCCAGAATTTAGGGCTTTGAAGAAAGTTGGAATTTTTGTAATCAAAGACCACGGATGGATGCTACTCATCAAAATAAAAATTTAGAGACCAAGATTAGATTTTTTGGTTGGGAAGAAGGCCGGTCTTGATCAAACCCCAGTTTGGCACTTTGATCGGAAAGATGGAAAATTAGGGCTTCTGCAAAAATTGGAATTTTGGAAATCTGTGACCACGGCTGGAAGCTCCTCAGAAAAATCGAAGCTTAGAGTTTTGAATCAAATCTTTTGGTTGGGTGAAGCTCTGGGAAACTCAAACCCTAATTTAGGGTCCTCCCTAGTGAATCCATAAATCTAAAAGGCAATTTTGAGGGGTGAAACTTTGCAGTTTTCAAATTCTGAATATACCAAATTGATCAGCTCATCAAGGCGCATATTTCTATCCTTTCGGAAGTTTGAAATTCAAAGTTTGAATTTTTGGGGTTTCTTTGACAAACCCTAATCTAGCTCCAGGTTCAGTTCTTGCAAATCAAGTGGATTGGGTTGATATTAGAAGAAGATGGATTGGTCACCTGCATAAGTGAAGAAGTTCCTATCTCAGAGGGAGATGAGGCTAAGGCCTTCCATAAGAAGATTACAAGCAATCTTGACAGGTATGGCTTACAGGTATGTTTCATGGTTAATTTTATCATATGTTTGTCTTCATATCATTATAGTACAATCTTGATTAATTACTGGACTTGTCGTATCACCTTAATAGAATATATTCATTGATTAAGGTTTTGACACTTATGATTGTACTAATGCATTGTGATGTTGTATGAGGTTTATGTTGTTTGCTAACACAAAAGGTACACCAAGAAAGTCAAATCATGTTCTACTTCAAGAACATATGCTCATGGTTACATGAAGACAAAGATTCATCCATTTTCATGGATAACATAGAAGATCTACTTTCGAGGTATGTATAACTTGGTTCTACAATGGTTAACTTATGAGACATGCAGGTTACTAGCACAAGTCACTGAAGAGAACCAGAAGACATTATGCGGGTATGTTAGAAATAACTAGCTAGCATGCTAATCTAGGTATGTTTTTCCTATATCAAGCTAGAATCCTACCTTTTGTTAGGATCTTATACTATTGTGTTGTTGATAATGATTATTCATGAAGTCATAGGTTTGAATAATCATGGTTGTATGCATATTATGTTTCTTACCATAATTGATGATATGACTAACCAGAAGAATCATGAAGGTATAGGTTTGAATAGTCATGGGTTTTATGCATATTATATCTCTTATCTTGATTGATGATTCAACTAACCAGAAGAGTCCTATGATCAAATAAGAATATGTATGAGTAAAAGAAGACTTCCCTGAAACCTTGAATACTAATGTTTATTATCTGTGAATGATCATGAAAATACATGTTTAATATTATTGTGTTTTGATAGTATTAAGATTATACTAATAAATGTATGATTATGTATGAGACCTCAAGGATAACACAATGATGATACTAATAAGCATGCATAGTGATTAAGGATGGATGTAAGTTCAAGGACAAGTAATCCAGGAAGCAAAGATCAAGAGGGAGCACACTCTAGTTGTTCTTGCAAGAAAGCAAAGGAGCACACTTCAGTAGTTTCTGCAAGGATGCCGATATTCAGAGGGAGTTGACCACTTCTCACAATCCACATTAGAATGGAGTTGCAGAAAAAAAGCAAAGACTGAGAGGGAGTCAACCCAACAAACACACAAGGATAAGTATTTGAATTGTCATTACTTGCATATTTTATTGTTTAAATAATACTGTTCAATAATGTATATACTGATGTTCCTAGAATTAGGTTGTGTATTATGCATATTAGAATAGTTGCATTGATGAACAGTATACTACTAATATGCATGGGTAAGGGGCCTATGGCACTGTACAACATTCCATTGCTACTTATCTAGAATGAAACCTCTTTGTTGCATGTTGGGAGTTGTTCACACTCTTAACAATGTTCTGGTAGAGATTGTGAAGGCATCTAGAAAGTTACGGGATATGGATAAATGTTGTATTGAAGCATTGGCTAAGATAATTGCATGTCTATATGACATATTTCTTTATGTGTAAGAATTTGTTCTGAAAACTATGAGATGTTTTCTAATCATGCAATTTAACTTGTTGTGTAGGAAAGATCGTATGCCATCACCTACAAAAGAAGAACTACAACATTTGTTCATCAACAAAATTATCTATTGAAGATATTGAAGTTCCCAGGATATGGGAAGAATGCCATGATCCGTCGATCATGAAGAATGATGTTTGGGATGTAGTCCCAAGATCTGAAGGGAAGTTTGTTATGACTTCCAAATGGATCTATCAAGATCAAGCATGCTGCAGATGGTAGCATAGAGAAATATAAAAGTGATGAAATAGAAGATACACCAGATGGATTTGAAGACAGCTTTCTTGAATGGTGTAGTTGAAGAAGAAGTGTATGTGGAGCAGCCACTTGGTTCTGAGACACATGACAGGGAGTCATATATGTGCAAAACTTGGGTATGATGCACCATTTTCTAGGTATGGAGGTGTGGCAGAGTGCAGATGGAATCTTCCTTGGACAAGGGAAGTATGCAGTAGAGATCCTGAAGAGGTTCGGGATGATGGATTACGAGGCTATGGCATCGAACCTGAAGCTTCTATGTGATGCTTCATCTGAACCAGTTGATGTCACTATGTATCGTCGGATGATTGGGTCCTTCATGTACCTGACAAACATGAGACCAAATATTTGCTTTGCGGTGAACACATTGAGCCAGTTCCTGACAGATCTGAGGAGTGTTCACCTGGTTGCTGTAAAGCATATTCTGAGGTACCTCAAAGGTACAGTGGATTATGGGCTCAAGCATGAAGTGAATCAAAAGTTTAACCTGCAGGGTTATGTTGATTCAGATTGGGTAGGCAGTGCTGCAGATAGAAAGAGCACATCTGGGTGCTGCTTTAGTATGGGATCAGGTGTGATCTCTTGGTTCAGCAGGAAGCAGTCCTGTGTAGCACTAAGCATAGTTGAGGCAGAGTATGTTGCAGCTTGTTCAGCTAGTTGTGAGGCAGTATGTCTATGGAAGCTATTGTCTGATTTATTTGATCTCCCGTTGGATGATACTGGTATCTTTTGTGATAGCCAGAGTTGTGTGAAGCTGTCCGAGAACCCAGTGTTTCATGACAGGTCGAAACACATAGAGATCAAATATCACTATATTAGGGATATGGTGCAGAGAGGAGCTGTGAAGCTCCTGTACATTGCGACAGACAAGCAGATTACAGATGTGCTGATGAAACCACTAGCCAGAGTGAAGTTCGAGTACTTCAGAGAGAGGCTTGGTGTTCTTCGGATTGATGACACTTCGAGGAAGAAGTTATGGACACATTTGCAGAGGCCATTCCAAGCATGTTGGAAGGAGGATCCTTCACAATGATGTGGATGTAAGTGCTGGATGATGAGCATCAGGACGATGCTCCAGTTACTACTCTGTATATGCATAAGGATGATGCTGGATATGATCAGTTGGATCATTTATATGTATATGTATGTATGCATCATGTTGGATGCTGGATATGATTAGTTGGATCATTTATGTATGTACGCATCATGTTGGATGCTGGATATGATCTGTTGGATCATTTGTATGTATTTTGTATATGCATCATGTTGGATGCTTGGACCATGTATTTGTATAAGTATCAGGTGGATACATTGTATGATCAGGTAGATCATGTATGTTGATATGTATCATGTATGATCAGGTGGATCATGTATCTGTATATGTATCAGGTGGATGCATTGTATGATCAGGTAGATCATGTATGTTGATATGTATCATGTATGATCAGGTGGATCATGTATTTGTATTTGTATCAGGTGGATACATTGTATGCTCAGGTGGATCATGTATGATGATATGTATCAGGTAGATACTTGGTATGCATCAGGTAGATGCATGATATGATCAGGATGATCGTGGATGACAAGCTTTAGGATGTTGCTCCAGATGACTTGCAGTAGGATGTTGCAGTGATTATGACCAAGATGATCATGTATACATCAGGATGATGTATGGTGAGTATCAAGTTTATACTCTATGGCCGTGGATCAGGTTGTGCAAATGAGCATATAATTTGGCCCTGGGAGATTTGCAGATACTCTTTCGAGGTTTTTCCTATGGCATATAATTTGGCCCTGGGATATCTGGCAAATGCTCTTTTGAGGTTTTGCTCTGGGAGGACATATAATTTGGCCCTGGGAGATCTACAGATAGTCTTTCGAGGTTTTGCCTATGGCATATAATCTGGCCCTAGGATATCTGGCAGATGCTCTTTCGAGGTTTTGTCCTATGGCATATAATCTATCCCTGGGATATCCGATAGGTTGAGCTGTGTGCTCGTAATAAGTCCTGGGATGCTCTTGCGAGGTTTTGCCATGACCACATATAATCTGTCTCTGGGAGATCCTATAGGTAGAGCTGTGTGCTCGTAATAGCCTGGGATGCTCTTGCGAGGTTTTGTGGTGACCACATATAATCTGTCCCTGGGAGATCCTATAGGAGTTGTGTGCTTGTAATAGCCTGGGATGCTCTTGTGAGGTTTTGTGGTGAGGTCACATATAATATGGCCCTGGGAGATCCTATAGGTAGAGTTGTGTGCTCGTAACAGCCTGGGATGCTCTTTCGAGGTTTTGTGATGCACGCAATAAGTCCTGAGGATTCCACAGTATGGCCAATGATGACGAAGACCTGTAAGTGGTGGACCGACATCCGGTATGAAAAAGGACTGGCTCTGTACAACTTCCTATGACAAGTAGATTCAGAGATTGATTGAGATAGTAGCAGCAGTGACGATGATGATGACTCGATGACGATTATTCAATGACGATGATCCAGAGAAGAAGACTTGTGCTAGAAGACCTGTGTCAAGAAATACCTTCCTAGTTAAGAGGGAGTGTTGATGTATATGTAACTTCGGAATGTATTTCACATATATGTATATTGTATTCCTATAGAGATGTTATTATTCCTCTATACGGAAGTGTTGTCATTTATATTGTAAGTGTTGTAACTTATACTTGATGGGTTATTAGACCACCTTGTTGGGGTCGGCCCTGTATAAGTCATGTGGGTCAAAGGATTATTAGACCACCCTATTGGGGGTCGGCCATGTGGGTTAAAGGGTTATTAGACCACCCTAATGGGGATCGGCACAATCAGCATTATGTTAAGTGGTTAAGTCGAGGCCGACCTAGTTGAATAAAGGTCAAGTCAAGTTAGTGTATAAATAGAGAGTGTTTCTCTCTCATTTTACACATTCTATTTCTCTCACTCACACTTGGGAGAGTGTCACACTTGTGGAGGAGGAGGCTCTGCTGCTAGGAGAAGACTATCTCTTGTATTCTGGTTGTATCATTGCTCTATCTATCTCTGAGGAAGTTATTGGGGTTTTTCACCTTTATGGTTTTCCCCAAGTAAACTCTGTGTCTCTTGTGTCCTTGCATTATTGTGTCCATGGTTGATATGCTGTAGATTTGCTGTACATGTTGTTCTCTCAGTTAAGATCCTAGATCAGATTGAAGTAAATTCTGAAAATTTAACAATGTTGTCTTGAAATCCATATGGTTTATCTTCCACTTCATTATTGTAGCCAGATGAAGTACCTCATAGTCTATTCCTTCTTTCTGGGAGAAGCCATGAGCCACAAATCTTTCCTTGTATTTCTCTATGCTGCCATTTGCAGCATGCTTGATCTTGTAGATCCACTTGGAAGTCACCACAGAATTCCCTCCTGGTATCGGGACCACATTCTAGACATCATTCTTCATGATCGACTGGTACTCCTCGATCATGGCATCCTTTCAATACTGCATCCCTGATCCTGGGAACTTCAGATTCTTCAATATCTTCAATAGGTAGTTTTCTTGAATTTCATTGCTGGAACAAATGTCATTGTCCTTCTTTTTTAGGTGATTGTACACGATATTTCCTACAAGTCAAATTCAATTGCATGATTAGAAACATCTCATAGTTTCTAGAACAAATTCTTACGCATAAAGACATAGGTCATACAGTCATGCAATTATCTTACCCAATGCTTCAATACAACATTTATCCATATCCTGTAACTTTCTAGATGCCTTCCATCTCTACCAAAACATTGTTAAGAGTGTGCACTACTCCCAACATGTCATCAAAGAGGTTTCAATCTAGATAATTAGTAATGGAGTGTTGTACAGTACCATAGGCCACTTACCCATTACTTGCATATTTGTAGTATCTTGATCATTAATGAAAATTATCTAACATGCATAATATACATCCTAAATATAGGAACATAAGTATGTATATGACTGAACAACATCATTTAAGTAATCAAAATGATAATTCAAATACTTATCTTTGTTTAGTTGTTGGGTGGACTCCCTCTTGATCTTTGCTTCCTTGCAGGAGATACTAGAGTGTGCTCCCTCTTGATCTTTGCTTCCTTGTAGAAACTACTAGAGTCTCTGATAGTGTGCACCTTAACCAATGCTGAAAATGGATGAGAGGTTCTTTCATAGATTATTTGTTTTCCAGAGTCCAACTCTGCAGTAGCTTCTTTTACTCCTTTCATGTAAAACTGAAAGTCATCTTTAGCTTCACCTTATGAGGCTGGTTATCTTCATTACAATAAATATTCTTCATCACTTGAAGAATATTCCCTAGTTCTCTTCCTTGAAGGTTCATAATCCTCTGCGGTGTGAGCATGATGTCTTCTCTTGTTGTTCTTCTTCTTGTGGGGGTTGCTTTTGTTCCTAGGATAATCTCTAGAATAGTGTCCCTTCTCATCACAAGTATAACATCGAATGTGAGAAAGATCTCTCATGGATCCTCCAAAGTTCTCCCTTCGATTCTGGTGGTGGTGTTTACCCTTCTTGTGATGAAGATGCTCCCTCTTGATGTTATTCTTCCTGGTGTGTGATGTGAGAGCCTAGTCTTCATTATCAATCTTTTCTTCTCGAACTACAATTCGAGCTTCTTCCTGTGAGCATTCCTCCCACAGCTTAATGAATGTGATGAGCTTCTTCCTAGCACAAATTCCTTGAATGAAGGAATCCGATGACCTAGGAAGACCATTCAAGGTGGTTATCACAATTTCACCATTCTCTATATCTTCTCCCACAGCTTCAAGTTGTTCTTTTATTTGAGAGACCCTTTTGAAGTAGGATTGCATGGTCTCTGCATTTTGTATCTTCACATTCTTCAATTGGTTCCGCAAAGTCATCTTCCGATTTATGTTATTTCCTTCAAATAGATTGGTCAAGGAAGAAAACATTTTCTTGGGTGTCTTTAGAGAAGACACATGAGGTATGAGATGGTATTTGATAGAATCTGCAATGATCCTCTTGGCCTTGACCAAGTTCTTCTTATGTAAGGCCTTAGCCTCATCTCCCTCTGGAACAGGAACCTCTTCATTTATGTAGGTGTCCAATTCATTCTCTTCTAGGAATAACCCAATCCTATACTTCCATGCTCAGAATTTATCAGTTGGTTCAAGCTTATCCTCAAGCTTGGTGTGGTGAGACATCTTAATGAGAAACTCAAATGGAAATAAAATATTTAGATCTTACCAATTGATTTGTTGAATTTGGATCTAGAACTGGCCAGGGAATTTCAAACTTCTGTCTAGAGAGGGAGATGCAATTGACTGAGGTGAGAAAGTTGGTGTGCTCAGATTTTGAAAACTCCAAAAAACTGACCCTCCAAAAATGACCTACGAATTTCGGATCTGCAACTTCTGTGAAAATCTGGTTTTTTTGGTTTTTCCAGTCCAAAAGTCAAATTAGGGTTTGAATTTCCCAGAGATTTACCCAACCAAAATGTTCAATCTTGGTCTCTAAATTTTGATTTTGCTAAGGAGAGCAATTCTGTGCTGATAGCACTCCAAAATTCCACTTCTGTCAAAAGCCCTAATTTCTCACAGCATTGACAAGCCAAAAAAGAAAATGCTCAGAATCCAATTCTGTTTTGACAGAAAGATATGCCATATTGTTTCTCGTGTATCTCTAAAATTTTGGATCCTCGGGGTCTGAAACTTCAGCCTGTGGTAGAATGAACTGTCATCTTTCCAACCCCATAGATTTGAGCTTCAGTGGATTCTCCATGAGAGAGATATGCTAAGTGTCACAACATGACATGTTTATGGGATGAAACAGCATAGTGAACTTGTACGGATTTCCACGTGTCACTGTTTCAACTCCGGCCTCTGAAACTCGGACCTATGAAACTAGAGTCCGTGCCCTAACTGTCACTTATTACAAAATTCCATTTGGAGCTTCCTAGCCCGAGATATGACCTTTGTTCCTAGGTCACTTGTTTAGGGCAGTATCCTGAGGCTGAAATTTTTACATAGGGTACATCTGTGTCTGATATTTGGCCTATAAAAATTTAAGATCCTGAACCTTTGCCAAAATAGATTTATAGCAAAAGTGCCACGGTGACTAGTTTTTACTATACCAAGCCCTAGCTTCCAATTTTTTGCAAGTGCAACAAGTTTCATAAATGCCATACAATTCCTTCCTTCATGCTAGCTCTGATACCATGTTAGTTTTTCAACATTTAATTCAATATGATCTAGGATCTTATCTGAGAGAATAACAAGCACAACATAATCATTCACAAGAGACAATAGACACAAAGCATTTCACCGGGGAAACCATAAAGGAGAAAACCCCACCACTTCCTCAGAGATAGAATGAGCAATAGTACAAAACCCCAAAACAAAGAGATAGTCCTCTGCAATTCCTCCTCTTCCACTTGTGCACACTACTCACTTGTATGAATGAGTGAGTGAGTGATTGAATTGAATGAGAGAGTCACACTCTCTATTTATACTTGAACTCACTTTCCTTTTAACCTAACTAGGTCTACCTCTCCTAGGAGGGTCTAATAACCCATCACAACATGACTTAAGGCCGATCCCACTAGGGGAGTCTAATAACCCTATCAAATACAATGATGACCTTCTCAATCAGAGGAATGAAACCTCTTTGTCGGAAGTACAATGTCATATGAATACAATATAAAATTTACAAGTGAATACATTCCAAAGTTACATATGCATCAAAAATATTGGCATCCAAAAATATAAGAGCTTGGGAAGGCATGACTCCCCCTGAGAAAATAATTTCTCCCATAGGAAGGATTTCCCCTAGGGTGCTCGCACGAATATCATACCCAAGTCCATTGTAATAGGAGCTCAAAAGCACTTAAAAAATATAGCGTGTGCGCTCCCTTAAGACTATGTGCATGCCATGGTTGATTAAAATCATGAATCGCCAGTTTGGAATCCATGTAGGTCTTAAAAGCACACATTCATTAGAAACGCACACATTCTTGTAACCTGCATGCACTTTTAGTGCATGCGCCTTAAGAGCGCACGCGCTGCTCTGTATATTAAAGTTGGGCCAAGGCCCATTTCTAACCCATCTTACCTGATTTTGCTAGTGCCTGACTAAGAAAAAATGATCCACGACCACCCGCACGCAGCAAATCCACCACCAACACCTCCAAATCATCATCCAGATAGGATTTTGATCCATAATTTACAATTTTTGTTTGTTTTTTCAATGATTTTAAAAATATCTACATTAAAAAATTCCAAAAAATTCAACTAATATTGAAACAAATTCATTCTTTTTAATTGAAGTTCATCTCTTGTCCATCACAATGGTAGAAAACCAAGAGCCAACTGCCAAACAAACAACCTAGAGGATAACCCATCCACTCAAAACCCCGATGTAAACATTCACCCTAAGGAAAACTCAACCACAAAAGCCCAAATAAACCAACATTTACACCAGTTAAGAACCTTGGTTCAAGAGCTTAGAACCACTAGGGAACCATCTAGACTCTCCTTAGCCACATCCCTAGACAACATCATTGCCTCAGTTGATAATGCTCGCAGTCAATTAGTGATCATAACCAAGTATATGGATAGGATGAGAGCATATTATTCCTCTGGTCTCAGTAGAGACCAAATCAATGACTTTAATATCTCAAAACAAACTCTAGTTAGTTATTTCATTGACCCCAGGACCAAACTACCCCCTGATCCACACAAAAGGTGCATTTGCATGGATTGGTGCACATATGGTTTTTGAAAAACCTCCTTGCAATAATAGGGAGGCTCCACTTTATTTTATTTGGAAATTATATGCGGATTTTGTGTTGGGTGTACATGTCAACTACTTTGACATTAGTGAGTTTCAGTAGGTTGGTCTTAGATCTACCTAGGATTGAACCATTGCCAAGCATAACACAAGGAGAAATCCACCTGCACCTAGGCGTACAACTAACCCCCCTCCACAGAAACCTCATTTACTGGATCGCCTAGCCAATACTGTCACTGCCATATTACAGCTTACTCATATTGTATTACAGCACAATACATTCGTGGCATCATCTAGGAATGATACATCAGAGCAGCATGGAGAACCATCAGGTGTAGGTCCTTCAGTCCCCATTCATCATGGACTATTTATGACAGCTAGTGGGCCAAAGGATCCTTTTGACACCCGATGATTACCCCATCGTTGAACTCGATGTGGCCATACTTTCCATGGCCCTACTTAAGATCCTGCACGAGATACCTTTATGTCTAAGGTTAGTACATGATTTGTAAATGGTTTAAAATGGTTGATTACATTTTTTAATGTACATTTTACAATCGTTAGATGAACATTGATTAGTGTATTTAATGTTTAATTGATGTTTTTGGCATGTGCTATTGTTTCGAGATGAAACAACAAAACCAAGGTGGGAGGACATTACTGCTCACAACCTTGATTTCACCATGGCAATAGTAGAAAGTATTGCATCACCTCACATATAGGTATCTAAAAGAGTTTATGGTTGTAGGATTTAAAAATTGAGTTAGTTGCAATTGACATATTTTATATGAGAAATTTATATTAATGTTTTTGTGTTTCCACAGGTGCATGTCGAGGAGATTGAGCACAGGTCTCCTGCTGAGAAGATCACATGTCATGCAAGTAACTTGTGTGAAATTAATTATATATTTGATGTGAAATTCATTTTGTTTGTATGGTTAATTTACATTTTTTTTCTTCTAATGAAATGTATTTCATATGTTTTTGTAGGTTCCATCTCCCACCATATGATAACCATATGTACACATTCTTGCATATATTCCAAATAGTTTTGTTTTCCACATTTCATGTCGAGTCAGGTGACTGAGCACTCTACCCCTATGATTGGCATTCTCGTATCCCCCCATAGGCCACTCCCACCCATTGGACAACCACTACGGATATATCACCGTACAAACCCATCCACTCATGTGTTTCCCCCAGCTATCCATCATTTGGCTCCATCTGTTCCATCCATGTTAACTTTCAAATTAACACCCTTAACTAAGTGAGAATAAGAAGCATATTTTACTATGTGCCCGCAACATGAAGACAAAGACAAGTACACAAGAGAACAAGTCCTCTCTTGTCTAATCACTACATCCACAATCATAAATATTGAGTGAAGAAAGAAGTAACTTATGAAGACAAAGTTCAGTGATTGAACTACTCATTAAAGGCTCAAACCTAAGCTCCACTAGTCAAATAGTGAGAAGAAATGCACAAAAGTGCATTAATTGTACTTGAATATGTTAAAGTTGTGACAAAATCCTAAAAATACTATAGAAAGTGGGTTTTTGAGAGAAAATAATCAAAAATCATGAAAATGGATTATCCCACACTCAAAAGAGAAACTTGAGGGCCCATTTCCCAATGCTATAAAACAAAGGCATTTGGGGCATAGTGAGGGGGACAAAGGAAGAGCAAAGGCATGCTGGAGAGATTCTGAAGATTGGAAAGCTCAACTTCATCAAAAGCAAGGGTGGAGAAAGGATATCTCATGGCAAAGGAAGAAGGATGCACATCAAGCTCCATGGTAGATATGTACTTTCTTCTCTAGGTTAACATGAAATTATTCAAGTTTCCTTCCATATGAGATGTGTCTATGATGGTTTTAAATCTTGAGAAATGTTTGATAATTGATTAACTATCTTAGGAAATTTGTGTTTATTGTTTCATATATGACATTGGAAATCACCATTTCATAGTAAGATAGCTTGTTTAATGTAGATCTAACCCTACCTTTAAAGCTATTATCAGATTGGCAACCATACTAGTTGAAATTTCTTGAAATTTTCTTCATATTTTGGTGTTCTAATCCTTTCATATCTACTCCAAAGGATCCTTAAGATCCATTCAAGAACTTATGTTTCAGCTCTAGAAGCCCCAAATCGGCCTAAATCCGCCTTCCAACTCAGAAAATCCTTCAAAATTGAGCTCGGATCACAAATTTTCTTGCTTTAGAAGGTTGGCGCACTCTACCTGTGTCCATAGAGTGACGCCTCACCCTGTACGCTACTAAATTGTGCCACTGTCTCACTTTGCTAGTGTAGAACCTGTGACGGACCCCTCTTGGCGCTCTACTCTGCTCTGGACTTTATGATGGCCAAGTTTTTGAGTTTTTGGATGCTTCTTCTTCATTCTTGTCTTGAATTTTGTGATTTTTTATTTATGGATGGGCTTAGGAACCTCTTATATTAGATTTTAAACCTCATTTATATCCTCCTTTGCTCAAGGTTTGGAAGATTTTTAAAGCTTTCTTGTTTCAAATTTGCAAAAATTGCTAGAACTAGTTTTGAGATTTTACTATTTTAGGGCCACCTTTAGGCTTCATTTTTGTACTTGCAGACTTGAACATTGATTTAATACATGTCAAGATCAGTTTACCACTAAGTTTTGAGAAATTTGGCAGGGTTTGGGTTGATATTTTCAGATTTGGGATTTCTATCCAAAAACCTTTAAAAATGGCTTAAATTGACATTTCTTTCAAGTTTTTCTTACATATTGTGGTAGATCCATTTTCTCAAGGCCATCTTTTGCTTTTAGATCCTTGATTTGATAACATTAGAACTGATCTTTAGACAATTTTGATTAATTTCACAGTTTGAAAATAGTGAAATTTGAAAAAACATAAAAATTTGTGTAAAGAACCTTAAGGCCTTTTAATTTCTGAATCTCATAAACTTGCATAGCTGAAACATGGAACCAAATCTCAGTTCTAACATTTGAAAAGATCATTTGAACACATTTTGCATTTAAAAAACAAAAAAAAAAAAACATCACACTTTGAGTTATTTTGAAAACAATCTTCTTCCAACAACAAAAACAAGCTTTAACTAGTCAAATTTTGTTTTGGATTTAGAAGTAGTTTCATTATACTCTTGCACCATTAGAGGAAATTGTAGCTTTAGATCTCAATTTTCTTATGATAAGTTGTGTCCGAGCCACCGTATCCTCTTCACTTGGGCCTTGTGCGATCTTGTGAATGAGAAAGTGGATCTCAAGTGTAACAATTTAGGATTTGATTTCTCAAGCATCTTATTTTTGAGCCACTGTATCCTCTTCACTTGGGCCTTTGTGATATCTTGTGAATGAGAAAGTGGATCTCACATGTAACATAGTAGATTTCATTTTTGTATACATTTTTTTGAGCCACCGTATCCTCTTCACTTGGGCCTTTGTGTGATCTTGTGAATGAGAAAGTGGATCTCAAGTGTAACAGTCTAGAATTTAATTCATAAGCATTCTAAAGGGCTCTGCATATCCTCTTCACTTGGGCCTTCATGTGATCTTGTGAATGAGAAACAGATATCCCCCGTGTAATAGGATTAGATTCATTTTCATTTGAGATATTTGTTTGGCTTAAATTGATCTTTGAAATCAATTATTATCCATATTTCAAAAAAACTGTGCATGAAAATACAAAATCCACCACACCATTTTGCATGATTGAAAGACACGCATGAACCTCTAACCTTTCATTAGTTTAGAACATTCATCGAATTCAAAGGTAGTATAGTGAGCATATTGCATTGTGTGGTTCATATTTTTCAAGTCAAAACACCACCATTTTCACTTCCACTCCTGAAACTAAGCAAACTACTCTTAAAATTGGCGCTTAATCTAAAATTGACCAACTTTTGATTTTCATATCACCAACAAGATTAGGTTAGTGCCTTGGATTAGGTTTGGAGAGTTAACAGTCCTGGGCTGCAAAACTTTTGAAACTAGCATTGATTACTGAGAGTTTAAATCCATTAGTAGAAAAAACACTTGTTAGGAAAGCGCCTCTAAAACATGTGTTAAGCACGAGGTCAATCTGGATAAGTAAAGAGTGGTTCCCCCCTCTTGCTTGTTTAGTGGGACATGAGCTCATCAAGGAATTCTATGTGAAGTGACAAGTCCTTGGGGTGACATCACTTTTCTAGAGTGCCTGGTTATGAGAGCTGTCCCTGACTTACAACTGTTCCACCCGACCGTTGATTGTGAAATGGTTACTTTAGTGGCTCTTCCTAGGATATCACATAGGCTATTGTAAGTGGGGAAATCTTGCAATACCTGAGATAGAATTTGGAGCTTTTACTCCTTGGGAGGGTGATGGTCAAGAACAAACACTTGCATCCTTGGCGATTAAATTTTATTGTAATTGTTTCTCATACCTTCGCTGCTAGAAATTGTTTGAGGCTTGAGATCCCTTGGAAGCTACTAGTTTCGGAAGGCCCTCTAATCCAGATTTTCACTGAACTTCAGTTCTTTGGAAAAGTAGTTTGCTTTCTTGGATCTATCGAACTTTTTACTGTGTGGACACTTTTTATTTTTGTTCAGTCTAGGTTGCCTTAGGATTGTATGATTTTTTTTCTCAAATCAAAAGCATTTTTGAAAGAAACACATCTTTTTATCAAATTCTTCAAAGTGGCTACTCTCCCGATCCGCCAATCACAATAGCAGCGAGGTGAGTCACCAGAATGTGAAGGCCCTGCTCCATTGTGGAGACAAATACAAAACACCCAACCTTGTGACTTGTACACTGAACAACTTCTAGATTCAATTAACAACAGTAGAGAAGAACAACATCAAACAAATACTGAAACATTACCTACCAAGGAAAACACATAAAATGTTGATCATCTTGCTCCATTTGAAATTGAAACACTAGAAGACAACACAGCTAATCGCATAAACCCACCTTTGACAAACCTTTCCAGCCCAGTGGTACTTCATATTAGTGAACCACTAGATTACATCAATCCTCTTTTTGGATATCGGGTTATGATGCAAAATCACACAAGTAACCCCATGGCTTCATCAGTAGCACAAGGGACTACTTCAACACAACCCCTCATAGTTATTGGGAGTAGTAATACTTCCAATTTGGCCTCTACATCAATCCCAACAGTTAGTATGCTTGCCATTAGCACAAGTTAAACCAGCACTTTAGTGCCAGTTGGTACAATTTCGGGTTCTAATCCCGGAAGTACATCCACTTCGTCCGCAGGAATCCCTATTGGAGAGTGTGCCTTACAAAACATGGATTTTCCATATGGTTTGGATACTCAAGGTCAAAATATTCAAGGAGTAAACCAAAATCCTCTTGGTATACCTAACATTTTTCCAAGTTCTACTTCTAGGGGAAACCCTTTACCATGGAATCTCAATATTCTTGGTGGACCCAATGGACTATGGAACATTAATGCCAATTGGTGTTATGCTCCACCGATGAGTGGAAATGCCTCGGGAGGTCATCAACCAACTATTCCTAGTGTACATACTGGGGGCACTCCCATACCCCCAATTGTTAGCACACCAGGAGGCAATCCACCTATCAACCCCATTCCACCATGGAGTGGACAAGTTCCAGGAAGTAACCAATATTCTTGGGCACGACCCTCGCAAGGGGGAAATCCACCTTGGAACGCTTATCAAAACCAAGGAAACAATCAATGGAGTGGTCAGATTCTGACAAGTAACAAATCTTATTGGGGCCCACCCCCGCAAGGGGGCAATCCACCCATTAATCCTATCCCACAATGGAGTGGTAATGTTCCAACAAGTAACCAACCTCATTGGAACATACCTTTGCAAGGGGGAAATCCATACATGCATCCTGTTCCACAATGGAATGGAAAACATTCAGAGAGTAACCCATCTTTTTGGATGCAATCTCCATAAGGAGGTAACCCTTCCTGGAATGCTTCCCAAGCCCAAGGAAACCAACATTGGAGCCATCAAGCTTCACCTGCATATCAAACGTTTGCTACGGCACCATCCAAGTCACCATTTCTAGCCACATTGAATCTACGAGATTTATCCCAGCTGACTAATGACCATGTTCTACATTTGAATGGGTGGCCAACCATACCAACTAAACTACCCTCAGGCATACCCAAGTTTGACGGAAAACCAGGGGAAGACCCATTAAATCATGTGATGACATTCCATTTGTGGTGTTCATCGAATTCCCTAGTTGATGATAGTGTTAGGTTAAGGTTGTTTTAGTGGACCCTAACGGGTCTGCTGTGAAATGGTACATTGAATTTCCACGCAATACTTTCACAAAATTTTGATCTTTATCCATGGTCTTTCTGACACATTTTCAATTACCTATCCGCTATGAGACAGGAACAAAACTTTTAACTTCACTTAGTCAATCCACCGCTACTCACATATCGGATCACATCCATGAGTGGAGGAGGCACCGAAGTCTTATAAAAGATGAAATACCTGATCAATTCTTATCAGATTGGTTCATAAAATCCCTATTACCTACTCTTGCCAAAGATGTATCCATGTCAGGAGCCATGACTGAAGAACAACTCATTCAGAGTGCTCACCAGATGGATTTGATATATTCCCAATCAAGCACACTTTATGATTTAATACCTCATGTTGTAAGACCTACATCTAATCCAGCTAGGCCGCCAAAAGGACCTCATACCAATGGTGTGATTGGATCCATAAACCAACTTGAACAAATTACCCAACAATTGGGACAAATGTCGGTTCAAAATCCACAACCCACAGCTGGCCAGGAAACATAGCAATCCGCAACTCCCACCCAAACTTCTGAAGTACTTAAGGTTCAAACTGCATACACCAAAGGGAAAAAGAAGAAATAGAAGAAGAATCCCAATGCTAATTCAGGGACAAGAGATGCACCTAAGGTGAATAATCCTAATGGAGGAAACCATGAAAACCGAAAAAACAAGTACCGTTGCAAAATTTTCCAAGGGGATCATCCTACTCATATTTGTCCTCATATGGATGATATTCATCTAATGTTGGAACAACGAGGAGGGAAACCACAACCTGCCATCCTAGCTCAACCTTTCCCCCAGCAACAACATATGGTTGTTGTGGCACCGATATCTCCACCAGGAGGAAACCAACCAAACCCCCCACAAGGGGGAAATCCACCCAATGCTAATATATTCACAATTGGTGAACATGAAATAAACATTCAAACAAGGGCTCATTCTTATGACATACCTTCAAAAGATGCTGAATAGTTGGCTCCCCACCTAGTAGTTCTATAACCATTAAGAAACCAACCATAGACATAGTACCTCGACCTCCAAAAGGGTTTTTCTGTAGAACAACACACAATCCTAATGCGCAAGCTATTCAAAACTACAATGTGGTTGAAGACTTAGCTCAAGCTCCTTGTGCAATGTCCACCTTGGAAGTATTGCAAAGTTTTCCTGCTCAAAGAAAGGCACTATTGTCTACTATTGGTGCTATCGATCCATCTAACAGTATTTTTATCACTTTTGACTTAGAATAGTCCACATGTAGGCTTCCCTCACAAATTGCATTTCAGATCAAAGTGAGTTCACATGGTAAGAACATTTTTCGAACCATTGTGGATGAAGGAGCCTCAACATGTGTCATGTCACTAACATGTTGGAAAGCTTTGGGATCACCCACCCTAGTACCATCCCATACAATACTCAAAGCATTTGATGGTCATTCATTCCCACCTCACGGAATTATCATGGCTTGCCCAGTTGAACTGGGAGGTAAAATAGTTCAAGTAGATGTTGAGGTTGTGGATGCACCCATATATTACAATTTTCTATTGGGACATAGTTGGATACATAAGATGACGTCTGTAGTGTCTTTAGTATTCTAAGTCACTTGGTTCCCACACCAAGGGAAGATTATCACGATCAATCAACTAGACTACTACACACCCGAAACTAGCCTCCACTCGAATGTACCTTTTGTAGGGGATTCAAAAATGGTGATTCATGATATTGGGGTAGGAATGTTCAAATATTCATCCCTCATGGGAACTTTCGCAATTCCACCACTGGTATCAACCCCTAACACTTCTCCCATTTTCACTATTACATCAGAAGTATACTTTCCATTAAAAGTTTTTTCTAACTCCATATCGGAATTTGGCTCCACCTCATCAGAGGGAGCCTCCCAAGAGAACATATTAGTTGAAAAGAGCGATGGAAATATACCCACTTCTATGCCACATAGTGAAACTAAGAGTAGTGTACCCCTTTCTGTCATAGAGCTTTCTTATCAAGCTATTCAAATGGCTTTGGAAGACTCGGCTCAAAATCCTTCCAAGATGGAGGAATATGATCCCTATACTTCACTCATATGGGCCATTAATACTCCCAATACCCATGACATCCTCGATCAAAAATTTTCATCGGATGAAGACATCCTTGAAGTCATGAATATCTCAGAATGACCATGGGAGGACATGCATCACAAATCATCATTTCTTCCAAAACTAGACTCATTAGAGGTCAAACCCAAATATATTTACCTCTATGATAAGATGGAAAATTACCAATGCCCCATCCAAACAGGCAATGTGAGTTCGGAAGGAAATTTGGCAAAGATTTCAAAAACTATCCCAATAGATATATCCATTAAACCTGGCATTGTTGAAGAAATCAATATAGGTGCATATTGTTCTCCAAAAGAGATCATACATTACACTACTCTATTCAAAGAGTTTCACAATGTGTTTGCTTGGTCGTATGAAGAAATGTCAGGTATCGATCCCATCATCGTTTGAACATGAGATAAAAACATACGATAATGTTAAACTTGTGTGATAGAAACTAAGACCGGTCAATCCTAAGAAATCAGCTACCATTAAAGCAGAGGTCGAAAATCTTTTGAAAGTTGGATTCATCTATCCTGTTCCTTAAACTAAATGGGTATCCAATCTTGTTCCTATTAACAAAAAACAAGGAACTATCCGGTTCTGTACTGACTTTTGGGATCTCAATTTGGTTTGTCCCAAAGACAATTATCCCACACTCTTTATCGATTACATTATAGATGAATGTGCTAGGAATGAAATATTTTCATTCATGGATGGATTCTCCTATTACAACCAAATCCAGATCAAAGAAGAGGACCAACATAAAACAACTTTCATATTCCCTTGGGGGACTTTTGCATATCCTAAAATGCCATTCGGCCTTAAAAACACCGGGGCTACTTTTCAAAGAGCCATGTCATATGCATTTCACGAGATTAAGAAAATCGTTGAGGTTTATCTTGATGATTTGGCAGCCAAATCTAAAAGGAGAGCTGAACATAGTGCACATTTACGAGCCATCTTTGTTCGATGTCGCAAGTATAACATTAGGTTAAACTCACATAAATGCATGTTTTGTGTGGACTCTGGGAGATTACTTGGGTTCATAGTTTCAAAAGGGATTATGGTGGATCCCATCAAGGTTGAGGCAATACTTCAGTTTCCTTCCCCAAAAACAATAACGCAACTTCAAATCCTTCAAGGGAAAGCTGATTACATGAGAAGATCTGTCGAGAATTTTGCTGAAAAAGCCAAAGGTTTCATGCATATCTTAAAACAAGATGCACTATTTATATGGGACGACCAAGATCAACGTTCATTTGATGAAATAAAGAGAGCTTTGGTGTCTACCCCGGTACTTAGTCCACCAAACTATAGTCGAGACTTTCTGCTATATTTGGCAGCATCTAGTTCCACCATAGGAATGGTATTGGCACAAGAAGATGAATCTTCACAAGAGCATGTTATTTACTATCTTAGTAAGGGCCTTGTTGGTCCCGAATTGAGATATTCTCAGGTTGAGAAGTTGGCCTTGGTAGCAGTTCATGCTATCCAACGACTTAGACATTACATACTTCCAAGAAAAACGACCATAGTGGCTAAAATGGACCCCATGAAGCACATTTTGTCCCGCCATATCATTGGTGGAAAATATTTGAAATGGATAGTAATTTTGCAAGAATTTGACCTTGAGTTCAAAAATGATAAAGCCAAGAAATCGTTGGCATTTGCTGAACTAATGTCTGAGTTACCCTCTGAGAAGGAGGATACTATATTTGTTGAAACTTGGGAAGATGAACATGTATTCCTCACTGCAACTTTAGATCCTTGCTATGGAACATTTATCACATATCTCCAAACCCAAAGGATTAATCCTCATTTTTCTAGCATTGAACGGTGTCACATTTGACACCAAGCACGAAGATACCTCATCATAGGGGATACTTTGTACCATCGAGGAGTAGACATGATCTCAAGACGTTGTTTAGTACACAAGGAAGCTGAACAAGTATTGAATGATTGCCATGCTGGGGCATGTGGTGGTCATCTTTTTGGGTTGGCAACTGCCCAGAAAATCTTACGTGCAGGATACTTTTGGCATACAATATTCAAAGATTGCATCAATGTGGTTAAAAATTGTCACCCTTGCCAAATCTACACAAGAAAAATGCGCACACATCCGGCTCCATTACACCCTGTAGTAACCGTGGGTCCATTTTCAAAATGGGCCATTGATTTCATGACAATCAACCCACCTTCAGTTGATGGCCACCACTACATCATCGTAGAAGTGGACTACTTCACCAAGTGGGTTGAGGCTATGCCTACATTCAATTGCATGGGTAAAACTGCAGCATATTTCCTATTCAATCATGTGATAGCAAGGTTTGGTGTGCCCAAAGAGATCACTACTGATAACGAAAGCCACTTTAGGAATTATTTTATGGATGAACCTACCAACCGGTTAGGATTGCGGCAGGAATTTTCCTCACCATATTATCCTCAAGCTAACAGACAAGTCAAAGCCATCAACAAGGTTTTGAAAACTATGTTACAGAGGATGATTGATAAAAACAAAACTAATTGGCACTTGACGTTGTTCACTGCTCTTTGGGATTACCGAACCACTGCTAAAACTGCAACTGGATTCACCCCTTTCCAATTGGTTTATGGAGAGGAAGCCGTGTTGCCTATTGAATGCGAAATCCCATAATTAAAAATAACAGTCGAAATCCTACCTAACACTTCTGTAGAAGAAGAAAGGTTTCTCCATCTTCATTCTTTGGATGAAACTAGAAGGGAAGCTTCTCTAAATGTAGAAGCACACAAGTAAAGGGTCAAAACATAGTATGACAAATCAGCTCGCCCACGAGTCTTTTCTGAAGGAGACTTGGTTTTAGTTTATGACCAAACCCAAGATAGAATCGGAGAAGGGAAATTTGTACCGAAATGGTTTGACCCACTTCTAGTCAAAACCGTGTTAAAGAGAGGAGCTTATGAATTGATCAATTATGATGGGGAACCCATGTCAGAGATCAGAAATGGTCTCTATTTGAAGAAATACTTTGCGTAGGCACTGATGCCTCGCAACACTTGTTGTATTATGTTGTATTATTTGTATAAACTTTTGTACATTAGTTGTTTCGGCACACACTTATCTTGCTTGGCATTGTCACTTTCGCAGAGCACAAGAAACCTTCACATATTTGGGATATGCAGATGGTGCTAGCCGTAGTTCTCAGAACATTGCTTCCACTGCATGGGTGATTTTCACACCTAATGACGAAATTTTCAGTTCAGGAGGCATTTTTCTTGGTTCTGCAACCAACAATGTTGCAGAATATAGCACATTCATTGAGCTTCTTGTCGAGGCTATCACCCTTGGCATCCGACAAATAATAGTCAAACTAGACTCGGAATTAGTTGTATCTTAGTTAAATGGTCAGTATTAGGTTTGACATCCTACAATGTTTAGAAAGTTTCTACGAGTGCGTCTTTTAGAATGTCAATTGGAGTTCATTGAATATATTCACGTTCCTAGAAGTCTGAATAGTTTGGCTGATTCCTTAGCCAACTACGTACTTGATTGGCATCTAAGTCATTAACATCATACCAAAATGCAAGCATGTACATTATTCATTGAAATTTAATTGAGCACATCATTTAAGGACATAAGTAAAAGCTAAAATAAACTAGCTTACATCATAAAAAAATAAATGTGTAACTTTGCACACCAAAAAGACTAGTGTAAATACTTTTCTCTTTTTGTTTCTTTTTCTTCAATATAAAACCCACAAATTTCATAAAAATAATGAAAACATTTGGAAAAATATAAAACATGTGAAATTGTTTCAAACTTTCCTAGTCCGGCATCAGAACTCACCTACAACTGGCAGATCACTGAATAAAGGGTCACTGCTTCTAGAAGTTCATGCTGAAAGGAGATGCTTCCTCTCATCCATCGGTTGCACCTACAACAAATATGGTAAAGAATGGCTATTTCTACTTGTTTTTTATTCATACATGTATAACTGTACCCTTTTGAATTATAAAAAGATGCATTGTTCCTCAATTTTGGCTATCTTTTTAGATATTACATGCACATTTGAACTGGTTTCTAACTAAACAGTTGGGTAGTGAAATGGTTTTGATTACAGGAATTGGAGACTATAACAGTTCGAACTATTTGATTCAGGTAGTTGGAGATAAACCATGATTCATGATGATTTAAGATTTTGGCATTTTTCACAAGACTCAACATGAAGTAAACCTCATTGACCCATTCCTACTTGGTCATTGTACCAAATTGGATAAACTCAGTCATGTGGTTTTATTTCACCATCCGTCAACACATAATCCTACTTCAGATAGCCGACCAATGGAGGGAACATCTGAAAGAGTGTGCACAACTAGCTTAGCCCTTGTTTGCAATATGGATCTTTGCCTTGGCCTAACCCATGCCCTTGAAAAATAGGCATATGCCCATGAACACTCGTTCCCTCCCATATATTATAACATTCTTTATTCTTTTTCAAACCAATAAACTGAAAAAGCATAAAAATTAAAAAACACAAAAATCCAAGAAGGAATAAACTTGAATCACTTCATATTATAGTATTGAAGAAAATGGAAACAGTCAGTCCTTGTCGCCTTTGAACATGGCACATAATTTGGTCTCCGTTCTCAGTACACCATCTACATTTGCCTTAGGAAACTGTACCAGTATTTTGAACAAATCTCCACCGATGGGTTATCCTTCCCATCACCAATGGAGCTTTCGTTAATGCATCTGGCATTAGCGGATTTCATTAAGGTCTGTTACTCAAAGTCCTATGTTGCCAAGTGTCCATTTTGCGTCATGTTATGTGTTCAAGGGAATTTCAAACTGAGTCGGCCATTCCTTAAATATTCCTGACCAATCATGTCGGCCTTCCTTGTGTCAGTATACAATGTTGGATCTCGCAGTTCTACCAAATTATATTAGACTATTGATCTTTGTTTTGTATCGGCTGATGTGGGATGCACCAATGGATCTATTCATATCGACACTAACTCATCATCTAGGACATGGATCTAGAAACCCAGGAGACCTTAGATCTTGCAGTCATTAGTGGCAGGTTTCCTCACAAATGACAGTGGGTATACATCAATGACTCTTGATTGTTTGATTCTACAAGTGTTCGACTTCATAACATCTATTCACACTTGCTAGTTTGTACTCAGTACCTTAGAGTACATCATCATTATCGATGGGTCTCTTCACATTTGTTAACGGTATACATCAATGACCGATAATCAAATGGTGTTTTATTATACTCGACATCAGTTCATTTATTCGCATGCTATAAAATTGTACTATTGGCAGTTTGTATTGAAGACCTTGAGAAAAACAGTTGTATCACTCATCGATGCACTGCCCGAGCTATGCAAGATTAGACTACCATGTCAGAAGTTCAATAAAGACCTTGTTCTCTCACTCATCAAAGTGCATGGTTACAATTCTGAAAATTTTACTTTTGACATGGATCCACTGTGTATTGTTCGTGGCCATACGTGTTTACTGCTGAGCAAGGGTGTTAACACCTAAAAAGTGCTCACTAGCTCATTCCCTTACTCACATGACCCATTTGTCCACTTTTCCACCATCTGAGCCTCTGAAACCAACAAAAGGTCACCAAAAGACCTCAGTACACCCCTTTTTCCATTAAAAAAGATTATTTTTCCAAGAAAATCATAAAAAACCCTCAAAAAGGGTCCAAATTCCCAAAAATATTAAAAAGGGAATTAAAATATTATTTTTATTCAAAAAAGGAAAAAGGAGGGAAAAGTACCTAAACCATGTTGGTCAATACCATTTGGTTTCCACAAAACCACAAATGGTATTTCCCACCACCAAAACCTATAAAAAGGTGGTAGGGGCTCCTCATTTCCCATCCATCCATTATCTCATCCTTATGCTGCTGAAATCTCCCTTGAGCATTTTATCCATTACAAACCACATTGGAGAAGAGACCATTGGAGATTGGAAGTTGCTCATCCTTGGAGCTATTCAACCTCACCATTAGAGGTATTGATTTCGCAAGCACTTGCTTGCCCCATCCTTTCAATACAAATTCTTTATTTTATATATGTTCTTGTTCTTGATTTTAAATTATTTTTGTTATTTGCTTAATATCTTTGCTTAGATCCATGAATAGTCTTGTTTAATTAGTTTATTGTTATTTATTTCCATTGAAACTGCTGCTACTAGTTAGCAGGTGCCCATAGCACTAAGCCTGGTTGCAAAACCGGGCCAACAAAGGGTATGCCCACCTCAGGAAGATATTATATATTTGAGAAATTGCTATGTTTGACTTGCAGGTGTTATCCTGAATGCTGCGCCCGTGAGCTTATCCTTTCCTCATCCTTTCTTTGAACAATAAAGAGTATCAGTTTGAAGAGTATCAATTTTTGAAATGTATTTCGGCCCTTAGCTCTACTTCGGACCTCACACATTTGGGGGGCATCTGTTAACATTCAAATTAACACCCTTAACTAAGTGAGAAGAAGAAGCATATTTTACTATGTGCCCGCAACATGAAGACAAAGACAAGTACACAAGAGAACAAGTCCTCTCTTCTAATCACTACATCCACAATCAGAAAAATTGAGTGAAAAAAAAAGTAGCTTATGAAGACAAAGTTCAGTGATTGAAATACTCATTAAAGGCTCAAACCTAAGCTCCACCAGTCAAATAGTGAGAAGAAATGCGCAAAAGTGCATTAATTGTACTTGAATATGCTAAAGTTGTGACAAGAGCCTAAAAATACTATGGAAAGTAGGTTTTTGAGAGAAAATAATCAAAAATCATGAAAATGGATTATCCCACACTCAAAAGAGAAACTTGAGGGCCCATTTCCCAATGCTATAAAACAAAGGCATTTGGGGCATAGTAAGGGGGACAAAGGAAGAGAAAAGGCATACTGGAGAGATTCTGAAGATTGGAAAGCTCAACTTCATCAAAAGCAACGGTGGAGAAAGGATAGCTCATGGAAAAGGAAGAAGGATGCACATCAAGCTCCATGGTAGATATGTACTTTCTTCTCTAGCTTAAAATGAAATTATTCATGTTTCCTTCCATATGAGATGTGTCTATGATGGTTTTAAATCTTTAGAAATTTTTGATAATTGATTAAATATCTTAGGAAATTTGTGTTGATTGTTTCATATATGACATTGGAACTCACCATTTCATAGTAAGATAACTTGTTTAATGTAGATCTAACCCTACCTTTAAAGCTATTATCAATCCACATCGGCTCCATCCATTTCCCATACATCTATTACTACCCATTTACCTACATCATCCACCATCCCCCTACCTACATCAGCCCTCACCCCCCTACCTACATCAACCCTCTCCACCACCATTTCCTTGGAGAAATTTGTCCAGCCCAATGCTCCACTTCCTAGATAGGAAGAGAAATATCCTGCATCACTTTTGATATTCACAGTGAGATTTACAATTTGTTTAAAATCTTATAAAGCATTAATGAATTTCATAAAATAATGCATTTTGGTATTTATATGTATTAATGATTTTTCTAATTGTTCTAGGGAGGCATTGCTGAGAGATTAGGATCGATGAGATGGACACCCCCATCAAGACATGTTGTCTTGTCTCAGGTGAGTACTCAAGATTTGAATTCTAATTGTAATTTTTAAGCGTACTAATTGATAGAATTGTGGGAAAACTGACATTTTGTGGTTTCCCTTTTAGACCACACCCAGACATGGGGGGGGCAATCGTCCTCCAGCTCAAAGAGGAGAAAGATTGATTTTGGAGATGAGCGTTGGGGTGTCGATGATGCCCAGGGTGATTGAGACACCCACTATGTACATTAGCCTTGATGTGGCATTTTTGGCAGGAGATGGTTATTTGTGTATAGGCCATTAGCCGCCCTTATTCCATTTTTGGGCATGAGCATCCATTATTGGGAATGATTTTCCACTTTCTATAAAAATGTAATTTTGAACATATTTCCAATACAAATTTATGTTTTTCATCTAGTGTATATGATAGAGTGTTTATGGATTCTTACATTATTTATGTGGATTTGATGTTATCTATCATGAATTTTACATGGTTCATGGTGATTGCGATTGGTTCATGGTAAATGGTGAATGGTGAATGTGATGTTATATTATGTATTATGACTATTACATGCAATATATTTTAGATCACAAGCATATTACATTCAAAATGGGATTGTGTTATGATGAATATAATCTTATAAAAAAATCAATAAAATAACTTGATCACCATATATGGAATGCATGCATTTATCATCCCTCTTCCAATCCACATCATAACATCTTATTAAAAAGAGTTAGGATTGAAAATTATGATATCTTAGGGCCTAAGTCATTAGTTTTCATCTTTGGACCATATCATGACCTTCAATTCTTTCCTTGTTTGCAAATCACCAAAGTATCCCTGTTATATGCTAAAAATTCACTTTGTAGGATTGTAGATGGTTCAGGTCCTACTCTTACCTAAATCTTTGACCCATCATTACCTTTCCCAAGCCCACAAACCTAATTAAATCAACCTTAAACTCTAGCCTAAACCACTCCACTATCTAACTTACCCTACCAACACTATCAAAACCTATATCATATTTAGCTTATTGTCATGTCCCCTCAAAAATGAACATTGGATAAAGATCCTAACTCAACCAATCCCTTGGGTTGAAGAGACAACTTCAGTATCATGGGGTTAAATTTTGTATTCCAGGAAATTAATTAATTAGGGGTGTGCATTTAATTTTATCCAAAGTTTGTTATCCACTTGGAATAATTAATTATGATGCATTTAATATTTTTTATGTTGAATCAATGGAGATAATGCTCCACTAGGTTGCATTAGTGGATAAAGTTGGAGGAGAGAATACTTGAGGAATAAGTCAAAGAGAAAGCACATGAATCTAGAAAATCGGGAAAAAAGAAGAAAAAAAGAAAAAAACAGGAAAATGAGCATAAATCAGAAAGCAACACAAAATCAGAAAAGTGGGAAAGTCAAAAAAGTAGAAAATTTTAGAATAGAAGGAAAGTTCAGGAAAATAAGAAAAAGAAGAAAATCCAAAGCAAAGCAAACAGAAAAAGGAAAAAGGAAGAAAGCAAAGCAAAATGAAAGGAAGGAAAGAAAACTTTCCTTATCCACTCAAGGAGGGTGCATTCACCATGAAGACTTGCTCCAAAAGTCATCTAGAATCTATAAATAAACCAGTGTACACCACATTCACATATTTTGTTAGTTTGAGAATTATTATGAGAGCAATTTTTCCTCGGAGACATGGGAGATGTGCCCCTCGTCAAGTTTGGGATATGTGCCCCAGCTTCCTGTGAGAGGATGATGGAATTTAGCCATTTTCATTGATTTTAGTTGTAGGTCATGTAGCTTATCAATTCTAATCTGAATTTCAGTAGCAGCATCATCCAGTTCATAGTTCGAATCTTCAGGCTTTCTATGAGTTTCTGGAGCTAGTTTCTTATGTAAAAGAAGAGAGATATTTCCATAGTGTTCTGAGAGTCATATTGGCCTATTTCTGATGTAATTATAGTGGATTCAATATTCTGATATCATTAATATCAATAAAAATTACATAACTCTGATTTCTTCTCTTCTTTCTCCACCCCTTCTAGATTTAGCTAGAATTTGACTAGTTTCTCGTGTGTATTTCATAAATGAATGAGTATGAATCGAAATGAAGTCATTCTTGTTTCCGGAGTTGATTAATATGTAATATGTCATGATAAAAGTCTCATTTCATAAATTCGTGGCCCTTTGAGAACTTTTTGGGAGCCCATAAATCACACTAGTTGAGTAGTCTTGGAAGGGAATTTTACTAGTAATTTTGTTAGAATTTATCAGACCTTTATGAAAATTTATGGAATTATATTTTATTGTGAAATTAATGTAATTGAATTATATTTAGCCTCTCTCATTTCTGAAACACCCTTCCCCATCCTCCAGTTAAGTTTCCTCCCATACTAGTCTGCATATGCTGAGGGGCCCAAGAGCACTGGAGCAGATTGAATATTGTTTCTCTTGAAACATAAATGGTCTCAGTACATGGTGCAGAGGTATAAGCCAAAAATCAGAGCCACACTTCCATCCCAATTCTTTGATCCATTTCATACTCAGTCCATCTAGTTCCTACAATTATTGTTTTAATTAATTATGAGTATTGGAGATTTTTTGTATCACTAACCTAAGTTGGTACATTACAGTGGTATCAAATCATGGTCTATGAACCTGCTCTGGAATTATTTCTATGAGTCCAAGAAGATATTCATATTA